>CM060830.1:73545000-74745000 GCA_030762175.1 Metallyticus violacea
AGCGTTTCTGATAATCGCATACCTAATAACTAGAAGCTCTTCTATTTTATGTGCTAGAAGAGCTTCTAGTTATTAGGTAGAGAGGGCAGGCACTCCGCGCACAATATCAGTAAATCGTGACGTTTTTGAATGACAGTCCTTCATAGTACGACATCGGGCAAAAGAATACGGCGCATTGTTTGCGGTGGTGTTGTCGTGTTGGTTGCGCTTGTGTGGAATGAGTGTATTTTAGTGCCGTAAAGGGGTATATTTGCAGCAGTAATATTCATTGATAGCCAGTTCAAGTAAAACAGTCGTCTTTCTTACATTCTCTCTTTCTATTTCCTGTTTTTTTGTTTGTAAATGTGGAGAAACAGCACAGCGCTAAGTGTTTGATGAAGAAATTCTACTTGTTTTGTACACGCAAAGAAAAGAGGTGGTCTTCAGGACTGCGAAACGCAAATTTTCTGTGAGATATAGTATAGTTCTTCATGTAGCGAGAAAACTACGGTCGTTTACTGAAGATGATATTACTAAAGAAGCTAATTCTGATGGCTGCGGAAGAGAATGTTCATTTTTGTAGACGAATTTGAAAAATGAAGTTTGTTTAATACGTGTATTCAGGAAAAAGACGCAGATATCCAAGAGGGACGCCATGTAATTTTCTAAATTATTCCTTGGCACACGATTTCAGTTAAAAAAGAATTATTAGAATTTCTTATTCTTAAGGCACCACTACGGTTTTGAAGAAGCTATAGATAAAACTGGCTTGAGTTGGAGTAAACAATTCCCATGGAGCTCCATCTATGGTAGAAGTCAATGTTAGATAATAGGCAGAATGAAAGTTGTTGATGCTGCAACACATTATCAATTTACTGCATCCTCTATCAAGAGATGCAGCAAATATACGCGAAAAAATATGATGGATAAGATTACACATTATATATTGTATTAGATTAAGAGGCCTTACATTGCTTAAATAGTTGGAAATTAACAAACAGACTTGAAAAAGTCGGGTCCGGGCTGAAAATCAAACAAAGGATCTTATGCCTTCCTTAACCTACTGAAATATCGTGGTCCTTCTCCAAGCACGGAACAGCAAACTTCTCTAATCTTATTCTATAAGCCCCGGAGACATCCATAAGGTTTCTCTACTATGACAGATTAATTCCTAATTGCCTAAGGGGCGGCTTTGTCGGTCCTGGTGGTATAGTGGTAACCATACTTTCCTTCTAAACCCAAGATCGTGGGTTCGATCCCGGCCAGGACCGATGGATTTTTTCGGACGTAAAAATCCTAAGTATGACTTCCTTCGGGAGGGAAGTAAAGCCGTGGGTCCCGTGTCGTACATTTACAACACGATAAAGAACCTCAAGCCTGAAAAAAGAGGCCTATGAGCAAAATTTGTCGGCCTGAATTGAATGGGACGTTGATGACCTGAGATGTTAAAGAGCGTCCGAGAGAGAGAGACCGAGAGAGAGACAGAGAGAGGCGGCTTGTGCTACGAGTACTTATAGCCCAAGCTTCTATTAACTAGCAACCTACAGAGAGTTTAATATACACCCTTGGCTAGTGCGAAAAAACAATTTGCACATAGTTTAAATACTTCCATTAGAACAGGAGTAAGATTCTTGACTTAGAGCAGTAATAGACATATTTATGTAAAGCCAACATCAATCTGTTCCTCAACTGCAAGAAGAGTACTGGATTTGTGACTTAAGACTTACATGCTGATGCAACAGAGCATTATAATCATTTAAATATCTCACTTCATGGGCAGGACTTCATAATAACTGATACGTACTAAATAGTAAAATCTTTTAATTTGGCATTAGTTTAGATGAACCGAAATACTGAATATTTTCTAAGGACATTACAAGTACGTGATTCTGAAAACAATCTCTCTGAAGAATATGTGTGTATTCTTCGAAAACTTCTTCGCCAGTTTGAGTTGAGGTTTTGGAAACACTTTCTCCAAACTGTCTATTCCTCTCTAGACAGACTTCCTAGCGGGTATCAAATGGCAATGCAAAATTATTAGTCGTATGTGACTTTGTTGACGGACAAAAATAAACATAGGAGTAAAGACAATTTGGATCAAATTTTTATGAAGAATTTATCGCAAACCTGCTTCTCAAGATTGTATACTTGCTACCTAGATGCTTGGTTGTAAATATGCACGTGAATAATTTTCACCGATGAATCTCGCCAAATCTAAATCAATAAAAACATTATCAAATCTCAATGTGCAGTATTGGATGAAATATTTCCCAGCCATTATACCCTAATATTGATACCCTTGTTAAAAAAAAGAAAAAGAAAATTCGGAAAATTACCAAGTAATCATTTCGTTGTTGTCTCAGTTGCAGACGAACACTCATAACTATTTTCTTTATGTCCCCTTATTTTCATTTCGCTAATTTAATTAAGCCGTTAAATACATATAACTATACAAAAGTAGCATAAGTGAGGTTAAATTTGTTAAACATTGGTTTTAGAACAACGATTGATTTACTTTACGTATAAACAACTTCAAATAATTAACATGTGACATCTGTAGAAATTAAATGATATCATTAACTACAAAGCACAATTTCCCTTTTATATCGCCACGCCCGAGGCGTCTTTTCCCCCACTAATTTTTGTCTACGTTTTGCATACTTCTCAGAGAAGTCCATTGCAAACAGCTAGAGCGAAATGATCTGAAGTCACAGTGCCGTTTTCTGACCTCGACTGTTGCAGGTTGCTCGACGTTACCAGCTGGATCGAATGCTAGTGCTGCAATCTGGAGATCTGCTGAAAAGAATATCTTGCTGCTGGATGAATCTCTTGCTGCTAGTCTCCGTGCCCTAGCGCCGGCGGAGAGAGCCGAAGATAGTGAGCTATTAGCCAGATAATAACGATACATAATCAACAGCGCAATAGGGTAGGCGGTAAAGGCACTGTGCTACACTTCAGAATAGAGGATTGAAATACTATTACCTCATGCTTCCCCCCTGCCGGAGTTAAAGGAGATTTGTCATAATTACAATGATTTACTCGCTGAATTGGTTGGGAATTGGAATTAGAGCAGTGTGCCACAATTACAATGATTTACTCACTAAATCACTGAGTTCACCGGTTACTAGATTTTGCCCGAGGTTAGCCGACAGATTAGTTTATTGTGTGAATATATGAATTATTTGCGAATTGGAATAAGAGCACATTTCCTACCGTTACGATAATTCACCGGCCTAATAATGGGGACTAGCAGTAAGCTCCAGCAGAGTAACAGAGTAACAGATTGCTCCAGCCACAAGAGATGCTTTTCAGCAGCTCGATTCGATCCAGCTTGTAACGTCAAGTTTGCAGGCTTTCCGTTAGTACCTTATAAAAGATATTGAAAAAGAAAAAGAAACACTAGTACCCGTTACTTTTAACGAATCACGAAGATATAAAAAGTTTGATATATTATAAAAATATAATTTGTTCTTTCTTAACCATTTAAATTTAGTTTAATATCCCTTAACAGTAAAGATGAAACCTCAGAGGCATATGAGAGTTACAAAAACATAGTTGGTAGGCCTGAACAATGTTGAAAATGAAAATGACAAACACATGATACATCTTAGACTTTCAAAACTGTTATAATTAAAACATTAAAATCTTCCAAGCTGTTTTGCTGTGGTCCATGGTTAATGCTACCATACTGAATACTGTCGCCTTTTCGGTTCTCAATTGCTGTTTTCGTTCACTGATATGCGAAACATTGATGGTAAAAGTTATGGTATCATATTAAACCATGGACCACGGCAAAACCGCCCGAAAGATTTTAACAATTTTAATGGAAAACACGTGTGTACTATATAAAAAACAATTCTGAATAAAATATATTTTAACCTTATTCCAAATATTGGCCTTTTGTAAAATATGTGTCTTTTTAAATTGTATATAATAAATAAATAAATAAATAAATAAGTTCAGTCATCGCCCGGTTGTTTCAGCAGATGAAATATATTTTTTATGCCTGACTACTTTGTCCTATAAAAGATATTTTAAACATTAGAAAGAAATAGTTTTTGTTTATTATAAATATAGGTAAAATTGAATGAAAACGATTTATAGTTTGGTATTTGATTTATTCATGCATCAAGCGGGAGTAATGCAGTTTTTATTTTGGGAACATTTTTTATCAATCAACTATAATACTTCAGAAATGGAACAGTTTACCGTTGTTAAACCCTTCCCTCCTCGTTCTGGCCACTATGTGCTGTGTGACAGAATATCCTGCGGACTTAAAAGGCCGCATTACTAACCTTTAAGAATGCGTTTTCCGAAGTTTATAGAAAACATAGAATGCTTTACGGGCTATCGGAACTGGCCCACAGTTGCAGTCGCACTCTCCGGCCTCAAGCACCAGAGGATACGGCTGCCATAATCATTATCGACCAACATCTGAGCGCACTTGTGCACTCACATCACAACTTAACCGGACAGAACTGTAACTCCGAAGCCAACAGACACTGACTTGTATTTAAACGCCCTCGGGCAGGCTCTCTGCTCCTCGGTTGTTTTAGCGCCCAGTAACTCTTTTACCACTGTCTCTGTCTGCATTCTTTCCTGCCTTAATTATAAGTTTTCGCATTATACCATGCGTCACATTTATAGCTGGAGTACATGTGTTCTCTTGCACTGCAATGGCCTCGGTATTATTCCAGTAGCACTACCTGTGAATGATCCACCTAAAGGCTACGTCTATCAACTGTGTTATGCTGGGCCAGTTGCTACCTTGTTGTAGCTGTAAAGACTAGAGTTTATTCCGTGTGCATCTTAGATGTGAAAGTTTATTCAAGATATTTGTGTTGTGTGTGAATTACATTAGATTATTCTTATTAGTTCATTGAAATGCCTACCGAAAATTTCACGCTTGCACAAAAAACTTTTAAGTATGATACATACGAATCATATAGATAGATGTGTAGACAATTTCAGGTAAAAAAAATTTAGTATTTCAATTCTAGGTATAAAAACATTAAATATCTAGTTAGCACGTTTAGGACAAGATCACTAAACACTAAATATTAGAAGCGAAAAAGAAATGTTCTAACAGAGGCCAAAATTCGACGAAATTAGTGCATCATTCTAACGCTCTCCTGAGGAGTCTCTAAGACGTGTTGTATAGCTAATGGGTGCTTCAAAAACCTCTCTTCATAGAGCTGCGCATCTTTTAAAATTGAAACCCTAAATAGTGACTGTAGTTGATGAATTACAACCTCGTGGCGGCGAAAAACGAGTAAAATTCTGTAATTGGATTTTCCAAAATGTTGTTGAGTTACTACTGACCCACATTTAATGCTCTTTTTTTGGTGAAATATGGTTTTATTTAAATAGGAATAATCCCCAAACTACAGACGAACTTAAGGATAAGAACAGAAGTTACGAACATTTCTCAAGAACTTAATGCGTGTGAATGGAAATTTCATTCGAAAATGCCAGGAAGGTCTGAATAAGACAAATACTACCTTCAACGCGATCCGCAGCCTGACAATACAAGGAACACTCTGCAATGTACATTTAGGTGTTAGATTTTTCGTTGTTGCCTGTTAGATTTTTCATTTTTGCGTTTATCCCCTTTTTGTAAGATTTAGAATTAGTCAAGTGCTTGCTGGACTTTCGACAACGGTGAACACACTGTTAAAGAGAAATTATGTTTTTCCCTAGTTAGATCACATTTTAGGTAGGATTCCAAAGATGTTTTAAAATAGGTCCGAAAACAATGCCTGTTGCTAAGATGTCTCCCATGCCATTAAATTCAAAAGTGTAAGGGACCTAACGAAAATACTGCAAACTACAGCGAAATGCTTCCGGATTCCTTGCACCCCATACACCTCTTCTTTCTCCTCCTCTTCTGGATACTCTATAATCTCTTCCTAGCTCCTCTCCTAATTCCAAAACCTCAAATTCTGCACCTGTTGTCTCTTATTTCTGCTCCTCCCTAGCTCCTGTTTTGCCTGAAAGCAATCCTGCTCACCTTCCTCTTCGTACTGACCCTTCTATCTCATCCATCCCCAATATCTTCACTTCCAACTGTGCTCACTCATCTTCGGTCCCCTCTCTAATCCGAAACTTATTCACCTCAATATCTCAAAGAACAAGATAGATAAAGGGTGACCTTTGATGAAACTGTTAAAACTAGGTTTCGTTCTCTATATTTATAGTCTTCAACACTTTTCCACTCAAGTAGAATACTAAAAGAGATCGACAGAATACACCGCAGCAAGGTGTATGTGTTCAAGCGAGCCGCAGCCATGCGGGATTACTTTGTGCTGATGCAATAGGTGCAGAACTAATGACGTCATCAACTCTGTCAGCAGGAAAAGAGGGCGATTCTATGTCACCCGCTCAACAGATCACAGGAGTTATCGAACTGCAATCAAGGGGCTATTCATTGAAGGGGCCGAAGATAACATAAGAAGTAACGCGTTGCTCAGTTACGTAGAGTAACAGCGAACGCCCCTCCTACTCATGTACCCAGTAGAGGTAAGCAATCTAGAAGACCTGGATAGGATTACGGCTTTGACGTATATCATGCTGTTCCAGGTTACTATTAAATACTGCCGCCGCCCGCCGTGCAATAAGTGCTATTAGCAAAGGCGCGTTGTTTAGCAATGCGGAATAAGTTCACCAGTATACCCCAGATACACTGGCGAATATTTGCAGATCTATGATATTCCTCCTCCTGAAAGACGGTGTGCGCTCTGCCAGAAACCTGACCTTTGGACGTGCCCCAAGTACCGCATGCAGACCGCGCCGATTTGAGAGACAGCCGCATCAAAGTAACATAATAGAATCGAACATGGACTGTAACCAGGCAAAGCCAGTCGTCCCTCCGAAAATACTAACGACTAAAGCCGGTACTCATCCACCCAGGCAACTGGGCCAGATGCCAGATGCCAGTTCGGGGCACCTGGGAAAAGTATTTCCCAGGTGGGTGTTCTGTGTCAGCAGTACCCAGCCGCTCGCGGCTTTACCTGCTCGATGGACGTAGGATGTTATTTTTAGCACAGGAAGAATGATGTGTTTGGTTGTTGCCAGAGGGAGTTCAGTGCTCAGACTGCCACCCTACCAAGCGCCGACAACGCACGAGGCTACTTAACCTCTTTGCGAGTGCAGCGCCCGGCGGTCACCCATCCAAGCACTGACCATACTCGATGTTGCTTAACGTCAGTGGTCGGCCGACGTTAGCAGCATGGTTTGCCTCTGGCAGGTGTCGGGATGGGTTTTAGTGAGTTGCTCAGACTCAGGTTCTAGAGTTAGATTTGAGGGTGGTTCTGTTATATGTCACCAAGGGGTCCCATGACGTCCTTGGGGAGCCAGTAAGATTTATATCGCCTAGGAGCCCTATGATCGTAGTCCCCTAGAGTCCTGACCAGCGTGTTGGGATGATGCGGGAATGTATCATATAGCGTCCGGGCCCTCTCCCGTATGACGTCTATGATGTAGGGTAGGTTAGAGTAGTCGTGGAGGATGTGGGCAGGGAAGCGGCGGTCTGTGCCGTACACGATTCTTAGAGCTCGGTTCTGCAGGGTCTGGATTCTGCGGATCGTGGACAAGACCGCGACTCCCCAGATCTCACAGCCGTACAGAACCATCGCCGGAATCGTGGCACGGTAGACGCGCAGCTTTTGGGTCAAGGTCATTGAGCGAGAGCTCAGGATTGGGTACAACTTCCCGAGGGCAGCATGGCCTTGCCGAACTTTAGCGAGTATATGCTCCCTAAAGATCAGCGAGTGGTCCAACGTGACCCCGAGGTACCTCGCACTGCGGACCCAGGGGATCCGCCGGCGCCTCGGACGTCGGCCCTTAGTCAGGAGAATAGCAGAGCTTTTCTCCGGATTAATGGCCATCCGCCATTGCTCGCTCCAGGTCTCCACCGCTCGGAGTTGGTTCTGAATTGGACACAATGCATAATTTTGATTATTATTTTGTGCCAGAATGAGCAGGTATACAGCATATTGACAGGTAATGGTTCTGTCGTTGATCGGGAAGTCAGCAATGTAAGCATTGAAGAGCGTCGGGGACAGCACGCTGCCCTCCGGCACTCCCGCGCCAATGGGCCGGACTGTAGAGAGCTTGCCATCTACTTTTACCCGGAAGCTGCGTTCTCTGAGGAAGCTAGCCACCAGGGAAATGTAGGGGGCAGGGATGTCGTGCTCGAGGAGCTTGTAGATGAGGAGGCCATCATGCCACGTGGTCGAGAAGGCTTTTTCCAAGTCCAGCAGGACTGCTACCGACTTGGTCTTCGATTGGAAGCCAATCAAGACCTTCTCGGCCACTCGCAGCAGCTGCTGGGTCGTGGAAAGTCCAGGACGAAAACCGAACTGATGGTTAGGCAGGAGTTGCTTTTCCTCGAAGTGAGGGAGAAGCCGGGACAGAAGAAGTTTCTCAAATATTTTGGAAACTATGGGAAGGAGGCTTATGGAGCGGTAGCTTGAAGGATGGACCGGATCTTTGCCGGGCTTCACAATGCAGACCACTTGTGCCTCTTTCCAGGCAACTGGGCAGGTTTCCCTCCTAGCTTATATGCAGAGCCCTGAGCAACAATTGCTCTTACAAGGGTGGTACAGACCGGTGGCATGCCATTGGACCAGGCGAGAAACCTGTGCTTGCATGTGCTACATCTGTTTGCTGACTCGCGCGTTAGAGTAGAAGTAAATCCTGGTAACCCACTCAGAATTCTTCACAATGTTTATAAACCCTGTACGTTCTGCACTCATTATAAAAATGCGCCCAGGTTGGAAAGATCAGCTCAGCATTCGTGGCCATGCAGACAGAGACAGAGTGGAGGCGGAATTGCAATAATCATAACTTGGCGTTACAAGCTTGATCGAATCGAGCTGCTGAAAAGAATCTCTTGCTGGTGGAGGAATCTTTTGCTACTAGAGAAGGGAATCTCTAGCTGCTGGTCTTATTAGGCGGGTGAAATATGTTGGGAAATGTTCTCTCTTATTCCAATTCGCAACTAATTCATACATAGACACACTAACCCTAATCTGTCGGGTAACCTCGGGCAAATCCTAGAAACCGGTGCACCCAGTGGTTTAGCGACTAAATCACTGTAATTGTGGCAAACCTCTCCAATTCCAATTCGCAACTAATTCAGCAAGTAAGTCTTTGTAACTGTAGCAAATCTCCTTTAACTCCAGCAGGAAAAACAAAAGCATGAGGTGGTAGTATTTGAACCCTCTATTCTCTATCTTCACAAGTGTAAGACAATGCTCTAACTGCCTACGTTATTGCGCTGTTGATTCTGCAGCGTTATTATCTATAACAGCTCTCAACTGTTATCTAAGCCTTTTAAAAAGTATATTCAATTGCCCGAGGTACGCGCTCGTTAACACCTCAAGGGATTATATAGACGAAAAGTGTTATCGAGGAAACGACGCTAGGAAAGAGCTCTCTAGAGATTATGCCTGGATATACTTAAGTTTGTTACTACATATGAAGGAAAAATATTTTATGCCATATAACTTTAATTTGAATGACAAAATTTGCGATACAACAAAGTGATATTATATCACTGAAAGTATACTTCTAATAATAGCTTTTAATAATATTTTAAAATATTTTTTAAATTGCAACAAAACTATAATACAAGATGAACAATTTAACAATAAATATTTTAATATAGCACAGCAAAAATAAATAAAATTTTCTAGTAATAAAATCAGAATTATTGCATTCAACCAGTAACTTCCATTCTAACCAGTTTAGGTATTGGAAGGTATCACCAAATTCTAAAATTTCGCTCAGTTATTTGAACTGCAATAACTTAATAACTATATAAACAATTTAGGGCAATAAGATATTTATAAATAATAGCTTCAGAGAAAAGAATGGCTATTAAATTTAACCAATTTAACCAGTATCTGAGCTGTCCGGTGTATGAACAACTGTACCATTTTCAAGATCTATACATTTGAATTCCCTAGTTAACTATAACATATTATTCTTGTACCGTGTTGCTATTTACCGTGAATCAATTTAAAGAGGAATGTCAACAAGAAGATTAGAAAGGTAAAATGTGCCAAGTACTTTGCAATATACATGAAAACCAAGCAGTGATACGTTAGCATCCAGTTCCGTAAGAATTCAGCAAGTGGTGTAACCACGGAAATACAAGTTAGTCAAATAACAAATGTTATAAATGGAGATAAATTTAAATTGTTTTCAAAATAATCGGTTATTACAAAAGGTTGGGTTGTACTATACAATTAAAGTCATACGACCCCAAAGGGGTATAGTTAACATTTGCTCAGGATGGAAAGCTGCTTTCTGTCTCTCTATACCTACTTCTAGCAAACAGTTCTTGCTACCAAAGTCAAGTGCTGACTGCCTACTACTCAGTCACATACAATGCACTCCACGACAAGAACGAAAAAAGTATTACTTGAGCATTGTTCAACCACGGAAATGATTGGGAGATTATGTAAGAAGGAAACATTTTTATAATGGGGATGTAAAAACGGAAAAAACAGCATGCTTGGCAGAAAGTTTATACCATAAGATTTTTAACGCTAAATTTTATAAGGTATCTAAGATAACCTAGACATAGGTTTGAAAACGCTGGGTGAGAGACTTCCATCATCTTCCTGAAGAGCACCATACCAAGTAGCCCTGTGATAGGAAATATTTCTTTTACGCAGATACAGAGAAAGCCGGGGGGGGGGGGAACCTTCAGGAATCTTCCTTCAAAAAGCCATATTCCTGTAAGCTGCAACAGCTCCACAGGCGATCAAGAAGAATGAAGGTACTCAACACTAGAATTCAGGGGCCACACCTCAAGCATGAGAAGAGGCCCTCTGAAGACTATCAGGAGAAAGCACTTTACCTAATTGTTGAAAAGATGTAAGATACTGCTAAGATATCGGGAAAAAGTATAACGTAGTGGGTGAGCCTGTTTGTGCGCTGAAGGGAAGGGCCAAAAGGAAGGAATGCATAGCAACTAAGTAAACGAACATTTATAAGCAAAGAGATGGCGGACATGACAGATACAATAAATTAACATAAAAGGTGATAAAACAAGCTCAATAATAGTCAAGCTAGAATCACAACTAAATCATAACATACAAAATTTATACTAGTTGACTTCAATTGGGAGATACGAGGGTAGGTCCATAAGTTTCCGGCCTAATCATTTTCTAGGTATGATAAAGACAAAAACTATATTCCACTTTTCAATATAGTTACCCTTTATTGAAATACACTTCTCACATCTTTGAATTAACACTTCAACCACCCCACCCCAAATAGTCAGAAGTCTTGTCTGCAAAATGAGCATAAACAGCATCCATCACTCACACTTAAATTTCCTTCCTCGAAGGTCCTTCTTGAGTTTTGAGAAGAGATATTACTTACTGGGAGCTATATCTGGGCTATAAGGGGATGATCGATCTCCTTAAAGTCACATTTCTTCGCAGCTTCCTTTGCTGCAAGAGCTGTGTGCATAGACGCGTTATCGTGAAGGCGCACATTACCACTCAGTTTTCCTCGCCTTTTCTCATTGATGGAAGCACGCAGTCTGTGCAAGGTCAGAATAGCATTCCCCTTTTAGTGTCGTGTTCCTCTCCTTGAAGTCAATGAAGAGTATTCCTGTACAGTCCCAAAAGATTGCAGCTATGATCTTCTTGGTTGACTGAGTGACCTTGGCCTTTAGAGGCGATGCTTCGCAAGGCTTACGCCACTGCATTGATTCTCTTCTGGACAAGGGATCATAGCAAAGGACCCTTTTTCATAGCCTGTAACTATGGTTTGCAGATCTTCATCCCAGAGCTCCAAAAATGCGTGACAACAGATAATTACTGCTTTTGGACTGAGGAAAGAAGTCTAGGCACTCATCTTACACTAGCCTTATTCATGTTTAAATGTTTAAGAATAATTCCAAGGATTGTTGTTTAAGAAAGACCCAACCTTGCTACTATTTTGGTAACTTTGAGCCGCCGTCTTCCATAATTTCTAATTCCACAAGAGCGATGTTTTCAGGAGTGAGCACTTCCAAGGGCCGATCTGCACGCTCTTCGTCTTCAATGCTTTCGCTACCCATTCGAAAAAGTTTGGCTCATTCTTTTACGATTGAATATGAGGGGGGTGTTTTCCCATATGCACCGTCCAATCACTGTTTAATTTCATTTGGATTAAGCCCTTCTTTTGTAAAGAACTTAATAACAGCCCGAAACTCCATTTTGAACACGTCACAATCTTCTACACCTAGCCCTCTTTATGCAACTATATCTGAACAACTGAACACAGCAGAGCGGAAGTTACAGGTGCAATTATTTACTTAGCAGATAAGGTATAACACCAGATAAGAGTTGTGTGAAGGCGATAATCATCGGCGAGGCCGGAAAGCTATGGACCTATCCTCGTATGAGCTCCCATTTGTTTCCAACTAGCATCTAGGCAACCAACACAGTATTTAAATTATATTATGAGGACCTCTAAACATTACGGCCAACTTGGCGGCAAGTTATCAGAAGGCTTAGCTGCAGGATAATTTTTCAAATAAATTAGGTTCTCAATCTTATAGTTTACCTTGCTCCTGATCTTATAAGGTTCATTTCTACACAAATAAGATTTTCCTAACTTTCCATGAACGATCTTCCAAATATTCTGTATTGCGGAATGATCAGAGTTATAAAGCGAACTATTTCACAAAGTTTTTAAATTAGAGAGAGAAAGAGAGCAATTAGTAGGGAAATTCATAGGAGTCCAAAGGGAAACCTATTATGTGCTTCATGAATAACTGCCTGCATAAAATGCGAAAATTGATGTAAATGCTGATCCTATCCTGTGTGGTCTCTGGAATTATAGGCAATGAGCGTCGCTCTTAAGTTTCTATTTACCCTTTTACTTACAAAAATGTAGAATAATGAGAAATAGTTTAATATAAATATCTGTCTTGAAACTATCTGAAAAACGAAGCTTAAAATACTTAAAATTATCATATAGAATATCATTAGGGACTCCAAAACAAGCAAATGTATTTTAAATCTAATCGATTACACATCTTTCATCCCATATCCAGGAAACAGTGATTTTGTAAAACCCACACTACAATATAAAGATTGCCTTGATTCAAGCGGAAAAATGGTCCTATATAATCAAGAACACTTTCTCCACAGGTCGCTGAAAAATTATAGATAGCCCAGACTCATTTTTTAATTATGAGCTGATTTAATTGCAAAATCTTTGCACACGTTCGTCATTATGCGAAAAGTAATATCCATCTCCTTCGAAATAAACCCTTTCTATTAATTGCCGGCTTACAGGCGACGCAACAGAACTTACCACAGAAAACATATGAAGGTATAGAGAGGTTAAGGTAAATACCAAAGCACCCCAAGATGCTTTTTTGTTATGTTTCAGTACTTAACGCCATTCTGCGCGAGCTGTTGTAATGAATAATCTCTAATGTCTTGTAGCAACGAAATATTCCAAGAGCATTTCAACGGCCATGCACTTTGTCATGACATTTGTTGATCCACAAAAGAACCGGAAGTCGTCTGGTTGGAAGACGAACGAGAACAGCTTGTTCTGGGTCATAAAGGATAATGCTCTTTGAGGTTTTTAATCATGGTATCAACAGAGTTAAAAAAACACGTTCTGAGTACACCTCATCTAAAAACGAAAAGGCTGCAGTTCGCATTCTCGAGAACTCATTTCCGTGCACACTTTGGACGTACGGGGGAGAACAAAATGCTAATCTCGCACGAAAAGTAATTGCTGAAGTAGCCGTACAAAAGACCTTGCAGGTGATGAAAACTTAAAGAGGGGAGGAAGAAATAGATAGATCGAAATGCGAAAACTGTTGGTTGAATCGGAAAGAAAAGTAGACACACTAGGATTAACAAGATTGTGGCAATGCAAAACGTCGGCGGCCATATTACCATTTGTGTACTCACTTGAAGAGGCCTAAAGATAGTGCGTGTTAAAATCAACCAGTAATGGCAAAGGAGTCGACAACAGCGATAGATGTTCAAATAGGTTATTGAGGTGACAGCAAACGGAAGGAAGTGGACACTACAAACACTACCAATAGTGCCAGAAAAGCAAACAGTAACCGCTGCTGTCTGTAATAGGGAATATAACCAGATTGGACAGCTTTGCAAGTCACGACGGCCCAATATCAAAACTCTGCCACGTGCAAGAGTGACATCTTCCGGTAGAAGGTCAAAATGCCCTGAAGGGTAGCCTCGGAGGTCAAATAAATCCTGGCGGCAAAGCTTGCACAAACGAATAGTCAGCCGGCTGCATTACTAATTCTACCCCAGATCTTCGAATTACATTCCACGACAGGATAGTCATTGTAAATATGGATGGATAAAGTGTGAACAGAAACTGTATTTTTTGCCATCTCAGGGCGATTCTTCAATTTTACAACACTTAGTACTCTGCTCAATGATGTCCTCAGAGTACCTGAGTGAGATAAACCGATTCCAAAACCTGGAATTAGATGATAGCAGAGAGAGCGGGGTTGTTCCCATGTCATGGGATCCTGAACGAGAAAGAGGAGGAGGAGGAATTGTTCTTACATTGGTGGATATTTTGAAAAAAATAATCATCGTTTAGAACTTCATGAATTGAATTAAGGTTTGGCCTTAGAAGTCAAGCTGTTTGCACAACTTGACGTTGTGATTTTTTTTTGTTGATTTATTTATGGATGCTCTTTAACTTCTCAGGTCATCAGCGTCCCATTCAACCCAGGGCGTGAAACGGCCGACAAATTTTGCTCAGAGGCCTCTCTTTCAGGCTTGAGGTTCTTTATCGTGCCGTAAATGTACGACATGGGACCCACGGCTTTACTTCTCTTCCGAATCAGCGAGAAGTTGACACTCAAAAATGAGGAACAACGAGGAACACTACCTTTCCTTCTTATTTATCTGTAAGAGAGAAGGTGATCTTACACTTTGCTCAGTCTAAATGCCCTGAATTTTGCTGTCACCCATACCGCCGAGCACAGGGATGGTAACTACTTTTCACCAGGTATTAAGAATTCAATTCTAGTGAACATGGATCGGATAATCCTGGAGAGTCATGAACATGAGCAAGTTTTTCATATGGAAATGCACGAAGGTCTTCACTAGAAGCGAATCATCGTGCATTCGCGTGGAAGATGACACAGGACTAGAGAATTATTTGGATGCATATTGATAGGATACATGTAGTTTTACAAAGGCTTATAAAAATTGTATGATAAGTAAACCATCGCAGATTAGTAAGATTGGACTTTTATTCTCATTTGTAGCAGAACGCAGAAGAGGTTTATTAACTATTTTGGGAACTTATGCCTGTCGAAATCGAGTAATTCCCAGAAATGGGTTATCGTGAGGATGAAAGCATGTACATGCCATCTTCGCATCTGATGCATGATCCTTCAACTTTCTGAAGACGATTTGCCCTCCTCTTCGCACGGGGAGCTCTTCAGGCAAGTGGTGACACCTAGTAAGTAACCATCTATGGGAGACAGTTGTAATAGTGGAGGATAAATTTGCTCTATGGTACCAGGTAATTCTCATTAACAGTCTAAAAGTATAGAGGGGATATATAATCGGGTAATATATTTGCCCTTGTATGTGTGTGTGTGTGTGTGTGTGTGTGTGTGTGTGTGTGTGTCTGGTTGTTTCCAATGCGAGATGCAATCAAAGATAACTGTGAAGAGTTGCAATCTACTTTTGTTACTTTTGGGGTTCTGCAGTGTCTGATAATGTTATATATTGTAAATACCGAGATGCCAAAAAATGTATACACACTTTCACAGTAGATATCTATTTAATATATTTCAAAGTTGGACCGAAAAACAACAGTAAGGTGTAGAATGATATGTAAACAGTTGTGACTCACATACATTATGATAGCGTTGCTATGTGACAGGTAAATCAACAATGAACAAACGAAGCCAAGATTATCGATGATGTTCTGTAAACAGATGTGACTCACATTATGTTAGGCTAGCGTTGCTAAAACAAAATGGAACCAATATTATCGTATTAACAACAGAAAACAATTTTGAAGTGGTATTGGAAAACCCGAGAATGTTGTGAAGTTCAAAGGCAATGGAAATTTTGTATAGAACAGAACCGTTCTCCGAATTTAACTCCGTTGGACTTCTACCTATGGGGAACTCTTAAGGATGCTGTATACGTAGAAAACCAGCTACCCTGGCAGCACTTCGGAAAGAAATGTAAACAGCATGTGCTGCAAATGCTGAGGACGCTTTCGCAAACGTTGCTCAATCAGTAGTTCAACGTACTGAGAAGTGTATCGACGCCGATGGTGGGCATCATTTTCTGTTTGTGTGAATTCAGTTTTGTTACGTTAACACAGTTTTTTCTTTGCTTAAGTGTGGATATATTTTTTGTCACCTTCTGATATTGCATTAAAGAATTTTTTTTTTTTTGGTTTCAGGTTTTTATAAATAGATGACAACAATTTCATACAAATCAAATCCATCTTTCACTGAAAGAATAGATCATGATAAAGTTGCTTTAATTGTATATCATCATTTGAGTTACAGCAATGGGATGAGAATTTGCATTGGCTACAATTTTCACTTAATGTTCCTAAGCATGAATCACATGGTATGTGTTAATTTTTACTGATGATGCCTTTCCCTCTTAAATATCCAATGACAAATGTGTGCACTTTGCAAGATATTCCGCCCTAACACCGCTCTCTTGCACAAATGCAGTTTAATTAGTACAAAATACAATCTTGATTTGGCTCACAGAATCAGTGCCAATAAGTATAATCTTGGGGATATTTTAGTCAAGAATAAAAAGGGGGCATGGTGGATTTAAAAATGTTTTCCTTGGTAAGGGTGGTCAGAAGTATGAGGCTAAGCTGGCACCAAGATTTAAATGACCTTTCCCACTAGTTACACGTTTTTCGCAAGTTCCAGTGCTAATTAAGAACAATGAAAAATCGTTAAAACCTTAGAGTTCATGCCAGGTTAAGGTCTTAACGTTAATTAAGATTTTGCATTATCTTTATGTATTTATTTGTTTGTTGTTTTTTTTCAAAAAGTTAAGTGGAAGTTAAATTAAATTTAAACTTAGTGTAAGTTAAATTTTAGAAATTTATGTTATACTAATATAATTACTGTGTAATGCTTTGAATCAAAGGAAAATGTGTATATTCTTTTATAATACATTTATTTTGGTAGAATATTTATATAACCAACTTGGGTCACTAACACATATTTTCGTGTTATTATTTATTTTATTCTTGGATAATGGCGCATATTGGAGCCTCTCTGTGCCAATCGCTGGTGTTAAATGGCTCTTTTATTTTATTTATTTGTTTATTTATTTATTTTTGAGTAGAGTCCGTTTTTACTGCTGAGGCATCACAGGCGGTGGACACTGATGATACATGAGACGAAATGATAAATTAGGAAAGAATATTTTTTTAAGGAAGGAAACATTCCAGGCCTAAGTTTAGGGTACCTCCCCGGCATTTTCCAGTTATGAAGACTGAGGAAAATCTGGGAAAAAACCCAGTCAAGGAGGACGGTCCTGGTGGAATTCGAACTCCAGACCTCCTGCTCACGAGTCCGCGCCTTACGACCTCGGCCTCCCGTGGCGGTAGATGGTCCTCAGTCCTGCCTTTCGACGGATGCGCTGCTCTGGAGTTACCTTAGGCACAATAGTCTCCTAGTGATCACACCTGGAGGTGTTGAGCCTCATGCTTTGAAGTGATGGTCGGCGGGCAGAGCAACTAAGTTATTCCAAAACGTGTCTGCTGCAGGGTTCGAGCAGATATACTGATTGTTGAGTGGTGTGAACACAAGAGTGAACATTCAGCACAAGGAATAGTGTCAATGTGGAAAGTGAGCAATGCAAACAGTGTATCTACAAGTTAAACTTAACAGGAGTCAATTACGTGTGTGTTCTTAGATCAGCTAAGATCATTGGTGGGCGAAAATGTGCCATTGTTGCGCAAAAGAACGCCGCCGATCGATATTTCAGATAGGCAGCAGTGTCTGCATGAAGAACAGGGCAAGGCAGCAGTAGAAAGAAAAGTGGTTATCCTGTAGCAATACTTTTCGGACGTTTAAGTGGACATCCAAAGAAGTTGAGCGTGCGTCGGGATACAGGTGATTGCTACGTCAATCACGGTATATTAAGGACATTTCTGAACATTTCTGAACTATCCATTCCTGGCAGTTGCTCGATATAGTAAGCCAAGCAAAGGAAATTATAAGTTTCTGTAGCCCGCTGGGGCTACACTTGAGCAAAATAGGCTTCTCACTGTCAGCACGATTTTTACCAGCTGTTCCGTGACCCTAAATTCCTCAAAATGCCAACATTTCACCCAAAACCAAAAATTCAAGAACCTGAACCAAAAGCTGAATCCGAACAAACAATCTCCACAATATCTGCTCTAAAACCTACACCTAAAACAAATCATTTCATAAAACAAATCACAAACAAGCTAAAAAAGTTTCTAGCTCTGATCATGAAACAGATAGAGAGATCAGTGACACAAGTTACGATTCATTTGATGAGTTGAGAAGTAAAATAAACTGTTTGTTGAACCAGTCAAACGAAGAAAGAAACCCCAAAAATATACAGAAATAACAACACAAAACATCCATGAAGTAACAAAACGTACTCACAGAAAACAATGCATAAACATACAGCGTACATATTAAATGTGACGAAGAATATCGAAATTCTTTCTACATTACAAAATTATATCAATCACATAAGCTTGATCCAAGAGTAATAATTCTCAAAACGAAAATCAACAAACCACCTAAAACATATGCCCTAATTTTCAGAACTGAAAATGATGTCATTGTTTGTAAACAAACTTTCTCAGAAAAGAAATTTGGAAAACAAGCAAAGAGGGTAACTAAAATTCCTGAAATCACAACAAGCACATAAACCACAACAGCAAATTACAATAATAGCCAAAGGAGTTCCTCTTGACATAACAGATGAGAAATACTACAAAATATTAAAGTGCAGCATCCAGAAATAATAAATGCAACCAGAATTATCTCTAAAAATCAAAGAACTCCTTTAGTAAGAGTTTTCAGTACAAAATTAAGTACCATGTAAGATATGTTAGAAAATGGAACATACATGGAATCACAAAGATTCAGAACAGAACCTTCGAGACAAACAGAAAGGCATGTTCCATGCCGAACCTGTCAGAATTATGGTCATATAAAAGAAAATTGTGAAAACAAACTAAAATGCCACTGTTGCGGAGCATTAGAATATACACAACTGTTAAAACATACAGAAAAACGTACAGAAGATCCTTATTGCGCAATCTGTGTTGAAAATGGACGCTATACCGGGCAAACTAGACGCCCTAAATATCCTAAAGAAAAAACCGGTAAACACATATCAAATACAGGCCACGCACATTTTCCCACATAATAATTCTCCAAGCCCAAAAAAGATAACATATGCACAAATAATACCTACAGAAGAAATAATAAAAACCTCTAAAATAACTTCTATTGCACAGGAAGAAACAAAGCTCACATCGGAGGAAACAACCACAGTAATAAAAGAAAGGATAAAAACCACGAAAGTGCACTTTAAAAAATCACAACAACTCTTAAATGCAGTACATGAGGCAATGTCCTCTTTTGTAAAAGAAATGATGGACTACCTAACAGATCAAATGGTTAAAACAATAACTCTCATGATATATAAAATAACACCTCCACTAGCAAGGCCTCGAACCATGAATATCCTACAAGATACAGTTACAGAAAACTCTTAAGAGAAACGTGCAGACAACCAGCGTAGGAAAACAATTGGCAATGATGGTAAATCGACCCCAGAGTAACACACATACACAGAGAGCAGACAATGCAGTACATTCCAACAAGTCAGCTTAAATTCCTGCATGTCAACATTAACGGCATTTGCAGTAAGGTACTACAGCTACAAGAAACAACAGATAAACATAACCCACACATAGTAACTTTAAATGAGACTAAATAATACATTCAGATTTCCACCTTCCACAAATTTCCACTTTCCACAAATAGAAATACTTCCTTCCAAATGCCAACAAGAAGAGTGTGTCTTATTGAAAATAAAAATACACAGAAAGCGGCTGTATGTGGCAGCAATATATGCTCTACCGGAAAATCCTAATTTATCTAATAACTTCCCTATTGAGTTATTCATTTATTTATATCAAAACGTTTCACCTTAATTATCATGAGAGACCTAAATGCGCATCATAAAAACCTAAGCGTTAACTACACCAATAATTATGGGCCTAAATTAATCAGCCTCATATATAACACCACCATCCACACAACTGCAATTTACGGTCCTACAAGAATAGACATAAGCAATAAAAACATCACCTGATAATATTCTAGTAACACAAAACTTATATACAGATTACAACAAGTAACAACACCGCCTGATACAGATCATCTTCCTATCATATTAACAATCGCAACAGCAACATGGAACTTAGAAAATCCGGTAATCTATGAAGTTTTTGATTTTCGGAGAGCGGATTGGAATAAATACAGAACCAATATAAAGCAGAAACTAGTAGTAAAACAAATAGAACAACAAGAAGACATAATTGAAAAAATGGAGGCGGCAACTGACAACATAGCGAACATAATTAGCTGTGCAGCAGAAGAAGCAATACCAAAAAGTAAAATAAATCCAAATAATTACTCCTAAACTCTTCCAAAAGGCATCATAAAATTAAAAAAAAGTAAAAAAAAATGCACAGAGAATATATTATTACCCAATAGATAAAATAATAGTAAATGTGCTATAATAACAAACAAAACATTCATTAAATGATTTCAGACTAAATAAGTGGAAAGAATACATACAATCAGTTACAAAAAGCAAAACTCAGGACCCTAAAAAATTCTGGAGCCTAATTAAAGCAACAAAAGGAAGAAGGATGTCAACCTATCCAATTAAACGAAAGATAAAATAAAAGTATTCCAAGAATACCACTCTAAAGTTTTTCAAGTACCGCAGAATCCAGAGTTCGATAACATTTATTTTAAAAGAATAAATTATCACATATTACATAACACGCAATTATACAAATCAATACAATACATTAATGAACAACTCATCAATGGAGAAAAATATACAAAACAAATTACGGCCTAGGAAGTTATTGACATAATACAATACCAAGTAAATATCTCCGGGACCAGATGGAATAACAAACAGAATGTTAAAAGAAATTTCCATAGAAATGACGAGAGTTATAACCAATTTGTTCAATAAAATTCTCATGCATGGTTATCACCCAAAGCAATGGAAAGGAGCCCATATTACTTCTTGAAAAAGCAGGACAGGATAGCATGAATTACACATATTACAGACCAATTTCATTAACAGCAACCATGTCAAAACTATTAGAGAGAATAATCGTAAAAAGACTGCAAAATTATCTAGTTGAAAATGAAAGAACACCAGACACGCAAGCGGGTTACATGAAACAAATCGCGATACAGGATCAACTGTCCCGTGTAACTTCACGTCTACAAGATAGCCTAACCAAAAACAAAGCAATAGCTACTTTTATTGATATACAAGCGGCCTTTGACAAATGCTGGACTAATGGACTGTTATATTAATTGACAGAAATACTAACATAAGATGGATAGCCAGTTTTCTAAGTGAGGGGACAGCATTTATTAAAGTTAAACGGGAATTGTCAAATCCAATTTATATAACAATAGGAACACCTTAAGGAAGCGCCATATCTGTGTTCATATATATAGGAACACAATGCACCAATATGCTGTATGTATATATATATATATATATATATATATATATACACAGCAGACACAC
The DNA here is from genome assembly GCA_030762175.1 of Metallyticus violacea. Lineage (NCBI taxonomy): Eukaryota > Metazoa > Arthropoda > Insecta > Mantodea > Metallyticidae > Metallyticus > Metallyticus violacea. Next base: position 73,566,837 of record CM060830.1, read on the forward strand.
CACAACCAATTTACAAATCAATTCAACTAGAGCAATATGCGGACGATATAGCACATTGGTGTACTGAATTCAAAATAAAAACCGCAAAAGTTAAATTAGAGAAACAGCTACAATTATTCACACAATGGACCGAAAACTGGAGATTGTCGTTAAACATAGAAAAAATGCAAATTTTAATACTCAGAAAATAAATTAAACAAAAGTACCAAAATATAAAGATAAAAATTAATAATCAAAACTTAAAATCAAACACAACGATACGATATCTTGGGATAACCTATCATAGCAAACTATCTACAAAATCACATTACAGGAAGAAGTTAAGTATAATAAAACCTATAATAGCAACGCTATATTATTTAGCAGGATATAACAGAGAAGGCCTGAATACTAAAGTACTATTATACCTGTACAAAGTTCTTATAAGGCCAATAATTACTTACGCAGCAATAATACTCTTTCCTATGTCAATTGAAGCAACAATAAATAGAATACAACAATTTGAATGAAGATGTCTGCGCATTGAACTAAAATTATTCGTAAACCATAAAAATGAAGAAATATACAAATTTGCAGAAATAGAATCTATAAAACAACATGTAAAAAAATTAAGCATAAAGTACATTACCAAAGCTACGACCTACCTGAACTATATTAGAAAAGGAAATTAATAAAGAACGCCCAAAAATATAAACAGTTAACACAAAAAGAAAACAGTAATATTAAAAGACCACCACCGCTACTCAATATAATTGAACAACGTAAAAGAGAACAGCAAAATGAAATACAGGAAATGAAAAACGTTCTACAAAACCTAATACAATTAAATTACCACAAAAAATAACTGCAAAGACCCCCCCCTCGATGATGCAGCAGCAAAATGCAATAATAATAATAATAATAATAATAATAATAATAATAACAACAACAACAACAACAACAACAATAATAACAAACTTCTCCAATATTTTTCCTACCAATACCAAAATACCCCAAATATAACCAGAGATTTCAGAGTTTTTCTGTTTTGTTGAAACAGTATAATAGAAAAGAAAAATAGAAAATTGGCTGAAGAGGAAAGTTACCCTAAACAGCCATGGGGAGCTTTGTCCTCCTAAATTACGCCATTCATTCCTGATTTTTCAGTATTCCTCTATTTCCTAGATATTTTCAAGTTAGCGTGGTGACGTGACTCTCAAGTTTAGTTTCATTAGTCAACACATTGTCTTCAACGGTCGGGGATTAATACCTCGCTCCGGGGGAGTCACTTTCTCGACAGACATTATACCATTTTGCTTTGTAGTTACTGCGCTTTAATTATTATAAAGAAGTTGTCAGAATATTGGTCTGTATTACGACAGTTTGTTGTAAAATGCTTCTGAGTATTATGTAGTTCTGCCTGCTATGAGGCGTACGTAACTTCCAGTTAAGCCATTTTCTTTGTTTCCCACTTTGAAGCACCTTTGCGGGATATTTTTTTTAAGAAATCTTTGAAGTTTTAATTATGAACAGTTCTAATGTATTTTATTTTAATGATTCATAAATTATTGTACGTAAATAAATTTTGTGTGCAGCGCGCAAGTCAACTTTGTACCAAGATTTTTCGAGGGTGTTTTTGAAATCAGTACATTAATTGGCGGCAAGTAACAGGAGAGCAAGATTAGATAAATAAATAATAAAAAATGATTTCCCTCCTACTATAGTCACAAGTTGCAGCAGTGAGGAATTGTAACACAATAAATGAAATTAAATTTAAAGTTCCACCACATCCGACGTTAATACGTGACAATTTTCAGTGACTAATTTTCTATTTTTCAAAAGGGTATATAAAAATGCGATATACCGTCTGTGAAGGTTTATTTTTTGATAACGGTATACATTAGGGATGAGTTTAGTTTCTTTTCTTTTCTTTTCTCTCTCTCTCTCTCTCTCTCTCTCTCTCTTCTCTCTTCTCTCTCTTTTATTTTACTCTTGCACCAACTTAAATTCAACTATAATTGTTTGCTACGTTTGACACAAAAATGTTAAAATAAAAATTTCATAATTCTTTGAGAGTGTTACGTTTCTTATTTTTCAAGCATTCTCATATAACAGAAAACAGAGACTTGTTCGTATTATTATTGAACTTTTCGGATAGGATTAGTACAGAGCAGGAAATATCGATGTTTTCGCCGTGTTCAAAGGCTGGACGTTTGCTTCTGCACCAATGGGGGCACCTCCTGGAAGAGTTGAGAAGAGGAAGGCACCTGACTGCCGGTATTCAAGAGCGCTAAGGCACGGAAGGGTTTCAGATGCTTTCAGATAGAGCACCGTCGAGGAATTTAAACCCCACAGAAGAACCAATTCCACACCAGATGCCGGAAAAAAGACCTTTCCTAAGCGCAAACAGCTTTCGCACCGAACAAGTACTTTCTGCAACGCCTGACAATTCCCACATTGCAAAAGAACCAACTGAAAGATGGAAGAGTGGATGAAAGGAAAGTTCCATCTTAGTGTTTGCCTGACCGGTTAAGGGAAATCACGAAAGAATCCAGGTTGTCAGATTGACGAATACCAAGGGATTTTAACCCGCAAATTCCCAAAATGGAAATTGTTAGTTATATAGAGTATTTAACAGCGAGTAGTACTTCATCTACAGATTCGGAACGTTCTTTTGTTAGCATTTAAGAGAGATTAAAGAAAATTAAATGATAGTCTGGGCCAATGTTCATAAAATTACTCCAACATGCGGTTAAGAATGAGTGATAGTTCTACACCGTATAAAACGTTTTAATTGATCGCAATTCAACGGAAAAACACTCATTCCCTAGCATACATTATAATATATTGAAGTGGTATTTATAAGATGCCTCCCCCCAATTAAAATATCACTGAAATTAGTATAATCAACTACATATATTATAAATATTATTACAATTAATGTGTACAATTTATGTGTTTTCATATTATTAGTTCAGTTATCTGTGTATTTCATGGGTAGTGAGAAGGGAAAAAAAAAAAAAAAAAAAAAAAAAAAACTAGTGGACAGAAGCTTTGGAAATATGCCAGGAAATATTGATTGTAAATGTGTTTTGGGCTGGAAAAAGAACCAGATGGTCATATACCTCTTTTGTATGTTTTTGCAAGAGGCTTTGTGTTTAAAAGGTCGCCCTTCTAAGGTTTCCGGAAAAGCTTAGGAAAACGGAAGGGGTCATAAGCCCCTCTATTGTGTGAAATGCCATAAAACTAAGCTTCGTTAAAATCTGAAGGTGAAGCGTAGTATGAAACAGGCTAACATAACAGGTCATTGGGGGTGAAATAAATCATAGAGCCCGACATAGTGGAGCCAAGGTGAAAGAATAGCTCAAATATAAGGTCTAAGGGAACATTCAATCATGGAGCTTAGAAAAGGTATATGCACGCCCCTCGGCCAATAGATAGAAATTATGAAATGGTAGGAGATAGTATACCGACCAGGTGAAGGAATATTTTATAAAAGGTTGGGATTTCGAGGCCTGGAGAGTGAGAGTGAATTTAGCTATCGGACAGAGTAGTTTAGCTTCCGAGAGAGTTATAGACAATTAGTTCGGCTATAGTCAGTGTAACTGGACAATTAACTCAGTGAATTATCTGTCAGCTGGTTAGAAGTTTAGTTTGAATAGTGCAAGTGTAATCTAAGAACCACTCAACCGAACTTAAAAAGCGACCCTTAACAACGAACAAGCCAATACACGTGAATAAATAGTGTTATATCCAATTCCAAGACTTGTGTTCATATATTACCTAATTTTGAATCCTTTGCCCCCGTTGACCTGGAAAGGTCACAAAATTCCAGCGTTCTACCGGATCTAGCTGTGGCATAGCGACACTTCGAGACAGTGGCGGCAGAAGAGATGGTGAACGTCTTTAACTCTATATAACACTAGAACATCCTAATTAATTCAAACCCATCAATCAATTAACAATAATTTCTTCCTCCTTCCCCACATAAAACTGCCGCAATATATACTTTATTTTTATTTTTATTTTTCTTAGATTAAAAGCATCATCAAAATCCTTACAGTGAGATAAGGATATTATATTGGTTTAACTTCTACTGTTGTTTCGCTACGTATGAACAATCATAGACGTTCTGTTAAAACCAAGTCTCCCTTGCCAGTTGCCCAACATACCTTATCTCACTGTAAGGATTTTGATGATGCTTTTAATCTAACACTTATTGATGCGTTACCTACACAATGCTCTGAAAGTTTACTCACAGATAGAGAAATGGCAGCTATATTTTTGCATAAAGGGCGTTTAAATCTTACGTATTAATCCTCCCCCCACACGCTCATTTCTAGTTTCATCTGTTTCCATGCATAACGTTACCTTCGATACTCAATATATACTTTTATCACCGTCACTTGTCTTCTTGCCATAGAAGGATTCCACGAGTCTGAAATATAGCGATCTCAAGTGTGATTTTTTTCTTAGTGTTTTATCATTTTCTACTGTCACAATTAACGTTAATTTGTTATATATATATATATATATATATATATATATATATATATATATATGTGTGTGTGTGTGTGTGTGTGTGTGTGTGTGTGTATGTGTGGAATGCTAACATTTTATTGCAATATACTAAGAAACTGATTATAGAGAAACAACATTTGCACTGTGCCAGGAGCGATTCAATGTTTCGCGAAGGATATATACTTACCGTGATAAATGTTTCTCTTGTCATTACAAGAAAATGGAGAAAATAAGAAGGCATAGGCACTGGGTTGCAATCCGTCGATGGCGACCGTGTAGCCCAGAATAAAATAATATAAAGCAAGTAGCTGCAAAATCGAGAATCAAGAATCAGAACATTCTCTTTTAAATAAAGTGCGCCAATATTTAGTGGCAACAACTTTCCAACATTTTAAAAGTTGGACAGAATTAAAAGCATTGCTCTTACCGTTTCACACAAGCCTATAACGACATTTCCAGGGTAGAAACAAAATGGGACTACTTCAGGATGTACTTCAACTGTAAAGACACAATAACACATCAGTTACTAACAGAAATAGTAAGTGAAAAATGAGGTGTTTAATAGTTTTTGATTTGTTTTTTTACGGACGCTCTTTAACATTTTTCAGATCATCAGCGTCCCATTCAATTCAGGGCGTGAAACGGCCGACAAATTTTGCTCAGAGGTCTCTCTTTCAGGCTTGGGTTTCTTTATCGTGCCGTAAATGTACGACACGGGACCCACGACTTTACTTCCCTTCCGAAGGAAGCCATACTTATGATTTTTACGCCCTAAAAATCCATCGATCCTGACCGGGGTCGAACCCGCGATCTTGGGTTTAGAAGGCAAGTATGGTTACCACTACATCACCAGGACCGACATGTGTTTAATAGTGCACTAAACATAGGGAAGTACGCGGTGAATGCTGATAGAGATACACATCCTGTAAATAGTTATTTTAGTTAGTAATACTGGCTATTGATACCCAGTGAACACGAATATACAGGGAGAAAACAATAGAATGATACATAACATTTCTAGTTTTCACGGCTAGCGTTGGTACCCTTAAATGCAAGCTTCTGCGATTTTACCCCTTAATCGCAGGGGTCATAAAGTACACCTGGCCAATTGGAGTGAAGAAGCTGGCCGCATGAACCAACGAAAGTTTTGATTTGAATTCAGGCTTGCGATACTAGCATAGTATCACGAGAGAGGAAATTTAAGTATTTAACGATACCCGTAACACATTGTGGAATGTAGGGGAAAATAATTATAGGTCATATCAAATTGTTTAAAGTCTCTTTTCAATAATTGCCGGCTAAAATAGAACAGAATTATAAAACTTTAAATAGATAGTATGTACTTATTTATTCATATATATTATGACATTATTTCAGTATGGTATATGTTAAATATTTTATATCCTAAATAACTGTAAATGCTTTGAACTATTGCTAAGCCTCCCTAATAAATAAAACTAAAAATATTGACAAGTGGGAAATTCACTAAATAACGAAGCAGGGTGTATAGCAGAATTAGAACAGTAATAATTCCTAAATGTGATTATACGCATTTTATTCTGCATGTCCGTGTGACAATTAATGTTCAAAATCTTAAATCTCCGAAAGTTCTCCACCGATTGCTTTGAAATTTTCACACACGTTGCATTAGAATATGCGCGTGTTTTTATATACCTATCATATAGATTCACACCTGTGACAGGGAAAAGCATTCTTTTGCTTTGAAAATTTGACACCACGTTGAATTCGCTGATTCACTTTTTTCGGGCCGGCTCTCTTTCTTGCAAACTTGGTTTTAGGCAGCAGCTGGCCACTTGGTGACTATACCAGCCGCTTCTGTTACCCGAGGTTAGCCAAATTTTTGGACTCGAAATGCAATATGGCAAGGAAGGGATGTAAGTGTTTCCCCTACCACTTAGAGCTTTTCCTAACACACGTAGTTTGGCTTGTTTGCATACTCGTGGTGGGAGAGCATCTGGCCTCCCATCCAAGTGTCGACCACGCTCAAATCGATTTAACTTAACCTGAGTCTAGAATATGTTAACCGTTTGGCGAGGCGTCAGCTGGGGTTAACACAGTCTTCTCTTACAGTTTGATATGAGATTTGGTTACCAAGCCCGCTTTCGTGGGGTACTTTGTGTCCTTTATTGTCATACAGTACCCAGTACCTCCCGATGAAGAGGGTGGGCACTATATCCAGTACCACGCTCAGCATTGTAACTGTCGAGCTCCCTAATTAATCTATTAGAATGGTGTTCTAATGCTTCGTATGCTTTACGTGCACCATCCAGATAGTGTTGAGGACACATTTTAGGCCGGAAAGCTGGTGTAAAATTTCGGATGAATATCTGTTGAGTGTATCAAAAATGCTCCTTAGGGTAATATTTTGTGCCTTTTGTATAAATGGGATATGAGATGGAGCTGCATACCCCCAAATCTCGTATACGTACAACATTACAGCCAGTATAATGGCATTATATTCGGCAACTTTGTGCGGTTTGGAACGGAATTATTCTTAAAAATAGAAACCAATTGTGTAATTGCTACTCTAGCTTTCGTTCCTCGAATACATAAATGATGTTTGAAAGTGAGGACTTGGTCTAAGGTCACTTCTAAATACTTAATAACCTGGCTCTTCCATGGAATTGGTTGACCAATTATGTTTAATATTCCTGGTTGAGCTGGTCTTCTATGTTTAATGAGACGATAGTCTCACTTTTTCTCCGCTTACAAGTAAGCGCCAGTTCCCACACCTGAATAAGTTGGATACGAAGATAGTTAAGTGTGTATTCAAGTCCCTTGTACTATGCTAGTAACAGCACATCGTCCGTATATTGGAAAATCATTGTTCTCTCCCCAGGGGAAATCTGATTTTATATATATAATAGACATTCATTCTATATATATATATATATATATATATATATATATATAGAATAATGTGGGCGACAATACACTACCCTCCGGCAGCCCAATTGTTATTAATCTATGATCGGATGCACGATTTCCAACGTAAATTTACATTTTCTGGACGATAGAAAGCTATGGACTATTTTTATCACCGGACGCGGGATGTTAACGCTAATTAGCTTATATAACAATCCCGAGTGTCATATGCTATGAAAATCTTTTATAATGTCAAGCAACACAGCAGCAGAGTCGATCTTGGTTGTGTAGCCATACTTGCCTCCTACACCCAAAAACGCGGGTTCGAACCCGGCCAGGACTGATGGATTTTTTCCGTTGTAAAAATCCTAAGAATGGGCTTCCTTCGAAGGGAAGTAAAGCCGTGGGTCCCGTGTCGTACATTTACGGCACGAAAAAGAACATCAAGCCTGAAAGAGAGGCCTCTGAGCAAAATTTGCTGGCCGTTTCACGCCCTAAGTTGAATGGGACGCTGATGACCTGAGAAGTTCAAGAGCGTCCATAAATAAAGCAATAAAAAAAAGGCAACACAGCAAAAGAAAATCTCTTTCTGCGAAAACCAAGTGCCGCATTTTCCACCACTCTTAGCAATTCTTGTTTACGCTTGAAACCGAATTGATGTTCCGGGATCAGTCGTTCAAATATTGGCTCAAAACGAGTCAAAAGTGTAGACAGAAGAGTGGACAATGTCCTTCGCCTTTTGCGAAATACAGATAATATTTGCTTCCTTCCACTGTCATGGGAAGCAGCAAAGATTAACGCATGTATTAAAATGTTCGTTAGGTGGAGTATGGGCCGTTTGGCAGTCGTTTTAGCATAGATGGTGTAACTGCATCGCGTCCTGAAGCCTTATGGGCATTTAGGATACGGAGCTTCGCCTTCACTTCCTTGGGGGTCATAAACTTCAATTTATTTTGTTCCTCTTGATCCTTCAGATCCTTGTTCAAATAGTTGCGCACTAGTCTAAGTTTTGGACGGGCCTGGGATCTTCCAAAGGGTCGTCGGCTGGATCATAAGTATTTTCCAATTCATCAGTCAGCGCAGTGTCTTTTTCTTCCGGTTCATAGCCAACTAGGAACACCTTGTATTGGGTTCGAATGTTGGTCACGATCATGTGCTTGCTTATTAGTCACCAATTATCTTGTCGTTTAAATCGAAGTGATTTATTTTATTGTTCCATGTTAGGTCTCTATATTGCATAATGCGGGGCGGACCCTGAAGAGCACTATATATTCTACGCAGAGCTGGATGATAATGATGACGCTGCATCAGTCTGCGCATGGAACTAGCTCGCTTTCTCATGTCATCAAAAGTTGTGGCAGAGTATATGGACTATCATTATCCGCAGGGAATTTATAAGTGTGTTGCTTGATAATATTCACAATAGTTTTTGAACATTTTTCCACAATTACATCTAACTCTACCGTAGATTGGATAATAGGCTTGAGTTGAAGTGCCTCGTCCAAAGCCTCAATTTCGGCGTCCCATTCTGTTTCGTATATCCAATTTCCTCTAGGCCTTGCTTCCTTTCACCTAATATGGGTCACATTCTGAGTACAAATCATGAGTAGTCTGCAAACTTAAATAATAGGGAATGTATCTAGTGATAACCAAGTCTATGACTCTTGGCCTGCGAGCCCTCATTCTTAGTGCTGGAACATGCGGCCGCTGAATTTCAAGGAAGGCATTCGCATTTATGAAAACTGTTATTTATTTACCACGAGGGTTTGCTGCAATTCAATTCCTATTGTCTATGCTTAGCGTTAAAATCTCCCGCTAGCAATGCCTTGGGAAAAACATGCATCACACTCCGAATATCTGTTTCTAAAAACGGAGCCCCTGGCGAGTAATAACCAGCAATATGAGCGGTTTTCCGTCCCCCAATCTCATTAGCATGGCAACTGCTTCTAAGTACATAGTAGGAGGCAGTGGGGCAGGTTTGTATGTGAACGAATCAATATTGCCACTCCTCTCTTAGGTCTTCCAATTCTACCTTTTCTATGTCTAATGAAACTTGGGAACGTTCTGGTTTAAGACGAGTTTCACATATTAGCATCACATCGAGTTCATGCTGCGCCATGAACTCAAGCAGGTCTTCTTTTTGATCTTTAATTCCGTTCGCATTGTAGTACACAAAACTAAATGGTTTGGGGTAGGTTAGTGCCATTAAGGGCAGTATATCCAACAAGGATATGAACTCCATCAGAGAGCATTGCAAATTTATGTGTAGCGTCACAGCTACTAAGAACTGTTTCCGTTAATTCCCGCAGAGTGGAAATTGAGTGCTCAATAATTAGAACAAGCCACCCCAACAAGTTGGAATACACAGTTAACGCATCCACAGTAACAAGATCTGTTAGTGAGTCTGAATGTTCATGAAGAGTTTCTGCTGACCTCTTAGCGGCCTTGGTTGCATCAGCATATGAGGTGCGAGACTCGGGACGTTGCGTCTCTCTTGGATAGCAATCGGCTCTCTTCTGGCGGTAGGGGGAGGAGTGGGTTCAGGAGATATGTTACTTTTTTGTGCTCTGCGATGGCGAGCCTTTGCTGACGAGCTTTCGCCAGCATTGTCTCTGTACCAGTTGGTTTATTCAGCTGTTGCAATGTTGGATTAATCTTCTTTTCTGACGGTTTTCTAGTCTGTGTATTCTTTTTGGTGTCCTTCGGATGATTGGAAACATGGTCGTTGTTCCATGTCCTCCCAGCTTCCTCCTCAACAGATGAATTTTTTCTTAGTGAAGGGGCCTCTCTTGCTAGAGCCCTCTGTGGAGCAATAATACGCAGCATAGCTGGGCACTTCTTGAGCTTCTTCGCAGTGTAGGCAAGAAGGCGGCTTTGACGCTTGCTTGCAGTTTGTGGCTATATGGCTACCGCCACATCTGAGATATCTTAAATCTCTGGAGAAGTTTGAGCTGGTATGCTGAAACTCCAGGCAACGAAAATATAGCGTAGGGCTAGTTCGTATTTCTACATGCTCAAAACACACACCTGTCCATATCATGGCCCGTATCTCTTTGGGTGGGCAGCCCTGGCTCTGCGCAGCAGCTTCACCTTAAAATATAATGGCATTAGCACTTTTGATTTTTATTTATTTAGTTTATTTATGGACGCTCTTTAATATCTCAGGTCATCAGCGCCCCATTCAATTCAGGGCGTGAAACGGCCGACAAATTTTGCTCAGAGGCCTCTTCTTTCAGGCTTGAGATTCTTTTTCGTACCGTAAATTTACGACACGGGACCCACGGCTTTACTTCTCTTCCGAAGGAAGCCATACTTAGGATTTTTAAGCCCGAAAAAATCCATCGATCCTGATCGGGTTTTAACCCGCGATCTTGAGTTTAGAAGGGAAGTATGGTTACCACTACGCCACCAGGACCGACGGCACTTTTGTTGCAGGTGTGCTATCTTCATTGGGCAAGGTCTTGAGCATTTGATGAACTTGCTTCTCTAGTATGTTCAATGATTTTAGTACCATTGTCACTTATTCCGGCGTTGTTTCACCGTTGATGTTCACTTGAATTTAAAGTATATCGTGAAATTGACCTCTTCGAAGTGATTTGTTCGATTGGATAGAAAAATTTAATTTCTCATTGCGTAGGAATTGAGCTGTGTCGATTGATCTGCGTTTTAATTGAAATATTTCGTTAGTATTTTATATATTTTTATATTTTTATATTTTTTCTTTGTTTTTAGTTCGAGTTTTTTCCCCTTTTTAATGTTTTGCAATTTTATATGTTTTTGTTATATCTTTCTTTTTTTTCAGTGCAATTGATCCTGCTTTAGCTCATCAAAATAATGCCTCGCAGAAGATCAAACTTAGGTCGTCGTACTCGCGGAGCGAAAGCAGTGCGACGAGTAATTGCAAATCAAACTGATGAAGAACGGGCATCAGAGAAACAGCGAAACAGACAAAGAATGGCTCAAATATGTGTCGAGGAAGCAGCAGAGCGACCTGCAGCCAGACTTGAGGATGCACGGCTGCGAACACGGCGATCGCGTTCTGCAGCTTCAGATCTGCTTCATTCTCAACAGAATGAACGCGACAGATGAGAGTGGCTGAAAGATGTCAACGAGAAACAGCAGACCAGTGTCAAACACGATTCCGTGCTCAGCAATCACGAGATTACAATCGCCTTGCAATGCGGTACAACCCAGCTGATGATATAGTAAGCCGGCAATTCTCATTGGCACTATGACTGAAGTGTGTCCTCTATGCAAGGCTCTGAAATTTTATGTAGAAACGAAAGGAATGTGTTGCGGCACCCGAAAAATGAAACTGCCTCAACTAGGGGAACAGTCAGAGCTATTAAAAGCTTTGTTTGCCGGGTATATCACCGAAGAAAGCATTTCCTATGTAACATTAGGAAATACAACTCATGCTTCCAAGTGACGTCGTTCGGCGTAGAAATATGACAGTTCAATTCATGGCAACTTTCAAAGCGAAGGAATAAATTAATCATAAAACCGGCTCCCTGTTTCCGTTTCCAGATGGTCAACATAAATTACTGCAAATGTATTTCATCGGTGATGGCAATGATGATTTACATGCACGCTGCGGAATTTTTACCGGCATAAAATGGTCATCGTTTCCCAATTGCAAGAGCTTCTTCACGAAAAAAAAAACTAACAAACAAACAAAGTAGTGTGTTTGTTCAATACAGAAATTGCCATATAATACACACAAGATTGTTATCCATGCTGACAAAACGCCTAACGAAGAGAATGGCCGAAAATTCAGTGCTCCAACTATAGACGAAGTGGCAGTTGTTAAGCCGGAGATCATTGCAAACCTAGAGATATTGTTCTTCATTGGAGAAACGATCAATTGAATAAAGTTGTAGAAACGCATTGATGCTACGATGCCCTGCAATATCAAATTATTTTTGGGATGGTGTCAATGGACATCACTTCAACGTTAAGATGATAAATCCAGTGAGTGGCGAAGAAATAAATAAGAAATGCAGCGCAATGAACTATTGTTCATGTTGATTAATGATTCTAGAGAATGAAAACCGTCAGTTGTTTCACCAACATATCGTAGATATGTATGCAAAAATGGAAACAGATTGTTTGATATTCATCCATTTGAATCAGACTTAGCTTCGCTCTGAAGAATACGTTTATTTGCGAGATGCAGTATAAATGACGGTAATACAACTAACGATTTTGCCATCTTCATATATAGGCAGTCCACATCATATGCATGAGCACGCACAAGATGCAATTGCGTATGTTCGTGACTAGGGGCGTCCAAGCCTATTCATTACATTCACATGCAATCCAACTTGGAACGATATACAACAGCTCTTACTGCCTGGGAAATCGCCGGTGGATAGCATGGCATTACAGCACGCGTATTCAGAAGAAGCTGAAATCGCTGCTGGATTTCATGGTAAAGCATGAAGTGTTTGGACCTGTGCGCTGCTGCATGTACTCAGTGGAATGGCAAAAGAGAGGATTGCCACACGCACATATACTAATCTGGCTCTATAACAAAATACTTCAAACGACATCGACGATGTAATATGCCCTGAAATACCCGATACCGACGTCGATAAGGAATTGCATGAAGTTGTGACGAAAAACATTATACATGGACTTTGCGGTAGACTGGACCCAAATTCACCATGCACAATAGACGGAAAATGCTATAAGTGATATCCTCGAGAATTAGTATCCAACACAGTTACAGAAAACGATGGATATCCTTTATACAGAAGATCAGCAGAAGATGGTGCTAAGTTAGCAACCATATAAACGCGAAACGGTGACTATTTGCCTTTGCTATCAAAACATACAAAGCGCACATAAACGTGGAATACTGTAACTCCGTTAAATTGATCAAATATGTTTGTAAGTACGTGAATAAAGGCAGCGACATGACAGTTTTTGGCATGCGATCAGAAAGAAGTGATAGGAATGCGGTCATACATATCGTTGAAATCTCACAGTATCAGGCTGGAAAATACAAAATCAGCAATGATGATGTATGGCGAATTCCTTCATTTCCCATCATGAACGAAGTCCACCTGTTGTTCACTTAGCAGTGCAACTAGAAAATGGACAACGCGTTTAATTCACAACTGCAAATGTGTAACAATTAGCCCTGAATCCACCGGCTAGAACGTTACATATGTTAACTCGATTCGAGCACTATTAATCTGCTTAAGAAGGCGCTAAAATCCTTTGAGGAAACATGATGTAGAACTGAACCAAGGGTTAAAGAGAAAATGTTACTGTGAAATCAGCGGCCTTGTTGCTCTGAATACCTGTATGTCCGGGAACCCAAGAACAGTGACGCTAACGTCAGCAATGTCAATCACATTTCCTGCATTCTGGATAATTTGTATCAGTCAGCGGATCGAATATATAATTTACGAAGGCTCAAAAGGGCACTTAATCGTTAAAAATGAGGAATATTTTTTAGGTTTTTATTTGTGTGGTTTAATTAAGGACGCTCTTAAATATTTTTGGTCATTAGCATACCATTCAACTCCAAGCGTCAAACTGCCGATAAATTTTACTCAGAGGTTTCTTCTCTCAGGTTTCTTTTACGTACCGTAAATATATGATACAGGACCAACTTTCTTTTACATATTAGCGCTATCCTAGATACATAACAGTGCTCTATGATGCGTCATAAATATAATGTAGAGGATGAAGACCAAATGTACAATTAGAAACATTAAAAACGGAGGCACATCTGAAGTCTGTGAATCTTTAGAATATCTATATAAAGTTACGACCCGCCAATGGAGCATCTCAGTAAAATGTTGATGCATAACAGAAAGCGAGGTGATGAACTTTGGGTAGGACGTCAAAACAAGAAGGACAGGGGCATCTGCTAGCAGCCAAAATAGTAAAGAGACTCCCCGAGTGGAAAACATCTTGCAAATGGACGTCAATTGCTTTCAAAGGGGCAATTGGTTACAAAAGCTAATAAGCTGCAGTCCGAAACTTAGCAACCAATTCACAACCGAAACCACGGAGTAGAGGATGAAGGAGATGCTGTGCCTTGCGACGGGGTTTGCAGGAATAGTTTCAATGTGATCACGGAAAGTGATGCAGTATTGAGGATTGCGCTAAAGCGTACACCATGTTTCCATAACCAAGTTTGGCCAAATTTAAGAACGTTATAGGTCAAATTGCATCGCCCGGTCACTTCCTTAAGATGTGTCATTTAGTGCACACAAAAGATAAAGTGAACGCTCATACCGGCCTTTCAGTTTATATACATGTGATAACCAACAACTATCAAGCACCAATCATACTGTCACATTAAGGTGTCAATAAAAACAAAAACATCAGAAAAATGTTTGTAACGTTAGATAAGAAGAATAGTTCATAGCATTTACAGAAAGTCAAATTATTACATCTCTCAGGCGTGAGGAAACGCTGTCAGCAACCACTTCCAGGCAAAACAGGCCCAGATAGAACTAACAACACTCGTAATAAAGATTAGGCCAGAATTTCGAAGAAACAAACCTGATATAAAAAGATCAGACGTGACGTTCTGGTCACTAGGAGTCACAAATGCAGTCACTTAGTTACTCGGCACTCCGCCTTCCGACGCCTCTGCCAGGGCTAAGTCACGACACTCAGAGGACCCTCGCTCTACCACACCAAGCTACGCCTGAGACAAGCCTCTGATGGTAAGATGGTCTTTAACTTTTGTATGTAATTCTTAGCATAGACCCAGGGCCTCTACCCTCTTTGTAATTTAACCATTAGTACAGGCCCAGCACCTCTGCATTCGATTGTATTTCATTGAGCTCTGGCCACCATGGCAGAACTAGCTTTCAACCTATGTATAAAACCTTTTTATATTAAAACATTTCTTTGTGTATCATTTAACATCTGAGCTATACCCCCTCGTCACTTCCAACTGTGACATGACATGAGCTGGAGGTATCGGCTTTTGATTCGAAATCTCAAAAGTTTGATTCGATCCCGTGCCTCTGTGGTGTCACACATGGTGGAGCCGCCAGCTTTTGAGTTCAAGTCTCAAAAGCTTAATTCCATTCCGGTCCTCTCCCGGGTGGTTCGTCACCATTTTATCGTATGGTGCAAGCGCCGGTCCTTGGTCTATGACGCCGGTCTCTGGCATTACATATAGTGGAGACGTCAGTCTCGGCATCTTTGCTTACGTCAGGGATATGATTCCATACTTCTCATCCACATATAACTGTAGAAGCGCCGATTTAGAAAAAAAAATGGTTAAATTGTCAGCCGATTAATTTATTGCTAATAACACAGTTAGGAGTAGACATAGTTCTGTTCTACAATTTTATGTTCTTCATGATGTTTTGTTGGACAATTTACGAAGTAGTAATTTTGAAGAACTAATTTTGTTGGGTATTGTTGTTGCTGCACTTTTTATCTTCCTGGATGTAAGTGTGTGGTCAATGTATTTTTCAAGTGAGACTAGCAGTGGAAGTAAACGCTTCCGTAGCGGAATGACCATTTTTAATTTACACATCCGTCCTTTATTTGACCCATCAAGGACTGCAAGCAAAATGCTATCCCCTTTAACATCCCGAAAGAGAATTGTGAAGCCTCTCTTTATAACTTAGGTATAATTTTAGATAGCCTGAAAATACTTGGTAGTTCCTCAATATTTTGATAATACATAAAAACTGTAAAATTCATATTCCAACAAAACTCGTTCTACCGTCACGAGTGGCCGAGGTCGTTAAGGCGGGGACTCGTGAGCGGGAGGCCTGGGGTTCGAATTCCGCAAGGACCGTCCTCCCTGACTGAGGCTTTTTCCAAGTTTTTCTCAGTCCTCAAAAATGGCAAATGTCGGGAAGGTACTCTAAACTTAAGTCTGGAACGTTTCCTTCCTTTAAAAAAATCCTTTCCCAATATATCATTTCACCTCATTTATCTTCAGTGTCCATCGCCTGTGAAAAATGGGCGTTAAACACTATTAAAAACTCTTTCTTTTGTATATAAATTTATTTTCATAGGTAATTTAAGTTCTAAGACAATATATTTCAAATTAATTGTAAACATTCTTTACTATATTTATTATTATTATTATTATTATTATTATTATTATTATTCATTTTTAATTTTTTTGTTGCAAGGCATGTCTGGTTAGTTTGCACTCATGTTTTTTTGCAACGATTCCTAACGCAAAATTAATTTTCGTCACTTATTTGGATGTTTTGTCACTAATGTTTCAGTTTTCAACCTTTTACCTTTTACTTCATTGCAGTAAAACACTAATTTATTACTATGTACTCCAGCACGGTTTCTGGCGATTTCAGCAATTAATTACCCAGACGTAATTTTTCGGTATTGACTTGTTTAATGTAAAGGGAATTACTTTCTCTCCTTCTCTCTTTGTTTAAATGTCATGATTTTTCATATATTTCAGGATATTGTTTCATTGCTTTTTTTTTTTTTTTTTTTTTTTTTTTTAAGCTCTTACAGTTGTATTAAACAGTTGTTTAATAGTGGCCGAATAATGCTTACTTTCTGAAACTTTATTTATTTATATGCTTTATTATTTAACATTCACCATAATAACCGCCCTATCTCCAGCTTTTAGTGTAACGTGTTAGGGCCTACCATATTAAGCTACTTTCAGCATTTCCAATTCAGCTGCACCGATGTATCTTGTGTTTGTTTTCTTTTCATGCAAGATTATGGCATTCCCCTAACTGCTTTGTCGTTCATTAATGACAGTAAGGATAATATCTGTATCATCATTCGGTCATTAAGTTTAATTAACCCTCGATGTTACGTGATCTGGCATTTTCTTTGCGAAAGCTCTTGTTTATTTATATTTCTTTTTCTTTCTTTCTTTTCTTTCTTTTTCTTTTTCTTTCTTTCTTTCTTTTTTCTTTCTTTCTTTCTTTCTTTTTTTTTTTTTTTTTTTTTTTTTTTTTTTTTTTTGTTGAACAAGCATGTCTAGGCCATGCCAGGAACTTGTTTTAGCTATAGTAAGGTCATTTAGAGAATCGATCATCGTTTTATATTATATACCGATTGCGGAGTTTGTCTTTGGATTCCTTTGGCTACACACAAGCTGTGAGGTTCTGGAACAAGGGATCTCTATTATGTAGTTAGGATATTGTAGTCCTAGGATATGTCGCCAGGCGCCTAAGATATTATTTATTCATGTTATATACATAGAGTTTTGAACGCGAGACGCCCGAGTCATTCGGAAGTTAGGATACGCATGCGTGTGTTTGTTGCGCGGAGGAGCGCAGAGATAAAGTAGGTCCATAGCATTACCTACGTAGATGGTGATAATTATAAGTAGGTACACAATTGGCTACGTCAGTTAATAATAGTCCGACCGAATTTCCTGATATCCCGTATGACCTGTGATATAAATATTTTGTTTCATGCCAGTGTACATGTAAGATTGATTCTGCTTAGTCTAGCCATTTGCCGCACAGTTGCGTGTGGTACTCATTACCATGGATGTTGAAACTGACTGCTTGAGATACAAGACCGTTGTCACGATTGTATTAATGAACTGAGTGTGCATATTACTTTAATTATGATTGATAATTTTCCTATGCCATTTAAATTGATGGTCTTGGAAAAAAAACTTGCTGTTAAGCTATTTTTAAATTGCCTGCATGACATCCATTCTTTTCTAGTTCGAGATATTATTATGCTTTAAATTCACGCCGAACCTTATCTTTCCTAAGTCCCGGAACTGGTTGTCGCGACCAGGGAATCCGTAACTAAGTTCCGAGAATTTCGTTAATGACACAGTTCTAGTTGTGTTTATTTTTATTGTGCTTATCCTTCTGAATGCTTGTTTTTAAGTTCTGGTCGCAGAAGTAACTATTTAACTCCTTTGATTACGCTATGGACTTTTTGTTTTTGAGAGTTCGATACATCAGGATCCAAGAATACATGTAGTAAATACCCAGCATTGTTAATAGGGTGGTTTGCTAGAACTGCAAGCAGCACTATTCGGTGAAGGAGCTAGAATAGAATAAATGATGCAACCAGTGGCTATATCGCGAGATACCCGCGATTGTGTTAGGAAGAGAAAAGAGATATGAAAGTACAGGAGAGATCTCTTCCATGTACTTGGCTTACCGTTCTCAATAAATCATCGAGGAGTGCTAATTTTAGGGCGTTTGGACACAACATAACAGTATTTTAGTCACCATTACATCTTTGATGGTAAACCTCCATCTTGTCCATATGGTCCCTTTTTTGTTCAATACATTTTAACCATAAATATCGCCTGCTGGCATCTCTCTGGGCTACCCGTGAATACCTTCGACTCTTTTGGATATTCCAGTGAATGATCGAGCGCTATTGAACATGTACTGCGTTTTATTCGTCTTTGTAGTATGCGGAGTAATGTATAATCCATTGTACTACTGTTACTACATTTTTATATTTTTTATATTTTTTAGAATTATAAGGCCATTTTCAATTGTTAAATTTAAGATGTAATGTTTCACTATTTTTTACCGTGTTTTAATCTATTGGTGACTTTTATTCGTATTCAATCTACTGGTATTTTCCTATTGATTTTACTAGTTTTAGTGTTTCTTTTCCATCCTTGACTAGTACTTTGCCCCTTTTTACAAGATTTTTTCCTGTCTTAATTTGATTCGCCGCTAATGGACTTCGTAATCGAGTGCCTTATATTGCATTCCATTCGCTTTAAAGTTGTCGTAGAATATGGTTGAATATTTTTAAGTGAAGAAAAATATTTAATTTTCTTTTGGGGCAGTGTGAAGCATAAGTTTAATATGTAGCTCTATGTATAAATTTATATACATAAAGGTATAAGGGTAGGCCATAAGGGTTGCAAAACTAACATATATAGAGGATGCCAAAAACATATACACACTACAAGCAAAGAATAAACTGTAACAAAACTGATTTCACACAAACAGAAAATGATGAGCACTAATCATCTTAAACTTTTACAGTTACAACAATTGCTCAAAATGCCCACATCGGCGTCCATACACTTCTGAGTACGTTGAACTACTGATTGAGCAACGTTTGCGAAAGTGTCACAGTACTGCAATCTCCGATCAGGGTCATCTTCATTTAATGCATGCAAAATTCTTGGGATGAAAACTTTCAACTTTGATGTTTTAATAATACGACATACGCTGCTAACCCAGTCTCACGTGCACGTTGTTTTGTAGATTTCTGCGGTGAGTGCTCAAAACGTTCCAAAACCATAACCGAGCACGCGAGACTTGTTACTATGCGAGGTATCCCAGGTCTACCCTTTGTACATTGCACACGGTATCATGGAGTCTCAAATTTGTCTCGAATGCGTGCAATTGTTACTCACTTTAGCGGTTCTGTTCTATACACCCGTCGCTATTGCCTTTGAACTTCAACAACATTCTCGGTTTTCCAATACCGCTTCAAAATTGCTTTCCGCTGTTCAAACGATATCCTTGGCTCCATTTTGTTGTAGCAAGGCTAGCATAACGTAATATGAGTCACGTCTGTTTACAGAACATCATACGATAATCTTGACTTCATTTGTTCATTGTTGATATACGATAATCTTAGGTTCATTTGTTCATTGTTGATTTACTTGTTACGTAGCAACGCTACCATAACTTATGTGAGTCACATCTGTTTACAGAACATCATACTACACATTTATGTTGTTTATCGGTCCAACTAGTCGGTCCTGGTGGTGTAGTGGTTACCATACTTGCCTCCTAAACCCAAGATCGGGGGTTCGAACCCGGCCAGGACCGATGGATTTTTCCGGGGGTAAAAATCCTAAGTATGGCTTCCATCGGAAGGGAAGTAAAGTCGTGGGTCCCGTGTCGTACATTTACGGCACGAAAAAGAACCTCAAGCCTGAAAGAGAGGCCTCTGAGCAAAATTTGTAAGCCGTTTCACGCCCTGAGTTGAATGGCACGCTGATGACCTGAGCTGTTAAAGCGCGTCCATAAATAAATCAATCAATCGGTCCAACTTTGAAATGTATTAAATAGATATCTACTGTGAAAGTGTGTATACATTTTTGGCACCCTCGGTATATATATAGGATGCAATTAAGATAAAAATATACATTCTTGGGTGTATTTAAGATAAAAAGTTGTATCCTTAACGGCCAGCATGACACTCTTTGCAATGTACTCTTATTTCTACTTAACGCAAAACTAGCCTATGCGTTTAAAGTTCGTGCGCCGATCTAAAGATAAGTTACATCGACAGAGCTTCGCAAAAGTCATTCCTTTGAAATACAAAATGTCGAAGTTTGTTGCCTGACAGCGAACATTACCGTAGGGTTTCGGTCCACACGTTATGCAAAGCATATTTTGTTTCTATATTTGAGGCAATTATGCCACGTTCAATTCGACTGTTTCAAGGTGATTTCATACAAGTTTTAACTTTGAGATGATGCTGAAAGAAAATCACAGGATATGGACAAAAAAAGTAAAATTTGCAGTATAGGAGAAGAATAGTTTGCAATTTCGAACAATGAAAATCGCAATGCAGCACGTTGGTCCTGGTGGTGTAGTGGTAACCATACTTGCCTCCTAAACCCAAGATCGGGAGTTCGATCCCGGCCATGATTGATGGATTTTTTGCGGGCGTAAAAGATCTAAGTATGGCTTCCTTCAAAAGGGAAATAAAGTCGTGGGTCCCGTGTCGTACATTTACGGCACAATAAAGAATCTCAAGCCTGAAAGAAGATGCCTCTGGGGAAAAATTGCCGCTTCATGACCTGAATTGAATGGGACGCTGATGACCTGAGATGTTAAAGAGCGTCCGTAAATAAACCAAACCAAACCAGTATTCAGCATGTTTAGAACCTCTCATTTCATTTCATGAACATATGATGTGCTTGAATCAATGGTCAACAGCGTGCTCCGTGGTTATGTGGCTCCGTAAAGAATAAGTATGAAAAAGTTAGCGTAAGTATGCGCACGAAATCGACACACAATAAATGGAATCATGTTTTAAAACACATTAGGGGCATGGTCGCCCTTTTGCTAATTTGCTATGAAAAGCAGCAGACATGTAACTAAAAGAATGTGTACATCGAGTCTTACGCAATTTATTTCTAAACACAAGCAATGAACTTAAATTTGCATTGAAATTCAGTTCAGATCGTAATTGTACTGTTCGAAGGAGGAAAAAAATGCTACTGTAAATTTTCTGACAAGCTCAGGACAAAACTAAGAGAATGAAATTATAATTTTTAACATTATATTTGTTAGTTCATTACACTATATTTGATTTGAGTATTTCATAAATTATTTGTGAGGTATAACTTATTTAATTCTCAATAAACATTTATATTAAAATGTTATAAAACAAGGATACGTCTTTTATTAGCAGTTCCTATTCTGCAGCTGTCTTGTTTTCATATGATTTATTAGTAATGTAAAAAAAGATGTTGGATTCGTCTTTTAAGCTGCGTATTTTCAGGAGGATTTTTAGGCATTGTTGCGGTAGTAATTGTCATATTTATAATCTTGTAAGTGCAGATGATAAAGGAATTGTGGATGCTACATATTCTCTGTGGGATGCCTCAGTTACAGTCTTTAAGTGACAGTTCATAAGTTCATAAAAATGCTTGAGAACAATGTAATTTGTCACTGATAAATGTTGACATCTTTATCAATAGCAACAATTTGCGAGCGATTACAGCAACTTATTTCAATCTTACAATCAATATTAAAGTGCTGTCAAAATCACCCTATTCGTAACATTTGGAACATCATGCTTCCTGAAGTTAGTTTTCATTCTACTATATGTACACAAAATGTTCATACGTTTATTTCTTCAACCAGGAAGGCAGAAGCGCATATTACCAGTTAACTGTGTAATTATTTTGCTAAATTTTATTGCACCGTATGTCTCAAGTAGTGGTATATACTTGAAAAGTCATAGTTATTTCATTATTTATTTCATTTCTTTGCTTTTACTAAAAATACATTTAATCATTACACAAATATGTACAAGTGAGTTCGCCGAGGCCCCATGTAATGTTATTTGTCACTTAAAAATCAAATTATGTTGCGCGCAATGAGCAGAAGTACATTGCATATTCGTCACATTTTTTCATAGCCAAATAAAGTGATTCCACGCCCCTCATTCTTTATATTCTAAGGTAATGATAAAAATGTATCTTGTATCTATTCTCAGGAAAACTATTGCCCACACAGCTTCACACCAACCTAAATACAATTTCCTATTACCAACATAAGTAACACATACAAACTAATAATTTTACAATTATTTCATAGCAACACAAAAGAAAGGTTAAATTTCGTGACAAGCGAGAGTAGTTATAGATTTATCTTAGTACCTGCAATAACAACTGGAATGCTACGTGGGTAGTTATTTTTATCGACCTCCTCCGCGGTCTGGTGGTTACGGTTGCTAACTGCAGCCAAGGGGTCATCGGTTCGTGATTTGGTTTATTTACGGAGGTTCTTTAACATCTCAGGTCATCAGCGTCCTATTCAAATCAGGGCGTGAAACGGCCGACAACCTTTGCTCAGAGGCCTCTTTTTTCAGACTTGAGGTTCTTTATCGTGCCGTAAATGTACGACACGGGACCCATGGCTTTATTTCCCTTCTGAAGGAAGCCATACTTAGGAATTTTACGCCCGAAAAAATCAAACCCGCGATCTTGGATAAACCCAAGGAGGCAAGTATGGTATCACTAACCACCAGGACCGACTTTGTGGGTTCCGTTTCTTGTATTTAATTGGAAATGTTTTGAGTTATGTAGGTCTGCAACTGGGACCACCCAACTTTCTAAAAATAATTGAGCAGCAATATGATACAGGGCTGGCGTCTCGAAAACTCTGAGATTGAGGCTGGCAGAATGGAAATGTGCTGATCGCATACCTCCACTAGACGGAGTCAAAGGAAGCAGCAGCGCAAAGGCGGCCTTGGCTTTTCTAGGACTGTTGTGCTAAAAGAAAATTATTATCCTGTTACTGATGTAATCTTTAATGTTGACTTTTTATGAACATTATTTGAACTATTCTTGTGATTGTTATTTGCTATAAGCACTTTAACTTACATTAAATAACTACGTGCCTTTGATCTTGCATTATTTCGATTTTTTTCTTTCACTGCACTAGAACTATTGGCTGTATTTCCTTCTCTGTTCTTTGGGGTATTTCCATTTGCTAATTTTTAGCGAAACATTACACAGAACGCAAACGTGCAAATACAATTTATATATTCTCACTAATAGTGAATATAGCTGATAGCTGTTTATGCTAAAAGTATTGCTGAAATTGTAAAAAGGCGACTGATTGGCAGTGTTCTATCGAAATTCTTACTAGTTATGTAAATAATGTTTAAGAGTGATATCTTTCTTCAAAGTAAAGCTATAGTAAGAAAATGGATAATGTGTTTATTCTCATTAGGTACCAAGAAACATTTAAGCTAATTTCCATTTGTGCATAACAAAATTGTATTTACCTACAATGTACTTATGTTTACAATGAATTTCATGCCTGACTTACCGTGCATCTTCTTTCCCGTTTACAAGTTAAGAGCTAAATAATAAATTCGCATTCAACAGCAAAAACAGATTAGACATAAAATGCCGTAAACAGACATAGCCCACAATGATTTAACATTGGTAAAATAAGCAATATTTTGTTTTTCTAGTGGTAATTAGCTTTTCTTATTATTTTCTTCCAATGTTTTAATTACCACAGAAATTAGACAAATAAGTGCATTATACTTAGTTTAAGCAATGTTGCCAACTAGCTTTTTCACCGAAAGCTAAAAGAAATAAAGGGTATTAGTTGTATTTCTGAAAACTACTAAAGCGGAAAGGAATGAATTTAAAAGACTTGTAATAGCAGTTAACTGCTTTTCGATATTAGCAATCATTTAAACTTTAAAAAAAAAAAAAAAAAGTTGGAATACTAACATCAGTGTTGATCCAGGTCTGGTAAAATTAGTGAATAAACTGTCTAGAGTTTAATATATATTCACCTATATATTCAAACACTATTCTAGCTTGCCATAGATTTGTTTAGGCCTCACTTAATCACACACTGATCTCACTAGTCTAAAACCACACTAACCATAGTCGGTCCTGGTGGTGTAGTGGTAACCATATTTGCCTAAACCCAAGATCGCAGGTTCAACCCCGGTTAGGATGATGGATTTTTTCGGGCGTAAAAATCCAAAGTATGGCTTCCTTCGGAAGGGAAATAAAGCCGTGGGTCCCGTGTCGTACATTTACAGCACGATAAAGAACCTCAAGCCTGAAAGTGGATTTATTTATTTACGGCGCTCTTTAACATCGCAGGTCATCAGCGCCCCATTCTATTCAGGGCATGAAACGGCCGACTAATTTTGCTCAGAGGCCTCTTCTTTCAGGCTTGAGATTCTTTTTCGTGCTT
Organism: Metallyticus violacea; assembly: GCA_030762175.1. NCBI lineage: Eukaryota > Metazoa > Arthropoda > Insecta > Mantodea > Metallyticidae > Metallyticus > Metallyticus violacea. Next base: position 73,591,622 of record CM060830.1, read on the forward strand.
AAATGTACGACACGGGACCCACGGCTTTACTTCCCTTCCGAAGGAAGCCATGCTTAGGATTTTTACGCCCGAAAAAAGTCCATCGATCCTGGCGGGTTTGAACCCACGATCTTGGGTTTAGAAGGCAAGTACGGTTACCACTACACCACCAGGACGACTCAAGGCTGAAAGAAGAGACCTCTGGGAGAAATAAATCGGTCGTTTCACGCTCTGAATTGAATGATGACCTGAGATGTTAAAGAGCGCCCGTAAATAAAACAAATCATCCACAAGTCTCAAACTACTTTGTGTCACACACACACACATATATATATATATATATATATTTATATATTGAATGTTTCCCAATTCATTACGATAAATTTCAAAGATTGAAGAGAGATCGAATGCAAGCATTTTGGGATAGGGAACTTGTGGTCTGCGGGCTCAAAATTACCTCAAATGTGAATAAGCGTCGCAAGGAAATTTGCTGTTATCTTGCAGCAAAGTAACTGGAGTCTTAGTACGTAGCTAAGCTGCAGTTATGCTCATAAAGAAAAACTTTGAGTTTGAACAAACAAAATAGCACAAACATTCAGTTATGGGCCAATTATGTACATCTAAATTCAATTGTGATATTCGTTTTCCTGTAAGTTGTGATTTTGTTGCAAATAAAGGATTTTTTGACAGTGAATATGACACAAAATTGTTGGTCTGCTTTCCTGCTGTCACTTCAGGGAAAATAACTAGCTGAAATAACTTGGCATTTCCAGTAAACAAACTGGGACAAAGTTCTTCCTTCATTGAGGAACATAATGTCCGACACTATCTCTAACAGCACAGCCCATTTTTTTCTAATCCTAGAACAAATACTTCAAATGAATGGAATTTCTTCGCTATACACAAAATCTGGCCACATGAGAAATCTTATCTAAAGTAGATAATCTCAAATCTCTGCTAAGGGTTTAAGTGTAATTTTTCAGAGAAATTTAAAAAACAAATTTAAATAATGGCAATTAATTTTCACATATTTGTTTTAAATTTCATGAATTTTAAAATTATCTTCACAACGTTAAATAGTACCAAGTAAGAATGTGAAACAAAGTAAATGTTAGAAATTCTGGATTAAAAATGAATAACAATAACTATATTATACATTTATATAAATAATATATATCTGATTAATTAAAAGAGATTTATGTTGTAATTAATCTCTCAATTGTTTAGCTTTCAGATTTTCACCGTACCACTTTGTTCCTCTTTACAGAAATAATCCTACTTAGTGCCTCTCAAAGAATTTAATGCTATCTCATTACAGGTATTTTATCCCGAAGAGGCGACTTGCAGTATTCGATTGCTTGTGGCCCAGACCTCATAGTTATACTTGACTTCAAATCGTGGCAATTTTCAAACCGCATTCAGTTTAGCCCATATACCATATATGATCTGGCAGTGCTGGCAACTATTGCATTTTTGCTAAGCGATTTAACATATCCTGAGTGGATGGGTTTACCAGTTGCTGAAATAGAGGACATCATGTTTCGTAGGCATGCATAACCTCAATTTTAAGGTTAATTTATATTAAACTGTTTTTTTTTTTTTTTTTAAAGTCTCTTGGGATAAAATCTCCGCAGTGAGATAATCATAGATTTCCCCAGGGCTTATAGACTAATGGAGGAGTTTCGCGGTTGTTCCTAATACTGTACACTTCTCAGCATAGACGGAATTCTGTTGAACATTAAAGATTAATTTCTTTAATTGTGGCAACTATCAATAATTCTCTGCTTCAGTTCAACTGTATAACCTAAACAACTAATACTACGTTTCTTAGATTACTTCAGGCAGAAACAAATGCAAATGATTTAAATTAGATTATCTTCAAAACCAAGGTAGAGATCCCCCTTGATCTGTTCATCGTTGGCCATCTTTCAGTACATAAGGTCTCACAGTTGCAGCAAAATGTATTGGTACAAGCATGAACCACACACTGAAGGGAAATATATTCAAGGAATCTTAGCCTACATTCGCAATGTTCTTGCAAACGCTATGGATGCATATATCGTACGTACTTACCATAATGCATATGCACATATATACACCATAGTGCTTTAACAGTGTTATGGAAAATTTTTTAGCATTGAAATGTGACAAAACATTTCAACTATGATATACCGTAATATATAGCATTCATAAACACTTAAAATATTATTAATATTAATAAATCATATTATACATATTATATAAAATTTAACTTTTTATTACGCTGAAAGATTTAAATCAGATAAATGTAATTATTCTTTCTGGATTCATACTGTTACCTGTAGTATACTAAAATATCATTCTGAGAGAGGCAGTTAGATGTAGTGAACAGTTCTTTTTCCAGGATTAGGAAAAGTTGTCGTTCTTTCCTAAATAAGTAAATGCAACGTATCAAAAGGAAGCAATCTTGTTATGGCTATGTATTTAATTGTATTTAATTTACAAAGATTGATGCATTATTACCACGATTCATGATGTTCAATTAGAGACCACATTTCACTTGCATTCGGGGGCTAACTGACTGAGAGCAACTAAAATTAAAATACAATTGTGAATAATAGTTAACTTTTATCTAACAGAAATTTTAGGTGTAAATATAGATATCACTAGAGGTAGCTTCCGGGATGTTATGCCGTGGTCTGCTGGAGACCACATTTCACTTGCATTCGAGGGCTAACTGACTGAGAGCAACTAAAATTAAAATACAATTGTGAATAATAGTTAACTTTTATCTAAAAAGAAATTTTAGGTGTAAATATAGATATCACTAGAGGTAGCTTCCGGGATGTTATGCCGTGGTCTGCTGGAGATAGGAGTTCCAGACGTTTCGTCCACAACTGCCATGGACATCTTCAGTGGCGTGGACGAAATTGCCTTGTAGAAGGTATCACTGCGTCTGATGCATTGGATTGGATTGATTTACTCCAGTTGGAAGACCTGTGGCTGTTACAGTATTCCAGCTTTGCAGGATGAATGATACGTGACTTTTTGTTACACATTACGTTCTTACATTTTGGATTTTTATTACAAGGAGCCCATTCATGGGTCAAAACAGTAATGCCCATGAAAACAGCTTTGCGCGCGCGCCCGCGCGTTTTTTTTTTTTTTTTTTTTTTTTTGTTTTTGTTTGTTTGTTTTTTGAGTTTGATGGTTGTATTTATACTCTAGGTTTACTTAATTCTACAAAATTTAAGCGTACTTAAGTATATATATATATATATATATATATATATATAAAATTAACAGTAATAATAAAAGTAGATCACTTTCACTTGTCTAGCTTCTTGCCATTGAAGAACTCGCAGTAGTTCGAAAAAAGCAATTTCAAGTGTGACCTTTTCTCAGTGTTTTATCATTATCTAGTTTTATTATTACTGTTAATTTGTTACATTGTTAATAGTGTTTCTTTATTTTTATTTTTCATTTATATATATATATATATATATATATATATATATATATACAGGTATATACAAGAGATTTTCTAAACATTTTTGCTCGTTTGTGCTTTCTGTGCTGAGGCTCTTCTTGGTCAATTTTTTGAATGTGTTGGTTTGCGCGTTTCTTTATTTTCTGCCAGGTGCATGTGCAGCGCGCCTCAAGAGTTTCCAGGATTGTGGGTAAGTTTATTTCTTGGTGAATTTGTACAGTTGTCGTGAGTAATGGAGGTATGAGAATTTTTTTTAGGGTAATATGCTGTTGTCGCTGCAATGATAGGAGATTTGTCTTGTGTGTGTGTGTGTGTGTGTGTATGTGCGCGCGCGCGCGCTCAGGCGGAGCATGCATATATATGGATAAAGGCTCTGAAAAGGATTAATTTCGTTTATATTTGCATGTGTTTGTTTCTGAGGATTGGTGATATTAGAAAATCTGGCAGCTTGACTCTGTTGACTGTGTTTCTCGTGTGTGAGTTCCAGTTGAGTTTTCTGAGAAGTGCAGTGCCTAGATATTTAATCGTGGGTTGGCACTGCAGTAGTTCATTTTTTATGTTAATTGGGATTAGTGACTGTATGTATTACTGAAATATATTAGTTGGCTCGTGTGTGGGTATGGCGATTTTCCAAATGTCCGCTCTTAGAAGGTATTTGTTTGTATATTTTTGGAGTTCCATTTTGTTGTAGCGGCTAGGTTATAAATGGCCCTGTCGTCAGCATAGAGAAAGTTTTGCACTTTGGGTTTGTTGGTATATCCCGAGTGTACAGCGCATACAGGTATGGGGCTACTCCGGCGTACATAAGGCAGGAAAGTGATTTTTCTTGAGATATTTGGACGTAGAAGCGCCGTGTTGTCAAATAACCGGCTAGTGTATGTACAAAAAACTTGTATATTATACCGCTTAGCCAGCATTTATCGAAAGCTGCTTCCGCGTCCAGGAAGAGGGCTAGGGGGCTATTATTGTTATTGAATCGGGTGGTTATATCATCAGTAAGTTTTAGTAGTCTCCAATACCTTCCCCATACCTGAGAGGAGGCTGATGGGTCTATAGTTTTCAGGATTTTTTCTGTCTTTTCCAGTTTTTTGTATCATAAGTATTTTGGCCTCCTTCCAGGTCTGGGGAAAGTAGTGGAGTTTTATACAGGAAGTTCGAATATGTGTAAACTGGACTAGAGCTTTCCTTGGTAGATTTTTTAGTACTTTATTTCGAATGCCGTCTGGCCCAGGGGCCTTAATGTTATTCCAGAGTTTTTGCTGTCTGATATAGCTACAGTGGTGTTATCGGGTTCACGGAGTGTTTATCCGTTGAGTTACACATGTGTTGATGAACGTGTCGTTGCCATGGTTTATAGCGGGATTAACTGAAAATCTGGCTTGTGACATTTCGGCGAATATTCTTGCTTTGTCTTTTGGGTTCCAGATTATTTCTTGTGGGATGTGGAATGCTTCGGCTGTTAAATGTTCCTCAGTGGAGGGCTTAAAGGCTTAAAGTAAGAATCAGAGCGATGCGTCCTTGTGTGTGACGCTTAGTAATTTTTTGCTGGAACTTGTTACTTTTATCTGCATATTTGCCTTCTCATAATTGGCCTTAACCATTGTGCCAGTGCCCTGTAAGCTATGAGCCTTGTTGTACTCCATGACGAATGTATTTGCGCCTGGTTGCTATTAGTCTATCAACATCTGGGAGAGGGGTGGATGAGGGAGGAATTTTGGAGTAGGTCATGATTTTCCTTATGGCAGTCTTTTGTGAGGCAGTAAAATTGTTAATTCCCTGATTTATTTCGTGGATGTCAGAGTATCTCCTCCTGGGCTCGGCCATTCCATGCATAAGAGATTTAAATTGGTACCAATCAGCGTGGCTGTGTTTTGATGTGGTGTTAGCGATAGTAATTTTTCCTTCTATATGAAAGTTAAATGGGAAATGGTCCGAGCCCAGGCTGTAATACACTTTCATCGTCGGTGGAATGTATATTCCTTTATATATAACCGGATCTATTGTGTCCGGGCGGGGGGTGTTAGGATTATGGCGCCAGAAGGAGCTAGAGTCCTAAGTTCTGTGTTGTTATAGTGCAGTAGCAGGTCGCCGGCTTTGTTACAGAGTCATGATCTTCAGTGGTTAGCCGTGCATTTAGATCTCGTGTTATTATGAATTTTGGATGGGCATTTGTAAATTTTTCTAGGTCCCGGATTATTGGAATGGATTGAGAGGGTCGGTAGGTTGCTATGATGATGGTTTTCTGTTTGTTGGGTTGATCTACACTGTGAGTTGTGTAGCCTGTTATTTTGTAATGCGTGTCTGGTTTTAATTTAGTTTCTGTTATAAAGGCTATGTCTATTTAACTATTTTAATAGATTTGTCAGTTCATAGGTTGGCATTCCACAACAAGGCTTTGATATTTTCGTGTGATGTGTGTGGTTGTAAGGCCATTATAGTTAAGTTGTCAAGGAATTCTAGGATGATCTCTAGTTTTTCTGCTAGCTCTGTGGCTCTTTTGAGCTTATTGATGCTTTCTTTTAGATTGTTGAGTATTTTGGTCAAGTTTAATTCCTTGCAAAATGTTAAAATTTCTTTGATGGATGTTGTGTAGGAAGGTTGTGTTGTTTGTTGTTGCGTCAGTTGTGACCGTTGCCAACAAAACCCCTGGCTGTACTGGGGCATTATATGAGATGGGGGCAGGGGTTAGTTGTGTGTGTGCTCATTTGTTTAGTTACGGCGAGTATCTGCCTTCTGTCTCGTGCATTTTGGAACACCAAGCAACTTCGGAAGTTTTCCGGATGTTCCATGTTACAGTTTGTGGTGTGTGGCGTGAAATTTGGTAAAGTTTTGTTTGGGCAACCTTGAAGCATATGTAGCCCGCTGCACAACACACATCGGGGGGTTAGATTAGACATTTTGAGGAATGACCAAGTTGACAGTTGAACATTGTGAAATTTGATTTTGTGCCCTTTAGTGTCAATTTTGGTGATGATGATGGGGCGTCCTTGTGCAAAATGTTTTCATTTTTCAGATTTTTCTAACGCTACAATGAAGAGAGTGAGGGGTTTGCTTTTTTCCGTTTTCTTGCAGCTTTGTAAGGAATACTCCTTCGCTCTAATGGCTTCAGAGATTTCTTCTGGGCCCATTGCATGGGGCATGCCGAATCTGAGCGGCTGTTTATTTTTTTGGTGTGAAGGAGTAATACTGTGCTCCTGTTTTTTTTTTTTTTTTTTTTTTTTTAAAGTTCTATATGAGCTTATTTCCTGTAAAAGGACCTTGAGCTATGTGAGATTTTCTTAGCAGTGTTATCAAATATTATGATTCTGGGTGATCTCTGCTGTATAGGACCTCTTGTACTTGTGTTTGGTAAGGTGTCCTAGTTTAGTCTGTGCTTAGTGTGTTTGAGGATTTAAGTGTTTGGTTGGTGTGGTTTATGAAACTTTAGTTATGGGATTAGCTGTGTTCGGTTTTTTGGAGATAAGCTGTCGTTTGGAGTTTAGCTTGTGTGTGTGTGTGTGTGTGTGTGTGTGTGTGTGTGTGTGTGTAGTTGGTATATTCTAATCTTCGTCACTAGAAGAGAGGGAGTCATATTTGTTGTATGTTGGTACTGTGTATGTGCGTTGTGTATTTTATAGTTCTAATTTAGAGGTGTCAGTACTACTGTCGCGCGAGTGGCTATGCTTGTTTGAAAAAGTGGATCACCCTTGATTTGAGAGCAATGATTCCTTCCTTTTGGATAAGATTTCCCTTATACAGCCTTGCAGGCTTTGTGCTGTTGTGTTCCATTGGGGATCATTAGGTTGCAGAGTTTGAAGGGTTGTCTTGTAACGGAGCTGTTCTTTTTGCAGCTCTAGTAGCTGCCTTTCAATTTCTAGATAGTGGTCTGAAACACATGGTTAGTTTACTATGGATGTGTGTGGATGCTCACTTTTTTTACTGTTGTTATCCTGAATTTTTGCACTTTCTCACCTTTCCTTCCATTTTTATTTACAGTTTCTGATATGGCCTCCTTGCTGGCGCTAATATTAAGTATAGGGACGAACGAGCGGAACTGAGGAACTGTGCTGTTTGGGCTTATTAGGGCCCTCTATTTGCATCGTTTTTCTCCTACTCTCACTATTTTCCTCTTTTTCTGTCTAGTTCTTCAGCTCCCCCCTAGTTAGGTTAGTTTCTAAGATAGGACTCTGCTGCAGCTGGCGAACAATCACTTAAGAACTTAGGCTGCTAAAGATCGTCTAAGTTGCAGGATTTATTTGAGGTTTTTATTTTCTTCTCATGTCGTCAATTCACTAGTTTATTTGTAGGTATTCACAACTAAGGCCGGACGCTACCCGGTTTGGACTAAAGGGCGCACCACTGGCACTCAGGGTCAGGGTGAGCAGCCGGTAGCTGAGAATACTGTCCCTCGGTAGATGGAATCTTTCATCGCTTTGTAATTGATGAAACCGAGCCGCAACCTGCCTCCGGAAGGAACTGGAGCCCCAGCCCAGTACCTCAGCGACGGCTGCTGTCCCTGATCCAGCCGAATCGGAGGCCCAGCCTTATGACCAGAAAAATCCCCTTATGCAGTCACGCCAGGACATTTCAAAAGTTTATGAGGCAGATTACTGCAGAGTGAGTTTAATTGTGTTCACCAACAATTTGGCCAACTATACAGGCCTAAGTTCTACGTTTCACAAACAGAGACGGGTATTATGCCTTCAATTTCACCACCCTCCGGGATTGCCATAATTTTATACACTATGTTAAGGATAGAAAAGACCTATACTACGTGACCCAACTACCAGAGCAACGTACCTTCAAAGTGATGGTCAAGGACCTATACGGGAATATGCTCGAAGATGAGCTCAGGGACGAACTAACACGCCTAATAATGCCAAAAGTCTCAAAACTATTCTCGAGGAAGCTTAGACGCCATATTCCAATATTCTTAGTTAAGCCACCTGATGGAGTGGATTGCTCAGTAATAAAGACCCTAACGGACATTCTGCCCTGCAGATTAAGAATTGAAGAGTATGTACCTCCTCACGCCCCAACGCAATGGAGCAAATGTCTGAGATTTAGGCACATGGCGAAAACCTGCCATACCCAAGAGATCTCAAGTTGTAAGTAAATGCCAACCTTCTACACTTTAGTGCGCCCTCTGTGGCCAAACCGATCAGAGCACAATGGCGTGGTTGCCAGATCTACAACTCATGGGCGCTAATGACCACAGCAGTTTTGCGCCCTTAAGCAATAATCATCATCATCACAACTCCATTACCAATCCTGTCCTCCTACCTCAACTCAACGCAGGCCACCTGGAATGTGGGACGAGGTGTCCATTAGCAGAGGGACCTATGCCGATATTACCGGCCCTATGCCCCCTCCCCCTGCCGACCAGGCTGCCACCCACCAGGAAGTGGCGGTGCAAAAACTGACCCAAGACAGCGGATACAAAGCAGTACACACCGTCAACAACAGGCAACCAGCCGAACAGAAGAGACCTCCAAGCCCAAAAGCATCATTCAGCTGCAGAGACGGCAACCCCATCGACTAGCAAGGCTCTAAATACCCCTCCCAGCTGCTGCACACGCAAACAAGGAACCAGACCTAACCTTGAGTGAGACTACCAAATGGCTTCTTGAGCGTAGGTGACGGAGATTCAGTTCGTGGATATCAGAGAGCACTTGAAAATGTATACAGCAATACTCAAAATGAGAGATAAAAAGAGACCAGCATGAGCTCACATTAACCTTTATTACCGTGTAGCTAGATTGGCCATCCTGCTAAAGAATATAAAGTAGATGGCAAATATGACACCCCTTTCACAAATATAACTATGGACAGCCAAATCATGCTCAAGCTACTGTACTGAAACTGTAGAGGGGCACGTTCAAAATTAACTGAACTAAAACACCACTTCATAACCAACTCTATCTCAATAGCACTACTAGGAGAAACATTCTTAAACAGCACTGCAAGCTTCTCGATTCCAGGTTATAAAGTTTACAGAACAGATAAACCGAACAGCAGGCCTCTGGTGGAACCGCCATACTAGTGAACAACACCATCCCACACAACCTTAGGCACACAACCATCCCCACAATCACAACATATGGAAACCATAGCAGTGGCGGTTCACAAACAAAACCAACAAGGAAGGTAACTTCTAAAACTGTTACCTAATGATAGTAAAGAAAATGATAACCCAGAACACAGTAAGTTATGAAAAGGACTCTTAACTGAAAAAATAGTTGAAGGTGTCATTTACCCTTACCATGAAGTTGAAATAAGGAAAACTATAAAGGAATTAAAGAACAAATCACCAGGAACAGACAAAGTAAAGTCGCAAGTGTTACGACAGTTAGAAGATCAGATTACTCCGTGCCTGTGTCAACAGTTTAAAAATGTCTATAGCGGGGGAAGAGTGCCTAATTACTGGAAGGAAGCGAATGTAATCATTTTAAACAAAGGGACCGATAAACATTCTACGCAAACGAAATCCTATCGAAGACTATAGGATATAGATCAATGATAGTTATGAATATTAAACTTTTTGGATTTAGAAAAGGCAAGTCAACGAGACAATGGAGATTGCAAAAACAACTAACAAAAAATATGTAATAGCATAGTTTTCGATATTGCTGGGGCGTTTGATAATTTATGGATGCCGGCACTATTTCAAATTTTAAGAAAAAAGAAATATCCAAAATTAATTAATAATTCCTTGTTATATTATTGCAAAAACATAAGTGTATACATTAAAGGTGCAAACCGGGCTATTACAAAGGAAATTGCCATAGGATGTCCGCAAGATTCAATTTTAGGGTCGATATTATGGGACACATTTTTGGAATTTCTATTAGAACAATTAAAACTAAACAGTGTAAAAGGGATTATCGCATATGCAGATGATTTATTAATTTTAATAGAAGAAGTAAATAGTAGAAAGGAAATTGAAGAGAGATAGAATATAAACACCTATCATGTGAACAATTGGTATATAAAAGTAACACTGGAATACAGGGTATTGCAATTATGTTATTCAATGTTAATAATCGGTGACCGTATCGAGCGCCAATTTTTGTACATATCCCCTGGCGATGCGCGAATTAAAGATCGTGGTGGGCGAGTCGATAATGCAAAGAGAGGTCGACAATGCATTTACTAGATTTGTTTATTTATTTTTTTATCCTGATTTACTTATAGGTTCCTTTCTTTCTCCGAGAAAATAAGTCAAGCTTTCATCGAACTCCAGACAACCAGCTGCAGAACCGCCTACAGCCTGAAGAATCAAATACAAGACACAATCTGGTTTGCATGTTCTAAGCTGCTGTTACAGATCGGATTTTTGTATCTTGTATTTCACTCTTCAGGCTGTCGGCGATTCTGTAGCTAGTTGTCTAAATTGGGTGAAAGCTTAACAATGACTAGTTTCATTTGAAAAAGAAAGGAAACTACAAGTAAAACAAACTATATACATTAGTGGGATAATCCTGTCAAGTACCCATAGACATGATTTCTTATGCTGCCCATCCATTATATGACGTTGCATGAGAGCGTGTGTTTTTTTTTTTTTTTTTTATCTGATGGTAACTCACCTTCTTAACCCAGTTCTTGGGAAGGTTATTTGAAGTAAAATGTAATGTTATTTTTTGTACATACCCTGTACATAACCTAAAAATATAAGCTGTCTTTGTAAATAATAAACAGTGTAAAAATGTAAGTAAATAAATCTCTCATTGACAACAATGTACTACTATTTACAACAAATAACAATACAGGTAATTTATTTAAAGCACACAGAGGTACCATTATAAAGTTTTATATTGAATGTTATTGTGTACAAAAATAACATCCCATTCTCCAGATAACATTTACATTGTAAAGACCTATGGTCATCTATAGTTTTAAAAGCAATGCACTTTAAAGTCAACTATATTACATCAAATGCTCACATACAAATTCAGGAATTATACACTATTTCACCCATGACACTTACAAATGCACTGGATGTGGGGATTAAGTTCTTAAACTTATCTGAAAAAGCAAAAGTACTGGGTCTCTTGTAAGATTAATTTGATGACAGCAATTTTATGTTTGTATTGTTAGGGCACTTTTATTTTTTAAGATTTACATAGTGATTCCTTATTAAGTATACAAGATGAAATTTTTGACCAACCAATGGCCACCACTATGACACATATGAATAATGCTTTGGTCCTAGTGAGCTGCAAGAGTAACTCCCAGATTTGAGCTCTACCTGGTTTAGTTGAATGAAGGTAATGATGAGCTTATGTCATTTTCAATCACTCCGTTCATTGTCTTGACCATATTGTTAATACTTGGCAAGGGATAAATTAAGTTCTAAATTAAGTTAAATTAAATTAAGTTCTACTTCATATAGATTCAAAATGTTGAAGATTACTAACAAGCAAAAGGAAATACAAAGAAAATTGCAAAAATACCTTGCAACAACAGTAGCATAAATAGTGGAATTAAACTTTAACTAAACAATAAATTATGTAAATCATATTGTGAGCTGTATAACTTGATTCTGAAAATCCAATTACTGTTCAGATTCTCATTAGTATATCAAATGTAAGCCATAGTTATCTGTTAATAACTCTACTGCTTATAGGATATAATTTTTAAGCTTACTCACAGGGTAAAACACTTGAAAATTACACGATACGGGCATTTCAACTCGTACATGTTTAGCAATGAAAGTTTTCTCAATACATTACTATAAAACAGCATAGTTTTGTTTTTATATTAACTACATGTTTACTGGTAAATTACATGTTCACACTGCTGAATGATAATTATTGCAAAATATTTCTCAAGCTGTATCAGGTTGGCAAAAAGAAGCAGAAATCTATCTGATATTCATGGAAGTTTCTAAAGATAAGAATAAATCTTCAGCAGCTGAGCAAAAATCACACTTCTTCTGATTCAATTGGCCATGATCTAATGCAATAAATAACTTTGCTACAAAGGACATAGCACAGCCGTTAGGCTGTATTGTTTGTGCAAATTTGGGCAGGTCCAGCAGCATATTATTCCAAAATCAACTGCAAAAGCTGAGGATGCACATTCTAATCATGCCTTAGCCAGTTTCTCTAAAAGTCAAATGGCAATTAGCTTAATGGCCTTAATTGCACCATTCGTTCCATTGAATTTGATATATTACACTATAGCATTTGGCTATGAATAATTAAATTTTTATTAATGGATATCATTGTATGATTAGTTGAACTACACACTCTTAAAGCTTCACTTACTTTTTATAAATGTATGGAACCGGTTTCGAGAACATTTGTTCCCATCTTCAGCCATGCTAAGGTTCAACTGTTGAGTTGAACCTTAGCATGGCTGAAGATGGGAACAAATGTTCTCGAAACCGGTTCCATACATTTATAAAAAGTAAGTGAAGCTTTAAGAGTGTGTAGTTCAACTAATCATACAATGATATCCATTAATATGATTGGCTTCACTGTGTTTAAGTTCCAATTTTACATTTAAGTAATTAAATTTTTGCTCAAAGATGAATAGGTATTTCATTGTGTGCATGTGTGTGTGCATGCGCGGGCGTGTGTTATTTTTATATTTTCATATATATCATTTATGCTCTCCCACATTGCACACACTGTTATAAACTGTTCAATAAGACATTATTGCAAAAGTTCTGCAAAAAATACTGGTTAAAATGGATGTTTACATCTGTATGCTAGGATAAATACTATCTCTAGCATGACAAAAAATCAATTTTTTTCAATCTGGTAATACAGAATATTATCTTCAATTAAAGCAATACTAAGAATCAAAAAAAATATTTAAAAATACATATAAATAAGGTGCTTTTATAGCAGTAATGCTGTATTAGGCTTACAGCTACTATTGTGAACTCCTTTAAGAGCTATGGGTATTGTGTTGTTCATTTATGATGTAGCATGCTTAAAGCATAACATACATAATTTAATAATTAATGTTAAAATTGTAACAAGCTGTGGAAGTTGTAACAACAAATGCACACTATTAAATATTACTGAAGTGAATGAATCTATGAATCTATGGAAGTTACTACAAAATTTTTCATATATGCAACATTGAACAATAAGAAGTTGCCATACTCATGAATTCTCATATTCACTATGGAATTGCAAGCCGAAGCCATTCGAAGATGGGCATGTCTACACGTGTTCTGTGTGTAGTAGGTACAATGGGTGTATCAAAACAGGAAAAATAGTGGTGTGAGGACACACAAATTGAAGTTGTCAAGAAAATAGATTATTTAGGTGTTTGATAGTCTAACAATGCAAAATGGAGTGATCAAAAAAGGAAAACAGAAGGAAAAGTAGCCATTAGTGTAATTAGATCTTGCATTAACAAAATATCAAATATGCAAGTAAAATGGTTAGAAGAATGTAGGCTGAATAGTGGAGAGCAGAATGATGTATGCAATAGAAATTTGGGGGCCAGACAAAGGATGGAAAGACATAAATATGATAAATAGAACATTTAATTTTCTGTAGGAACCAATACACTGAAGCGCCTATTATGTTCTTAATTATTAAGAAGGATAATTATTAAGAAGAAGCATAAGATTATCAAATTGACTTGCTAGATAAGAACATGATAAATAGATTATTTTATAGAATTGTTCTTGGCTTACCTTCACTTAATGAGATTGTCCTAATTGAACTAGGAAGATTGGGTTATAAAAGCAAGGTCATAGAAAGAGTATTGAAGTATTGATATAGAATAGGGAGAATATAGAAGGAGAATAGCATTAATCATTGTTTGGTAGCACAAGGAAAATTTAAGGGGAGAGAAACTTGGATATTTAAAATCCAAAATATCCTACAAGAAGCAGGATGGGACCTAGTATGGTACGAGGGAGAAAGATTGAGGGGAATATATTTTGGAAAGAGATAATAATAAGAATTGAGGATATTAAAAAGCAGGAAATAAGAGCAAATCTTTACACCAAAAAATCCATGAAATTATATGGTGCACAAAAAAAAAATGTCTGGGAAAGAGAAAGATAAGTTGAAATTTGTGATACAGTAGGAAGGGAAGGGTTGGCATGCTTCAGAACAGGAGTAAAATATTTAAGTAGATTAAAAATGGAAAAACTTAGGGGATATATCCTATGTGTGAAGAACCAGATACTACTTGGCATTGTATACTAGAACGTAAGCAAACCAAGTTTTGGAGGGAACAATTCCTATTATGAAAGTGGAAAAACTTACCAAATGAAGAGGTAGAAGAATTATAAATTTAAAATCAGAGGAAAACATTAAGGAACTGGGAAAATACTTAGACAGGTAAGACAAAAATGGCTATGGGTGGAAAATACTTAGAAAAGGTGCTTGAGAAATCATATAGTATTGTCAGATAGTGAAAGGAGGATGAAATGAGTAAGGCAGAGAATGGCACTAGTTATCTAGCATTTGTTAAACAAGATTCTTATACACCAATAACCAGGGTGTTAGTGTGTATAAGATGTTAAGGAATAAGCAACTCTCAAGGATAGAAATTTGGCTAAATGGATTTAATTAATGAAGAAAAAGAAGAAGAAGAAGAAGAAGAAGAAGAAGAAGAAGAAGGAGGAGGAGGAGGAGGAGGAGGAGGAGGAGGAGGAGGAGGAGGAGGAGGAGGAGGAGGAGGAGGAGGAGGAAGGTTTAGTATTGTAGGAAATATAACTTAATATTCTATTGAATGTATAAAATATTTTTAATGTTGTGTTTTGTTTTTGGTTGGATCGGAGCCCAGTCCCATGGATATTTTGATTGGAGTTTGAATTTCTGGAATTGCCGAAGGCACTGTTTCTAATTGTTATATTTAAAAGTAATATTTTTTTTATTTGTCTTTATTTTGTTAAAAAATGCTGTAATTGATGCATGAGAAATAACTACCACTACCAAACTACAATAAGTTCTATATACCAGCACCTCTATCTCTGGAAGTAATATGTCACTCGTTCTTTGACATAGCATTCATCTTCTCTTCATCGGCAGCAACAGCAAAAGCACTGTCTGTAGGAGATTCTTCACATGTTATTACTGGAAGAAATTGCAGGAACCAAGTTGAGATTGCAGGTATGATGAAATCATTAATTTACTGGAATGAGGCAGCATAATCTTGAGGTCATCCTGATCTTGGTCATCTCTCCTTGATTTTTGGAACATCATAGATACTTGCAATTGTCATCTTCGTTGCTTTGTGCTTTAATACTCTAGAAACAAAATAAGCATCGTATAAATTATGTTTTGCATGTTCATTAAATTGACAATGTTCATTTATAATTGTTTTTACTTTATTAGAGCAAGATTTATTTCTAAAATATTTGTCATTGTGTTAAATGATATGAGCAGATTGCATTTTATTTTCTATACTCAGGAACAAAGTTTTTATTTTTTTTTTTCTTTCAGAATTTTAAATTATCAAGACCATTTCAAACCTCAAAATCCACTTAAAAATTAATGTAAGTTAGGTGTTTTTCTGCATGATTACAGAGATCTACTTTGTACCTAAACTAAATGTATTAACCAAGATTTAATTAAATTTTAAACCCAACGTCATATCAAAATCACTAAAATGGAACTATTATATATTCTAGATTAGGCTAGTGAATCGATTTTTGCACTCTTATGTACTATAGAACTGCTCAGAATGTGTTTCATGAGCTACTGCAGTTGATGATACCTCAGCATGTATAAAACCCGCCATGAATAAAATGCTAAAACCTTAAACCTTATTCCAAAAGTCGCAAACACAGATAAAACGGAGCACTCGCTCAACAGCAACCACATCATCTGCAAGTAATTCCTCTATAGAGGACGGCAAACCTAGCGAGTCTAAAAGTCGCTAGATGTTGACATTCAATTAAAATGTGACGCATTGTATAGGGGTGGTCACAATTAGGGGCTGGATCCCCGTTAAAAAGATGATGGTGACTGAAATGGAAATGCCCAATTCGTAAACGTGTTAAAATTACCTCCTCGCGACGAAGTGCTCGAAAAGAAGATGACCATTTAAAAGGGGCTGATTTACATTATCGAAGCTTGTTATCTTGGAACAAACTCCATCCTCGCGCCAGCAGAGAGAACACTTCGACGTGTAGAATGATTAAAATCCCCCGAGTAAAAACGTTGCTCATATTCAGCAGGGTCTAATAGGGCGGATTGAGCTGCGACATCTGCGGCCTCGTTGCCTGGAAGTCCCACATGTCCAGGGACCCACAGCAGTGCTACCCTTACGCCAGCATCCAGAAGCGTAAACACTGCATCCTGGATTTTCTGTACAAGAGGGTGGTAGTTGTACTGGTGTTTAAAAGATAAAAGGGCACTCAGAGAGTGCTACCCTGACGCCAGCATCCAGAAGCGTAAACACTGCATCCTGGATTTTCTGTACAAGAGGGTGGTAGTTGTACAGGTGTTTAAAAGATAAAAGGGCACTCAGAGAATCAGAACAAATAACACTGTCACCCAGCCGCTGTTCAGAAACAAATAAAATCGCCCGATAAATAGCATAAAACTGCGCCATAAAAATATGTGACCAAAGACCAAAAGTAAAATTACTTCCGTTAAAAACAAAAGCACATCCAACGTCTGTGTCAGATTTCGAGCCGTCTGTATATATAAAATTGCATTTAGCAAAAGAGGAAACGATCTCTCTAAAATGAAGAGGAATAATAGGCGCTGCGGTCGCAGACTTAGGACAGGATGTAAGCCCAATATAAACGGGGGCCTCTGCCAAAAGCCAGGGGGGGGGGAGATGAAATTTCCCCGGCTAAGGAAAAAGCAGACAATTCCACGTCCAAAGGCCTTAGCAGCTCCCGAAATCGAAACCCAGAGGGCCTAGAAGTAATGGACCGAGCAGCATAAAGTGGAGCGAGAGACCCATTAAAAACGGTCATTCATGGGATAACGCGGTTACGCAGTCAACCATAAGCTGCAAGCGAAAGATCTCTAGGATAAAACAAAGGAGGTTCTCCAGACTCCGCACATAAACTTGACACAGGACTTGTTGGGTATGCTCCAGTGGCGACACGGATACCACGGTGATGAATAGGGTTCAGGCGACGAAGAACGGAAGGTCACGCAGAGCCATAAACTACACAGCCTAATCTAGTTTGGACCGGATTAGGGATGGGTAAAAACGTTAAAGAACTGTCCGGTCAGCTCCCCAGGATGTGCCACTTAAAACACGTAAAAGACAAAGAGAACGTTCACACTTGCTTCTGAGTTGTCCTATATGCGATGACCAGCATAATTTCCTATCATATATTAAGCCAAGGAATGTAACTTCGTTTGCGATGGCAAGAACGTCTGGGCCAAGATGGATGGATTGATTGATTGATTTAAGGACGCTCTTTAACAGCTCAGGTCATCAGCGTCCCATTCAACTCAGGGCGTGAAACGGCCGACAAATTTTGCTCAGAGGCCTCTCTTTCAGGCTTCAGGTTCTTTTTCGTGCCGCAAATGTATGACACGGGACCCACGGCTTTACTTCCCTTCCGATGGAAGCCATACTTAGGATTTTTACGCCCGAAAAAATCCATCTGTCCTGGCCGGGTTCGAACCCGCGTTTTGGGTATAGGAGGCAAGTATGGTAACCACTACACCACCAGGACCGACTAAAGCCAAGATGGAGAGATGGTGAAGGATACACCTTATGGTGATAGAAGTTCTTGCAGACGGTCTTCTCTGCGGAGAATCGGAACCCGTAGATTACACTCCAAACGTAAAGGGAGTCGAGACAGCATTGAAGGCGGCGTTCCAAAAGACAAGTGCTCCATGAGGAAAGAAAGATGGCAAAATTGTCAACGAACAACGACGATTGGACTCCTGGCGGTAAGCACTCAGCAATGGAATTCATGGCGATGGCAAACAGTGTGCAACAAAGTATCGAACCCTGAGGTACACCGTTCTCTTGACTAAAACGAGAAGATAAAACTGATCTCACACGAACATTAAAAACCCAGTCTTTCATAAACTCCCGAATAAAACCGACATCCGACTACATATACGCTATTCATGAAGCGTACGAAAGATACCATCTCTCCAACAGGTATCGTAAGCTCTCACCAAATCCAAATAGACAGCAATGGTTTGGCACTTTCTCACAAATGCGTCCATAATGTGGATGGAAAGAGACACAAGATGGCCGATCGAAGAGCGATGACGACGAAAACGGCACTGGACGTTCGTCAATAGGTGCCTGGACTCCAACCACACATAAACCGTCCATTAATCATGAGTTCCATCACCTTACAGACGCAACTGGTGAGGGAAATTGGACGGTAACTGGAAGGAAGGTGTGGGTCCTTTCCAGGTTTTGGAATAGGAATGGAGACTCGCCATGAGCATGGAAACGTACCATCACACCAAATACGATTGAAGATTTGAAGAAATTCTTACCTTCGGCCGATAAGTGCTGCAGCATAGACACGTGAATGCCATCTGGGCCTGGAGCGCAATGCGAGATGTAGAAAGTGTTTGCTCCAATTCCTTGGATGAAAATGGGACATTGTAGCACTCCTGATTGTCGGAGGCAAAGCTGAAGCCCCTAGAATCAACGTGATGTTTAATCATGCGAAACTCAGGAGGGTAATTGGCGGAGCTCGAAAACTCAGCGAAAGTGGATCTAACGTATTGCTATATCTGAGGGGTAGTAAGTACACGATGTGATACCTTAAGACCGGGTATTGACGTAAAACCATGATTGCCTGCCTGGCGTAGTTTATCCCAAACAAGACCTGAAGGCGTTGATCGGTTAAAGGATGAGGCGAAAGCATTTCAGAACGCCTTTTGCTATCCTTGGCGGCATTTGGCGTGCAGTTGTTTGTATCGGATCATGTTCTCCAACGCAGGGTGGCGATGAAAAACTCTCAAGGCACCTCGGCGGGTACGCAAAACGTCCCGGCATTCATCGGTCCACCAGGGAACCAGAAAGCGTCTAGGGTGGGAAGAAGACCGAGGAATAGCATGATTTGCGGCTGCAATTAGGACCGTGTTTAGGTGCTCGATCATGACGTCAATTGATGGAAAAGCACACCCTGAAAATACGACCAGAGAACGGAAGAGATTCCAATTTGCTTTGTCTAATAGCCACTTTGGCAGGCGCTGAAAATGTACGTGGGATGACAGGTTACGAATGTGGCACGGGAAATGGTTACTGGAGTACAAATCAGAGAGAACGTTCCAGGTAACGTGTACAGAAAGCGAGGCGGAACAGAAAGACAGGTGAACATATGAAAAACTGTGAGTACTGTCTGAGAGAAAAGTTGCCTCGCCCGTATTTAGTAAAGTGAGATTCTGGCGATCTAAACAATCAGCCACCAAGCTACCTTTCGCACACTCTACGAAAGAACCCCATAAGGGATGGTGCGCATTGAAGTCACCCAAAAGTAGTATAGGGTGTGGCAGCTGGGATAGAAGGTGATCCAGATCCACCGCTGTGACAGAAACAGATGGAGGTAGGTAAATGGTGCAGACTGTGAAACTAATACTAGAAAAAGAAACCGTTGCCGCTGCAGACTGTAGAGTCGTTTGGAGGCACAGAGGAGAACTATATACGTCGTCTCTGATTAATATTAAAACTCCGCCATTCGCGGGAGTGCCATCTTCGGGAAGAACATCGGATCTCACCGGAGAATAACCGCGAATATTGAACGTATGCTGAGGTCGAAGTTTAGTCTCCTGCAGGCATAAAAGCAGAGAATCAGTCGATCTTAAAAACAACTCCAGGTCAGACCTTCGACTGCGGAGTCCACGTACATTCCACGAAAGGATAACCATTGTTAAAGTTAGATAGAATAGGTAAAAAAGACACCTTACTTTTTGGTCGGTCCAGGTCGAATCAACCGTCCTTTCTTTAACCGTGTGGAACTCGGGGGTTTATCAAGAGCAGGCATATCCTGCACCATAACATCCTCGGAGGGAGGGCTCTCCCGCTGAGAGGAATCAGCCAATTCCAACACCTGGAATCGATTGGAGATGGAGAGAGGCGGTGACGGGAATGCCTAGCGGGCTTGCTTCCAGAGCCATCATGGGTGCTCGACCTCCGAGGAGGTGAGGGACTTTGAATTGTTTTCAAATTCAAACTTTGATTGTTTTCTTAGTCTTTCTTTCATTGGTGGACAATTTTAAAAAGTCAGTCCTTGTATAGGCCGTCTTGAATTTAATTGGATCAGCGGTAAAAAAACCACTGACTTGGTTACTGTAGTTGAGCGCTTGGTAATGGTAGGAGTAGGCGTTTGGAGAAAAGCAGGTCACATGTTTGTGTGCTACTGTCACGTCTCGATATTGCAGTGGTGGCTACGGTGCTATACGTGCCGAACTTAGGTACAGGAGGTAGACAGGTTTGATAGCGTTTCCGGGCCTCAGAGAGAGAGAGTCGGTCCTGGTGGTGTAGTGGTTATCATACTTGCTTCCTAAACCCTAGATCGCGGGTTCGAACCCGGTCAGGACCGATGGATTTTTTTCGGGGCGTAAAAATCCTAAGTATGGCTTCCTTCGGAAGGGAAGTAAAGCCGTGGGTCCCGTGTCTACATTTACGGCATGAAAAAGAACCTCAAACCTGAAAGAGAGGCCTCTGAGCAAAATTTGTCGGCCGTTTCACGCTCCGAGTTGAATGGGACGCTGATGACCTGAGCTGTTAAAGAGCGTCCATAAATTAATCAATAAAAAAAAATCGGGCCTCAGAGAACGAAATTATCTCTTTAACCAGGATTTCCTGTATGAAACGCTCCTCTCGATATCGAGGTCAGTCACGGAATGTTGCTGGATGAGGACCACGGCAGTTCACGGCTGTACATGAGGAGCAGATGAACATGCTCCCTCGTGACTTTCTAAGGCATGTGTTGCACAAATCGATTTAGGGCTCTTGCAAGACAATCGAGTGTGGCCGAAACGCTTGGAAGCATCGCAAAGGGCTAGGGACATACGGGCGGACAGATATCACCTCGTATACTCTGCCCTGATCTTCGATGGTAACTCAACCCTACTGAAGGTGAGGAATAGTGTACGTGTTGGCTCTACTTCGCCATCCCTCTTAGCCTGCACACGATATACTGAGATGAAATTCCGTATCTGTCATGCCGTCGAGTACAGATGTGGTTATTCCTCCCCGGGAGGAATTCAGGGTGCGATGTGACTCGACACGAATCGGGTAACCGTGGAGTAAGATGGCCTTAAGAAGCGCGCTAGTTTCAGACGCACTCCTTGTCTCAACAAATAAGGACTCATTGCGTAGCTGCGTGCACGATTTAACGGGGCCAAAAATACTATCCAAACCTTTTTGAATTAAGAAAGGGTTCACGTGTGTAAAGGACTGAGCTTCTCAGTTCTGTTAATTAGTGGGAAACGAGGGAAAGACACCCCATTCATCTCTCTTACGTCCACTCATTTCCGTTTGGTATTTAGGTGAAGATTTTCTTGCACCTTAGCGGTTTCATCCTCCACCATTGTATCTGTCTGCGATAGCAGGCTGCTTCCTGGGCGCCACCCCGGTTTAGGTTACTTGCCTCGAGGTCGCTACGCGCCGTAACCAAAAATTGGGCCCCTGAGGGGTCCAACGGCCGGAAATCGTATATTCCTCTAAAAGATCACAGAAAATCAGAGAAGGGCAAGAAAGATATATACAAGAACAATCTGTTCAAACCAAGAAGATGAAGATGACACCCAAATTATATCAGAAGTAAGTAGAATTAACAGAAGAAGAGAATAATGGTAGTATTCGGGCGGAAAGGCGGCAGCTGAGAGAAGTAAACTGAGAACAAAAGAAGGAGAGGATGGAGAAGGAAACTGCACCTTCATAACACCATAACCCAAAATAGCTGCTGCTTGAAACCGGCAGCAACCTCATTGATGTCCAGGTCCTAATACTTGGAATTCTGGTGGTGAGCTGCCCGGATACCGAGCGTCAGCAGAAATGAAGATTGTAGATATTAAATGGCATAAAATTGTAGATTAATCAATTTTATATGTAATTATTTCTACTGGGTACCCGGTTTAATTATAAGTATAGTTCAAATAGCCGTAGTGCTGGATTCCAGTACCGGTTTAGCTCTCGTGAAGTTTGTTAGTTATAATATTAGCACTGTACAATTTAAAATCTGTAGAATTGAAATTGTATTGATAATTATAAGAGGAATAAATAAAAATATATCTGAATATTATGTCCTGATATAGAGTCAAGGTATCAGGATATAAGCATTGCAGAATAATATATTAGTAAAAATACAAAACCAACACTTAACAATAGCCACAATACAAATCATCGGGGCAGCTAACCACAGCAGACATTGCAACCAGGGGTGGGGGAGTAGTAGGAGGAGCCTATGGTTATATAAGTAAAGTTGTGGAAAAAAGTTGCCTACCTGTCCTATGGCCAACATTAGCTAAAACTGGATTTATGAAGCGGAAGCTCTGTCGTAGCTCTAGACAAATTGATCCATCCGAATAAACACTGATGCTGAATGAGATGAAGCAGCTGCTATATTTGCAGATACATTTACATTTAGCACACTTATAAAATTCTGGCGGAAAGCTCCTATCCATATACACTTCCACAGAATATGCACGATTTGTGTAAGCAAGCCAGAAGGCTTAGACGGAAGTCTCAAAGACTAAATGATCAAATTCGCTAAGACTATACCCTGTCTTTAAATGCAGAACAGGCTATATGATTAGACAACACAGGGCTATGACTTGGGAGAACACGGTCAATAGAGGATTTAACTGACAAACAACCATGGAGAATTAACCGAAAATTAAGAGGGAAAAGAGAAATACACCTACATCTCCTATAAGCAAATAGAGGCAGATTAGTGTACCAGTCACTGCTTCGGCTGATGAACTTGAAAGATGGTACAGTCCTGGGACGACATCCTTGCGCTTAGGATTATAACGTGAATTCCTGACCACGGATCCCCAGGTATTTGAGGAGCAGAATAGGCCTAACACCTAGAGAAGTGGAAGAGCAGTTCGAACGTCCAGATCCCTGCAAAGCAGCGGGGCATGATTAGCACACTCCTAATGTATGGAGACGACTCCCAAAGTGGCCTATACTTCACTTAACAAAAATGTTTTATGTTGCATTAATATTCCCTACTTCCTACTGAAATTATTTGCATTTTGAAAAGAAGAAAGAGTCCTGTTGTACCTTAGAGCTATCGGCCAAACTCCCCACCTAATGGAGCCACCTTTTTCGCAACTTATTCCGGAGAATCAATTTGAATTTAAACCAAAACATTTTACAATTCAGCAGTTACTCAGGGTGGTGGAGAAGGCTGCTTTGGTATTTCGAGAAGGCATGTATTCAGCTGCAGTGCTGCTTCATATTACAAAAGCTTTCCCCAGTTCTTGGCACTAGGATTATTATACAAGTTAATTAATGCCAGGTTACCGAGACCAATCATACGTAAATATTTAGTTCCCTATCTAACCGGACCTTCCGTATAAACGTTCTAAGCCATCGTTCAGATACCAGCAGGATACAGATCGGATTACCAGAGGCTGCATACTTTCACCAATTTTATTCTCAGATGTCAGATTTCCCTACAAAGCCACATATATCAATTCATCAATATGCAGATGATATATTAATTATGGCACGAAAGAAAATTTGGAGGTTCCGTGCTTTCCTAGGTTTCAGATCGGTGTGCCTGCAGGAGATATCTCACCGGGATTTTGAACCTCCGGTGGACCTCTCCTATCCTTGGGTGACGGAATCTGTGCCATAGCCTCCGCACGGCATTTTTGGCTCTGATGAGCACATGAGGGGTTGGTAATGGTATTAGGGTTTGAAAGATTGTGCAGTATGCGGTAAGTATGGGCACGGACTACAAGGAGAACGGTGTTGGAGAAGTTCATAGCCGCCTACAAGTCCTCGATTGAGTCAATGCGAGGTGACGGTTCTAGTACTGGTTCAGACGATGGATAGCTGCATCCCAGTCGGTCTTTTCTATCCAGTCTGGTTGTAACAGAGCTGGCAGCGCAACGCTGGCGTCCATCACGACCAGGTTGTGATCTGAGTCTAGAGTGTTGACCACCGTCAGAGCTAGATGGAAATGAACGTTTTTGGTGATCAGGATGTCAATGACACCCCACCCCTCTATTGGAATTGAACTTCGCGGGCTGTGCACGATTAGATCCGGGTCACCGATTATGACGCGAGAGAGTAGCCAGCCCCAGCTGTTTCTGGTGCGGCTTTGTCACATAGGATGCTTCGAGTTGAGATCTCCGGAGATGCAGATTGCAGGGTGTAGGTTTAGGAGTGTTCTGTAGTCAGTTTCGTAGAACTGGCCATCTGGTGGGTCGTATGACGCAACCAGCACAACGTCCTTGCCACCCAAGGAAAGTCTAATGGCGGTTGCTTCGACTTGCTGTAGGGGCAGGACGGAAAAGGGGGTATGGACAAGGTGTCGCTGGATGAATATCGCAGCATCTCCGCCCCGTCGGCCGACGTGATCAGTCCGATGGGAGAAGTATCTTGGCAGATTGAAGTTAACACCGGCATGCTGGTGGGTGTCACACCATCAGGATGTCAATTCCCTGCTCCTCTATAAACTCCAAAAGACCGGATCGCCGTTCCGCAACTGCATTTACATTCCATAATGCAGGTCGCAATGGTCTTCGAGCCAGTCGTGAGGCCATTATGAGCTAGGGGTGTCGGAGAAAAGCTGCTCGAACGTCCTGGGCACAATCGCAATCTTCTGAGTCTGTGTAACAGTGGGATCATAGACGCTCTGCTTGCAGCGCCACAGTAGGGGGGTGGAGTTACTGATTGACTGAGCAAACGAGAACCAGGGACCCAGAATTCTTCCACATCCGAACTGGATACGGGTATGATCCGGTCCATGGCCTTGTCAGCTGCAGCTGTGACAGTAGCTGGTGCAGGAATGTCACAGGTGGTAGGAAAAGCGGTTAAGCTGACCGTGGCAGGAGCTGAGGTTAAGCTGGCTGTGACATGAGCCGCGGTTATGCTGGCTGTAGTTGTCGTTGAAGCAGAACTGACCTCCTTGTTCTGTTTTGCCATTATTGTTTTCACAGACTTCTGGTTGGTCGCGGCCTGAGGAACCTTGTGCTGGTTTCTCTTTTTGTTTCTTTTTCCTCTTGGGGGCAGTGTGGTTCGCTGTGGCAATAGCTGGTACTGTAGTTTGCTCGGGGTCTGTCTGCTCTTCCTCAGGTGTGCTGTTAGGAGCTTCAGTGTTTGTTGTACCTATGGTCACTTCCAGCAGCTGTTTCTGCCGTGAAGGACACTCCTGGTCGGACAGGCGCTGGAGACAGGGTTTTCTGTTCTGGGTCTGAGACGGGCGGGACAACCACTGTACATACCAGTGTGAGTGTCGCCACAATTGGCGCACTTTGGGTTGTCCCTTGCGATTGCACAGTTTCGAACATCGTGGGGACCTGCACAGCGGAGGCAGGAAATCCTCCGCTCACATGCAAAACTGAAGTGATTAAAGCCCAGACACTTAAAGCACTGACCAGGTCCTTCTTCGCCCATGCGAGGCTCAATTTTTATTTTAGAATAAAACAGTTCGTTTATTAAGTCCAGTGCCGGTACTTGGCATGGTCTCCTCACCACTATTACTAAGAATAGTGGCATTGGGGCTCTGGTTGTCTCGTCGGCCTCACTGAAGACCGTTTTTCTCAGCTGGGAAACGGCGAGCGCCCTGATTCCGTGTTCAGCCCTGAGAGCCTCCCGCACGTCTTCCGGGCTAGTTTCAGAATCCAGGCCATGACAGGCTGGAAAGAGTGAAGCAATACTTATCACCAAGCGCCGCAGACGAGCCAATCCGCGGGTCTTACGTCTGCAAGGACAGATTATTCCCTGGTGGAAACGTGTCAAATGCCTCGGGGTTACACTGGATCAGGGGTTAACATTTCAATTCCATGTGAGCATACAAGATGCAAAGGCTCGAGCGGCCATTACAAAATTAAAAGCTATATTTTAGATTAATTTCGTTCCATTACACATAAAGTTAAGAACATACAGCCATAATCCTGTCTATTATGTTGTGTGCTTGCCAGGTTTGCGGACAGACAGATCTCACAGTTTTTCTACATGAAAATTCTGATTTGGAGTATACCATCGATACCATAAAGAGATTACCGGACAGAGCCTATGCGCGCTTTGCTAGTCATCCTAACCAGCTGATACGCGCTCTTGGGGACTATAATCCAAGGCGTGATCAAGGTAGAGCAGCACAACTCTACCCAAGCAGGTGCTTGGTCCAGCATAATATTAAAGAGCATAAAGAACACCTGCTTAGGCGGGCTTGGTACAAAATTCCGACCACCAGTCTTCCCTGAAGTTACTCCAGCCTCCTCGCCAAACTGTTGACGAACTTCTAATTTTCCAAGGAAAAAGGGGTTAAGTTAAGCGGCTTTGGGCGTGGTCGACACTTGGATGGGTGGGCCAGAGGCCCACTCATCGCATGCCAAGCTACACTACGCGTGTTAACAAGCAAGTAAGTGTTTGAAACGACACTTACATTCAATCATACCCCACCCGACATAAATTATTCCGACAAACCAGTAGCTTTAAGAGAATGTAAAATATAGCCACATTGTGGCCAGGTACTTCCCAAAATGTAATTCTTTTATAACAGGGAATGGGTCGGATCGGATCTGAACGACTCGGGTGTGCTCCAATATTCCGAAATAAATTCGTGAAACTGATAACTAGAATAATAATGTATAAAGCATTTACTCTAAGCTTACTCACCTACGTCAATGCAGCATGGACTCACGTCCCAAAAACAGTAATGGCACTCCTACAGACTACTCAAAATCTAGCACTAAGGGAACTTTATCGAATACCAATCATAACCACGAACAAAACCATACAACGGGAGACAGGGATCAAATCTATGGAGGACCTAATCAATAGCAGATTACCAAAACTCTGGGCCAAATTCGCATCCACCCGAATATGGTAATACAAAACATAGGCAGAGGCACATCCTTACATCGTAAACATAGGCGGATAAAGATGCTGTAAATATGTAAATAGGTTTCCTTTGTCCTCTCCTATAAATAAAGGCATATTGCCCCTTCCCTTCTCTTCACCTTCTCATGTCTTTCACCCTTTATTCTAAACACCTGTTTAAAATATATTACTAGTATTATTTATATAAATTAACAATAATTCCAAAAGCAGGAAAGGATAAAACACTAAGAAAAAGTGTGTTTTATAACTATGGCATTTCGAAATATAGCGATTACACCTCTATGACTTTTACTTAATGTTTTATGCTTTTCTTATTTTCTACTTATTGTTCATTTAGATACTTTGTTAATAGTGCTACATTTTATATATATATTCAGGCAACGAACACATTATCATGATATAATTGTTTCTCACCAAGGCATATGCATAAAAACGCGCAAATTGTATCCTGTAAGGCCGCAGGAAAAATGTTCTGAATAAAAAATCTTGACTCTTGGAACCGCTAGACAGAGGGCACCGGCGAAGTAAGTTTCTGAATGGTTCGATGGGCAATAGATTCTTCGAGATCCAGCATCTAGGAGCAGGAGCTCTCAACGCAACGTCTAAGAGCCCGAACGCACCATTGGGGACTAGAGGACGGCATCCAGGGCAGCTCCCGAGAAGAGTCATCATTGTTGCGCCCCCCCCCCCCAATTCCTGTTTGCCTGCAGCGGCTTATAGCCTAAGGTTCAAGTTCTGATTAATTATTTATTCTTTTGTAGCTGTAGCTGTTACAGCAAGGCAGCTTTTCAGTATTTATACATGGCGTTTAGTACAACTTTTTAATTTTGTTTGTATTGCCTTATGGTTGTGAGCATGGAGCTCATTACATGGTAAAGATTGATTTGACCAAGAGAAAATAGCTCCTGTTGAGTATTATTTGGAACTTTCGGAGTGGAGATGTTTTGTGGTGTTTCATTGGTTTTACAATGGATGGGTTGTGGTGCTAAAACTAGTTGCTTATTCTACTGTACAATTCCTAACCTAGATGCTTACCTAATTTTACTGCACAACTTTTTTTTTCTGCGCGTTTTTTTTTTTTTTTTTTTTTTTTCCCCTTGCTTTGTCTTTGCAGCTTAAAGTGTGCTTATGTTTTCTATGTCGGGGATCGCCTGGTCCTATCTGCTTGTCTGGGTGTTTGAATGCGCTCTCTATCTCCTTCCCCCGTCATGTTCTTTTACAGCGATGTTGCAATGTTCCCAGGAATGTGGGAATTTGGAGTTTTGTGTGAATAAGTCTATTGGAGGTCTGGATGGAGTCATTTAGAAGTTTTTTTTAAGCTTATATTTTCCTGTCTCTGGAATGATAGCAGGGTAGTATCTGTTGTGTTGTGTTTGACCATGCTGTGCATGCATACAAGAGTATTTGTTGGATGAAGGCTCTATACAATATTATTTTAGTTTTCAGCTGAACTTGCTTGTTTCCAAATATTGGGGTGTACATACATGCACTCATTGTGTATTGTTATTTATTTGGTTTGTCCAGTTGAGTCTCATGTAAATTGTTACACCAAGATAGTTAGCTGTCGGCTGGGTGGAGAGATGTTGGCTTCCTACAGTTGTTGTAAATTCAGGTATTTTAAGTTTCTTTGTAAAGTGCATTATTTGGTATTTATTTGGGGTTGCAGACTATGTTCCAGGTCTTGGCCCAGTCTAGGAATCTGTCGGTGTACCTTTGGAGTTTAGTTTTATTGTATATGAGGTGGGGATTGTGATTGTAGAGAACGGTATCGTCAGCATACTGGAGAGTTTTACATTTGTGGTCAGAAGGGATGTTGCGTGTAAAGGTTGCTAGGACGGCTCCTTGGTAGTACTGCGGCTGTAATGAGGCAATGTAGTAATTTTTCTTTTGCAACCAGGAACTAAAAGCGGCGTGTTAGCAAGTAGCTGGCCAGAAGATGTAAGTATGGCCTTAGTGCTGGCAGTCGGTGGTAAATTTTGTATAATAGGCCATTGTGCCAGCATCTGTCAAATGTCGCTTCCATTCCAGGAAGAGTGCAAGCGCATAGATGTTGTTGCTGAACTCCCTGGGTATGTCGTCGGTTAGTTTGAGAGTAGTCGTTTGTTTGAGAAGTCGTTTGTTTGAGTAGTCGTTAGTTTGAGAGTAGTAGTAGTATGTAGTCGGTTAGTTTGAGAGCTCGGTGGAGTGATTTTGCCTGAAACCAAATAGTTGAGGTGGAATGCATGGCATTCTGTGGTTCGTTTTTTTTTTTTTTTATGTGCGTCAGTATTAGTTTTTCGAATACTTTGCCCATGGTTGGAAGGAGGCTCATTGGCCTGTAATTGTCTGAGCTTTTCACTTGCTTAGGAATCATGACAATTTTAACCTCCTTTCAAGGCTGGAGAAAATATTGAAGTTTGAGTTAGGGGTTTAATATTTGCGTTAACTGCACTAGGGCTCTGTCAGGGAGTTTTTTAAGTCCTCGTTCCTGATTTCATATTTATTTATTTTTGGGCGATTCAATTGTGTGGTACACTTGCAATGGGGTGATGTGTGGTAGTGTTGAGGGGGGTTTATCTGTTGATCATTTTGGGTCCATGATATCAGCTGATTGTGACCTGGATTTTGTGTGGGGTTTTCCTTAAATCTGCTTAGTAGCAGGTTGGCAAAGGTGTCTCGAGGTGAAAAGCAAAACTTTGTGGCGTGTTCAATGCTTCTGTTGTAGACTTCTCGCCAGTGGAAGCTTTGAAAGCTCAGAGCAGTTTCCAGATAGATGAATCTTTGTGTATTACTCTTAGCAGTTTATGCTTCCAGCTTTCAATTTTGCAGTTATGAATTTGGTAACCATTGAGCTAAAGTTCTGAATGAAATTTTCCTGACGTTCCTCCACTGTCGAATAAGCTACACCTAATTGCTAGTAACCTTTCCACATCGGGATAGGAGGGGACGCTGGCAAGGGGGGAGGTTCAGAGAATGTCATTGATTTTCTTTCTCTGTTTTCATTGATGCTGTAAAGTTGTGTATGCCTTCATCTATTTCTTTTCTGTGGTGTATCGCCTCCTGGGTTCCGACATCTTATGAATTAGCACTTTGTAATTTTGCCAGTCACTGGTGGTTGAGATGTTCTTAATTTGGTGTGTGAGTTATTCTTCCTCCTATGTTGAACTTGATGGGGAAGTGACCTGAGTTCAGGCTGTAGTACACCTGCAGAGTTGGATGTATGTCGGGAGGGTGTTGGGATTGCTGTGCCGAAAAGAATGACCCAGGAAGGGGTTAATGTTAATATCTGGCTGCAATAAGAGCAGATGTAGAAGTCTGTTGCCAGTCCTATTATTTGTTTGGGAGTGCCAACTAGTGTGTTTTGCAATGAGATCCCCGGCGAGACAAAGCGGGGAAGGTGTTTATAATTTTTCCCCAGGTCCTGGATCATTCCTTGTGGGCTGCCTTTGGGAGAGCGGTATACGGCAAGGACTGTGGTTATTTGTTTATTTAATACTTAAGTAGTAGCACAAAAATCGCTATATTTTAAACCACTTGTTTTTTTCAAAGGCTTCAATAGTATTGTTGTTTCAGTTACGTTTTTTTGGGGGGGGGGAGGAAAGATATACCTAGACACCGCAATTAAAAGCTCCAAAGGTTTTTATGTATGCGAAAAAGAAGAATTGGGTTCAAAGGCTTCTCCAATTCCTGTTGTTTCAGCTAGGTTTTGGGGGAAAAAACGGAAAGATATACTTAGACACCGCAATTAACAGCTCCAAAAGTTTTTGTGTATGCGAAAAAGAATTGGGTAAACGGAGAACAATATCGCAAATAAATAACACACTTTGAAACTGTTAGTTCTGCTGTATTTTTTTTTCATTCTGAACGCTCCTAATGTTCAGCACATTCATACAATAGGAGCAAAAAACTATTCAATTGTGTTATATTATCCTACTTTCGAAAAGATAGTGGTTGTTGTTGATTTGGTTTATTTACGGACGCTCTTAACATCTCAGGTCATCAGGTCCCATTCAAATCAGAGGGTGAAATAGCCGACAAATTTTTCTCAAAGGCTTCTTTTTTCACGCTTGAGGTTCTTTTTCGTGCCGTAAATGTACGACACGGGACCCACGGCTTTACTTCCCTTCGAAGGAAGCCATACTTTGGATTTTTACGCCCGAAAATATCCACCAATCCTGGCCTGGTTTGAACCCGAGATCTTAGGTTTAGAAGACAAATATAGTTACCGCTAGACCAGCACGATCGACTGGAAAAACTAGTGCTATACATTGTCATCCATATCATATGACATGGTGCCAGCGTTCCATGAAAATGTATGGGTAATAGATCCGCTTAAAATATATGTTAAAATTACAGATCAACACGCGAATTTAAGGCGAGGACTCGTGAGCGCAAGGTCTAGGGTTGCAATCCCGTCAGGATCGTCCTCCCTGACTGAGTTTTTTTCAGGTTTTCCTCAGTCCTCATAAATTGCAATGCCGGGAAGGCACCCTAAAATTAAGCCTGGAAAAACAATCCTTCCTTAAAAACAATACTTTCCCAATATATCATTTCATCTTATCTATATATACCGCCACGGGTGGCCGAGATCGTTAAGTCGCGGACATAAACACTAATCATTCATTTCATCTTATCTATCATCAGTGTCACCGCATGTGATGCCTCAGTAGTAAAAACGGGCTTTAAAACCATAATAAAAAAAACCATATGAATACGATTATGAAATACTTATTAAATTGAAGAAATTTCCAGGACAGTGCTGCATCTGCATCAAATTAAAAATAATTTATTCCAATAAAATTCCGTGGTTCTTAAATTTTGCATACATTACTACATTAAAGCCCTTGGCAGAAAAAGAAGGCAGAAAAAAGTAATAAAAACGTACGCTGTTTTAAAAATTTTGAATAAGGTTGGCAAATCTGATAAATGTTGTCATCTATTGTAAATTACAGTAGCATTTTTGTCAACATTTTTAATGTTGCTTTCTTGAGACCGTCTCCATGGTCTAGTGGTTCCGTTTGCGACTGCTAATCCGGAGTTTCTGGGTTCGAATCCCTGTCAGGTAGTGGTAAGTTTTCTTCGGAGTTTTTCCTTACCCTGAGAAAGTGAATGCCAGATAGTTTTAAGAGGCCAAGGACCTCCGAATTCCTTTGCGCCATCACTAATTCATTTGATTTCATTCATCCCTACAGACTTAGGTTATGTTTTAATATAGTGCATCCAACTCATTTGTTTTATGTTTACCGGAGTTAATACTAGGGAGTGCGCAGCGCTTATGGAGAATCACAGGAGTCAAAACACAACTTTTTTCATTATACAGCTGAAGTGGGGTAGCGGAAATAATACCGAGGAATTATCCTCGGCAAATGATCATTATTAATATTGCAAACTAACATAAATACATGCAAGCACGATAAACACAATCACATGCTAACAGTTGTAAAAGCACACAAGCACTGAAGGTGCGTTTACTGTGGGTTACGTTCAATGGACTAATAAAGTCCTTTTGCGATATATTTGTGGCTCTTAAAAGATCGATTATTGCCGCGATTGCGGTGAAAAGGTGCAGGATGCTGTTTTGATGGTTTGTTTCTGGCTGCCAGTCACTCCAACACTCCCATGGAGCCACATTCCCCAATCCGCAGGGCCAGCTGGAACATTATACTGCCAATACGTTATTGCCCATAGTTTGGAGTACGATCTTTTCCTGCCCTGCTTGTCGACCTCCTGCGTCCTGCAGAAAATAGTTTCTTTCGCGGTTATTCCGGACTTTTTAGCCTTTTTTCAATCTTCTATTACACGAACAAATACTCCACTTTGACTACAGCAGTTTCACTCCCAAAAACCCACATGAAAATCTCGTGCATCATGGAACAAATGAATTGGATGCACCATATTAAAA
The DNA here is from genome assembly GCA_030762175.1 of Metallyticus violacea. Taxonomy (NCBI): domain Eukaryota; kingdom Metazoa; phylum Arthropoda; class Insecta; order Mantodea; family Metallyticidae; genus Metallyticus; species Metallyticus violacea. The sequence continues at coordinate 73,624,885 of CM060830.1, forward strand.
AAGTACCCAGACTTGCACTTACAGTATTCACACTCAACCTACAGACGTTCAGTCAAAAAGTCAAAGCGACAATAAACAAAACATTTAAAAAATATTACGCTCACGAGTTATCAATGTTAATAGGTCATCCATTTCAAAAATGTTCTTGGCAATCTGTTTTGACTTTTGTGATTGACCTTTTTTTTTATACAGTCTAACAGTACTGCCGATTCTTCTCTTGCTTTATTAAGATTCTGTTTCTATTAGGTGGAACAATAGCCAAAAACTGTAGTGGCACTAGTGAAATACTAAACAGAGAATCGTCGCTTGCAGACTCGCGCTCCGAAAAATTCTGTTTTTAGCGGCTTTGTTCAGAACAACGAAATCCATACTTTATAATGATCATATCAGTAGATAAATGTATAATGATCAGATCGCGAAGTAGATAAAGAATATCATTAATTATAACAAAACTTATAATTAATTATAACAAATACAATTAATTATAACAAACTGGGGCACTGATAGCACTTTCAGTGAGGTGAGTCGATTCTAACACCTGAAATCTCTTGGCAGTGGAGAAAGTCGGTGAAACTGATCGCCTAGCGGGTTTGCTCACTGAAGCATTTAGAGAGCCTGTTTTCAGAGGAGCAGAAGAACTTGAAAGGCTTCTTAATTTTAGTGATATAAGTGCTAATTTTCAGAAAGTTTGTCTTAAAGCCCATTTTTAGGAAAGTAGGAAATGTTTTTCTGTAATTTTTAGGTTAAAGTACACAGTTTTCAAAATTCAAATTCTCCTCTTCTACCTATGATAGACTAATGAAATTTGTATTATTTGTATAACAAAGCATTCTTAATATATAGGAGTACATATAGGCAATATGTTATTAAATCTCTGGTTATATTTGTTTGTCTTTAGTATTTCACTATAGCATGTAAAAAATATGAAAGCTCCATAATGGTACATATCAGAACACATTTTTCAAAAACTATTACTTTTATTTATCATGATGGAAATTTTACGTGACATTTATTATTTGACACTGCCAAAGGTTTTATTAAATACGGGATTCAGTTTCAAAATAAAATCATTGTAACATATTTTAAACATGTTACAATGTTAAAATGTTCATGTAATTAAATGTTTCATCGTTATCTCTTCATCAGAGTGTTTAGAACTTTAAGAAATGCGCACAGTTAAAAAAAACCTTCTCTTGCCTATAATACTTACGTGTTCCTAAAGAGTTGTGTGTACCTAAAGACGAAAAATATATTTAAAATACATGTATAATATATTGAAAGTTCTGTTTTCACTCAATTAAATGACGGAAATTAAAAAATGAATCAAAAGTATTTATGTCTGTATGATGTTTTAAAAGCAAACAGAGGAAATCTATTTTTCAATATTAATCACTTTACTGGTGCCCTTAAATTTAATAGGCGAAATGTTTAGCTGAAGTTCGCACAGTATCAACTTTGATAAGAACCAAGTCATACTTCAGCCTGCCTCTGTCCCGTTGCGGTATAGCTGTGGCGGCTATAGAGCTTATGATAGGTCTTCGGTGTCAAAGGCTGCCGAATTGAAAGCGTTTCAGGCCCTCGGAGAAGGAAGTTTTTCCATGATCCGAAGCTTCTAAATACAGTCGCGGAATTTCGCTGGATGAACTCCGCGGCTCTTAACGTAAACAGTAGATGATGCATTGCTCCCTCTGTGTTTCTAATGTGACACGAATTGCAATAGCGCCCTTACAAGACAAGCGAATGTGGCTAACAGCGTTGACAGCAGTAGCAGCGCATTGGACTCTGAATGTACGGTCGAACTTCAGACTTTAATCTTCTGTAAGAGATCATGCGTTACAAAAGTGTGAACCAGAACACGGTTTGGCATTCGCATTCCATAATTTTTCTTGGCACGCGATATACTAATTTTATGTTTTGACAAAACCTCAATTTCACTGTCGCACATGCTGGCGAGCACAGCGGTGGTAATGAGAACTAGCGAGGAATTTAGATCTTGATACTGCTCACTGAGTTGAGAACGGTGGTCTTGAGTAAGTCATTTATCTGCGAAAAGTTCCAGTTGCACATTCCGAGATCAGAGATTTGATCTAAATCCTTCTGAATAAAAACAGGATCACATGGCTAGACGATTGACCTTATTCTGTTCCAGTCATTATCTAGTAATGAGGGAACGAAACCTCAGCTATCTCTTTTAAGCCCGCACTCTTATGTTTAGTGATTTGGTGAAAATTATCAGTTCATTCCCGCCATTGTAACTGTCTCCGATAGTAGGCTGCTTCCAGATGAATAGGATTCATCTCAGGGGCACACCTCTCAGTGGTAAGTCAGAGGGACCAATTGCCTTCAGTAAGTTGAGCTCGTAAAATGTCCCCTCCCTGGGCCTGGCTTGAAACAGGCGACACACTGCTGTCCTTTATAATAACCCAGTGCTGGAAATAACAATCACACCCAGTAACCTTTCACCACGTTGAACGCAGGGTCGCCGATTAGATGTAAGAACAGGAAGATTGACAAAATTATAAAATGATCAGATGGCGAAAACAAAACGGAGTCAAAAACCAAGCGTGGACTTGATGAAGCAATTCATGTGCCTTGGGGTAGCTAAGCCGATTAGGCTCCTTTGGAGGATAGCGCTATGTCGGCATCTTTTGAGCCTTAAGCACAGTTTCTTACTCCAAGATAGGAATTTTGCTCTTATTGAAAATGCAAGGAAAACAACATGGTTTAGAAGCCTTAAGTATGGATTTAAATAATTCTGTTTTTGTTTGTTTAATGACCCAAGATGATTTCCTGGGCATAATAGTTTTAATCAGATTTTGGCAAAGCATCATCGTTTTAAATAATCAAACTATTTTCTTAAAATACCATGAATCACCAACATTTGTACAATTGAAAATACTATCATTATCTTACAGCCATGGTCAAACTTTCTTCAGACAAAAACGATTGTTATAGAACCTGGCACATCTATAGTATATGACAAGTGAGTGTGTATATGTGAAAAAGAAGTAGGGTTATTACATTTCACAAAATACAGACATTCAATAATAACTTCAAAATAAAATAGATATTTATGTGCTGAAACTCGTGAAGTAACATAACATAATTTTTTTTTTCAACTGTAAGTGACCGATTTTATATATTGTGTTATATGTTTTATTTTTGTATATGCTGATATATGTTGCAAAATTGTTGCTACAGTTGTTTTTACAAGGGTTGCTGCCGAAACAGTTTGCAGTAGAATAAAACGATTGCAAAAATAATATTAATATAAAGAAATTTTTAATAAAAGCGTGTGCTTTGGTCATCTATTGGAAATAATATTTATAATAGAAAGTTGTGTTGAGGATTTTCTGAAAATGGATTTAACCACTTAAATAATAATTTAGCAGCTTTTATTGGTAAATAACATCTTATTAAATGGAATGCTAAACAATAGAACATTGTCTGCTGAAAACTACTGATCGATTAAGCCAAAGATGTCTTGATTTAATCTAGCTGTAACAGCTGCTCGCTGAATTTCAGTATCAGCATGTAAGAAATGCCTGCAATGGTTTTGTATATGAGGTTGTCAGGTAACTCTTAACACTTACCGGTGTTACTGCCGTGTATCAATATGAGAGAGGTGCTACAATTACAACTGGTATTTTCAGGCAACGATTAGAATCTGCAACGGATGTGTTCCCAAAATGGTTGCGATAAAACGGTTGAGTTATGTTTGTCTTGGAAAAACTGTAATATTTTATTTCTGTGTATGAATTTAGAAATAATATTTAAGTAGCGGAAAGGAAGAAATAAAACATTTTGAAATAAAAAATTTTCTGCAAAACTGACGTTTTACATGTTAGTAAAATGCAGTTTATGTCTATTGCACAGCACATACATTTTTAATCTTCTGCTGTTCTAAAGCAAAATATATAACACTGACTTTTTATACAATATGTATTATCTTAACTTAGTGCTCTAAAATGTATCGGCAAAACAGTTACTATTAACAAAGACAAATATATACAAAGGATCATCATAGTAGGAAGTAATATAAAACTAACATTTCATAGCATTCTGCATTAATTTTACAACTAAAATGGTTAAGGCTCTCTTATAAAAGAATACATTAATCGTGTTGTTTGCAATTAATAAGCGTTATGCTGTGTTCAGGAACACAGTAACTTTAAGCGGTGTGCAATTCTACCAGCCACCCATGTCCACCAGCCAATTGGCGACGTCGGTGTGACCGTTTGTAACAGCCCATTCACGGGGCGTGATTCCTTCTGCATCTTTAGCGCCCATTTCTGCTCCTGCCAATACCAGATACTCCACAACAGGAAAAAAACCTCGAATAGCTGCATTATGAAGCGGAGTTCGTTCTTCTGCATCTCGGGCCCGTAGGTCACCTCCACGCTCCCCAAATAGTTCTGCAACCTGCACATATAGTCCCGACATCAATTGTGTTTAACACAGTCCCTGAATGAAAAATAAAATTGCAACTCTACGAAGTGGGGAAAGTAATTTTCGCCTATACCAATTGGCATATATACAGCTAATACCATACGTTAAATGAAAATAAAGATGAAACACTTAACAAATAGCCGCAATTTGAAATCTGAGTCAAGTATGAAAAATTAGAGAGAGCCACCAGGATTAGAACCACGAGTTCGACCATAACTCTGTGGTTACAGCATTGGCATAATAAACTGAAGAATCGGTTCGAGTTCCCAACGTTACTTCGAATTTTTTCCATCTGACTTCAATTTGACATTTCTTCCAACACACTTACTCTATGAGAAAATTACATATAAATACAAAATACTGACACTACCATCAAGATATTTCTGATTTTATGTTACGGACTCGTCCATAGGAGTTGTTTCACCCATATGTAACGATTGTGATCTAACGATCATCTGACATCACCTTGACCGAGGTCTTTAAGGTGAGGACTTCTGAACATAGTTTTGGGGTTGAATTCCTGACAGGATCGTCCTCCCAGACTGAGGTTTTTCCCTGGCTTTCCTCTGCCCTAATAAATGGCAAATGCCTGGGAAGTATCCCAATTTAGGTCTTGAACGCTTCCTTCCTTAAAGAAAATCCTTCCCCAATTTATCACTTCACTTCATGTGACCAATGCCCACCGTCTGTAACGTCTCAGCAGTAAAAACGGCGGTTAAATACTGGAGGCTGGCACTCCGAACTAGCTGAATGAGGTAAGAACGATACTTGCTTGGGAACGCGTCCTGTTGTCTCGTGCTCTCGGAGGGGGTTTGCTTCCACAGTTCTTGTACAGATATGAGTTAACCTTTTGTCTTCTAAATACAATTCTTTTACATTGTAAATGTGCTCATCTTCGGTTGATAAAGTTCGAAAAATGGTCGCCTAATTCACTTGGTTTTATTTTCTAGATATGGCACCAGGGCAGGCAACAAGTGTTTATCAAATGTGGTCAAGACGTAGTTTTGTTTTCTGTTTTCAATTGGATAATGCTGCGACAAATTCTAACATTACTTTTGTCTGAAAAACAAGAATTAATTAATAAAAGCAATAATAATTTTCGGTGGGCACATACTGATGTGAAATAAAGGATATATAATTATTTGAATTTATTTTTATATTTACACTAGCTTCGATTGCTGGAATATTCCTCCGGAGGAATAATTACATTAAGTCTGCTTTCTTTTCACCAGAGAGATGACCTCTATGAATATGCTGAAGTATAGAAGGACCGTTGCATCATACGAACGTTGATTTCTTTGTCGTCGCCTAAGATAGACGCTGAAATTTAGAATCAAAATCCGTGCTATAAAACACTGTGAAACTGCAGTCCTTTTCAACTCTAAGTATAAATAAAATTCACTATAATCCAACGGTTTAATTTGATATGGTGTTACAGCTGTTTTTGAACATTACACTTTTGTTTAAAATAATATTACTGCTGAGACATCACAGGCGATAGATACTGATGATAAATGAGATGAAATGATAAACTGAGAAAGGAATATTTTCTTTAAGAAAGGAAACGTTCCACCCTAAGTTTAAGGTACCTCCCCGGCATTTGTCATATATGAGGGTTAAGGAAAACCTGGAAAAAATCTCAGTCAGGGAGGACGGTCCTGTGGGAATGGAACCCCAGGCCTCCTGCTCACGAATCCGCGCCTTAACGACCTCGGCCACCCGTTGTGGTACATAGCACTATGCCAACATATTGTATCTGTACTCTCCATATAGAATGTCCAGAATTTTTATGGTCAGTTTGAAATATTTATGAATGATTGACTAGAGCTTCTGGCAGTTTTGAACTACAAATACGTTGCAACAATACTTGTTCGGAGCAATAGCCAATATAAAATAATTTATTTAGAATCGCTGCACTTCATGAATTCATGAACACAACAGTATAACCAGATCATTCCATAGGAAACAGTAACTATTTTTTTAACATTTTAAAAATTATAGGTTTATAAACACTAAGCCTTGTTTTATGATAGAATACTCACAAATTTCCACATGGTGCTTGGAGAACAGACTGTGAATCTAAATCACAAACTTGAACGTGTTTAAATGTTTTTTCAACAATCCCTTTCTTGAATGTCTCATACGAGATCTTTATTTCTAATATGCACAACACAATTAATTCGTAGTATTTCATACATTTTTAAAATTAAATTGGGTTGAACGTTTAGAAGTTCCCTGCATATATTATTATTATTATTATTATTATTATTATTATTATTATTATTAATCTTCATTTGTTGCATTCTTAAACTTGTCACAAATTGCACAATTGTCTTTCTTGTGTGCAAAGAAATCTCAGTTGAAATCATAAAATACACACGGAAAAATATGTTGCTCAGTAAATGGTTTGTTTCCTCTTAGTCTTAGCTTTGTACATCCTATACGTCTGTGCTATTGGCAGGCTTCCATCTAAATACTGTCAAGTGTTTGTGCAAGCAGATCATGATCCTCCGAAAATAATGTATATAGTTTCCCCTATTTTATAGCGACCGGGATGTCTCCCACGGTTGCCAAGGTCATCAACCTTGTCCCATGCAGTTTATACATATCTTTTACTGATATCGAAGTCGGTCCTGGTGGCGTAGCGGTAACCATACTTTCCTCCTACACCCAAGATCGCGGGTTTGATCCCGGGCAAGATCGATGGATTTTTCCGGGCGTAAAAATCGTAAGTATAGCTTCCTTCGGAAGAGAAGTAAACCTGTGGGTCTCGTGTCGTACATTTATTGCAGATAAAGAACCTCAAGCCTGAAAGAAGAGGCCTGTGAGTAAAATTTGTCAGTCGTTTCACGCCCTGAATTAAATAGAACGCTGATGACCTGAGATGTTAAAGAACACGCGTTTCAAAATATTGCGATATTTCATGCGGAAGTGCATGAACAAGGATATTATTCTGCCGGTTAAAATATGCACCATGTGTGCTTTGGCCAACTCTGCTCCGAACTCCACGATTCTTATTTGTTCTCGTGTTTCCACGGCTTGGAGAAGTTATTTATTGATTTTAAAGAACGTTTTCCTTACCGCTTATCAGCAATAAGTTTTCTTTCGAGATTACTTCTTTTCAAATGTGTATGAATTTTGACTCTTAGCCAAGGCACTCTCTTGATGCAATATCGATATTAAGGAGCATAATTATTTCTCTCCTTTAGCACAACAAGAGTATTGTTTCTGACCATGACATATAACACAATTTTTGTAAATTTCAGATTCTTTTGCTTAGACTATTGAATTAAGTGTTTTACTACTTCGCCCTCTTATAAATAGGTCTCATGCCTAGTGCCTAAATTGTAATGTCAAGTCGGCACTTATTAACTTCATCACCGGAAACATCCAAGCAAGGACGCTAACCTGTCAAAATTGCTATTTACTTTCAACACCTTCCATCGTGAATACTATGGTTCTATGCCTTTCGAGTCAATGTCCTATTATGTAATATGTAGAATTAAAGTTTTCTGCTGCCTAATATTATTTCAGACAATAATCATTACATTTGGTTGCGTTCGTTAAGAAATTTAAGGCCTTGTGTGAAATGCATTAAGGGTAGGTTGCTGCTATGTTTTAACTTCGGAACTTGATTAACTCGGCACCATCCTTTGAGCCCCCATATAGATGGATATACAGCGAAACAGGCTCAAAGATTTATTAGATCTTTTCGTCTAGGATTTGTTTAATTCAATTAACGGCACTGCTGGGGTGTTTGCAGAATGTTCATGTGAATCGTTCCCAGGCAAATGTTTCTTTTCCTTTCGTTGCCTCTCTTCTTGTATGCATTTCTGCTTCTCCTCCGTTTTCCATTACTTGCACTTTCTTTCAATAGGCTTGCATACTCCATTTATTTTTTATTTTAGTCAATTTTCTATGCAAATGTATTTTGTTTGGTTTAGGTAATGACTTAATAATAATTGTTTCCCATATTAATTCATTTACCTCCGAGAACTGCTCTCTGTCTGCCTCACTTGCAATGCATGAACCAGGCAATTAAAATGCACTAGTTTCGAATAAAAACGTCTAGCTCTTTCACTGCTTTTAATGTGTCTGTAATTGTACAGTAATCCCTTCTTTAACAGAAGCCCATCATTAATAAATCGTGCAATTATTAAACTGTTTGTTTCCTCCTAAGGTTTATAGTAAATAAAAAAGGATTCAATCTCAGTTCAACTTGTGCATTATTAAATTTGTAACGAAACGGCCTAAGTATTTGTCGTGTTGCCAATATTTACGAATCATCTGTCATTTTTCCCAAGATTTTGGCGTAACAGTGAAAGTAATACATCTGTAAGAAATATTTAAATTCAGGTATCTGAAGTTTGTGTCAGGGTATGTTCTCTGCACCCACTGCCACGTAATTTATCTATTAAAAATGAAAATTCTCTATTAGATGACGCTGCCCCCGAAGTAGTACTTATTTTTAAGTAACTTTTGTTTATAATTACCAGATAACTTCATTAATGCTACTCAAGTTGATAGATTTGTTACGAAATTTTCAGAAAACTATTTACTTCTATTATGAAAGCACGATGGACGATAATTAAGAGGGAAATGGTGCTGTGTGAGGCAGTATTTATGAGATGCCGCCCCCCAATTAAAATGTCACTGAAATTAGCATAATCAATTACATATATTATAAATAGTATTACAATTAATATGTACAATTATCTATTAGTAGTTAGGTTATTTTTGTTTTTCATGGATAATGCGAAGAAGAAAAATTGGTGGACAGAAACTTTAGAAATCAACCAAAAATGTTGATTGTGAATGTGTGTTGCGCTGGACAAAGAACAGGTGGCCAGGTATCTCTTTGGGTTTTTTGTTGCAAGAGCCTTTGTGTAAGAACGGTTTCTGGAAAAGCTTAGCTTTATTAAAATCTGAAGGCAAAGCGTAATTTGAAACAGATTAAGAACAACAAGGCATTGAGGATGAAATAAACCATAGCGCCCGACATAAGGGAGCCAAAGGGTAAAGAATAACTTAAATTTAAGGCCTATGAAATGTCCAATCAGGAATCTTAGGAAAAATATATGCACGCCCCTCGGCGAATAGATAGATTGTTTAAGAATAATAGTTGGAAATGGTAGGAGATGGTTTAACGACCGGACGAAGGAATATTAGATATAAGATAGCGATTTCGAGGTCTATGGATAAAAAGTGGATTGAGCTATCGAGGGAGAGTGTGGTTTAGCTATCCGGAGAGAGTGAAAGAAAATTGGTTCGGTTATAGTGCAAGAGTGATCTAAGAACTGTTCCACCGAACTTAAAAAGACGACCCTTAACAGTGAACAAGCGACTCAAGCAACTAAACAGTGTCATCTCCAGTTTTAAGATTTGCTTTCATACATTACCTAGTTCCCGACTATTTCCCCCGTTGACCTGAAAAGGTCACAAATTCCAGATCTCTACCTAATCTAGCTGTAGCATACTTCGACACTTCGAGACAGAGCCGGGAAAGAAGAAGGAGAACTTCATTGATCCTACAAATATTATGAGTATTCTGATTAATTAAAACCCATCAACCAGATAACCGTCCTTTCCTTCCTTCCCCCCCAAATAAAACTATCTCATGTGCTAACAATTGAATGTTACAGATTATGAGGCGTTTTGATAACAAAAAGAAAATGGATGAAAGAAATAATTTTTCACAACAATAATTCCGCTTTGAATATAACGACTATGAGTAACGCACTTCTATAAAGTAAAGTGTAAAATATTATATTGCAACAATTTAAAATAAAATTTACGACAAATAATTTCTACTTTATCTTGTGCACAGCTTTTCTTCGTACTTAAAACTTTTAATATTAAAATAAGCAATTACCAAAAAGACATGAAATTCGAAAAACAAATATAGAGAACTTCTTTTAATTAATAAACCTCTGCTTCTTAAGAGCATCTAGCTGTGTTGCTTCTTCCTTACCATTTTGTTTTTAACGCTATAGAACTAACCTGGGCTCGCTGACATGAAGGAAAAATGTAGTTATCACTTTGAGCGTGCGTATTCATTCTAGAATACGCTGATATTAGTAGTGATTATTGAAAAAAGTATTTTGGACATGTGGAAAATAAATAACTAATTATAGTTTTGAGGGGTCGGTTTACAAGGTGTTTTCACGTCTCGTAACCTGAGATGGTCAGTTGTGACACTTCTACGTAATTTATCGGGACTCAAATAGGAACAACAATATCACATTTCCAATGCCTTTTTACTCGCTTGCAGCTCACTCGACATAAAACAATTGCAACACACTAACATACAGTTCATATCACATATGTCTTTAATTAACAGCGATACTTCTTTTGTTCATTTGATTTATTTATGGACGCTCTGCAACAGCTCAGGTCATCAGCGTTCCATTCAAATCAGTGCGTGAAACGGCCGACAATTTTTACCCAGAGGCCTCTTCTTTTAAGCTTGAGGTTCTTTTTCGTGCCGTAAACGTACGACACGGGACCCACAGCTTTACTTCCCTTCAGAAGGAGGCCATACTTAGGATTTTTACGCCCGAAAAAAACCATCGGTCCTGGCCGGGTTCGACCCCCTAGTCTTCGGTTTAGAAGGCAAGTGTGGTTACCACTACACCACCAGTAGCGACTTAAAGTGATACTGATTTGTTCACACACATTTGCACAGGCACAATAGCTCTGAGCTCCCTCTCCCGCTTCCTGCGACTGCTAGGTATCTACCGCACTTACCTGTGTGCTGCGGTTGTTCTAAAAGTTCTCTGTCTGAATCAGAGATGCCGTGAAGATTAATAGTTATTTACTAATTACTATAATAATAAATTACTATAATAGTTGATAAGTATCATCCTTTAAATGGCGCGTTGTATTTTTTCACACGCGTAAGTACAGTCACTTGTTTATGACAACCGTATGTTAACGTTTTCTACAAATGGATAAAATGAAATACGAACTGTGACAAAGTACTTCGTTTGAAGGGATTAACCCCAAGAGTAATACAAAAGGAGTTACATTGCATAATAAGGATTCTTCCCCTTTGTTTTCCACTGTTAAAACGTGGACTGCTCTATTTCAGTATGTTCCATTAAAGACAATGAGAGCTCAGGGCGTCCCAGTTGCTATGACAAATGAGATTGTGACAAAAATTCACACTGTCGTACACAATTCGCCGATTGAAGGTACGCAAGTTGGTTGACAATGCAAAGACCTCGATAGGCTGTGTCCACTACATTTTGCAGGAACTTTTGGATATAGAAAGTTTTCTACTAGTACTGTGTGTGTTAACAATGGACCAAAAGATCGAATAAACATTTCACAAGAGTGTTTAGACGAATTTAAAAGCATTTCCAGTGAGTTTCTCCGATATTTCATAACAGCAGATGAAACATGGATTCATCACTATACGCCAGACACGAAGGATCAGTTCAAATATGGGTGACAACAAGTGAAAGTGCACCAAAAAGAGGAAAAACGGTTCCATCTGCAGGAAAAGTCATGGCTATGGTTTTCTGGGATTCTTATGGTGTGCTGTTTGTAGAGAGGGGCAGAACCATCACCGGGGAGCTTCACTACTGGGCTAACTGAAGGATGCTATTCAGGATAAACGCCCACACCTTGCGAAAAATAAAACTCTCTTTCATCACGATAACACGCCTTCACACACATCTGGGATTGTTGCTCCAAAACTGAATGAACTTTGCTCCCAAGTGCTTCCACATACGCCATATTTGAAACATTACTCTTAAATCTTGTGATTTCTTGGCTAGACTCAAAACTCTTAGAACGCCCCTCGTAAAATCCTATAGAGGTTACTGGAAAACTTGAGTTCGCCTAATGTTCAGGTAAATACGGCAACTGCAGAGCTTCCATCTTCAAATTGAATTTAATTTTTATTGAATTTTCTTCTCTGATTTTCTCTTCCATCAAGTTAATTACTGTACATATATTAACATTTATATACAGTAGCTCTTAACTTTACATTCATTTCCTGTACATCTTCCTTTTTATCATATTTTAAATGTTCAGTATTCTTCTTCTTCTTCTTCTTCTTCTTCTTCTTGTTATTATCTTTATTCGTTGTCGTCATTATAGTCGTCTTCGTCGTCATTAGCTGAAAGTGAAGCAGACAACATTCTCGTATGTGGTAACACTGATAGCAGGCAGATGAATGACATGTCTGAATACATTGAATTTGTTTTACCAGGAGCTTTACAGCTAATTTTGTCTTCCAAGTTAATGAATCTGCAGATGTAATAAATAAATCAGTTGTTAGCATTTGTAAGATTTCATTATGACGAAGAAATAACACCGTAGCTCTTTGCTGCAAGCAGATGAAACGAATATGTAAAAGGGCAATATGTAAATGTATTCCTAACTTCCTATTTATACAACAGTCATAGGAGTATTTATTGGAATAAGAGTTGTTGGCACTCCCCCATTGTTTGGGTCAATAAAAGAATTTGTTTCGCTTTATAAGAAATAGGTCCCAACTCATTGTTTTCTTCGTAAATTTCCTGTTTCGAAGACTATTGGAGTTAAATTGAAACATATTAATGATAGAAGCAGCCTTCAGTTTAATAGGCCAAACCTTGGGATAGGACCACATTACTCTATTCACGCACAAGGAAGTCAATTTGCTTTTAAGGGGAAAAGTGTTACCCAGAATATTTGAACTTGCACACTGACTTCTGATTTTCTATGGGGAACATAAAATCGTTTTCTTAAAAATGAATGCTGGATCATGAAACAATAATCCTTTTAGACACATATTAGCATTTGAACATGCTATACATAGCATGCAAGGACGTAAGGAAAATGTTCTGTTTTCCAAAACTAAGCTTGGCATTAAGAAAAAATATTTTCTGGGAGATTCCGTTGACACGTTTGCTCACTTATCTCAGTTCTAGACTAAAGCATTTAAGCATGAAGATGTTACACCATTAATTTCCGCCCATTTGGAATCCCTGCCAGAAAACCTTGACAAGTCTTACTTTCTGTATCGGAAGTACATAGGGTGCCAAAGGTATGGTGATGATGATGGTGATGATTGTTATTATTATTATTATTTAATTATTTATTTATTTACAGAAGCTCTTTAACATCTCAGGTCATCAGCGTCCCATTCAATTCAGGGCGTGAAACGGCCGACAAATTTTGCTCACAGTCCTTTTCTTTCAGGCTTGAGGTTCTTTATCGCGCCGTAAATGTACGACACGGGACCAACGGCTTTACTTCCCTTCCGAAGTAAGCCATACTTAAGATTTTTATGCCCGAAAAAATCCATCGGCCCTGGCCGGGTTTGAACCCGCGATCGTGGGTTTAAAAGGCAAACATGATTACCACTACACCACCCGGACCGATGTGACAAAAAATATATACACACTTCAAAGAAAGAAAAAACCGTGTTAACATAACAAAACTGAATTCACGCAAACAGAAAATCTGATCATCTTAGACTTTTACAGTTACAACAGTTGCTCAAAATGCCCACCATCGGCGTCGATACACTTCTGAGTACAATGAACTACTGATTGAATAACGTTTACGAAAGTGTCCTCAGCAATTGCAGCATATGTCGTTTCAATTTCTTCGAAGCGCTGCCATGTAGCTGGTTTTCTACGGTATACAACATCCGTAAGAGTTCCGCATAGGTAGAAGTCCAAAGGAGTTAGATCCGGAGAACGCGGTGGAAACTCAAACGGACCACTTCGTCCTATCCAGTGCCTTGGAAGATTGTCATCAAGGTACACATGTACATCTCGGCGGTAAAGCAGTGGAGCACCATCATGTTGGAAGTAAAATTCCTCATTTTCATAGAGTGTATGAATGGCGGGTAAAATAGATGTGCGTATCATGTTCAGGTACACTGGGCAGTTACTGTTCCTTCAAAAAAAAAAAAAAAAAAAAAAAAAGAATGGTCCAATTAGACCCCTATGTGAAACCCACATCAAACATTAATTCCAGGTAAATTAACAGCTTTTTCCAAAACAACGTGGATTTTGCACACCAGTAGACACAGTTATGCCGATTAACAGTTCTATTCAACTTAAATTGTGCCTCGTCGGACCAAACAATTTTCCCTAGGAAGGTCTCATTCTCTCCCACGATGTTCCGAAACCATTCACAGTACTGCATTCTCCGACTAGGGTCATCTTCCTATAATATATGCAAAAATCTTGGGATAAAAAAGTGTCAACTTTGCAGTTTTAATAATACGACGCACGCTGGCTCTGCTAATCCCAGTCTCACGTGTACATTGCTTTGTAGATTTAGTGCGGGGAGTGCTCAAAACGTCCCAAAGTCATACCCGAGGACGCGGGGCTTGTTGCTGTGCGAGGCTCCCAGATCTGCCCTTGTGAACATCGCATATGGTACCATGAGTCTCAAATTTGTCTCAAATGCGTGCAATTGTTACTCACTTGGCGATTCTGTTCTACACACATGTCTCCATTGCCTTTGAACTTCAACAACATTCTCGGTTTTCAATACCACTTCAAAATTGCTTTCTACTGTTCAAATGATAATCTTCGCTTCATTTTGTTGTAGCAAAACGTAATGTGAGTTATTGCTGTTTACAGAACATCATACGATAATCTTGGCTTCATTTGTTCATTGTGATTTAACTGTCACATAGCATTGCTATCAAAATGTATGTGAGTCACATCTGTTTACAGAACATCATACTATACATTACTGTTGTTTTTCGGTCCATCTTTGAAATATATTAAATACAAATCTACTGTGTGTATACAGTTTTGGCACCCTCGGACTAGATCAGAAATTCTTTTATAGATTGCCCTAGCAATGTAGATAATTTGTTGAGTTTGGAAGAGGAACAACATTTAGCTGAACTGAAATGTGATTGTACATTAAAAGTGAAATTCTGTGAACAATTCGTAGATGTGTTTTGGTTAATGGTTACAGTTAGTGTGATTGCTGAAAGCGATTGATAATATTAGACTACTTAGTTAAAAGTAATTGATAATATTAGATTGTTTGCTTAGTTACGATAGGTTAGTGTGGGTTTCCTTTGCTTCATCTCCTTGGATGGGAGTAGACGCAATAGGAATAGACGTTCAAGTAATGCTAAAAGGTATATGTGTCTGTGGAACATTGTCAGCAAAGCAAGTTTAAAGGAATAAGTTGAGGAGAATGAAAGCGTTTTGAATATCCACGGAAATCATTTGTAATGGGTGAAAACTCTCTATATAACAGACAGATTTACTTTGCGCCTTTGGGGGTTGTAGGATAAAAGCTTCCAATTACGGGATTATGTGGGTAACCGTAGTTAAGACAATCATGTCGGGGAAGTATAGCCTCAAAACCAAACTTGGTTTCACAGAGAGTGAGTTGTGCAAGAAGCTGGTAAACATTTCACTTAAAAAGTATATATTTATATTCAATATGAGTGATACTCTAACTCCAAAATGTTTTAGCAGATTTGAGCCTTTGATGACGACCAAGGATTTGAAAAAAGATAAGAAAATAGAACTATCGGAATGTTTTAAAAACTTGAAATACAAGAAAATTTGCTTTAAATTAACGAATGCATTACAATATAATATATTATATAATAATTTAAATGTTCAACGATTGGTGCAGCAAAATTGTCTGCGACAAAAAAGAAGCTGAATGGCGCAATATAATTGGAAGATTTGATAAAGGTGATCTGCAAATATTTTGAATTACAGTTCTGAAAGAAGACAATTGTCGGAGCATTCTTCATGCACACAACAAACTGATTCCTATTTAACATACAAATTTATCTTGCTAATAAGTATGATAAATATAACTTTAGGGTGCAAAAGTACAAAGATAAAGCTAACTATGTAACCTTATTCGTGAATGAATGTATACTGCCATGAGAACACGGACACGGGATAAGAAAGCAACATTCAACAACGACATGTTATAGAGGGCTAAGCAGTGTTGAGTACCGACGCCGCTGGCCGCAGACGACTAGCAGAGAAATATAACGCGAGCGGTAAGGTTTATCACCAAAGGTTTATATATGATCGTATCGTTTATCATTCGCTTACCACGTCGAGATACTGTACCTTAAGATAACCGTGCCCGGCTGCTAGATGCATGGGGGTTGAATATGTGGCATCGCGTGCACCAATATCGGCCCCTTTGTCCAAGAGCAGCCGGCACACCTCCTCATGACCTTCCTCTGCACATAGATGTAACGGAGTCTTACGTTCCTCCATGGTTACCACGCTCACGTTAGCCCCGGCCTCTAGAAGAGCCTGCACATCCATTATGTGACCTAAGCGAGAAGCTTCCAGTAATGTCTCATCCGGTGTGCGACCTCTTAGAAGTTTCTCCAAAGGTGTCATTTGAGACAGGCGATAAATGTCAACCAATAGTTTTTCTGGGGTCATGGTGGTGGTACTTGACGTACTAGTCTGCAACAGTACAATTGCAAATGTTAATTGCAGCATTTTAATGTGTAAATTTAACAGGCATTTAATAATTGCAGCTTTAAATACAATATTTTATCTAATGTTTCCCATGGATATATACATGCTTCTGTATTGAAACGATTCATTCCCTTCCTCTGCCATTAAAAGGAAATCTTGCTCAATACAGAAAGGTACTAAATTCATCCATTGAGCTCTTTTTAAAATGTTAAGAGGCAATGCGTATATGATTCCCACCTTTAGAAATTAGGGGAAATGCAGGAAAATGCTCAGATGTTAAAATGCAAGAATTAAATAAATTAAAAAATGAAGTCCTGAGATATTATTAGAAAGTGGTTCAAAGTAATAATTTATACGACATTCAACATTTAAATAATGTTGGAATAGTTTTTGCAGGCCATTTAAAAATTTATAACCTCAAAATGAAAATCATATAAACTTGCAAAACTTAAATTATTAAATTATTTAAACAACACCTTACTTTTTCTGAACTGTGCCCGTGAAGTGAATGACACATCTTCATAATTATACTTTTATCTATAATTGTATTTTACTACACTGAATAAAGGTTAGAATTGGGAACAGTTGGTCACTTGCAAACAAAATAAAAGTTGTCTCTGCAAACATCAACGGAGGGCAGTAAAGTGTATAACCCTAAAAATGACACTGCTTCTAGCACCTTAAAACTACAAGGAATGCTTTTTAAGTATTTTATTAAAAATAATCATTAAGAAAAGAGGAATGTAAGATTGGGGTAAGACAAATCACATCTTTGCTTATGCATAGTTTAATTCTAAATTATAAGAAGCATGGCAGCAAGAACCGGATGAGCAATGAACCTTCCTGCAGACACTAAAACAAGTGACCGAACTTACTAAGTAACGCAAGGAAGGTCTGATGTTCAAATTCCACTATTTTATATTTCAAATAATGTTCAAGAACTTTAGCTTGAGCGTGTTATATAGAAATCCCATCCCTTGAAAACAGCACGGACTCGGCGTACATCGCGCACGGCTCTAGAGGTCCAATGTACCATCCAACATGTGGTGGCACATACAGGATGTACTCAATAGCATGATATCATTAATATTCCATTCCATCTAAGCCTCATGGCGGTAAAATAGCTGAATTCCGACCATTGCCAGTTATGAAGGATTCGGGCGTCGTTGTGACCACCCCAAACATTCCGGAGGATTATGAAGAGGTTTGTTTATAAGGATACAACATCCAGAAATTAACCCAAACTGTAGACCCTAGCCCCCTCAGTAGAGGCTCTCGAGACTGCGGCCACAACTTTCTACGATCTTATTCTCCATGCCGTTCATCATGAACTCAGACACCATGGTCATTACAAATGAGATCCGGTGGCTCAAAAAAGATAAGTACACTGTACGAAATTTATGACAGCGCTACTGCCACTCCGGTAGCAGCAGTTAAAAATTGACAAGATGACTGTTCAGATACCTGTGAAAATACAGTGCCAAGGTTAATTTCTAAGAGAGGAAATCATGGCGGATAATTCGTAGTGTAAGGAAAAACAAAGCTGCACATCATCAACCAATTCATGGCACTCATCGCTCGTGGTACACTTTCATTTGACCCCTGAGAGAAAACTATGCCCTCGCAGACTGCCTTGAGTTTCAATTCGAGCCCAAAGATGGCACAGAGGAAGAAGACTTTATGGAACTTGTGAATGAGAGGATGTTGGAAGAACCATCTGATTCCCATGATGGCAACCCTGCGAGAAGTCACAACCATCATCCAAAGCCTTATACCAGCAAAATCTCCTGGTCATGACTGCATCATAGTGACCTCCCGCACCTGCATTAAAGCTGTGACTTCCTTGTTGCACAAATACAATGCTCACCTTCACTTGTGTCACTTTCCAAGTTCGTAGAAAGAGGCGAGAGTGCCATTTATTCTAAAGCCTGGCAAGAGCCCAGTATTCCACTCTAGCTATTGAATCATAAGTCTATACCCAGCCGTTTCAAAAGTGTTCGAGCGACTGCCTCTGGCCTGCCTCTTCTCTCCAATCGAGGATAATAACCTGCTCCCGAACCACCCGTCTGTTTTCATTCTGGACCCCCAATATCCAGCAGCTACTCAGGAGTGGTTGAGAAGACGGCCTTAAGCTTCCAAGAGAATTCTAAAACAAATACGTTACTGTTAATTATAGATAAAGCCTCTCGACCAGTGGCATAATGACTTATTTTACAAACTCTTCGCTATTTCATGCTGACAGTTTCCTTCGAAATCGTAGCTTTCGTGTAAGAATATAGGATAAAATGCCTGCCCAAGGGCCTATTGGCTTGGGAGTACCAGAAGGTAATAGTTGACCCCGTTACTCTGTTGTTTACATGGCCAAATTTTCAATTGCATTATGTCCAGAAGCGTCTCAGGTTGCGTCGCAAAATGATCCCTTGGATCAAAAAACTGAAGTGCCTTGGGGTACTTTTAGACCTGCAACTGACTTTGACTCAACGCTCCAAAGAGAAAATAAGACTGCCATAATGCACTCCGGAAAATATACTCAATATCCCATTTCAAAATATTACCCACGCATCTAAAGCTTCGGCTGTATGGTGAGACCATATCGCATATAGTTGAAACTGCTCGAGGTCTGGGAATAGGTGCGGAATCCAGTATTCCAGAACAGGCACTTAGGATGTCTAATGTATACTTTTGATTTGATTGATTTATTTATGGACGCTCTTTAACGGCTCAGGTCATCTGCGTCCCATTCAACTCAGGGCGTGAAACGGCCGACAAATTTTGCTCAGAGACCTCTCTTTCAGGCTTGAGGTTCTTTTTCGTGCCATAAATGTACGAACCGGGACCCACGGCTTTACTTCCCTTCCGAAGGAAGCCACACTTAGGATTTTTACGCCCGAAAAAATCCATCGGTCCTGGCCGGGTTCGAACCCGCGATCTTGGGTTTAGGAGGCAAGTATGGTAACCACTACACCACCAGGACCGATGTCTAATGTATACGATTTCATCACACCTCCTCCATTAGCAATCCCGAAGCTCATACTTCACCGAAGTTAACCGTGAGAGTGCAAAGACGATGTACGAAAAATTCATCATCACCCCAATCAGCGAGCTCGTTGTCACTATAAGGCCTTGTAACCGCCTTGACTATTAGGAAAGTTAAGTGGGGCATCGACTCTTTCTGACACAACTGATTAAGTAGGTGACAACAGATAATTCGCCTAACACATTACGCGTTATTATTATTATTATTATTATTATTATTATTATTATTATTATTATTATTATTATTATTATTATTATTATTTAATTTTTAACTAATTGCAACCGAATAAGAACAAATAATGATAGAAGTTCACAGTAAGTAAACATGACACATAATGTCAAGTTTTAAGGTTTGCACGTTTAAACATTCTGAAAATATTCTGTTATACACGCGGAAAGCGCATCAAAATCATAAAGTATAAATATTCACGTACAAATGCTTGCAAAATATACTTTGGTTATCCGTTGGGTGAACAAGGTAAGCTTCGAACTTTCAAAGATGCTTTGTCATTTTAGCTGAATGACATAGCAGATTAGAGCTATTTCTTTTTAGGTCAGATAATTTGGGGAAAATCTAAAGATAATGTAATCTATAGTTACATTTACTGTTTTTTTATTTTGTTTTTTTACGAACGCTCTTTAAGATCTCAGGTCATCCGCGTCCCAGTTTTATGTAATATTTCTCCTATAAAAGAAGAAACATTATTCAAGATAAAGCGAAACGTGTTCAGTTGATATGTAATTTTTAGGTTATGTGGTTTGAGGAATGGTGCTGGCCGTTTTTTCGCTGAGTCACATGTCCTCCTCTGTTGTATCTGTAGCAAGTAACTCATATTTCGTTGTTCTTCCTGAAAGAGACGCTGACTCAGCGATAAATGAATGACTGGCGGTGACTGTAACTAATTTAGCTGTGTGCTTAATCGGTCAACCTGTCTAGCAAGTGCTGAGATTGGATCCTGAGAACAATTATTTTGCACATTTGTAATGACTATTTCACTCATGTGATATCATCTTAAAATCTACGAATGAAAGGAAACAAAATTTTGAATATTGATCAATCACAATCGGATTACGGAGTGAAATTATCTAAGAAAAAAATATATATTAAATCCGTTTTACCACGCGACGTGCAATTGTCTTGTGGTCAGTGTACACTTCTCGATAGCTCCACTATGTAACTACTAGAGGCAGTGGGAAGCTATTGATAGCAACAAAAGCATGGACAATCGACAATCAAAACGCAAAATGGAAGGCTCTTCAAAGCGTTTTGGCGTTGCGTCAAATGTGACTATTGATCGTATGATTAGGAATTCCCAACCACAGAATACAAAGGAAAATAGAGACATTGTATTACCTTTTTTTCTCAGTTGATATTATAAAATCGAAAGGTATCAATTGTAATAGTCGACTGTTGTCCATTTCAGTCTCAGAATGTCAGAAAAGAATAGATCTTCATAAGTATAACAAAAGTTCATAATCTGTGCGCGAATTTCAAATATATGTATCACTTTTATTTTTATTCTATATATGAAATAGAGCTAAATTTCTAATTTGCTTTTCTTTATTGGCATTACTGACGATTAGCATTTTTCTATCGCAAGATTGATTGAAAAGGTTGGGGACAAATACACAATTATTACAATCTTGTAAGCCAAGTTTAGAGGAATTATATTTAAATTCTTGTTTTATTCGTGAAATAGTCATAATAAATATCACTCGTGATATTACTTATGATAATTTGGCTTTAACATTAGCATTGCCAGAAAAAGCAGATGACAAACGTGCAGCAGCATATGTCGAGAAATGTGAGCTTAGTAGTATCTGTTATGAATTAAGTCATTGAATTAACGATATTTCCGCCACCAGAGCGCTAGTGTCGCTCTCTTAATCCCTCGGATTATCGCGGCAATCCCCGTATTATCGTTAATCTAAACGATTTAATCCACAATAGATTTTTACAAATAATCCCCCGGATTATCGTTAATTCATAATAGATTTTTACAAAAATGTATAATCGCGCCTCCCACGGATTATCATGTTAACCCCACGGATTATCGTTATTTTAAACAGATTTTTACAAAAATGTATAACAGGCGCTAGTGTCGCGGATTATCATGATAAATCCTATTTTATTAAAACAAAATGGCGACAGTCGTTACAAATGTTTAAATATAGGGGCGCTCCCACGGGTTATCGCGATAAACATATAGTCTTTTGTGAGCTGAGGGTGGATGCCTTAAGAAATGTGAATCCTTTGGGGGAAATATGCATATATTTAAATACAACTATGAGTCTTACAGTATTTGTTGCAAAAAAGACTTGAAAAATAAGTATTTTTCAACATGCAAAACTGTAATGTTTTAATTACATCTTGTGTTTATTAAACACAAAAGTGTATAGCGTTACTGTAATGTTCAATATAAATACAATTTGTTTGTTAAAAAATCGAAGTGTATTGTTTAATTGCAAGTTTAATGTAATTAAAACAATAACACACACACACACACACACATGATTGCAGCACGTAATAAATAAATTCTAAAATCGTGCCTTATGTTTCGGCTGCAGTCCGAGAACACCCTTCATTTCGCAAGGGGCGATAATCATCACCACTACATAACATGCTTGCTTGACTGTCATTCAGAGACTGATGCTCAGTTTAGACCAGGTTGTTATTGTGAGCTTTTAACTTTCACCATCTCCCAATAAGTTTTCGTTTTCATTTGTGCTACAAGGTTAGACATACTCCGCTTTCGCTTTCCGACATAACAGCCTGTTTACTCGGATAAAATTAATTCAAGGGTATGAATATGTGAAATAGTTGACAAAAAGCATTATACTGTGAGAAATAAATTAAGTTCGTTCCTGTGCAAAAAAAATAAGTTATCTTTCAATTGTGTAATTGTTTCTCAACTGAATGCAAAATGGGACTAAGTTTGTTGCATTTAGGGAGAATGTATATTCACAAATTAAATTTTAACCTTCCATGTGGTTCTTTATTACAGAATAAAAATCGTGATAACATATTTCACATGTCACAGTATTCACGCCAAAAGTCGATCGCTCCGTGGCGAAATACGCGAGTTTGGCACAGAACCTGCTCCGCATCAGACATCTCACTCATTAGTGCGGAAAATTCATTAATAGATAACAATTATATTATATTTTTCACTAAAGCCGTTCACCGGTGGTTTTTAATATTAAATTGTTTTAGAGAACATTACAATAATATACATAATTCATTAATAGATAATATCTTCTGACATATGCATACCTTACGATAGAGATGTCATTTTTATTTTAATATAAATATGATGATAGCTCCAACTGGTTGCTGTTAATATTAAATTGATTTATTCATTAATAGGAAAATATCATAAACAAAGTTTAAATTGATGTTGATTGGGAAATATTTAATTTTCCTTCACTTCGCTGTGAAACCATATAATAAAATAGGAAAATATAATGCAAAGAAAAAAGGTGTTTGTGCTTTTAAATTCGATAATACACGGCCTGCGTTAAACTAAGTTTAATATGATGTTAATATATATTCTAGCCGGTGCGAAATATTCAATATCCAGCCTTAACCTACAGTTTGAATTGAAAGAACTCAATCGGAAAGGAATTCCTCTGCAATACTCGCATTATTTTAAGAAAATGGGTGTTGACTACGGTTATATACTACCAATAGTGTGAAAACAAGCTGTAATCATTAACAAAATGAAGGAAAGGAAATACGTAAAGCTTGACAAAATGCATACGTGCTATAAAATGTGAAATAATGTATGTGTGAGCATTATGTATATACTAGCAATAGAAAACGTTTCACTTTATTAAGCAAAATATATTATTCCCTCGAGGTGTGGGATACAGACAAGGTTACTGTAATAATAGTCGACATTTTGCCTAAGAAAACACTTCATAACATAGGTCTTTATTGGCCATAAAATCCAAGTGGGCGTTATGAAGGGTGGGTAGATGTTGTATAAAAAGACCGAACAATTCCGATAATCGGCTACATCTCACAATGGCAAAGCTGAGTCTGAAGAGAAAGGACAACGGACAGGAGATTAAGCTAGCCCAGGGCTTCATTCCCACAATAGCTATTACTATACTGCTGCGGCTTCTTCTGGCGGGAGAAAGGACAGCGGCGGGAGATGAATCTTATGGAAGGCTTCACACAAACCTTCGATACTGCTGGCGGTGAACCACAGGCGAGTGTTGCCTTGCAGCCTACATTTGAAATTACAGACCATAAAGAGAGATCGGATAAAAAGTTTTACTCGGGGTATGCCGAGACTGACATTATAGTGCGTTCAGTGCCCAAATATACAGATCCTGACCAGTAGGTTTCTGGGTTTTTTAACGATTATTTATCGTTTGTTAATGACAATCTGCTAAAGAACCAGCGAGGTTTCATGGGAATCACGATTCATGATACCAAACATCCTGAGAGACCATTTAATATGAGTGTCCGTAGGGTCGATCAAGTGAATCCCGAAGTCATATAGAATTCATTGGAGAAAGTAATGCAGAGTAATAAAGAATTTTTGTTAGGGGAACCACTAAAAAGTTCGTGGGTTAGGACAAATGAAGTATTAGGTTCATGCTACAAACACTACGACGACTGTAGTAAAATCAGAGGCAACATTGAAATAAAGAACAATGACAACCTTTGTCTAGCTAGAGCCATCGCAGTGTCAAATTCCAAAATTGATGGGTCATAAATTATGATTTGATTAGAAGGCGAGAATTTCATCAAAAGCTAAAGGCTGTAGAGTTGTGTCAGAAAATAGGCAAAACTAATGGATCGTTTACGTTTGAGGACGTGAAACGTTTTCAGATGGCGCTAAAGGATTACTCCATAACAGTTTTTGGTGACCATAGTGGGGAAAATGTCCTCTACAAGTCAAAAAATAGCTCCGATAAACATATCGACTTAATATTCCACGACAGGCATTATAACTCTATTGTAAACCTACACGGGGCATTCAAATGTAAATGGTATTGTCGACAGTGCAATTTTCCCTCAGTAAATAGAAAAGAAACTCACAGATGCGAACAAAATTGTGCAAAATGTCGTCAAGGGTGCCTGCCCACGTTGGATATGTATGTGAGATGTGACGCGTGCCATCACGATTTCAACGAACAGACCCTCTTTAATAATAATTTGATTAAGGGAAACTATTACCCAAAAACAATGTCAGTGTGTGACGTTGAAAAAATGTGTCCGATGTGCGACAAACTTGTTAATAAGAAAACTCCTCACCAGTGCGGGGAGATTTTGTAGTACCTGTAAAATTCATGTAAAGGCTAACCACCAGTGCTACATTCAGCCGTACAATTCGCCAAATATGCGAAATAATGTCATATTCATGTTCACAGATTTTGAGTGTCCTCAGAACACTCCTTATTCCAAGGGCGTGTTTGAACACGTCCCAAATTTATGTGTGGTGTACAAAAGCTGTAGATTATGCATTGACGAACCTCACAAGATGGCCTATTGTATGTAGTGTGGTGTTAAAGAACAGGTATTTGACAAGGAACCTGTGAAACAATTGTTTGATCACATCACAACACCCGGGTTCGAGTCTCGCGACATTATCGTGCTTGCTCATAACCTGAGGTCCTGTGATGGACAATTTCTGCTAAAGCATATGGGCAAACTAAATTGGGACCCGGAATTCATCATAAACGGAAACAAAATATACAGAATGAAGTATAAGAATGTGGCATTTCTAGACTCTTTGAATTTCATTCCTATGCCACGGTCTCGCTTTTCGAAGACTTTTCAACTTCCCGAATGCAAAGGTTACTTTCCCTACCTATTTAACACAAAGAAAATGAAAAGTATGTTGGTCCTGTACCGGGGCAGGAATATTACTGTCCTGACGGCATGAGTGTAAGTGATCGCGAAACCTTCGAGAAGTGGCATGATCAAATGGTGTCCTCAAATAATGTCTTTGACATGAAAAATGAAATGGTGTCATACTGCAAAACTGACCTATTTCTCCTGAGTCAGGGTGTTTCCAAATTTAGGAGACAATTTATTGACGAGAACGGTATTGACCCGTTTAGAGAATGCGTCACCATAGCTCATGCATGTATGAATGTTTACAGGAAACGGTTCATGCTAAGAAATAAAATTCCACTTACTCCTGGAGGTGGGTACCGTTTAGTTCATAAGCAGTCACGAACAGCGTGTATCTGACTGTCATGGATGGAACAGGAACAATCAACCACCATACAGCATGCTTATCGGCGCCGGGAAATTAAAATTTTAGGATATAAAGTGGACGGGTACAGAGACAAATGTGTCTGTTTCTTTCACGGACGCTTCTACCATTGCACACGTTGTTACCCGAATAGAAATTCTAAGTTATACAACACGGATAACGAAACCATGGGCTCCAGATATGAGGACACCGTAAGGGTCACGAAGATGATGAGAGATGCTGGCTACCATGTGACCGAGATGTGGGAATGTGAGTTTAATGCCATGATTAAGGCTGACGGGGTTTGGGCAGATTTTGTCAGAGTTTTCCCTACCCCGAACCTCTCAATCCACGAGATGCTTTCTTCGGTGGGCGTACAAATTGTACCAAAACCTGCTGCGAGGCCTCTGGAGACATGAAAAGGTTTTATTATGACTTGTGCCGTTTCTACCCGTTTGTCAATAAGACAAAAGCTTACCCCGTGGGACATTCAAAGATTCATTTTATTAAATGTCCAAATTTGGACGATGTTGAGATGGGCATTGTGAAATATAAAAATCTTCCCCCGGAAAGACTGTACCACCCAGTTCTGCCATCGCGCATTAACGGCAAGCTTATGTTTACGCTGTGCCGAAAATGCGCTGAGATGGAGAACCAGACAGAGTGCGGGCATAAAGAGGCCGAAAGATGTATGACACGCACCTGGGTAGTAGAGGAAATTAAAGCCGCATTAGAGGAAGGCTATAGG
This sequence comes from Metallyticus violacea, assembly GCA_030762175.1. Taxonomy (NCBI): domain Eukaryota; kingdom Metazoa; phylum Arthropoda; class Insecta; order Mantodea; family Metallyticidae; genus Metallyticus; species Metallyticus violacea. The sequence continues at coordinate 73,651,770 of CM060830.1, forward strand.
GTGATTCATGTATATGAAATATGGGAGTACGAAATGTTACGCTACAACCCTTACACTAACCAAAATGGCCTTTTTCAGGACTATGTGAACCAGTTTCTGAAAATTAAAACCGAAGCCTCCGGTTGGCCCATGCGACAAAAATGATTATAACGCGCAATATTTGGAAAAAGAAGGCGTGGCACTGGACAAAGACGCCATTAAAATCAATCCTAGCAGGCGCGAGTTGGCTAAACTCATGTTAAACTCCTTTTGGGGGAAATGTGGCCAACGAAATAACTTGTCCACGTGTGAGCTTGTGAAAGATTACTCAAGGTTCATAGACCTACTGAACGACCCAGGTGTAGAGGTACAGTCTTACCTGCTCGCTACAGAGGAGGTGTTGTACGTGGTATGGAAGCACTGTGACCAGAATCCAAAATTGAATTGTACCACCAACACAGTCATAGCTGCATATACTACTGCCCATACTAGATTAGAGCTCTATTCCTCTCTTAGGAGACTGGGCGAGCGAGTGTGTTATTTCGACACTGATTCTGTTATAGACACGTACAGACTGGGGGAACGGGTGCCTCCCAGAGGATCATTGTTGGGCTGTATGACAGATGAACTAGAAAAGTACGGTACAGGTGCATATATTTCCAGATTATCATCTACAGGTCCAAAAAGCTACACCATAGAAGTCCGGTGTGGGGAAAAGACGCACTAGGTCTGTAAAATTAAAGGCATTACCCTCAACTCGGGAAATTTGAAAAAAGTAAACTCTAATGTAATCATCAACACTGCACTGAGGGAAAATGCAATATCGGTAGTACTTGAAGGCACTCAGATATCTAGGAAATTTCTAGGTTCTGTAGTAACCGAGCCTTTAAAGAAAACATATAGAATGGTGATTAACAAGCGAGTACAAAGTGAAAACTTTGATTCCCAACCTTACGGGTATAAAAGAAGACGTAATTAATCACTTTTACGCCAGTCGTCCAAAACTTTAAATTTAGTTTTCCGTGTACCATGCTAATTGCAAGTCCTTCGCGGTGTGGTAAATCAACATTTGTTAAAATTTTAATTGGTAATTCAGGTGAAATGTTTGACAAGCCTTTGATAAAAGTGTTATGATGTCATAACACTATGATGCCCACGCAAGCATACCAGATTTGGAGACTGTTAACGAGGGAGATCTGGTTATTTTAGATGATTTAATGTATGAGGCAGATGGGGTAAACCAGAGACTCGCATCACAAACGTTTCGGAATAATTTACATACTCCAAAATGTGTTTCCACAAGGAAAGAAACTTCGAACTATATCTGAATGCAAACTACATTGTCGTGTTTAAAAACAAAAGAGATAAAATGCAAATTGACAGGCTTTGTCAACAGATGGAGCCAAAGAACTCTAGATTTCTGCTAGAAGCATTTGAAAAGACTACCGAAAACCTCCCGGTTATCTAGTGTTGGATTGCACTCAGTACACGCTTAATCAATACAGGTATCGAACCCGCGTCCTTCCGGGTGAAATGTCTTCTTATTTTATACCCAATTGTTACTGCATTCTGAAGGTTTTCGATGACCCTTAAATAGGCCAACAATCAACACAATACAGTCATTTTAACATACACATATTCAGGATGAGCATTGCCAGACTGAGTAGCCCGCTGATTGCGACACAGCACGTAAAATGACCGTACTTGCCAAGGCCAAACCCACTTTGAGACAGAAACTGTTGAAAAGCGCTAGCCCCGAGCTATTAAAAGCCATTTCAGAGTGTATGCTCAACCTGTGCAGAGGGCATGTCAATTTGCCTGTAAATTGCTTGAAGCGTTTAAAGAAACACAAAACTTGCTGGAGAAAGTTAAACAACAAACGACTTTCCTTAAAGCGCAAGAAAAATATTCTAGTGCAGAGAGGTGGCTTTTTACCTGCTTTCCTACTTCCGATACCTGGCTTCGCTGGGCAGCGCACTCTTGTCAAAATGAAGTACGGTAAGCAAATTATAGTAGCTTCACAGCCTAAAACAGTGGAAAAGCTTCATCTCGTAGACAAATGACTTATACAACTCATCAGAGAAATGAATAAAGTGCACCGTGCACATTTGGCAGCCCACGAGAACAAATTGCTCTCAACAGAAATCTCATTCTTTAGCGAGGACAAAACTGTCACCGTCAAACTAGTCACCAACAACTCCGACGTCGTGAAAGTCCAATGCTAGCCTTCAAAAGCACAACAATATAGCATAGACGCACACTGCACCATATACCTCGGAACCACCCCGGCATTAGACTACAAGGTCAGATCGGCAGGCTGCTTCCACAGAGCATCCATCAACGGATTCGTAGGTCAGATCGGCAGGCTGCTTCCACAGAGCATCCATCAACGGATTCGTCGTGCCAATGTCCATTTCGTCGGCCCAGGAACACTTCAACAATAACTTTTCCCACATGCTACTCACACACGTCACGACACCGCACGAGGAGCAGGACGACGACGAAGACAGTGATAGTGATGTGCCTTTTACCAGAAAAACATACACTACATATTTTAAAATAATTTTTTGCAGTGAATGGCCCACCAAACAGTGACTGGGATAGTTATTAAAACATTTTGTTATTAAACATCTCCATTTTTAAATTAATAATTGTAAACAAATATACTCATATTTTTGTACCGCCATTTATAATTATATGTTGTGAAATACATTTTTGTATCTGTGTATGAATAATAAAAATCTGTTATGGATTAAAACAATATATTTCACGTTTTATAGCACGTATGCATTTTGCCAAGCTTTACGTATTTCCTTTCCTTCATTTTTTTAATGATTACAGCATTGTTTTCACATTATTGATAGTATATAACAGTAATCAACATCTATTTTCTTAAAATAATGGGAGTATTGCAGAGGAATTCCTTTCCGATTGAGTTCTTTCAATTCAAAGTGTAGGTTAAGGCTGGACATTGAATATTTCACTCCGGCTAGAATATATATAAAAATATTTTAACATCATATTAAACTTAGTTTAACGCAGGCCGTGTTTATCGACTTTAAAAGCACAAACACTTTTTTCTTTGCATTATATTTTCCTATTTTATTATATGGTTTCACAGCGAAGTGAAGGAAAATTAAATATTTCCCAATCAACATCAATTTAAACTTTGTTTATGATATTTTCCTATTAATGAATAAATCAATTTAATATTAACAGCAACCAGTTGGAGCTCTCATCATATTTATATTAAAATAAAAATGACCTATCTATCATAAGCTATGCATATGTGAGAAAATATTATCTATTAATGAATTATATATTATATATATATATATTATTGTAATGTTCCCTAAAACAATTTAATATTAAAAACCACCGATGAACGGCTTTAGTGAAAAATATAATATAATTGTTATATATTAATGAATTATATATATTATTGTAATGTAATCTAAATCTATTTAATATCGACCTTAAAAGAACAATCACTTTTTTCCTTGGAATTATATTTTTCCATTTTAATATATGGCTACACAGCGAAATGAAGGAAATTAAATATTTCGCACCGCTATCTACTACGTAAGGCATATCAACTCGGCCTACATCTTTGCTTCGCTCACGTGACCAGTCTACTTTCTCCCCACCTTAAACACAACCGTACACTCACGATGCGGCCGCAGATATTTTCCGCACTAATGAGTGAGATGTCTAATGGGGAGCAGGTTCTGTGCCAAACTCGCGTATTTCGCCACGGAGCGATCGAGTTTTGGCATGAATACTGTGACATGTGAAATATGTTAATAGGATTTTTATTCTGTAATAAAGAACCACATGGAAGGTTAAAATTTAATTTGTGAATATACGTTCTCCCTAAATGCAACAAACTTAGCCCCATTTTGCATTCAGTTGAGAAACAATTACACAATTGAAAGATAACTTAATTTTTTGCACAAGGACGAACTTAATTTATTTCTCACAGTATAATGCTTTTTGTCAACTATTTCACATATTCATACCCTTGAATTAATTTTATCCGAGTAAACAGGCTGTTATGTCGGAAAGCGAAAGCGGAGTATGCCTAACTTTGTAGCACAAATGAAAGCGAAAACTTATTGGGAGATGGTGAAAGTTAAAAGCTCACAATAACAACCTGGTCTAAATTGAACATCAATTGACAGTCAAGCAAGTATGTTATGTAGTGGTGATGATTACCGCCCCTTGCGAAATGAAGGGTGTTCTCGGACTGCAGCCGAAACATAAGGTACGATTTTAGAATTTATTTTATTACGTGCTGCAATTGTGTGTGCGTGTGTGTGTGTTATTGCTTTAATTACATTAAACTTGCAATTAAACAATACACTTCGATTTTTTAACAAACAAATTGTATTTATATTGAACATTACAGTAACGCGATACGCTTTGTGTTTAATAAATACAAGATGTAATTAAAACATTACAGTTTTGCATGTTGAAAAATACTTATTTTTCAAGTCTTTTTTGCAACAAATACTGTAAGACTCATAGTTGTATTTAAATATACGCATATTTCCCCCAAAGAATTAACACTTCTTAAGGCATCCACCCTAACCCACAAAAAACTATATGTTTATCACGATAACCCGCGGGAGCGCCCCTGTATTTAAACATTTGTAACGACTGTCGCCATTTTGTTTTAATAAAATATGATTTATCATGATAATCCGCGACACTAGCGCCTGTTATACATTTTTGTAAAAAATCTGTTTAAAATAACGATAATCCGGGGGGTTAACACGATAATTCGTGGGGGGCGCGATTATACATTTTTTTGAAAATCTATTATGGATTAATGATAATCTGGGGGATTATTTGTAAAAATCTATTGTGGATTAAATCGTTTGGGTTAACGATAATCCGGGGATTGCCGCGATAATCCGAGGGATTAAGAGAACGACACTAGCGCTCTGGTGGCGTAAATATCGTTAATCCAATGGCTTAATTCATAATATATACTACTGAGTTTAATGTAATCTGGGATTGAGTATAAACCCAATACTACCTTTGCCGAATATAATATTGAGTCCTTGGCTCTTCTGATTACTTCAAAATGTTCATCTACACTTTGCGGATCCATGGAAAGCAAAGCTTGCACATAATGAAGTTTACCAAATATTTTATTTGCTCTACCTTTGACATTACTGAATAAATCTGATGACGGAGCATTCTATATGAAATCTATCTGAAATTGATTCTGAGTATAACTATACTCATTACCGAAGTTTAATTTATAGTAATTCTTCTTGATTAGCCATTTGAAAGGCCGCTACATATCTAGAGATAAAAAAATGTCATTCATGGCGCGGATGTCTCTGAAAAAAGTCTGAAACATTAATGCAGCTGTATCCTTTAAATAACATAGAAAAAACTGTAACTTTTTATCCTAATACCAACCATGAGCTATAGTAATCCTATCAACATTTCTAACAAAATCAATATCTATAACTTTATAACCACTGTATGATTCTATTAATGATCTAGATGCGATTGCTTGCATTGTACTGTTTGTGGCAGTTACTTCAGTCTGAGATACTGGAAGCATTCATTTTTTAGAACGTCTAAGATTGAATCTTCCACGATACGTTCTATAATTGAGCCTACTGGCATATCAGTCAGTCTATTCCGTCTTCCAGACATAGCAAAAATTCTGAATATCAATTTATGAAAATTATAACATAAATGCACTGTTATTTCACGAATAGATCGTGAAGACCTGAATGTAATATTACATCATTATCACATTTCTTAAATTATGCCCGCACACCTGGAACAGAATTATGAAATAGTATGAAGAAAATAAATGCAATTTAGTCAGGAAAAATATGAATGAAGCAGAAATTACTCATTAAACCACGAAATTTCCCATTATTTGTTGCGGACTATTACATAGCAATAAATAATCAAACTTTAAAGTATGTGCCCGTTAGCTTTTAAAGGACGTCGCCACAAATAGCGTTTTGGAATGTTAAGAAATGAATGTAAATAATGTCTAAATAAAGCCTAAGTGAAAAGGAGGAGTAATCGCAATAGGCACTGCTAACGAACAACACTGCATGTAGTTCTAGAATCATGTTTTCCTGTATCATTTTGGTGTGAGAAAGAGAAAATGAAATGCGGGATTAATTCATAATATATAAAACAAGTGAGATATGATTCTAGAACTATATGCGGTGTTGTTGGTTAGCAGTGCCTAGTCGTGAAGAAACGTAAATGTAAATATTAGAATAACAAAGAAGGAAAGAGAAGGAAAAGAAAAGAAAGAAAGAAATAGGGAAGGAATAAGTGGGAAAGAAAAGTCACACCATTCGTCATTAAGTTATAAATGCAAACTTATATGGCCAAAAAAAAAAAAAAAAAAAGGAGAAAAATTGGTAATTCATTTATCACTTGGGGTACGCTATAAAGAAATGCCAGCTCTCTTTAGCGTCTCCTACGCTATACTTCGGTCAGTTACAAAAATAAACAAAATACAAAAATTTAAACGTTTAGTAATTACAGTTGAAAAAATGTGGTACCAGTACTAGCTTTAACATTGTGCACATTTAGGGTTGCCGTTAGCTACGAATTTCACGGATTGTCCGCGATTTTATGGAGAACGCAAAAGTCTGGGCCGAAAAGACAATTGTCCGGATTATTGCAAAATTAAAGTCAACTTGAGCAAATTTAGTATTTCCTCTAAGGAGGGCTATCTCCTTGCCCGCACAAAATATGGAATGATGCCTATCAAAGAGTGCAGTAGCTTTCGAGATGTCGTTACATTGGCTGATCATTTCTGGTAATATGCGATAGTCATATTAGTCTCTGATCAATAAGTTCATCATTTCCGTTTCCTTTTGTTCCCACTTTGGGTCTTATTTGCGTGTTGATCGTTCCTTAATGTAGCCTGTGTTTTATTGTGCTTGCTTTTTAATTACGTTATTACGAAAGAGATATATATGTGATCTAGGCGATCGGCGGGAGGCATGCTGATTTAATGCTCCCCTGCAATGTTGTCCTCTAACAACAATGTCACAAGACGGAGATTGAGAACGCAGCGTTCGCTGCGGTTGGTCAAGATTCACATTGGGCTATCGCGCCAGAAGTAGAAAGAGAGAGTAGAGAGAGTATTTTTCCTGATGATTGCTCAGTGTACGGAAGAAAGGAATAAATTTAGGATTCATAAATTAATTAATAACCAGACCAAATTCTTTTCTTAGTTAAAGGCTCTGGAATGTATGATTGGATTAAAATATTTAAAGTACGTGGTAACATAAGATTATTAAATAAATGCCATCATATTAATTTCATTTTCTCGGTAAAAATGCTTGCACATTGGAAAAGACAACAAAGCAGTAGTTCTTAATCTGTGCATCGTTAGTCAAATACACTTTTCTTCTAAATGAAAGCTGGTTAATGTTCAAATTTGCTTTTTCTGCAAGCAAATATATATATTTGCTTTGAGTCTTCATATTATGATTTAAACCTGGTTTTAAGATTTCAGATTATGGTACTTTTAATACCTTTATGATAACGCTCTTCCTATTAATGGATTCATTTTTCCATCCACTGATGAATAAAACTGATTGAAGATCAGTATGTGTTTAGATTTATTTTCATACACATCATTAAGTAATCTGCTCGAAATAATTTTTCATCTCGAGTGTCAGTAGGAAGGTTGCAATTTCTGGAGCATGTGCTTAAAATGCCTGCTATTCACACTGCTAAATGGAATATTGCAACTTAAAACGAATTTAGCAAGTGTTCCTTTGATTTTTATTCCGGAAGCACTCATCTTGTTAATAAAACTTTTTATTGTCCTTCATGTATACAGCTGAAGGATCGTTTGGCAGAGAACTAGCATTTGAATGCAAATCAGCGCACAGTGCAAAACTACAAGTGCTGGTTTCTCTTTGGTGTAAACAGTAAAATGTTTGGGTTTTGCAGTAAATTGTGCAATTTTAATCCGATAAAAGTGGTGGTGTAGTGGTGTAGTGGTAACCATACTTGCCTCCTAAACCCAAGATCACGGGTTCGATCCCGGCCATGATCGATGGATTTTTTCGGGCATAAAAATCCTAAGTATGGCTTCCTTCGGAATGGAAGTAAAACCGTGAGTCCCGTGTCGTATATTTACGGCACAAAAAAGAACCTCAAGTCCGAAAAAAGAAGTCCCTGAGCAAAATTTGTCGGCCGTTTCACGCCCTGAATGGAATGATACTACTAATGATAAAATATTCATACTTTGCTTGACACAGGAAATATTATTATTGCATTTCATATATTTGATATTTCTAAGTTGCCGTCTATTGAAAGTTTGCATAGAAAAGTTGGAAACTAATTACTAGATGCCTCTTACTATATTTGATTTAAATTTGGAATTAATAATTTGTTTCTTTCTGGAAGAGGTGCTAGTGGTTAAAGAATTGGCCCAAGACTTTATTCTTCGCAATGATTTCTTTATTACTCACAATGTGGTTATTGACTGTCAATAAGATTTCCATTCAGACTGACGGTAATAATATTATAAATATACCCTTTTCTGAAACACTTAAAGGTCCCCATGCAGATATAGCTCATTTATTTACTAGATGATAATGATGTATCATGTATTAACAAAAGTTTCCGTCACTAATGATGTTCCGGTTCTACCATTTTCAACATGTTATGATATCAATATAACCATCCGCAGAAATAGTTCATGAAGTAATGTTTAAACCTTCATTCAGCATTACGCATAAAAAGAACATCACCACCCCAACTGTTACTGTCACTCTGCTCTGGAATAGGTGATTCCAATACATAATATGTTTAATAGCTTTGCTGTAAATCAAAATTTATTTGCTAATACAGTTTTTGCTCAAACGCATGATGTAGCGTTGGTAGAGATTAATTCTGCTTCTCTTCAAGATGTCATTGCATTGACGGCCTCAGAATTTGACGTTAATTCTAAGTTATCCAAATCTCAGAAGTCACTACTGCACGAATTGCTATTGAAATATACACATATTTTGCTATATCCGTGCAGGATTTGGAATCTACAAATGTTGCAGATTTTCAATCAAGTTACAGAACCTACTCCAATAAAACAAAGACCTTGCCTATAGAGTTAGTAATAAACAAAGAGATATCATTTCACAGCAAGTTGCAGAAATGAAAGATACTAGCATAATCAGAGAATCCCAGTGGCTGTGGGCTTCACCTGTTGTGTTGATATAGAAAAAAGATGGTTCTACGAGACTCTGCGTTGAATACACTGGTCTACAAAATGTTTGCTGAATGAAAACTGTTAATATTTTCTGATTTCTCACTTCATGGGAATCTCCTAAACCAGCCTTAGTTTTGTTTCATCAGTCTACTGTTTTTCAGAAATCGGCATTATAAAAAATAACAGTTTTTGCTATTTATGCATCGAGAGATTCAAATAAGATAATAAATTTTTCGTAACTTTATCTTAAATGCCTTTCCACTTTTCTTTCATCTATATTTATTTAATGTAGTAGATCGAATACGTGCCTACGCTCTTACTTTTATTTATAACTGGCAGGTCCCTTCGCTTTGTTCTCGGTAACAAATATTTTTCTTGTAAAGCAGTCAAGGGTAAGAAATGCGCTTGTTTTGTAAACAGTCTGGTTATAGTCAATCGAGTTCGGTATACCAGTTAGTTTGAATGTACGCGTAAGATCGTCGTCGATGTCAGAGAAGTCATGATGGGTGGCATACATAAAAGTGACACAAACTTTCTTGGCAAAAAGAAATCTACCGGCCACGGGTGGCCGAGGTCGTTAAGGCGCGGACTCGTGAGCGGGAGATCTGGGGATCGAATCCCGCCAGGATAGTACTCCCTGAATGAGGTTTTTTCCAGGTTTTCCTCAGTTCTCATAGCCGGCAAATGCCAGTGAGGTACGTCTAAACTTAGGCCTGAATCGTTTCCTTCCTTAAAAAAAATTCTTTCTCAATATATCATTTCATTTCATGTATCAGCGTTCACCGCCTGTGGTGCCTCAGTAGTAAAAACGGGCGTTAAACACCATAAAAAAACAAGAAATCTGAGTACTAAAACGAAATTGTGCGTGAAATATAACATTTTAGCAATCTCAGATGTAGAATGAGTGTTAAAGTGCATTTTCCCACCTGTCATATTGATTACTTCCTACGAAACTTGATACAATGAGTGAAGAACAAAGTGAGCAGTTTTATTAAGACATTAAACCAGTAAAAACCCGCTATCAAGGTCATTGGGATGTGTCAATGATAATCAATGATATCTGATTACTGTTGGCGTATAAAAATACTAGTGAATGACGTAGCAGAGCATCTAAAAAATTAGGTTTTCTCCTCCCTAACAGTGAAAAAAATTAAGAAATTCATAATTATTGACACAAAACTGTTGTTATATACATTTATTAATATTTAGGTTAAAACTAAACCTACAAAAACAGTTTTGTCTTAGTTATAAGTCTTTCATCAAAAATAGAAGTTCATTAGTACATTTGATGTGATTTTGTTTAAAAACCTATCTGGATAGAGTAAGACTGATAACACATTTGAATTCAGGGCATTCATATTACACATATCCAGGTGAAAAAATAAAAAACAATTTTGTTCACCAGTGTTATAAGAAATTAAATTCAATTAACGTAACTTTGCCTTTACCTTTACTACTTATTAATGGTATGCTTAGTTTTCTTGGTGAAGCTAAAACGTGTGCTTCTTGGACCTATTAACAGCTTTTAAGATTATTTTTCTGAGGAAAGTAAGAAATAAACTTCTTTTGCTACACATGAAGATTAGTGTGAATTTAATGACTCTCGTTTGTTCTTGCTAACACTCCCAGATTTTTCAGTTATGTTGAAGAAAAACTTTTGCGTGATTTAACATTAAAAATAAGTAAAAAATAAAAACCTTGCCGTATCTTGGCAACATATTCGTTTTTTGCTAAATCATTTGAAACACGATGGAAAATCCTGAAACTGTTTTTCAGCGCTTGGAAATTCACAAATTAAAAAAATTGAGACCAGGAAAATGTACCTTTGTTGTGAAAAGAATTAAAGTATTAAGTATTGAAGCCTCTACAGGCTCAGATAAAAATTTAGTTATTCAGCAGTTGACTAGCCCTAATAATATTAGGAATGTTAGGAAAGTTTTGGGTGTAATTAATTTCAACAAGAAATGTATCAAGAGTGATTCTAGCATTGCGCAGCCTTTAGTTCAATGGACTAGAAAGAATAAAGTTTTCATTGGATTCCATATCAGCAACAAACATTTCAAATTGAAAGATTTCTTAGCACGTGTACCTTTTTCGGCACATTACACTCTGGGTGCATATGCAGAAGTTCATGCAGGTGTTAGTGGTTTGGGCGTATTATTCCAGAAGTTGAATGGCGTTTGAGACCCATCGCTTATGCATGTAGAACTTTATCAAAGTGGAAAAGAATTATAGAGTGCTTGAATTAGAACTTTTGGCTAATGCTTTTGGATTAACCATTTCAGAACTTTTGTGTATAAAGTGCATATTATTTCAGATATTCATTTTTTAAGTACTGAGGAGAAGATCAAATAAAAAATTAATTAAGGAGAACCAATAGGTTGTATATAAGGTGCACGAGTATGCAGAAAAGAACAATTTAGAAAAAGGATCAATTTCGGAGATATCCAAAAATTTGAGGAAAATAGTGCGAAAATCGTACAAATAGGTCCAACCATGCCAAAGAAGCCCGGCAATATAAAAACAAAGTGCAAAAAATAAACGAGTTTTATTAGGCGCAAGGTTTACCGTTTGTACAGTAAAGAGCGTGTTTGAATTATGAAATCAATTGAAAAGCGCTTCGGCCTTTCCTTACCAAGAAACAACGCTTCGCGAACTGCTCAACAATTCGATTTCATTCCTTGAGAAATTTGATTTGGTTTATTTTCGAAAGCTCTTTAACAACTCCGGTCCCATTGAATTAAGGGCGTGAAACAGCCGATACGGCAGAAACCTCTTCTTTCACGCTTGAGGATCTTTTACGCGCCATAAATCTACAAAACCCATGGGACCCTACTGCTTCACTCCCCTTCCGAAGGAAGCCGTGCTTAGGATTTTTACGCCCGAAAAAAAATCCATCAACCCTGGCCGGGATATGAGCCCAAGATTGGGTTTACGAGGTAAGTATGGCAGGTTGAGCCTCCTTCGACGACCAAGATTAAAGATAATAATCTAAAATATCATTAAAATGATGTAAATAAATTCAATAGTGTTTTGTTGCTAAATATTATCTCCATTTACATTATTTTTGGTTTTCCTTTGATATTGGTGAGGCATGAAGATCATTTTCTTATATAAATGATTAAAGCTTGCCCCCTATTAGGTCCCGTGGTGGTGAAATGAGTACAATATTAACAATAAGCGAGTGGGTCATTGATAGGCCGTGATAATATACACAAGAATGGTGAGGATTTAGCAAGCTTAGCAGGGGGATCTCATTAGAAAGAATGAGCTACCATCTCGTTGTTAAGTTTTGTGATTTTGGACGAAACACAAATGCCGCCTCAAACTTTAATGAAATTCTGCAAAAACAATCACTCGAAATTGCACAACTCTCTGTATTGTTTCTGGAACTCTGGAACATTTAAGAAGCATCGACCGCCTTTTCGATGAACATAGTATGGAATGTGAAACCCTAAAAATTTAAAAACTAAAAGTAGAGCAGCATAGTTAACAAACTATGAGAAATGTAAAGAAATTAGTGAAAGGTGTGGTTAATGAAATGGAATAAAGGTTCAAGGACAAGGCTACGATAAAGATAAAACTAATAGCATATATTAAAAAGTTTCAATCATTTAAAGAGTTTTATGAATTTGATTTAAAGAACGGTCTTGATGCTAGGAATTAAAAAATTTAACACTGTTATTATAGACTTGTGTTCTTTTGAGTCCGTTGCTCATAATAAATCAGAAGTTTCGTCTTCTAATGTTGGTTCTTTTATCTTATGGATCGATAAAAGCTATGAAGCTCTAAGAACACTTGCTGAGAGTGTACTGCATTGCCGTTTATACTGTCGGTGTAGAACGCTCATTTCAGCAACATGAAAAATAAAAAATTAAGAAATAGGATGGGCCAGGATACGCTTCAAGCTTGTGTGATTATATCAACTGAAGGGGACGAGGAACTCATAGACAGTTACATTGATGATGTCGTCCACAGATAAGCAGTAAAAAGAGCTCGATTTGCTGTAAATATACGCTATTGCATGCTATAATATTTTATTCGTTCTTATAATGTCGTTCCTAAAAATTACACCTATTTCACATATATAAAAAGTAAACAGAAATTTAAAAATATTAGTACCAGTGTTATTATCAACATTTGAACCCAATGACATTTCTTTCTGAAGTTAGATATTTGCGCGGAGGAAAGCGGCAGGATTCAACACTTTATTACTCTCTTAAAATGAAATATTAAGAGTTTGATTATTATTATTATTATTATTATTATTATTATTATTATTATTATTATTATTATTATTATTATTATTATTGATTATATTTTGCTGAGGTGCAATGTGTAGCGCTCTGATAGTTAATTTTTAATTCAAAAGGAGAGAATACTGGAGTTTTGATAGTATACTAATACTGGAAAGAAATTTGTTTTGAATCAAAACAACGATCAAGTTATTGTGTTATGAGTATTTGTGCTTAATCTTCATTTCTTTAATTTGAAAAATTATGCTTTTGTTACCAATAAAAATTAAACATAAAGAAATATTTATATGCAAGGAGTGAAACGAATCAACAATAAATACACTTTTACAATGGTAACTGTAAAATATATAATCATTACTCAATGGCACATAGAAAGTAACAATGTTTCAAATTTTAGTATCATAATAAATAATAAAGAGTTGTGAAATATATATGAATCTATTTGCACCGAATTTTGTATGTCGATACATTAACGGAACTAAAAAATAAAGTGATTTATATCTGCTTTATTTAAATCAATTACTTTCTAATGACAAACTGGTAACATTACTATATTCTATTAAAATAATAAGGTTATTAATAACTATACAAGCGCATGATGAATGTGATTCAGATGTCAAGCGGAAATGCCAACGATTTCCAAAGGATTGTAAAGGCAATGTTATGAGTAAACTGAAAGTTCATACTGTCACAAACAAGGAAATGTTCACATTTGTACAATGATAGGAATATTGCGGATCGAAACTGGTCTCAGAGATCAGTTTCAATCCGATATGGTAATATTTCTAGAAGGAAACACACGGCACATATTTCCGCTCTCTCAGTGAATCTCCTATTAAAATTGTATAAATACAATACGGAGGTACATGCAGAAGGCAGTCCGAACCAGATCAGTAGACAGGAGGTTGTTATAAGCAGCTCTAGTTGCATCCCGAAGGACAACTTATGGTGATGAGTCAACAAAGATCACGACACGAGAGGAAACTTATCCTGATGGGAGCCACAAGGGCCATCACTGGGTCTCCGAACTTCGAAGCTTCTGTCTACCTTTCAATCACAGATTAATTCATATCTATTACGGTAAAAATGAAAATTGGGGAGGAAGGATTGAAGGGGAGGTGTATATTTCAGTTGTTGAGGCTGCAATGCTTATTACTAAAACGTTTGTTGGCAATCCTAAACATCTTAGAGAATTCAAAGATGGAGTAGAAGCAGCACTACAAATAGCCCACCGTGACAAACAACGAATCTTTATTAAAATTGTTGACTCAAAAATTACAGGCAGGCTAAAGTTAATTTGCAAGCTACTAGAACTGAACGAAAATGGGGGGGGGGGATCAGGTCATTCTAGACGAAAATTACTCTGTAAGTAGAACCTTCGGTACTATACATGCTAATTATTTACCTCTAGACAAGGACCAACTGAATCGGTTGCCCAATGGAGTTCAAGGATAGACAAAATGGGATTAGATCTAAGGAGCGGAAACAGGTTGTAGAGAACACATTCAAAAGTTCTAGAGGGAGGATTATGTCTAGTACAAGAATTTTTAAAGGGAACGTTCGTAGCAGGACTCAAAGATAATAGGAGCTAATATATTGTCAAAACTAGAAGCGAAATTAATCATTAGCCTAGTTGATAGAAACAGATGATGATTATTGCTTAAGGGCGAAAAACAGCTATGGCCATTAGCACCCAAACACACTAAAAATGCGCCAGAATGAAAAAATAAACAATTAACACAAATACAGTGCATAAGTTAATTAACAGCAGCACTTTGTGCAATAAAATAAACCCCCATAACAAATAACAAGGGTAAAATGTTCAATAAACAAAGACTGGTACTAAAACACAGCCGTAAGAGCGGAAAACACAACAGTCTTATAATGGTCTTAAATTGTACCAATAAAACCCAAAAACAAACAACAAGGGTAAAATGGGCTACAAAAAATAAAGACTGGTAGTAAAACGCTTCAGCAAGAGCTGAAAAATAACCAGTCTTATATAAGTCCAAAACGAAAAGAATAAAACCCCATAACAAATAACAAGGGCAACATGCAACACAACAATTAAAGACTGGTACTAAAACGATTCAGCAAAAGCTGAAAAAACAACAGTCTTAAAATGCCGTCATGAGTAAAATGATAGAACCTCACACTTTGCTCCAAAAACCGCATACACGAATAAAACGGAGCACTCGCTCAACAGCAGCCACATCATCTGCCAGTAACTCCTCAATTGAGGAGGGCAAAGCCAGGGAAAGTCTAAAAGCTGTCAGATGATGGCATTCTATTAAAAAGTGACGCACTGTAAACGGGTGGTCACAATGAGGGCAAGCTGGAGCTGGTTGGCCATTAAAAAGGTGACAGTGACTAAAACGGCAATGCCCAATTCTCAGACGAGCTAAAATTACTTCTTCGCGACGAACTGCGCGAGAAAAAGTCTACCAGTTAAAAGGGGCAGATTTTCATTCGCGAAGCTTATTAGCGTGTATTAATTTCCACTCATCGCGCCAGCACGAGAGAACGCCTCGCCATAAAGAATGTTTAAAGTTCCCAAAATAAAAACGTTTCTCGTACTCAGAAGGGTCTAGAAGGGCGGGTTTAGCTGCGACATCTGAGGCTTCGTTACCTGGGAGTGCCACATGTCAGGTACCCATAGTAGTGTCACCCTGAAGCCAGCGTGATAAAGCGTTAATACTACATCCTGGATCATCTGTACAAGAGAGTGGTGGTTGTACAGATTTCTAAAAGTTAAAATGACACTCAAAGAGTCGGAACAAATTACACTGTTCCCCAGCCCCAGGTCAGAAATAAATAAAAATCGCCGATAAATAGAATAAAGCTCCGCCATAAAAATAGACGTCCCAACGTTAAGACCAAAAGTAAAACTAGCTCCATTAAAAACAAAAGCACATTCAACTCCTGTGTCAGATTTTGAGCCGTTGGTATATATAAAATTCCATTCAGTAAAAGACGAGATGATCTCGCTAAAATGACGTCGAATTTATAGGTGCTGCAGTCGAAGACTTTGGACAAGACGTAAGCCCAGATGAACGGGGGTCTCTGCTAAGAGCCAAGGGAGAGAAAAGGTTTCACCGGCTAAGTAAAAGGCAGGTAATTCCAAGTCCAAAGTCCGTAACACCTCCCGGAAATGAAAGCCAGCAGGCTTAGGAGTAAAAGACCGAGCAGCATAAAATAGAGCGAGAGACACATTAAAAAACGGCTCGTTCGTGGGATGACGCGGTTGCGCAGCTAATCGACGACCAAAAGCAGAAAGTAAAACAACGGAGGTTCTCCAGGCTGCGCATATAAACTTGACACAGGACTGGTTGGGAATGCTCCAATGGCGACACGGATACCCCGGTGATGAATGGGTTTAAGGCAATGAATAACAGAATGTCGCGCTGAGCCGTAAATAACACATCCATAATCCAGTTTTAACCGGATGAGAGATCGATAAAAACGTAAAAGAACAGTCCGGCCAGCTCCCCAAGATGTGCCATTTAAAACACGTAAAACACAAAGAGAACGTTCACACTTGACTCTTAGTTGTGCTATATGCGATGACCAGCATAATTTCCGATCAAAGATTAAGCCAAGGAATGGAACTTCGTCTGCGAAAGCAAGAGCGTCTGGGCCAAGATGGATGGAGAGATGGAGATGGATACTCCTTATAGCGCCAGAACTTCATGCAGACGGTCTTCTCTACGGAGAATCCGAACCCGTGGTTTACACTCTAAGCGTAAAGGCGCTCGAGACAGCATTGGAGGCGGCGTTCTAAAAGACAAGTTCTCCGAGAGGAAAGAAAGATGGCAAAATCGTCAACAAACAACGACGATGGTATTCCTGTCGGTAAACACTCATTGATAGAATTGATAGCAATGGCAAACAGTGAGCAACTAAGTACGGAGCCCTGAAGTACACCGTTCTCTTGAATAAAACTAGATGATAAAATTGGTCCCACGCGAACATTAAAATCCCGGTTTTTCATAAACTCCCGAATAAAAACAGACATCCGCCACTGATGTCATTCATGAAGCGTACGAAGGATACAGCCTCTCCAACAGGTAACGTAAGCCTTCTCTAAATAAAAAAAGACAGCAACAGTTTGGCACTTTCTCGCAAATCCGTCCATAATATCGGTGGAAAGAGACACAAGATGATCGACTGAGGAGCGATGACGCCGAAACTGCACTGAGCGTTCGTTAATAAATGCCTCGATTCTAACCACCACATAAACCGCCCGTTAATCATGCGTTCCATCACCTTGCAGACGCAGCTGGTGAGGGAAATCGGACGGGAACTGGAAGGAAGATGTGGGTCCTTTCCAGGTTTAGGTATAGGAATGACGGTGGGCACTCGCCAAGCGATAGGAAATATTCCACAACACCAAATAAAATTAAAAGTCTGTAATAAAAAGCCTTGCCTTTCGCTGACAAATGCTGCAACATAGCAACATGAATACCATCTGGCCCTGGTGCACAGTGTCGAGAGGAATTAAGGGCAATTTGGAGGTAAAGGGGACATTATAGCACTCCTGCTGGGCGGAGACGAAACAAAAACCCTTCGAGTCGACCTGCTCCTTTAAAGTGCGAAAAGAAGGAGGGTACTTGGCGGTGCTCGAAATATCAGCGAAAGTGCGTCCTAAAATATTGGCAACTTCAATCGGAGTAGTAAGCACTCGATTTGATAACCTAAGACCGGGTATAGGCGTAAACCTGGTTTGCCCGCAACGCGGCGTAGCTGTTCCCAAACTACAGATGAAGGCGTTATGCGGTTAAAAAAAGAGGTAAAAGTAATCCAAGATGCCTTCTTGCTATTCTTAATGATTGGACGGTTGATTGATTGATTATTGCTTAAGGGCGCAAAACTGCTGTGGTCATTAGCGCCCAAACACATCAGGTACTATGTCAGAAATAAAAATAAATAAACAAAGAACGCAAATCCTGCGCATAACGAACGGACAGTAGTACTTGTGCAATAAAACTGATACCCAAAAACAAAAAACAAGGGTATAAGGCGCCACAAACATTAAGGTGTTACTAAAACACAGCCGCAAGAGCGGAAAACCACAACAGTAGTGTAATGGACTAAAAAAGTACCAATAAA
The DNA here is from genome assembly GCA_030762175.1 of Metallyticus violacea. Classification (NCBI taxonomy): domain Eukaryota; kingdom Metazoa; phylum Arthropoda; class Insecta; order Mantodea; family Metallyticidae; genus Metallyticus; species Metallyticus violacea. The sequence goes on from CM060830.1 coordinate 73,670,337, forward strand.
ATCCCAAAGCAAACACAGGTCAACAAACAAAGACCGGTATCAAAACTAATCAGCAAGAGCTGAAAACAAACCAGCCTTATAAAAGATTACAATGGTAACAATAAAACCCCAAAACAAATAACAGGGGTAATGTGCAAAACAACAATTTAAGACTAGTTAACACGATTCAGCAAAAGCTGAAAAAACAACAGTCTTAAAAGAGTCAAAAAATGCCGTCAATGGTAAAAGATAAAAACTCACACCTTGCTCCAAAAACCACAAACACGGATAAAACGGAGCACACGCTCAACAGCAACCACATCATCTGCGAGTAAGTCCTCAATAGAGGAAGGCAAACCTAAGCTATTTCTAAAAGCTGTCAGATGAAGACAATCAATTAAAATGTGACGCACTGTAAAGGGGTGGTCACAGTGAGGGCAAGCTGGAGCGGGTTGATCATTAAAAAGATGAGAGTGGCTAAAACGGCAATGCCCAATTCTAAGACGAGCTAAAATTACTTCTTCGCGACGAACAGCGCGAGAAGAAGTCGACCAGTTAAAAGGGGCGGATTTACATTCACGGAGCTTATTATTTGGGAGTAATTGCCACTCCTCGCGCCAGCGCGAAAAAATGGCTCTACGTAATGAATGTATAAAATCCCCAAAATAAAAACGCTGCTCGTACTCAGCAGGGTCTAAAAGAGCGGATTTTGCTGCAACATCTGCGGCCTCGTTACCTGGGAGTCCGACGTGTCCAGGCACCCATAGCAGTGTTACCCTGACGCCAGCGTCGAAAAGGGTTAAAACTACATTTTGGACCATCTGTACAAGAGGGTGGTGATTGTACAGCTGTTTAAAACTTAAAACAGCACTCAATGAGTCGGAACATATAACACTGTTCCCCAGCCCGTGATCAGAAATAAATAAAACCGCCCGATAGATAGCATAAAGCTCCGCCATAAAAATAGATGTTGCAACGTTAAGACCGTACGTAAAACTTGCCCCATTTAAAACAAAAGCACATCCTACACCTGTGTCACATTTAGAACCGTCCGTATAGATAAAACTCCAGCCATTAAACGAGGATTTGATCTCGCTAAAAGAACAACGAATAATATGTGCTGCGGTCGAAGATTTCGGACAGGACGTGAGCCCAAGATGAACGGGGGCCTCTGCTAAAATCCAGGGGGGAGAAGAAGTTTCCCCGGCTAAGAAAAAAGCAGGTAACTCAATGTCTAGCGTCCGTAAAATCTCCCGAAAACGAAAGCCAGGGGGCTTAGGAGTAAAAGACCGAGCAGCATAAAAACGATCAAAAGACACATTAAAAAAGGGCCCATTCGTGGGATGACGAGGTTGCGCTGCTAAGCGACAACCGTACGCGGCCAGTAAAACATCCCTACGATAAAACAACGGAGGTTCTCCAGACTCCGCGCATAAACTCAACACAGGACTGGTGGGGAATGCCCCAATGCCAACACGGATACCCCGGTGATGAAGCGGGTTAAGGCGACGAAGCACAGAAGGTCGCGCCGAGCCATAAACCACACAGCCATAATCCAATTTGGACCGGATGAGAGAGCGATAAAAACGTAAAAGAACAGTCCGGTCAGCTCCCCAAGATGTGCCACTTAAAACACGTAAAATACAAAGAGAACGTTCACACTTGCCTCTGAGTTGCGCTATATGCGATGACCAGCATAATTTCCTATCAAACACCAAGCCAAGGAACCGAACTTCGTCTGCGAAAGAGAGTGCGTCTGGGCCAAGATGGAGCGAAGGTGGAAGATACTCCTTGTGGCGCCAGAAGTTCATGCAGACGGTCTTCTCTGCGGAGAAACGGAACCCGTGAGAAACACTCCAAGCGTGAAGGCGGTCGAGACAGCATTGGAGGCGGCGTTCCAAGAGACAGGTTCTCCGAGAGGAAAGATAGATGGCAAAATCGTCCACAAATAACGACGATTGTATTCCTGGCGGTAAACACTCGGTGATAGAGTTAATCGCAATGGCAAATAGTGTGCAACTAAGTACCGAGCCCTGAGGTACGCCGTTCTCTTGAATAAAATTAGATGATAAAACTGATCCCACGCGAACATTAAAAACCCGGTCTTTCATAAATTCCTGAATAAAAACAGACATACGCCCACGTATGTTCCAATCGTGAAGCGTTCGGAGGATACCGCCTCTCCAGCAAGTATCGTACGCCTTCTCCAGGTCAAAAAATACGGCAACCGTTTGGCACTGGCGCACAAAACCGTCCATTACATGGGTAGTTAGAGACACCAGATGGTCGACTGAGGAACGATGACGCCGGAAACCACACTGGGCGTTCGTTAATAATTGCCTCGACTCCAACCACCACATGAGCCGTCCGTTAATCATTCGTTCCAACACCTTGCAAACGCAGCTGGTGAGGGAAATCGGACGGTAACTGGAAGGAAGATGTGGGTCCTTTCCAGGCTTAGGTATGGGAATGACGGTAGCCAATCGCCAAGCGCAAGGAAACGTGCCGTTACACCAAATAAAATTAAAAGTTCGTAATAAAAAAGCTTTGCCTTCTGCTGATAAATGCTGCAACATAGCAACATGAATGTTATCTGGCCCCGGTGCGCAGTGTCGAGAGGTGGAAAGGGCATGCTCCAGTTCCCTGGCGGTAAAAGGAACGTTGTAGCTCTCCTGATGGTCGGAGGCAAACGAGAAACCTTTCCCCTCAACCTGCTCCCGTAATGCGCGAAATGTAGCCGGGTAGTTGGCGGAACTAGAAACATCAGCGAAGGTTCGCCCTAAAACATTGGCGACGGCAATCGGAGTAGTGAGCACTCGATTTAAAATCCTAAGACCGGGTATAGGTGTAAACCTTGGTTTGCCAGCAACGCGGCGTAGCCGTTCCCAAACTACGGATGAAGGCGTTGTGCGGTTAAAAGAAGAGGTAAAAGAAATCCAAGAGGCCTTTTTGCTATCCTTAATGACTCGGCGGCATTTGGCGCGAAGTTGTTTGTAGCAGATCATATTTGCTGAAGTAGGGTGGCGACGAAAAACTCGGAGAGCACCTCGGCGTGCACGCAATGCATCCCGGCATTCACCGTTCCACCAAGGAACCGGTAAGCGTCTGGGGTGACAAGACGACCGGAGAATAGCCTTATCTGCGGCTATTATGATGACAGTACGGAGGTGCTCGATCGCGACGTCGATAGATGGAAAGTCACACCCTGAAAATTCGGCCAAAGATCGATAGAGAGTCCAATTCGCCTTATCAATGAGCCATTTTGACGTGCGCTGTGAATGTGCGTTCGGAGAGAGTACATGGATCTGACACGGAAAGTGGTCACTGGAATATAAATCAGAGATGACGTTCCAGCAGAAATGTACAGCAAGCGAGGCAGAACAAATGGATAAATCCAAGTGAGAAAAGCTATGAGTGCTGTCAGAGAGAAAAGTTGGTTGACCAGTGTTGAGAACTATAAGATTGTGATTTAGCAAAAAGTCAGCTAAGAGCATACCTCTTGCACACTCCGTGGTGGAACCCCATAGGGGATGGTGTGCATTGAAATCCCCCAAAAGAAGAACAGGGGGTGGTAGCTGAGACAAAAGATCGTCCAGGTCAACTGTGGTGATGGTTCCGGACGGAGGTAAATAAACATTGCAGACAGAAAAACTAAGGCCAGAAAAGTGAACTGTAGCTGCGGCAGCTTGTAAAGGAGTCTGGAGCTGTAGTGAGGTGCTGTACACGTTATTGCGAATTAAAAGTAAAACTCCGCCGTGAGCGGGAGTGCCATCTTCGGGAGGGAGATCAAATCTCACCGAAGAGTAACCGCGTAAATTAAAAGAATCACTTGGGCGAAGCTTGGTCTCTTGGAGACACACGAGCAAAGGGTCAGTAAAACGTAAAATTAAATCGAGGTCAGGTCTGCGACTACGGAGACCATGCTTATTCCACGAAAGGATAGCCATTGTTAAAATTAGATAAAAGAAGCTAAAAATTTACCACCTTACTTTTTGGACGGTGCAGGGCGAAACAAACGTCCTTTTTTCAGTCGCGTGGGACTCGGTGGTTTTGAAGGAGCAGGCACATCCTGCTCCATCACTTCCTCAGAGGGAGGGCTCTCCCGCTGAGAAGCATCCACCGATTCCAAAGCCTGGAATCGGTTGGATGTGGGTATAGGCGGCGACGGCGACCGCCTAGCGGGCTTGCTCCCATCATGGGAGCGTGACCTCCGAGGAGGTGAAGGGCTCTTCTTCTGCTCTACCTGAGTTGATGACTTTAAAAAATCTGTCCTCGTAAAACTCGTCCTGAACTTAATATCAGGGGCATTAAAAACAACAGCTTTGGGCTTCACGGTAGAGCGCTTTGGAGAACTAGGCGTAGGTTGGACCCGTGTAAACACAAGATCGCAGGTCTGCGTACTGCTATCACACTTCTTGGGCGCAAAAGAAGCTGCTGCGCTGTAGGTGCCGGTCTTAGGCACGACAGGTTGGCGAGACTGGAATCGCTTCCGGGCTTCAGTAAAGGAGAGTTTTTCCTTTACCCGGATCTCCTGGATACAGCGCTCCTCTCGAAAACGAGGGCAATCGCGGGACGAGGCTGGATGTTCACCGCGGCAGTTGACGCAGACAGGAGCGGATGGGCATGCTCCCTCGTGACTTGCTTGGCCGCAGGTTGCACAAATGGATACGGCAGTTTTGCACGATATGCGAGTGTGTCCAAAACGCTGACACTGGAAACATCGCAACGGGCTAGGGATATACGGGCGCACTTCTATCACCTCGTAGCCCGCCTTGATCCTCTGCGGCAAATCGACCCTGTCGAATGTGAGGAAAAGAGTCCGGGTCGGCTGTAATTCCCCCTCTTTCCTTGCCTGTACACGATATACTGAGGTGACCCCTTGGTCTTCCAGACAGCTCTGGATTTCCGGGTCGGTCATTCCGTCTAGAACATTTGTGGTCACAACTCCTCGCGACGAATTCATGGTCTTATGTTTCTCGACACGGACGGGATATCCGTGGAGTAGCGTCGCCTTGAGCAACGAGTTGCTTTGAGACAGGCCTAGTGTCTCCACCAAAAGTGATCCGTTGCGTAGACGGGTACAGGACTTAACGGGTCCAGCTATGGCATCAATGCCCTTCTGAATTTTGAATGGATTGACGGTCGTAAACGACTGATTCTCTTCAGTACGACTAATGACTAAGTAACGAGGGAAAGACTTCTCGATTACTTCTTTTGCATCAACTCTTTTACGTTTAAAATGTAAAGGATTATTTTCAAGTACCATAGCGAATTATTCCTCCACCATTGCAACCGTCTCCGATGGCGGGCTGCTTCCTGGGCGCCACCCCGGCTTAGGTTACTGGCTCTGGCCTGAACAAAGTAACCTCAGGGTCACACCTTCCTGTGGGCTGACGAAGGGACCCAATCGCCTGCAGGAAGACTACAGCTCATGCAATGGCCCTTCCCCGGGCCTGGCCTTTACCAGGGGATACGCTCCCGTCCTACATGATAACCCTGTGCTGGGAGTTACGCCGTTACCCAGTCACATTTTACCGCGTCAAACACGGGGGCACCCATCAGACAAAGAACAGGGAAGTAGGACTAATAAAACAATAAAAGAGGCGAAATAAAAAGGAGTCAAACGCGCTGAGCGCGGACCTGAGGGAGCAGCTCGGGTGCCTCGGGGTCGCTACGCCCCGTACCCAATAAATTGGGCCCCTGAGGGGATGATTGGACGACAATTGGCGCGCAGTTGTTTATAGCGAATCATGTTTGCCTAAGAAGGATGGTGACGAAAAACTCGGAGAGCACCTCGGCGTGTACGCTACACATCTCGGCATTCATCGGTCCACCAGGGAACCGGTAAGCGCCTGGGGTGGCAAGACGACCGGGGAATAGCCTGATCTGCGACATGAAGGATGGCCGTTTCGCGGTGCTCGATCACGGAATCGATGGATGGAAAACCCAACCCTGAAAATACGCCCGAGATCGGAAGAGGCCCAATACACCTTTGCAATAAGCCATGTTGGCGCGCGCTTAGAATGTGGGTTTGAAGAAAGTACGTGTATCTGACACGGAAAGTAATCACTAGAATAGGAATCAAAGTGACATTCCAAGTAAAGTGTACAGAGAGTGAGCTAGAACAAATGGATAAGTCCAAGTGTGAAAAGCTGTGAGTGCTGTCAGAAAGAAAAGTAGGTTGACCTGAATTGAGCAGTATAAGATTGTGACGGACAAAAAAGTCGGCTAAAAGGCTGACACTTGCACACTCCGTGGTGGAACCCCACAGGGGATGGTGCGCATTGAAATCCTCCAAAAGTAGGACAGGAGGCGGTAGCTGAGAAAAAAGATAATCAAGATCAGCCACGGTGACTGTACCAGACGGAGGCAAGTAAATACTGCAGATGGAAAAACAAAGGCCAGAGAAGTGAACTTTAGCTCCAGCAGCTTGTAATGAAGTCTGGAGCTGTAATGAAGAACTGTAGACGCCATGTCTAATTAAAATTAAAACTCCGTAGTGAGCGGGAGTGCCATCTTCGGGAGGAAGGTCATACCGTACCGAAGAGTAACCGCGGTCCTGGCCTTTACCAGGGGATACGCTCCCGTCCTACATGATATTCCTGTACTGGGAGTTACGCTGTTACCCAGTTACAATTTACCGTGTCAAACACGGGTCACCCATCAGACGAAGAAGAGGGAAGTAAAACGAGTAAAAATCAAAATAGAGGCGAAATGAAAGGAGTCAAACACGCGTAGCGTGGACGTGCGGGAGCACCTCGGGTGATTCGCGGTCGCTACGCCCCGTACCCAAAAAATTGGGCTCCTGAGGGGGATAGAAGCAGCTATGACCGATCATAAAAATTGAAAGGGAATATATGCCCAGCAAGGTATGTATTCCCTTTCGATTCGAATTCTTCAAATAGGTTAAGAAAGCGAGACTTTAAGTCACAAATAAGAGGGGAAATAAATATAGTCTCAACAAATAACTACTTTAAGTGTCAAGGAAACGGGCATATACCACAAAATCGTAGGAAAGTGTCAAAGTGTACCAAGTGCTATTGGCAAGGCCACGAGACAAGACAATGCCGTCAGCGATACCAGCTGCCGGACTGTCTCAGAAGTCATAGATAGTAAAATAGTTGACTGCAGTAACAATAGCAAAATGAATTAGGTCACCACAAGTTGGAAATGTGTACACGAGTATTAATAATATTTGACATTCAAGGGCTGAAAGTCAGGTATGTAGTTCATCATCAGGTAAGCAGAGGGAAGTTTCCAGCTTATCATACTCCAGCAAAGGCGATGGACAAAGAGTTTTAAGACAGAAAACCCGTGGTAATGGTTTAGGACCATATGAGTTTTATGTAGTGTGCCCACGTTGATACGAGGTTTACGTGTTGCTCTCATTGATACAGGGTCGCAAGTTTCCTTAGTTCGACAAAATTCATTGAAAGACATTTAAGGAACAGAAAAGTAAAATGGAGATTTAAGGAATAAGTAGAAATAATTTAAATATTAAAGGTATGTTCCTCCTGAGATAGAGAATACATTAAAACCCATTCAGTTGAACTATATCGTAATTACCAAGGAACCTGAGACAGGGTTAGTTTTTACACAACGGTTACATGCTAAGGAAGTCGATAGCGGTACCTTCTGATAGTGAGATGGTAGTACAATTTCCTACACGGGAAAAAGGGACTTAGATATATCGAGCAACAGGCTTTAAAACCCGGCTTGGTTTGCGCAAAAATTTTTAGTACACTGCGATGAAATATTCTCTTGTCTGCTAGTAAATCTAAATCAACACATTCTATTAATAAATAAAGCACCTAAGCTAATAAAACGCCAAACAAATCTGCTTCTAGACAAACAAATAGAATACCTATTCACATCACAGAGCATAAAGTTGCTAAATGAAAATTTGCAAGTAGATCCTATATTTGAAGTATCTGAAGGAATTAGGAGCATATTCAAGGAATTCGTTAATCTTTTCAAATTACTCGGAGGCAAACTAACAACTACAACAGCCGCCGACTCGGTCCCCGCTCCTGCTGTTCTAAAGGTAGAGCAATCTCGTTAAAGAATTACAGGAAGTACACTGACAAGGAATTGAAAATCAAGTAGAATAAATGTTAATTGGCGGTACATTGAACTTAGTAAAAGGAATGAAATGCCCCTCTTATTATTCCTGAAAAGGCAGATGTCTGAGGTAAGAAAAGTGGAGAATTTGCTTTGACTTTAGAAAACTCAATGAGGTAACAATAGGAGAGGATATACCCATTGCCAAATATTCCGAAAATTGATATAACTGGAGGTCTCGTTATTTTTCCGAATTACAGTGCGCTAGTGGCTATCTTCAGGTTATAATTGAACCCGAAGATCAATGTAAAGCCTCATTTAGTACACCCAAAGGGCACTTCGAATACAAACGTATGTCTTTCGGTCTAAAATCAGCTCCGGTCTATTTTCCAGCGTTTGATGAACGCGTTCTAAGAGAATTCATGGGCATTAGATGTCTTGTGTACATGAAAAACATCTTCAGTTAAGGACAAACTTTAGAAGCACATAAAGAAAAATTAATAGAAGTATTTTCAAAATTACGAGAACATAATATTAAAACTGAGTCTAACAAATGTGATTTTTTTCAATTAGAGCTGTAGTATTTACGACACACAGTAACAGCGGAAATTGCAAAACCGACCCCCCCGACAAAATAGAAGCAGGTAGTAAGTTTCCTATCCCAAAGAAACCAGAGGAAATAACTTATTTTTAGGACTAGAACGCGTCTTTTAAGAGGTTCGTAGTGTATACACCTTTTCCGACATTCTTTATTGCAAGTTGCTGCTTTAACGAAATTCAGGAGTAGATAGTCCCGCAACGTGAGTCTGCATTACCGACATGGGCAGCTGCATTATCTACATATTGTAGACTTACCTACCTTCAGCATTCCTGCGACAAAGACAGCCGGAAAAGGTATGTAGATTCATATTTTTTGTGTTTGGGTAGTGTTTTGAAATCCCAGTTTTTGACCTTCGGGGTTTTATGTTGCGATTTTCAGGGGTTTATCGACCTTCAACTTTCTTGCGACAAAGACAGTCGGAGAAGGGATATGGGTTAATATATTTTCCGTGTTGGTGGTTGTTTCGGAATTCCAGTTTTTGACCTTTGGTTTTTAATGTTGATTTTCAGTGGTGTTTTTTAAAAGCTTTTTTACCGTGGCGATTTTTTTTACTGTTGATGGTTAATTGTGGGGTGGGTATAATTATTTTTTAAAAATATTTCTCAGTAATACTGTATGCATCCACTTATTCAAAAAATGTAGCAATTATGCTAATTGTTGTATTTATGTGAAAAATTCTTAAAGTGGGAAAGTGGGAGTACTTTTTAAATGCCAATGGCATTCTTAAAACTGGGGGAAAACATTTTTTTAAATGCGAAAAAAGTTACAACGGAAAAAAATCATAAAATACGAAAATATTCATAAACAGGGATGGCATTCTTAAAATGCAAATATATATATATATATACACATACATTTTAAAATGCAAATGTATTTTAAACACAAAAAAATTCCTAAAATATGAAAACATTTTTTAATGGGTAAAACATTGTTAAAACGTGAAAACATTTTTAAACCCGAATGACAATCTGAAAACGCAATAACATATATTTGAATGCAATCGACATTGAAATATGCAAAAACCTTTGTTAATATGCGAATTACATTATTAAAATAGGTGGCATTGATAAAACGCAAATTACATCCATAAAATGTAAATTACATCATTAAAATATAATTGAAGTAGTAATTATGCCTTTAAACGCAAATGTCACAGAACAACACAGATAAAATATTGCTATGAGCGAAACATACGTTTCAAGTGTTAGGAAAAAATAGCATAACCTAGGCCAACTGCGTGCTCCCACCTCCGACCCGGTTGACATACTGAGCATTGGTGAAAAGTTATGCTGCTATAGGTTTTTCTCCGCAATCATGTTTCTGCCTGTTTGAAAGCTTTCACCCTAGATATTTTTGTTGTTTCCCTGTTAAAAGCATTCCATTTGTTTGTGAATTCCTGCCTTAAAAGGGTAGACGTTTACGAGAAGATATTGTTTCCCCCGTTAAAACATATGCAATGTTTGGGAATTCCGGTCTTTAACAGGTTGTGGTTTAGGGTCAGGTACTGTTTGCCCTGTTAAAATCATTCCCTTTATTCATGAATTCCGGTCTTAACTGTTTTTTTTCTGTTGACCTTTTGGGTTAGGTATTGTCTTCCCGGTTAAAAGCATTCCAATATCTTTGGAATTCCATTCTTGAAAGGTTGTGCGTTTTATGGCCAGGTGTATTTATTGTTTTCCCTCTTAAAAACATTTATGAATTTCAGTCTTAAAAGGCTTTTTCTGTTGTGCGTTGATGGTCAGGTATATTTTATTATCAGAGCAGTTTCATCATGGGTTTTTCAACGCTTTTAAGAAGTTCCTGTTTTTCTTAGGGTAAGGAGAGATGGAAAATCAATCTCTTTGGTTGAAAATCAAGTTGGAGGCAGTAAAAAGTCAATTCTCATTGGCTGATGGCTCACGAATGTGACTGAATCGTAAATATTGTCAAGTTTTTTGTATAAAAAGCAAACTAGGATTTATCAAGCGTGTTCCTGGTTGTTGAAATGCATATTGCATCTCTTTTTTAAAGAAAGTACAGTTATAGTATTGGCAATATTGTCCAGTATTTACTCTTACTAAAATTCACAAAGAAGTTTAATAACGAGGCCTACACCTTGACAGTATTTTTAGATGTGGTGAAAGATCCTTGCACGCAGACATTGTGTGTGAAATAAATGACCAGCTTCTTCAACTTTGCCCCTTCTACAGAACTACCTGTCGGAGTGCCGCTTTCACATAAATTTTGTCGCCACCAGTCAACAAGTAATATTTCTGTTGGAGTTCCTCAAAGTGCAATTATTGCATCTTATATGTTCGCAACCTATACCAGAGATTTTCCCATTTATAACAGGTGCAACGTTGCAATTTACGCCGAAGATACGTACTATAAACCTTCCACTAGAAATTTACTTATGATGTTAGAATTCTACAATGTTATAAGTGATCAGTTTTTGGCTTTGCTTGAACAATTTAAAATCCACATTAATATTAAAAAATGTATTTCCATATATTTGTAAAAAAGCCTAATAATCCTAGAACTGGAAATTGACGTTAGTGGGCAAAACTACCCTTTGGTAAGCGAACAAACTATCTGGCGTTCATGCTGTGGCGGGACTATTCAAAATACTGCCAACAGTGGGCGGCAGGGCCTAAAATTAAGTGCTCCTATCTTCAGTAGCAAGCACGTTACCAAACAAACTAAAATAATTCTATACAAAGCAGAGCTTCGTTATATATGTGAGCGCTGCCTGGGCAAATTTTGCTAAAGTATCCAACAACAAACTACAAGTGGTACAACAACTAAGCCTACGCAAAATCATGTGCGTACCGTCGATCACCCCAAATGACACTGTGCATCGGGAGACAATAAAGGAGCCGCAGGCATTTATTGAAAATAAAGCCCCTAAACTGTGGGGAAAAATTCGGGTTCACCCGAGCCTAATCGTCCAAAATATAGGTAGAGGCCAACCAATTCATCGAAAACATAAAAGAGTAAAAGTGTTATAAGATTATCAAAATGAGTCACGCAACGCAAATCGCTCTTTCTTTGTACCCGGTGTATATAATTGATGTAAGCATAGTTGTAAATAGATTTAAGCTATTTTGTTTTGCTTTTGATTAGATTTACCCTGCAATCTCTTCCATTACATTTATTCATATAAGAAACAAAAACATAGAAATGGTCAAAGTAAATTATTTCTCGTTAGAACAGACTGTGCCCATATCGCGTATGAGTTTACACTTAAAAAACTCCATGACAAATAACTATTGTAAATTATGTCTGAAATGCCGCCCAATATAGGCTACAAGGGAAATTTTTGGAATAAATTTAATCTGTATCTGCTTTCTGATGGTTGGTGCAGCCCTGTGGTCATTCCTTCCTACTATATAGTTTTACTGAAATTGAAAATTACAACTCCGATTTGGTATGGTATTGATATTGGTTCCTCACTTCCGTATACCATAAGTAAATTGGTAATTAGGAGAAACATTATTTATGTTTGCTAATATATATAATATACAAATTTATTTAATATGCTGTGGCGATTTAAAAGAACATTTTTGCGCATTAATTCACTATCGGTCTCCCTATATCAAGTGAATATTTTAAACGCTATTATTCCCCACCTAGAAGTCGCAAGACCTTGTCGCTGGTGGCAGGGTATAAGAGCCTCTGTGAACCAATAGGCTATACCGGAGGTAATTTGCTACTGCCAGGGACACCTGTGTCGGGCAGGCTGGAGAGGAGAGGCCAAACTAAGAATCGAATGAACTTCACTCTCTCACTTTTCATCCTATTCCTTTTCCATTATTATCCAACCTCATGTGCCGAGGAGGTGCATGGCATGTAGAAGATGTGCAGTAAACATAGTCTCAGGAATACCAGGAGATTTTCTGATAGTACTAGCCTAACTCAGGTGTATCTGGCTCTGCTTGGGCGGACTTTTAATTCCCGTGCTACTCGTGGGACTTTTTATATATAACGAAAACAAACCAAAACCTATACTGAAAGTCTTGAGACTTCAGCATCAACATCCATCCTTGCTAAGGAGGAAGGCTCTCCAAAGCAAACCTCCGAATCTAGAAGATGGAAGTCTCCAAACCTGAAGGGGAGATTACTCTTTCAGGAGAAGAGGAAAGGTTACTTTCCAGGAGTACACCGACTCCTGGCTTCAGCGTGCAACCAGATGAAACCATGGAACAGATGGACAGACTTAAAGTAAAGCCTCCCAAACTTTCAGCGCACACAGAAAACTAGCCCTGAAAGAAAAACTACTATGCAGGGGATCGAGTGGGATTCTAGCAATGGGGTAACAAAATGAGTAAAAAGGTCCCAAAAGCCAAGCTTAGTAAATAGGAAGAGGTACAAAAGAGTGGAGCAAAACGCAGCCGCTCGGATGGATCCACCCCAACTCCTGAAGTTATCCAGCAGAAGTCAAAAACTTTTGCGGCACCACTTGGAGACAAAGATAAGACAACCTTAAGGAAACCCTAACCAAAGTCAAAATAGCTGTAGTTCTAGAAGGACATTAGGCGGAACACTTACGGAAGCCCAAATTGAGGAACTCTTAATAGTTGATTGTCGAGTCCTTCCTTCTAGAAGATGGGAACTTCCCTCAGTTTGTTGCCTCGTACGTGGAAAGGGGAGCTCTCATCCTTTCCTGTGCCAACCAGCAAACTATGGTCTGGCTACAGGAAATCATTCCTAAGCTCAGGCCATGGGAGTGTTGCATTGTGGGATTAAAGGTGGACGTCTTTAAGGCGCCAAGGATGTTCGCCAGACGGATCCCTCTAAAATCCTACCAATATTAGGCAAACAGAACAAGACGCGAAAACTCTGAACTTTTCAGGAGCAAGGGTGATAATCTCCACGATGGCCAAATATCTCGGCGTAATGCTGGACGTGGGATGCACATATATAAAAATATATCCGAAAAGCTAAATGGTCATTCGTGAGCAGTAGAAGCTTTATCCGAACAACATGGAGAATGAGACTTATGATCTGCATATGGATATGCACTGATATCACTAGACCACTAAAAGCACCCGAACGGTTGTACTAGAGATTCTGGTAGATCTGACACCATTGAATGTATTCCTTGAAGCGGAAGCAAGACTTGCACGCTACATATTAGTACATTCCGGAGGATGGAAGAATGGCTACTATCCCGGAGTTGTCGTTTTGTTGTTGTTACTGGCGAGTTGTCAGCAGCAAAGATGAACAAAATGGTCAAACCTTTGTATGCTCAATAGACCAGGAACAATAAAAAATCATCAGAGTTTTAGAAAATAGAGGCTACCAACGGTTAGGTAGAATCACACTCGTCATTTTAACTGAAGATGACAAGGATAATCCACATTAACTTACAACACAGTAAGGCAGTTTCGGAACCTTCTGTGAGAAGGCAAGGGAGGAAAATATCGACCTGGTCCTCATTCAAGAGCCCTGGTTACATAAGCGACGAATAGCAGGACTAGGTGAAGCGAAAGGTAAGTTGGTTTATTGCACCTTCACTTTAGGACTTGTATCCTACTCAGGTATGGGGTGCCTGCATTACAATTATATGAACTTTGTTTCTTAGACACCACAACGGTGAAAATAAATCTCAACGTATGAGAGGGGAACAGAAGAATAATCTTGAACTCTGTATATCCACCTTATGACAGAGGGGATCCGCATTAAGAAAACCAGGGCTCTTCGTGGAAAGGAGGGCGCAGGATGGCTAGAAATTATTCGTGGGATGCGACGCCAACTCCCACCATGCAATATGGGATGATGATGATTATTGCTCAAGGGCGCAAAACTGCTATGATCATTAGCGCCCAAATACATCAAGTACTGTGTCAGAAATAAAAAATAAATAAAGAAAGAACGCAAATCCTGCGTATAATGAACGGACAGTAGTACTTGTGCAGTAAAATTTATACCCAAAAACAAATAACAAGGGTATTAGGCGCCACAAACATAAGGGTGTTACTAAAACACAGCCGCAAGAGCGGAAAAACACAACAGTCCTGTAATGGACTAAAATCGTAGCAATAAACCCCAAAGCAAACGCAGGGTAATATGGTCAACAAACAAAGACCGGTAGGAAAACAAATCAGCAAGAGCTGAAAACAAACCAGTCTTATAAAAGATTAAAATGGTAACAATAAAACCCCAAAACAAATCAGAAAGGTAATGTGCAAAACAACAATGAAAGACTAGTTAACACGATTCAGCAAAAGCTGCAAAAACAACAGTCTTAAAAGAGTCTAAAAATGCCGTCAATGGTAAAAAGATAAAACCTCACACCTTGCTCCAAAAACCACAAACGCGGATAAAACGGAGCACACGCTCAACAGCAACCACATCATCTGCAAGTAAGTCCTCAATAGAGGAGGGCAAACCTAGGCTATTTCTAAAAATTGTCAGATGATGACAATCAATTAAAATGTGACGCACTGTAAAGGGGTGGTCATAGTGAGGGCAAACTGGAGCGGGTTGACCATTAAAAAGGTGAGAGTGACTAAAACGGCAATGCCCAATTCTAAGACGAGCTAAAATTACTTCTTCGCGACGAACAGCGCGAGAAGAAGTCGACCAGTTAAAAGGGGCGGATTTACATTCACGGAACTTATTAGTTGGGAGTAATTCCCACTCCTCGCGCCAGCGCGAAAAAATGGCTCTACGTAAAGAATGTATAAGATCCCCGAAATAAAAACGCTGCTCGTACTCAGCAGGGTCTAAAAGAGTGGATTTTGCTGCAACATCTGCGGCCTCATTACCTGGGAGTCCGACGTGCCGAGGCACCCATAGCAGTGTTACTCTGACGCCAGCGTCGAAAAGGGTTAAAACTACATTCTGGACCATCTGTAAAAGAGGGTGGAGGTTGTACAGATTTCTAAAACTTAAAATGGCACTCAAAGAGTCGGAACATATAACACTGTTCCCTAGCCCCTTAACAGAAATAAATAAAACCGCCCGATAGATAGCATAAAGCACCACCATAAAAATAGATGTTGCAACGTCAAGACCATACGTAAAACTTGCCCCATTAAAAACAAAAGCACATCCTACACCTGTGTCACATTTAGAGCCGTCGGTATAGATAAAATTCCAGCCATTAAAAGAGGATTTGATCTCGCTAAAAGAACAACGAATAATATGTGCTGCGGTCGAAGATTTCGGACAGGCCGTAAGCCCGAGATGAACGGGAGCCTCTGCTAAAATCCAGGGGGAAGAAGAAGTTTCCCCGGATAAGAAAAAAGCAGGTAACTCAATGTCAAACGTCCGTAAAATCTCCCGAAAACGAAATCCAGCGGGCTTTTAAGACCGAGCAGCATAAAAACAATCAAAAGACACATTAAAAACGGCTCATTCGTGGGATGACGAGGTTGCGCAGCTAAGCGACAACCGTACGCAGCCAGTAAAACATCCCTACGATAAAACAACGGAGGTTCTGCAGACTCCGCACATAAACTCAGCACAGGCCTGGTGGGGAATGCTCCAATGCCAACACGGATACCCCGGTGATGAATCGAGTTAAGCCGACGAAGGACAGAAGGTGGCGCTGATCCGTAAACCACACAGCCATAATCCAGTTTCGAAAGGATGAGTGAGCGATAAAAGCGTAAAAGAACAGTCCGGTCAGCTCCCCAAGATGTGCAACTTAAAACACGTAAAATGCAAAGAGAACGTTCACACTTGCCTCTCAGTTGTGCTATATGCGATGACCAGCGTAATTTCCTATCAAACACCAAGCCAAGGAACCTAACTTCGTCTGCGAAAGAGAGTGCGTCTGGGCCAAGATGGAGCGAGGTGGAGGATACTCCTTGTGGCGCCAGAAATTCATGCAGACGGTCTTCTCTGCGGAGAAACGGAACCCGTGAGAAACACTCCAAGCGTGAAGGCGGTCGAGACAGCATTGGAGGCGGCGTTCCTAGAGACAGGTTCTCCGAGAGGAAAGATAGATGACAAAATCGTCTACAAACAATGACGATTGTATTCCCGGCGGTAAACACTCGGTGATAGAGTTAATCGCAATGGCAAACAGTGTGCAACTAAGTACCGAGCCCTGAGGTACACCGTTCTCTTGAATAAAATTAGATGATAAAACTGATCCCACGCAAACATTAAAAACCCGGTCTTTCATAAATTCCTGAATAAAAACAGACATCCGCCACTGATGTCATTCATGAAGCGTTCGGAGGATACCGCCTCTCCAGCAAGTATCATACGCTTTCTCCAGATCAAAAAATACAGCAACCGTTTGGCACTTCCGAATAAAACCGTCCATTATGTCGGTCGAAAGAAATACGAGATGGTCGACAGAGGAGCGGTGACGACGAAAACCGCACTGAGCGTTCGTCAATAGATGTCTCGACTCTAAACACCACATAAGCGGCCCGTTAATCATGCGTTCCAACACCTTGCAGACACAGCTGGTGAGGGAAATCGGACGGTAACTGGAAGGAAGATGGGGGTCCTTTCCCGCCTTAGGTATAGGAATGGCGGTGGCCAATCGCCAAGCGTTGGGAAATGTGCCATGACACCAAATAAAATTAAAAGTTCGTAATAAAAAAGCTTTGCCTTCCGCTGGTAAATGCTGCAACATAGCAACATTAATGTCATCTGGCCCCGGTGCGCAATGTCGAGAGGTATGAAGGGCATGCTCCAGTTCCCTGGCGGTAAAAGGAACGTTGTAGCTCTCCTGATGGTCGGAGGCAAATGAGAAACCTTTCCTCTCAACCTGCTCTCTTAATGCGCGAAATGTAGCCGGGTAATTGGCGGAGCTCGAAATATCAGCGAAGGTTCGCCCTAAAACATTGGCGACGTCAGTCGGAGTAGTGAGCACTCGATTTTCCTAAGACCGGGTATAGGTGTAAACCTTGGTTTGCCAGCAACGCGGCGTAGCCGTTCCCAAACTACGCATGAAGGCGTTGTGCCGTTAAAAGAAGAAGTAAAAGAAATCCAAGAAGCCTTTTTGCTATCCTTAATGACTCGGCGGCATTTGGCGCGAAGTTATCATATTTGCTGAAGTAGGGTGGCGACGAAAAGCTCGGAGAGCACCTCGGCGTGCACGCAATGCATTCCGGCACTCATCGGTCCACCAGGGAACCGGTAAGCGTCTGGGGTGACAAGACGACCGGGGAATAGCCTTATCTGCGGTTGTTATGATGACCGTACGGAGGTGCTCAATCGCAATGTCGATAGATGGAAATTCACACCCTGAAAATTCGGCCAAAGATCGATAGAGAGGCCAATTCGCCTTTTCAATGAGCCATTTTGGAGCGCGCTGTGAATGTGCGTTTGAAGAGAGTACATGGATCTGACACGGAAAGTGGTCACTGGAATATAAATCAGAGATGACGTTCCAGGTGAAATGTACAGCAAGTGAGGCAGAACAAATGAATAAGTCCAAGTGTGAAAAGCTGTGAGTGCTGTCAGAAAGAAAAGTAGGTTGACCAGTGTTGAGCAGAATGAGATGGTGACGGTCGAGAAATTCTGCCAACATGCTGCCCCTGGCACACTCCGGGAACCCCACAGGAGGTGGTGTGCATTAAAATCTCCGAAAGTAGGACAGGGGGTGGTACCTGAGATAGAAGATCGTCCAGATCAACTATGGCGATAGTGCCGGAAGGAGGCAAATAAACAGTGCAGATAGAAAAACTAAGGTCGGAAAAGTGAACTGTAGCTGCGGCAGCTTGCAAAGGAGTCTGGAGCTGTAGTGAAGTACTGTACACGTCATCTTTAATTAAAATTAGAACTTCGCCGTGAGCGGGAGTGCCATCTGCGGGAGGGAGATCAAACCTCACCGAAGAGTATCCGCGTAAATTAAAAGAATCTTGTGGGCGAAGGTTGGTCTCTTGGAGACACACAAGCAGAGGGTCAGTAGAACGTAAAATTAACTCGAGGTCAGGTCTTCGGCTATGGAGACCAAGCACATTCCACGAAAGGATAGCCATTGTTAAAATTAGAGAAAATAAGCTAAAAAGTTACCACCTTACTTTTTGGACGGTCCAGGACGAATCAATCGTCCTTTTTTTAAACGCGTGGGACTCGGTGGTTTATCAGGAGCAGGAGCATCCTGCCCATAGAATCCTCTGAGGGAGGCTTCTCCTGCTGAGAAGGATCAACCGATTCCAATACCTCGAAACGGTTGGAGGTGGAGAGAGGCGGTGACGGTGACCACCTTATAGGCCTGCTCCCAGAGCCATCGTGGGAGCTCGACCTCCGAGGAGGTGACGAACTGTGGTCCTTTTTCTTCGTCTTTCACTCACTTGCGGACGATTTTAAAAAGTCAGTCCTTGTATAGGCCGTCTTAAATTTAATGGGATCAGCGGCAAAAACAACTGGCTTGGCTACAGTAGTTGGGCGCTTGGCACTGGCAGGCGGAGGTGTTGTAGTAAAATCCAGGTCGCACGTTTGAGTGCTACTGTCACGTCGCGAAATCGCAGTTGCGGCTACAGAGCTATACGTACCGAGCTTCGGTACAGGAGGTAGACAGGCTTGATAACGTTTCCGGGCCTCAGAGAACGAAAGTTTCTCTTTAACGCGGATTTCCTGTATAGAGCGCTCCTCCCTAAATCGAGGGCAGTCACGGGATGTGGCCGGATGAGAACCACTTCAATTCATACATACAGGAGCGGATGAACATGCTCCCTCGTGACTTTCCAAGGCACATGTAGCACAAATCGATTTAGGGCTCTTGCAAGATAATCGGGTATGGCCGAATCGCTGACATTGGAAGCATCGTAAAGGGCTAGGGACATACGGGCGGACCGTGATGACCTCATACCCTGCTCTGATCTTGGACGGTAACTCAACCCTACTAAAGGTGAGGAACAATGTACGAGAAGGCTGTACCTCGCCATCCTTCTTTGTCTGCACAAGATACACAGAGATGACATTCTGTTCAGCCAAATAACCCTGAATTTCCGTATCGGTCATGCCGCCCAGTACAGATGTGTTTACTACTCCCCGGGAGGAGTTCAGGGTGCGATGTGACTCGACACGGATCGGATACCCGTGGAGTAAGATGGCCTTAAGTAGCGCGCTAGTTTGTGACGCACTCACTGTCTCAACTAATAAGGATCCGTTGCGCAGCCGCGTGCACGATTTAACGGGGCCAGAAATACCATCCAGACCTTTTTGGATAACAGAAGGGTTCACATGCGTAAAGGACTGACCTTCCTCAGTTCTGCTGATTACTAGGAAACGGGGGAAAGACACCTCAGTCACCTCTCTTGCGTCCAATCTCTTACGTTTAGTATTAAGATGAGGATTTGGTTGTACCATAGCGGTTTCATCCTCTACCATTACACCTATCTCCGATGGCAGGCTGCTTCCTGGGCGCCACCCCGGCTTAGGTTAGTTGCCCTGGCCTGGAACAAGTAACCTCAGGGTCACACCTTCCTGGGTATAGACAAAGGGACCCAATCGCCTACAGGAAGTTTACAGCACGTGTAATGGCCCCTCCCCGGGCCTGGCCTTTACCAGGGGATACGCTCTTGCCCTACATGATGACCCAGTGCTGGGAGTCACGCCATTACCCAGTCACCTTTGAACCGTATCAAACACGGGGGCATCCTTTAGACTAAAAGCAGGGAGGTTTAAAAGTAAAAAGTAAAATGGAGACAAACTAAAAAGGAGTCAAACGCGTCGAGCGCGGACCTATGGGAGCAGCTCGGGTGCCTCGGGGTCGCTACGCCCCGTACCCAAAAAATTGGGCCCCTGAGGGGATGCAATATGGGGTAGTACAGACACCAAAAAGAGATGATTCTTTGTTGAGCTAATTGCTCACTAATAATCTCTATTTACTTAATTTCGGGAATAAACTCGGGATTAGAAGAGTGATATCTGATATTACTTTTAGAATATATCCCCATCCGCAATCTGGCTATAGAATGGCAAGTTATCTGGTTATAGAATGGCAAGCATCTCTTTCAGACCATAAATATATTCAATTTGAACTAGAAATCATGGTTAGCGAAGCATCTTCCAGGAATCTAAGAAGAACCAATTGGACCACCTATAAGGAGGACCTCCCGGTTATGCTAGGAAAGATGGAAAGTGTTAGTACTTTTGAGGATATAGACAGAACGGCATGCCTCATAGGGGATGCTATTATAGACTGTTATCAGGATAACTGCCCTATAACCATAAGGTCTGAACCAAAGAAGGTTAGGTAGTGGTCCAAAGAACTTAGCACATTACGGGCCAAGACTAGGAAAAGCTTCAATAAAGCTAAGATAAATAAAAATGTGGAGAATACCATTCATCCCTTACAGATTATAATCAGGCCATCCGAAAAGCCAATCAAACCTCCTGGAGGAACTTCTGTCAGGAGATGAATAGCCTGAAATGGGAATATTACTCCTGTGGGTTCTCTAAAGAAACCCAAAGAGGTTATACCAATTCAACTGACGATACACTTAAGACCCGTCTTAAGGTTCACTTCTCTGGTTGCAAATTCAATGACAACAGGAGCAAAAATTTCAGCCACAATGCGGACAACCATATACATAGGTCATTCTCGGAGGACTGGAAGTTAGCCATAGGATTGTCACAATTTTAGATCAAATGGGCCATCAACAAGTTCGGATCATTTAAAACTCCAGGAAAGAATGCATCTTTTCTGTTTTATTGCAGAAAGGGCCGAATCCTTTTATATACTACTCTGTCATCTTTCAGGACAAGTGTAGCCTACCATGGAGACTTGCCAGAGTGATATTTATTCCAAAGCAAGGGCGAGTAGATTGCTCCACTGCTAAGGCTTTTAGTCTCATCAGTCTTTCCTCTTTCTTGTTAAACACATTGGAAAGATATATTCTAGAACAGGTGCTTGTTAAAGCACCGCTGCATCACGCCAATTTGTTACCTGCCAGAAAAATCCTATATTACAGCCATACACAATTTAGTTGTGAGAGTTGAGGATTCTCTTGCCACGAAGGAAGCAGCATTAGTTGCATTTGATAATATCATCTACTTGTCCATAGTTCAAGCTGTTCGCAATCACCGTGGATAATACCATTTATAAATGGATAAATTCAATGTTATGCAACAGGAATATACAATTAACACTTCTCGTAGAAACACAGGAGATAGTTGCGACTAGGGGTTACCCCCAGGGAGGAATTCTATCCCCTTTATTATGCAGCTTCGTGTTAAACAACTTACTGGTTGACAGGAAGAGAAAGGATATTATAAATAGGCCTATACTGATGACATAGTCTTAGTTGTGAAGGGAAACTTTTCCCAGACGATAACGGACACCGTGAATAATGGACTGATGAAAATCAAAAACTGGTGCACCAAGGTGGGACTCACAGTAAACCCCTGGAAAACAGTAGTTGTACCGTTCACAAGAAAGAAAAGCCTTCAAGGTTTTGACAACCTGAAATTTTCAGGAACACAGGTGATAATCTCATCTCGGCGTAATGCTGGACGTGGGATGCACATATATAAAAAGATATCCGAAAAGCTAAATGGTCATTCGTGAGCAGTAGAAGCTTTATCCGAACAACATGGAGAATGAGACCTATGATCTGCATGTGGATATACACTGAGATCACTAGACTACTAAAAGCACCCGAACGGTTGCACTAGAGATTCTGCTAGATCTGACACCATTGGATGTATTCCTTGAAGCGGAAGCAAGACTTCCGGCTTACATATTAGTACATTCAGGAGGATGGAGGAATGGGTACTACCCCGGACATACTAAAATATTACAGGTAGCGGACAGTATGGAAGTGCAAATGAGATCTGGTCTCAGGATTACACAATTCTGTTTTCAATGAGCCTATAAAATAAACCTTGGATCTTTATTTGAGCGGCAGGAAAGATCTAAGCCAAAGAAGGTCCAAGGACAACTAATTGGTATACAGACGGTTCACGGATTCGTAATCAAGTTGGAGCTGGTATCTATGGCGAAACTTCCAATATTAGTATACGCTTAAGAAACAGCCCCGTGTTTCAGGCATAAATCTTAGCAATCATGAGCTGTGTGCAAAATGTCATAGAGAAGGACTACTATGGGAAACATATTTAGGATCCTCTTGGACAGCCAAGCTGCCCTTCAAGCACTTGATTCTCACCAATTCAATTTCAAGTTAGTATGAGATTGCCTTCAAAAACTGATGGCCCTTTCGAACAACTCTGTTCAATTGAGGTGGGTGCCAGGTCACAGAGGAGTGACAGGGAATGAATCAGTGGATAACCTGGCAAAGAAAGTAGCACCCAGCCCCTTAATAGGACAGAAACCAGCCTGTAGAGTTAGTAGGTCTACAGTAAGGACAACAATTAAATTATGGACCAGAGAGAAATATAAAATACGATGGTCCAACTACCCATGGCAAGCCTTGGGAAAACCCTTGTCGGTGGGACCAATCCCACAATCACCAGAACGCTCCTGATGTTGGAAAAGAAAAATTTAAGGAGAGTAATGGGATTAATTACTAGACATGGACAATTTAAGAAACATATGCAGAAAAGAGTACTCTTAAAAGGGAGAGCCCATATGTAAACTTTGTGGCCAATCTCACGAGATTACGAAGCACTTACTCCATGAATGTGAAGCCCCGGAGAGAAGAAGATATCAATTCTTACAACCATATTTCAATGTGGATAATCCCCTTATAGGAAATAAAGTTCTGTATCTCATCAAGAACACGGAATTTGGAACACTATAAGGGACTTAGCAGTGACACACAAAGCCAATAGCTGAAGTGTGGGAGTTCTATAAAACTCTCTCCAATGCCACCACCGCCACCACCACCACCACCACCAAACGTTATTTTTCAAGTAATTTTTGCTCTTTGTTAAAAGTATGAATGTTAATGTCAATGATTTTAAAGAATCTAGCTATCGTTCGGGGGGTACATTGTACTGTTTTATGAAATGTTAATAAATGTTATTACATGCTATTATTCCTGATGTACGAGATTTCTTAAATTCATAATTTCTTAAAGGCACAATATCATTCCTTTATATTTATTAAACAAGGTTCCCCATGTGCGATCGCCGAGTACTGTTAGGCTTTACTCATTCTAATCGATTAATAAGTAAGGAAGATGGCCAGCCGAAGGGGACGAGGTGCAGTGAACAAAGAAAAAGTTTCGTAGGAGAACAAATGATCACAGAATATCTAAAGTTCAGTACTACAATTTATATTTAGCTCTAAACATCAATTAGCCTAGTAGTTCTAACATTCATATACACACATATGAGAAGAAATAAACATTCCACACGAATGCCCCACAGTTTAACCGAAAAGCAAAATCTCCACAGGGTGGAATAGTGGCGAAGAATTGTTCAAGGATGGACAGTCTCAGCATGTGGTTGGAAATAAAACTTTTAACCCTAAACCAAGCATTGGGCCATCGTAATTACTAGTCACTCTGTTTTTCAAAAAGGCAAAGAGATGCTGGAAAACAATTTGTGCCTCTTTCTTTTCAACAAGTGATCTTCTGGTCATTGTTGTTCTAGAAAACCAGAAAACATTTACATCGATGTACTGAAGTCTACTATCACATAACGTTTAACAAAATCCATGGTCGACGGCCAAGACCCGGACTAAGGGGCATTTTGTTGCACCGTGGCAATGCTCCATCGCATACCTTTAACACAACATTGAAATTTTAGAGAATATAGGAGCAAAAATGTTGGCGTATCCATCTTTTTAAAGTCCTATTTTACAATTGTTAAGAATATCTTTGTAGCTCAGCGTTTTTCCAGTCATGAAGAAGCAGTCGCCATTACGAAAAAGCTTTGCTGCAGCTCCAGAAAACGAACGGCATCAGTGCTTCCGGTAATCGTCCCTGAGGATGGAGTCTTTTAATAAGAAGAAGTAACATATCTTGAGAATGTAAGATTACAATACATGCTATTGTATTTTTATTTTAGAAACATTTTGTTCTCTTCTTTAGTAAAATGATTCATGCAGTACAGTAATTTTTAAAGGGCTCAAATCCGTAGTTCTTAACCGCCTTCTTGCAATGATAAATACTATTTTATGAAATGTTTTAACATACATATATATAATTTTAATTAGAATTATGCAACTAGAGTATGAGATAATGTTTAGAAATATAAATTATTTTTCATTCTCCTGAAAATGCACAATTTATTCCCTTGAACAATTTCTAAGACGCCTGATCCAATGTTTATTACATTAAATAAACAAGTGGGATAGTTATTAGTGCTTTGTAATGGGTGGGACTAAGGATCGATTTGCGCTACAAGTTCAAGAATTCTAACAGTACTACCTAGACTCGCATGCTGATTGGAAAAATAAAAACTGAACCACCGCGCATTTATATAAAGTAATCAACAGATATAAGTGCGTTTTAAACACCTGTTCTGGTTAGAATTTATGAAGTTATTGTAATCAATATTGCAGTCGTAATTATAGGCTACCTTATTAAATTAATAAATGCATTGTAATGATAATTACACAGATCTAAAAATTGAGGATGCAGCGTTATATTTATAAAAGTGTTGATTTTACATGGATATAATTAAATAATTTAGAGATAGGTTTAACAGGGATTGATATGATTTGAAACATGTACGTATATGCATGTAATTTGGCAGGTAAGGGGAATTGGCAAGAAGGTTTGTATTCATTCTGTGTTGACTGGGGTCATCTATTGGTAAACGTGTGAGAAAGAGACAGAGATAAATATTGTATATGTGTACCCTAATGACGGCTGGTTCGCTGACTCTTTCTTATACAAGGCTGAAAAGTACAGAAAGGGAAAAAGATTCTTTGTCATGTCACAGGATTTCTGTCCATGTGAATATTTCGGAAGAAAATTAGCTGACAAGACACAAAAGCTTAGAAGGTTACGTGTCTAGCAGGAGATGATAAATCGTAGGCAAAGATGGTCAAAAGAGGAAATGACTGTAACGGAACATAGTTTGAACAAATAAGGTATAGCAATGATTTTAATTGGGAATTCAAATGTCAGAACGGAAACAAAATGTTATATTAGAGGCAGGTCGGGAGTACAAAGTGTTATGCCACCTACTCATGAGGAGTGCGAAAGAAAATGGGAAAATCTACGTGCGTTATTTATGAGAACATTTGGCAATTTAAAACTGACCAAGAGACGAATGAGACATTACTTTAGAAATCCAGCATATAAGCAAAGTGACGAAATTTATGACGGGCTGTTCCTAGAAAAGTCAGCTTTGTAGGAAGATAGTGACTGTCAGAAGCGGGAAAGTAATTTTAGCCAAAGGCCATCGTATAAAAATAAACGAATGAGAACTTAGCTATACAATAAATATTTTAAGATAGTCAATGATGGACATTATAACTCGGAAATAGAATAATAAATGAGGGAATTTAATTTAGCAAGAAGCGTGGCGATGATATAGAAAAACAGGATGTCAGAGGGCCGAAGGTAGTTAGCAGTCAGTAATGAAGGTAAGCCAGATGGCATGAAGGAAGATTAGTGAGAGAAGCAAAACATTAGTTAGTAATTAAAGGAAGGCAGTTGGTATGAAAGAAGAATAGTGAAAGGACGGTCATTAGTAAAGGAAGGCAGGAGTCATACGAGTAAAAGATTGGTGACAGGAGTGAGAGATTAAAGTAGGAAACAAAGCGTCAGTATATCAAGGTAATGGCAATTCATTAGCCAGCGACGAGCAGTCAAATAGTAATAACTGGTGACTTATAATTGAATAAACTATAGGAAGAAATAAATTTCGTGTATCTTTTGGATGATACATTTCCTGTTCCCGTGGATCAGCATTGATCCACAAAACACTCTAGAGGACCCTGAAATCTATCACAACAGAATTGGAACAGGCGTTTGAGCTAGCAGCCAGTGGAACAACGAGACTACGACCAACAGTCAAAAACACAATCGCACCCACCTTACACACCTAACCGAAATCCACTCATATTTAAAACCAATCCACATGAAGCACCCACATGAGGCTTTATAATTATCCAATCTAATAATAATACCGCTCTAATATACTCAAAGTTAATATTAACACCGTGCTATTAATTAACAATGTGTGTTATAATGCCTGCCTACTAATCATAGTAGTGAGTAATTATTAAAAGAGTGGTAAACATCTTTGTTGCATACAACTCTAAAAATTATCGGAAGAATTCCACATGAGTTAGTTAGGTAGATGCAATATATTAGGATGGAGGAGGTACCATGTTCGGACGCAAATGAGGTCGCTAACATGTTTCCAGATAGGACACACCGTAGCCAATGGGGAACATCCCCAAGTTATACGAGCTCTTATTTCAGACGCCGGGGCAGAAATCTTTCCAAAGCGGAAGCCAACCGCGCTGGTACGTTTGATCCTATAAGAAAACCAACCGAATTAAATTATATAAAATGGGTGAGCGATAAATTAGTGAACTACAAATATCCATACCACCATACGCCTAAATGATCAAGGGAAACCAAGAAAAACCCAAGGTCAGGATAGCCGGCTCAAAAGAAATTGAACGAAGGACCTCCAGCATGCATCTAACCCACCCTGGTTAGAAATTTATTAGAATACGCTGTGAAGCAATTGATTTGTTAATAGAAGAATGTAGTTTTTCCCCTTCTTCTGCTAATCATACCTGCTTTATTTTGATTATTGGCTCTCTAAAAAAAGCTTGTGTTTTCATGGATCTTAGAATCATGTAATATAATTATGTTGGTAATACAAAGCGGGTTACGTATTAAACCATTCGGTTAAAATGTTTCTTGATTGCTACATAACATCCACTCTAGCATAGTTTACCTTCTCCTTTGCAAAATAAATATAATAAATTATTCTTTTTATGGATTTTAGAATCATGTAATATAATTATGTTGATAATACAAAGCGGGTTACGTATTAAACCATTCGGTTAAAATGTTTCTTGATTGCTACATAACATCCACTCTAGCATAGTTTACCTTCTCCTTTGCAAAATAAATATAATAAATTATTCTTTTTAGCAAATAGTAATATTTTATTTTTTAACATCTTTTTGAGAGATGCTCTTCAGAACATCCGCATTTGTGTATTTGCACCTTCTATTTTACCAGAACACAGTTATGCAATACATCTTATATTATCCAATCGAGTAGATAGTTGTGTAACACCACTTTCCTCTACAGGCTTGGTCTTGTTTACACCTTCCCGACAGCATGCTGTTTATACTAGAAAAATTCTACTTTGTTGTAGCTTGGTTTTTCCCAACATACAGTTTCCAGCAGCTTTTCACCCGCCCGTCTGGCATCAGAAGCCATAAACGGCGTGAAATCCATTATAAGGTGAGGAAAGGGAACGTCTCAAATGGTCTTTAGCGGGCACTCTAAAAGTCGTTAGGGGAAGTGAAAAGATAAAATGCCCTAAATGGAACATGGCACTTAACCCACACAATTTGAAGCACTTTAAAGCGAATTCCTCTCAAATGTATATAAGTGGAAATACCTGACCCGTAGTGAAGGGAAAATTCCGATATGCTTCAGATATAATTGGTATGTCGTTGCGACAATGTTGCTTTTACGCTTCTTGATATTGCGTTTATGTACTTTAGGAAGAAGTTTCGAAGGCCAACCAAGCTAGCGCTACACACTAATATGTATTATTCCATAATATATCTATAGGTGTGTTAATCATGTCTGGATATTTATTATGGCAAATCTTCAATGGTGAGTTGCCTTTTGTTTATAAAAGCAAATCAAAAGGCTAAAAGATTTTTATTGCAATATAGCCTTTTGTACTACTTCAATTCTATTTCGTAAAGCTGAACATGTTAAATAATTCTTTAATGATTTCAAAGTTAACATTTTTCTTTTCTTATGTAAACTTTTATTTACAAAAGTAAACTATAAAGTGAAAAAAATGTTGAGTGCAACATAGCAACTTATTTGCTCAACTTCTTCTTGGAAAAAATAAATATCGTAAATGGTTGTTTTTCATTTTTGCGTAAACAGGTATTTTTTATTTATCAACATACTATTCAATACCTCAACAATTGTGACTTTTCACCTTCCACTTCGTGCACCACATGGTTATGCAATAATCCTTACGTCCTCTAACCGTGGATATATTTGTGACGTTACTTTTCTCTACAGATCTTGTTCACACCTGCCCGACATCCTGTTTATACTCTACAAGTTTCAACTTATTTGCTTAAGTCACAAGAATGGCTTTCCCCAACATACAGATTTCAACACTGCCCGGCAGTCTAAAGCCAAATAAGCTGTTAATGCTTTGTAAGTTCCTTATCAACTGATGACATGTGTCCTTAAGCCACACTTGCATAATGAAATTTGCATTCCTTGAGATTGTTTCTGGCATTCACGTGGTTTTCCTTCTACTCTTTATTGATTACTCATGTTCATCTAGCTTAGTAGACGTCAGGCAGCCGTATTTGAAGCACATCCTCACTTTCTTGTTTAAGGTATATCATATTATTGTTAAATGTTAGTTTTTATAATCACTATCAGTGATTATTCGTTTTTCCGCCATTTTTAATTAGTATTTTCATCACTGTGAAAATATTCGTGTATGTACTCAGGGTTTAGTTCACTGCTTTTCGCCTCTAATCGAAGCCCCAACCTCGATTATCCTAAATCTAGTTTCATTTGCACATTTTCCACCAAACGCTTTCTTCCTCCACCACCTCCTTAATTCACAGTTTGGGCACCAAGTGCTTCCCTCAACCATCACCTCCTTAGTTCACGGTTTTGCAAAACATAAACTTAACCAACCGCCATTTTTATTTCATATCAATTTGGCAATGTATATATTTATAACTATGTGTTTATATTCAATAAATGAAATAGTCTCCAATTATTCGGTACAATAAATTAAAATCCTACCATCAGATAACAGATACCCACTAACTGGTCTCACATTACCTGGATATTTAAAAGCGACACTGGCTCCATCTTGAGGCAGGATTATCGTTAATCCAACCAGATAATCCAGAACATATTCTACTTGGCTACCTCTCCAAAATGTTGGACGAAAGTATTTCTTGCTGTCAATAAACGACATGGTGTGAAAATTAGATGATTTTCATTGGAGGACATTTGAAAAAATAGCATCCTTATTTTTCAGAAGATAAGACCCAGCCTTCCTCTAATGAGTTATCATCTTCACTTGAAGAATCAGCTGCTTCATTAATTTGATCAGGTTCAGCTTGAAGATCCGCTGTAATTCCTTTTCGGCATGAAAGGAACAGAACACTATTTCTGGTAAGAATAGTGTTCTAATTTCCAGTCTCTGTTTTAATAATGTATCAGATGTTAGCAGTACCCTGTTTAATATATCCAAGTTGCATTATTTATAAGAGAATTTTTGGCAAAATTTAGTCTGTGCAAATGAAAAATATTATTGTGCGCCTCGGCCCCTTCTTCGGTATATTTCCAAAAGGAAAGAGAACATGTTGCATTACAGTTGACCCTTGCAATAAGATCTTATGCATAGGATGTCACATATATCTCCATTCTTGCAGTTTTAAGAGCGTAGGTGGCATTTTTTTTTTTTTCTATTTTGGTGCCAACTTATAGAAAAGCACTTTCAATTTTATTTGTTTCCTAAAATTTGAAATTATGTGCGATAATTTACCTTTAATGTATTTTTCTCCATCAGAAAAGATACATTATTTTTCATAAAACAAAACCAAAATATATTTTTACTATATTATTCTTAGAATATCTTGTCATAGGTATGCATATATTTTCTTGTCATGATTTTGACTTCAGAGGCGATCTAGAATAGGAAAAAAATATTTTAAAATACATTCCTGAGGTGGTAGTATTTTTATAACTTGAAGACAAAATAATCTTACAAAGGGCATGTTGGCGTTTTGTAACTATTTTCTTTTATTTCAAGAAGAATTGTTATTCTTTCATTATTCTTTAACTAAAGACATGGAATCCTATTACACTATATCTTTTGACTTATATGCCAATACATTCATAGGTTAAATTTGACCATACTGAAACATATAAACAAAAATATGTTGTCATAGGTATGCATCTATTTTCTTGTAATGAAAATTGACTTCAGAGGCGATCTAGAACAGGAAAAAAATATTTTAAAATACATTCCTGAGGTGGCAGTATTTTTATAACTTGAAGACAAAATAATCTTACAAAGGGCATGTCGGCGTTTTGTGACTATTTTCTTTTATTTCAAGAAGAATTGTTATTCTTTCACTATACTTTAAATAAAGACATGGAATCCTATTACACTATATCTTTTAACTTATGTGCCAATATATTTATAGGATAAATTTGACCATACTGAAACATATAAACAAAAATAATAATACAATACCGTATATGCCCTGCATACCATCCATCAGTTTTTACATAAAACAAACTTTACTTATACAATATTGCAATTTCAAAGCAATCGAAAAGATTCACATGCATTACAAACGAAATGTTTGATTCCGACTGACTCTGCCGTTTATCAGTGCAATGTTCAGAAACAAAGCACCGTCTATAATATTCCGCACTAGTATATTATCCCCCGATCAGAATGCAGTTTAAAGATCATCTTTTGCAAAATTAGCGTTTGGTTAGCCGGCAGTTAGGACAAAATACCACTGTGCGTCGTCCAGCACTAGTAATTCTTGTACCTAGTAACTCGATAAGGTGTCAATCTACTCAATTTAGTAGCTTTGTGGTCTCAGCCTTTTGAAATGCTAATTTTCTGTGATAGACGAAGGAGAACCCTTTGGAGAATGTAGTATTGTTTCTCCAAGGACATTAGTTTTCTTCCGGTAGAGCATGTGTTTTCAGTAAGGAGTTGTATCTTTTATTGATCATATTTACAGTACATCAGTATAAAATCCGAGTTTCAGGAATGTTCTTCTGTGATTGCCCACGCATAAGTGATTTACGAAATATTTATTTTATTTATTTATTCTAGTATAAATGGGGTGACATTTTAATAAATCAAATTTAGTTGTAAACATTTCACATACACATTTAAAACAGTTAATTCAACGCAACGTCGATTTTACAACGCTTTGCGCGTGAAATATGATTGAAAAACTAAAAATGCCGCGCTGGACTTTGATGAATCGGTCGCACGGTAGGTCTGCTTGCATGACCGACGGATCTCTGATTGGGACATATTGTATTTAATTATAATTTCTGCACAAAATCGTTTATTCTACTTGGCGAGCAAAGCCAACAATTTGTTCTTTCGCTGATTTTTATACAATCAAATAAAGATCTTTTCTATTTATAATTGTATCCAATTTTAGTGCATAATTATATAATCAATCATAAAGCTTAATAGAATGACAAGTGTGAATTAGTATCACTAGTAGATAATTTAATATTATTCTGGAGTTTCTTTTGTTGTTTCCGATAGATGATGATAAATACCAGTTATTAACGTCAAATGCAGCATAAACTAATATAGTTTTAACCATATGTCCTGTCTGAATTCATCTTACGTTCCTCCTTTGTTTGGTGAAATTTTATAGGAAGTGAGAAATATGTTTGGATATTTACTACTATTATTTGCTGCAGATTTGAATTTAGTTTTGCTGCCTTAGATTATTAAAAGAGAATGGTCGTTGTTGCGCTTTTTGGAGACTTTTTATTCTATGTTTAAAGCTGAAGTATGAAAATTGAAATAAATATTGGGAAAACCAAATATTTATTATACAATAAGCGTAATTAAATATATCCTTTACTATTCTAATTATCAATGAATGTTCTGTACTTACCAGAAGTCTCGTTTCAGGTCTATCCCTTATCACTGCCCAATTCTGATCCCCGCGTCTGGACTGTTCTCTGTGATTTGACATTTCCCTATTTCTATATCCCCTTGAAAATCTCCTGATTATTGTTGAAACGTCTGTCCTTAATGCTGTGCAGCTCTTGTCACGTTTTAACCTTGACATGAGTCCCCGAACAGCACGTACACCAGATCTGTAGAGTTAAATGAAAATGTAATTTATCATTGTAAATATATTTTGGCAGAAGTATTAATCCCGGAGTAAGAGGTTTAAATAACGATAATCCTACCAATAGATGGTGCTTGTGTTTATTTCAATTTTCCCCTTCAGGAGTTTTATAGAGAGAAGGGGGGTAGCTGCCATCTGATGGTATTAATGTTGTTAAACCTGTTGCTTTATCCGGAGCCATTTTTATTATTTAATATATACACATAATTACACAAAATATGCATGATACAAAGTGATGTGAAGTAAAAATAACTGTCGGTTAAGGTTATATGTGAATTAAACAGGGAGCTTGGTGGTTAAACTGTGAACTAAATTGGGTTAAGGAATATGGTGGTGCTGTAAGCATTTGGTGGTAAAACTGTGAAGTTAACTGAATTAAGAAAAATGGTATTGGGGGAAGCACTTTCTGTCAAAACAGCGAAGTAAGATGGTGGGAAAGTATTTGGTGCCAAAACTGTAAACTAAACTGGATTAAGGAAAATAGTGGAGGGCGAAGCAATTGGTGGTAAAACTGTGAAACCAAAATGTGAGGTTATGTTTGGAAGCATGTGGTGGAAATACTGAGAACTAATTTCATATACATGCGCGTATATTTACGCATTGATTAAAAATACTACTTACAAAATTGCGGAAAAAAGCAATAATACAATAATCACTGAGGTTAATTAGTAATAATATTATGGAATACCTTAAATGAGGTAGTAGTATGGACTCCACGCAGAGTATAGCACGTTCTGCTGTAGCGTGGACACGACAACAAAATTAAGAGTTGAGCGGCGATATTTCAGCAAATTTGCTCCGAGTGAACTGCATCATGTTGCCTGCTACGCTAGTTTCTCCATAATGATTAGGGGTGGAACGAGAAAAGTACAATATCTACTTTGAAACAATTTCGGGATAAAAAATTTTTAGTAAAGAAACTGTTTCGTGAAACATCCCGTTGTAACTGTTTCAAAGTAACGTGTCATACTGAGAGTGAGAGATACAGTAACATGTGGAGCTGTTACTATAAGTAGTAACAACAGACTCTTTGTGTAACTGTTTAGAACAACCTAGTTGTAACGACAATCGTGGCTCCATCGGAACAGGAGCCCTGGGCAGCTCCTAGTGGTAGCTTCCTAACTAACGAACGTGGTGTAGCGTAACAACTGCGAGTTTTAAACGAACAAATCAAATAAATTGTTTAATCACAAAAATTAATAAACAGTGGGAAACGAACTGCATTATTAATGAAATCCGTTACCCTTTATCGTATGAGCATTTTTTCTCTTTTTCCCTTTTTTCCCCATACTGCCTTTATGGGCCTTACACGTTTCCTTCCTCCCTTTTACACGTTTTATTCATAACATATTTGTAACATTTTGGGGCAGGTATGGAAACTAGTGTAACATGGTGATAATTTACTCTCTCCCGGCTGAAATTGGCACATGTTACAATGTGTGCAACGTGTTTTGAATTTGAAAAATAATATTAGTATAAAGGTGATGATACAAAAGCATGCAACGGGAATTGTGTCGCTAATTAACTAAAAGTTTATTTAGGTCGTTTGGAAGCAGTATATATCAGACTATGATACACTGAAATGAAGACGCTACAAGACAATCTAACGTGTGTTTGCAGTAATTTCTCATAATTGTAACATGTTATACAATAGTTTATTTTAAATATACCGACATGCAAACTTTCAGGCCCTCTACCGCATAAGCACTTGTGTAACAGTGGTTGTTTCATGAAATCGCTATTTTGAAACTGTTTCGACTTTGCAACAGAAACAGTTGAAACTATTTCAGAAAAGAACAGGTTACCCCACCCTTAGTACTGACGTTGATGATGCACATTGAACGTCGCTTTGCAAGAGAGAAGGGGAAAAAATTTGGGGGAAACCAGCGAGGTGGCGAAAACTGTCTGAGGGCGTGCGGTTTTAAACCTGACTGAACCTGATCTTGACGTCATTAGGGGGAGGGAACTTACACAGGATGTCTGGCGCAACGGTGTAGGGATTACCCGACACACACCTGTCTTAAAATGGGGAGGAACGTATTGTGGGAAATAAGGTACATTACGTAACTATTTGGAAGTGCACGATCGCGAAGTACTGAATACCACATCAATAACATGTTGAAAATAAAATAAATTACCCTGATAGCGAAAACGTGTTACACACAATCTTTAACTTTATGTTGTGAAAAGGAAATTTTAGTTTATATTGCTATCAAAAAATAGTTCACTCCACAATTACCTTTTAAGGAACAATAACCAATATTAGAAACAAAAAATAAATTAAGCTACAACAAAGATATTATGTTGCAAAAAATATTTACGTTGAAAAAATGATACGTTCCAAATACGTTGTTATGTTTCCAAAAAGACGTTATTATGCAAAAAAATTATGTTTGAAATAAATATTATTTTCAAAAAAAAAGTTATATTGTAAGAAACAATTATGTTGCAATCAAAGAATATTTTCACACCGTCATTGACTACTAACATAACGAATTTTAGAAAAAATATCCATTTCACCTTGTAAAAAAAGTTACGTTGCCAAAAATGGTTATGTTGCTATGAAACAATATTTTAACACCGTCATTAACTTTTGACATAGATAAAAAAAATTAGAAACAAACTATTTACCTTTGTAAAAATAAGTTATGGTGCAAATTCAAAATTTATATTGCAATCAAATAATATTTTCCCACAATCATTGACTTTTAACATACAACAACGAATACTAGAAAACATATAACTATTTACTTTGTAAAAATAAGGTATGTTGTTCGCAATTATCTTTTTGTAGGCCGTTGCTGGGTACATACTTCTTTTGTTATGTTGCAAGCAAAAAATTATTTCATGCGGTCTGCACAATTTGCTGCTTTTCCCCCATTTCACTCTAATACTGGTTTGAGAGTGTGTTGCAAACAGTATTTAAAATGTCCGCCTTTCACTATGGGACAGATATTTCTGCTCACACACACTTGAAAGGAATTCCTGTTAAAGTGCTTTAAGTTGTTGGGGGCTAAGTGCCGTATAGAATGTTAATCGTTCACCACCAGATAAGTATTTCCACTCAAACACATCACAAAGAAATAACTTTTACCTTTAAGTTATATGGGCTATGTGTCATGAAAGGTTTTCCCCTTTACCTTGCCAATGGCTATTACGCCCTTCACTCGGCCTCAGGACCGGTGTGTGCATGTGCAGTATAGAAAACCAATCGTTAGACAAGGCCGTAATTATATCCAGAAATAAATTTATTTCGTATCTTATCCTACTTTTCTGTTATATTACTCCATTTATAAAAATATATTTATGTATAATTTATATTAGTCTTGTCTTTGTCGCGTTTCAAATTTATTTGTTTTAATCATCTTTGTCATCTTTCCCGCCTAACCGATACGAAAGTATTTCACCGCAGATATACAGTAGTTCGACAGCAATCTTAAAATTTTGATTAATATTTTCAGTCTACCTACAAATCCAGCTATAAATTGTCTGTCATAATGAAATATAAGAAAAACGTTTGTCTTTTTATCACAAGTTATATATTTATATTTATTAGGACCACTTCAGGAATAAAATAAGAATTTAAATATAATTTCTCTAAACTTGGTTTGCATTCGCGAATTTGAAAATCCCACACAGATATTAACACTTGTATAAAATGTTATACTTATGAATGACTATTCTATTCAGAAACGTGTGACTGAAATAGACAAAAGTTAACCATTATAGTCGTATTGGTTTGCAGTTCCTATTAATAAGATCAATTTGCACATTTGACGCATCACCAAAACGCTTTGACGAACCCTTCAGTTTTCGTTGTGATTGCCCATTGCCCATGCTTTTGTTACTATCAATAGCTTTCCATCGCCTCCAGTAAAAGTGGTCAGTAATGCGTGTTAAGAATATATAATGGAGGTTGGCTATACTGACCACAAGACAACTGCACGTCGCGTGATAAGACGGGTTTGATAATTAAAAATTTTGTTTCGTTTCATTGACGATTTTAACATGACGTCATTTGAGTGAAATGGTCACCACAATTCAGTGGAATGTACCGTGACCATTTTGTTTCTTTATTCAATATATTCATACAAATATAAGAATATAAATTACAAAAAAAAATTCTCACCGTTGTATTTACAATAACTAAAATTGAAATATCATATTAATAACAATAATAATAACAATAATAATATTGATAAAACTAGTAGTTACGCAGCAAGAAAATGGTAAAGTTTTTTAATATTTATTTTAATTTCAACCTAATAAGGGGTTGACAAGCAATATAATACTGTTTTGCGAAAAAATTAAAGTTAATCGTTGTCCAAATTTAACTGTGCAAAAAAAGAAGTTAGTTTTTAATTCGTATGTAATTTTATACAGATTTTATGTAGTTTTTTCCAATTATTATTTTAGCTACGTATTGTTGATTTGGTTTATTTATGGACGCTCTTTAACGTCCCAGGTCATCAGCGTCCTATTCATTTTAGGGCATGAAACGCCCGATAAATATTGCTGTGATGTCTTCTTTTAGGCTCGACGTTCTTTTTCGTGCCGAATATTTACAACAGGGGATCCACGGCTTTACTTTCCTTCCCAAGGAAGACACACTTAAGATTTTTACGCCCGAAAACAATCTATGGACCCTGTCTGGGATTGAACCCCCGATCTTGGGTTTACGAGGCAAATATGGTTACTACTACATGGGCAGGACCGACTTTTTAGATACAATTAAGCATATAGATGTATTAACATTTTCTAATGCCCAAAGCTTGAATGCAACCTTCCAAAGTACGGTATGTAGTGCTCACAACAGGTAGAGAACGCAAAAGTTCAAATTTTTCACTTGCACGCACTAAAATAAACAATCCAAATATACACTAATGCTGGCAGTGAATTATTATACAGGTATTAAATATATTTAAATAAAAGAACTCGTGTTAGAAGTCTTCCCATGGAAATGGAAGACTTTTGAAAATGGGTTTACATAAAGGCAAAATTTAAAAAATCAGCCGCTACAACTACATACCTTGGTAGATGGACGCGCTATTACTATTCTTTAACAATTTGCTCCTTTTTCCTTCAATCTTAACAGGTTGCAAATGGGATTATTTATAACCAGAAGATTTTAAATTTCTTTTTCTGCAGTAGCCAGCTCTAGATAATTCACGCCTATCCAATTTATTTACACCTTTGCCAATGTTGTAGTAAAGTCAACTTCACCTTATTCGCAATTAATGTCTCTCCAAATACAATGTGACCTATTTTTGTTCTTTCTTTGACTTTCCTTGAATTTCTGTCGTTTGCTGCTTCTTCATTACCATTTTGTAATGTTGCTTCGGTTTCATCCATAGTCTAAGTGCTAGTATTTTAACCACGATTACATTCAGTAGTATATTTGTTTCAAAATTTTGAAGAGCAACCACTCACAACCTCCTCATTATCGCGATTTTGTACACACTTACTCACAATTGTAGTTCGTAGGATTTTCATTTAGAATTTCATTAAAAGGGGGTGCATAATCTGCATAATCTCAAAACGTAGCACTGGGCATTATAAGTTTATCTTTAAACTAAGACAATTAAAACTTTATGCTGACATAGCTAGATTTGATCCCAAAGTATTAATGTCGCCAACGTGACGAAACAAACTTTTCCACCAACATTTTGCGTTCAAAAAATGTATGTGACATTAGAAATAACTCCCACATTATGTATACTTTATCTTTTATGTCGAAATAGACTAAAAGTCGTAAATTAAACATACATTTACTATAATTAAACAGTAATATACCTCGTAAACAAAAACTTTTTGCATCAACCAGTTCGACGAACTTTTAATTCGTGATTTTAAAGTAAACAAACATCGAGCGGTGCAATTTGCAACACAATTGTCTATAGAAAAATATGGACAGAATATAAAATATATAAAATTCTTGGACATAAGACAATGTACTTAGAATTGTGTGTCTTTACATTATATAAACTGACATCAGACGTGACACTACTCTTATTTCCCTACGAAAAGGAACAAAATACGAAATCATTTCACTCTGAAGTGCCCGAGTTAGATATCTGTCTTAAAGTTTAAATATTTCGAAGTTCACGTACAACTTCAATTATAGATAGGGTCCACACAATAAACATGAAATGAAATTTTGCGTTTTTATCCTATTTTAGGAGCATTTTACGCAAATGTTCAAAAGAAAACATTACAACTTAGAACTGTATCGTCTTCATATTGCATAAGTGACGGAATGGCTCTGTCCATTGAAATTAACGTAACATACATTACGAAGAATTGAAAATGAGCTGCTGTGTCCCAATAATATACTCCACGGTGCACTGAAATTGAACAAATATGTCTGTTTACGAAAAAAAATTTAACAGAATCGGTTACAATATTTAATTTTCCAAAAAGATGTTAAGTTGTAACTCATGATGTTAAGCTGTACTAAAAAGGGCGTTATGTTGCAATAAAAATATTTTGCACATCATGATTTACTATTGGAAACATTAATTTTAGAAACAAAATATTAACTTTAAAAACAAAAACCATTAGAATATTTAAGTTTGTAAGGAACAAGTTTGATGTGCCAAAAAAAAATATGCAGCAATGATAAAATATTTTCACTTCTTTTGCAAACTGAAAACACACATTGAGAAATAAAACATGCCTGTTTGCGGAAATAAATTAAATGGATATGTTACAATATTTAAATATGCAAAAAAAGTTATTTTAAGCAAAAAAAAGTTATGTTGCAATAAAAAATGTTCACTCATTTTGTGAACCGAATGCACGTGTTGAGAAATAAATATGCCTGTCCCTGTTTAATTTTTTACAATAATTTACAAAACAAGTTACAGTAATTACCTTTGCAAAAAAGAAGTTATTGTGTACAACAAATGTATTATGCAGCAATCAATAATATTATTTCAATCCTTTTGCAAACCAAAACACATGTTGAGATATAAAATATACCTGTGTGCAAAAAAATTGAACAGAATCGATTACAATATTTAAGTTTTCAAAAAGAAATTATACTGCAATCAAAAAGCATTTTCACTGTTTTCATTTATATCTGCAAACAAAAATTAATATTATCTATAAAATGTTTCCTCAGATGCGCAAAAGAAAATTTTAGAACTTTGAACTGTGTCGTCACACACAGTCATCAGAGGTGTCACATGCTCTTATTTGCTAGTAAAGTGGAACAAAATATGGAAATATTTCATGCTGCAGCACACCGGTTCCAAATGTGTATTAATTTTTTTTAATTATTTCAGAGTCTACTGTTACGCTACGGAGAACCGAAAAATTTATGGTATGCTTCATTAATACACGTCACAATACACTGAAAATGTCTACTGCATGAAAATCGCAGGTCTTCTCAAACGGCAAAAAACAGGGTCAAATAGGTAAAAATATAGGCAAAATGTCTTAAGAAACGTGTGAAAAAGGCTATAATAGGCAAGAGTAGGCATCATTACTGAGGAAAAGTGTAAAAACTCTAAAATAGGAAAATATAAGGAGAGTTCGCATAAAAACTGGAAAATTAGGCAAAGATAAGAAACACTTTTATGGAGGAAGGTGAAATATGCATAAGCAAATAAAAATAAGCTAATAACCGAGGAAACAGGCAATAAAAGCAGTAGTTTGTAGGTAATTGTAAAAAAAAAAATGGGCCAGAATATGCAACGTACTGCCCCCGACGTACTTTGTTGCTAAGAGGAGATATGAGGTGCGCGGGACCCACGTACAATTAAATAAAAGTACAAGGCAACTTAAATGTCAGCAACATGTATCTAAAATAATATTTTTAAAAAATATATTTCGTATAAAATTAACAAATTAAAAAAAAAACTTTTTGGAAAATTTAAATATAAAAAAGGATTAGTTTTAGTTTCTTCACAAAACAAGTTGCATTTTATTTGTCAACATGTATTTGAGTTACTATAACAAACATTTACACAATTTACCATTTTGTTTGCAGAGTAACTACTACATTTTCAGCACTGCTTATTATTATTATTATTATTATTATTATTATTATTATTATTATTATTATTATTATTGGTGATGGTGGTGGTGGTGTTGTTATTGCTGTTGTTGTGGTTGTTGTCATTATTATTTTGATATTTCAATGTTAATTATTGCAAATACCACAGTGAGAAGTATTTTTTACTCCTTTTGGGGTAATTTGTGTTCTTTTAAGGTTATAAATGTAGTAAAGAAATAAAAGTATAACTGTGTAATGGAGTGAGTTATGGTGATGAAAACACAAATGTTCATCTCATTTTTCATTGTGACAGACCATCTATAACTGGATTTGTACGTACCATGAAATTATTAAACACTAGTGTCGAACTGCAGTACATCAGTAGTGAAATGCTTTCGTATCGGTGAGGTAGGAAAAGATGATACAGAGCATTAAAAACAAGTAAATGTGAAATGCGACACAAAATAAGACTATTACAAACTGTACATATATATCTTTTTAGAAATGCAGTAATATAAGTGAGAATGTAGGACAAGAAGCAGAATAACTTTATTGCTTGTTACAATTTTAGGCTGGTGTAGAGATTGGTTTGCCCTACTGCGCCGCCCACCGGCCCCGCAGCTCAGGCTGTTAACGGAGTGATGATGCAAAACAGCTGAGGCGTAAAACCTTTAATGGCTATTAGCCCATATACAATTTAAAGTTCAAATAACTCCTTGGGTGGAAATACCTGTCCGGTAGTGAAAGTCAACTTTGTAAGCATCATTAGCAAAACACTCTAAATGCTATTAGCAGGTGAACGGAAAAGCACCTGTTTGGCATTTAATCCCAACAACTTATAGCGCTTTAACAGCAATTGCTTTGAAATGTGTGTGAGGGAAATACTTGTCCCGTAGTGAAAGGTGAATATTGTAAACACCGTTAGCAACCCACTCTAAATCCACAATTAAAGTGAAGTGAAAAGGGGGGAATCCAGTAAATTGTACCTACCGTGCAAAATTATTTTTTGCTTACAACATAACGGAACAAGTATATACCCCGCGACGGCCTGTAAAATTATTTTTCGCACAGCATAGCTTATAGTTTTAAGTTAATTAGATATTTGTTTCTAATAATCGTTGTATGTTAAAAATCAATGACGGGATGAAAATAGTATTTTATTGTAAAATAATTTTTATTTTGCAACACAACCTCTTTTTACAATGTCAAATGCTTTTTTTTTCTAATATTCGTTGATGTGTGTTTAAAAGTCAATGATGGTGTGATAATATACTTTAGTTGGAATATAATTTTTACGACATAACTTACTTTTTGCAACATGACACCTTTTTGCAATATAATATATTTTTATAACATACATTTTTGCAACATAACATCTTTATTTGTAACATAACACCTTTTGCATCATATTAATTTTACGAGACATAGCTTTTTATCCAACATAACATTTTTACAACTTAAAATTTCCTTTCCACGTAACGTCTTTTTTGCACCATAACTTCTTTTTTCTTTATAATATTCGCTTTTGTTCATTAATAGTCATTAGTGGAATGAAAGTATTTTTTGATTGCAGCATAACATCTTTTTACGCCACACACACACACACACACACACACACATATATATGTGTGTGTATTTGCAAAGTTAAACACAGGTGGCGTCAGACAAGTTCCCGCTCCCCTGATGACCTCACAAACAGGCCCAAAAGGTTTACACCGGCACGCCCCACAAGCCCCCCCCCCCCCGATGACATTGCCAGCAGGTTCAGACAGGTTTTTATCCTCCATCTTGGTTTTACCCCAATGAACTTCATTTTTTTTTTCTCTCCACTGATCATGAGCAGGTTCAGACATATTTTTGCCCTGCCACTTGGTTTTCCCCATTGAGGGTAATTTTTCCCCTTCCTTCTTGCGAAGTACTGTCCAATATGCATCACCAGTGTCAATACTGAGAAACTAGCGGAGCAAGCAACATGATCCATTACGCTCTGCGCCAACTAGCTGAAGTGCCGCACAACTATGATTTTGTTACCGTGTCTACGCTACTGCACAACATGCCATATGTTGCTCAAGTCATCCGGGCCACCACTTCATTTTAGGTATGTGAAAATAATAATATTATTAATTGTTGCTTTTTATTTTCAACATCAGTGATTGTTCATTAATTCCGAAATTTTTAATAAGTATTTTCAATCTATGTACAAATTTTCGTGTATGCATTCAAAGTTTAATTCTAAGTTTTGCCACTAAGTGTTTCCAAACATAACCTCATATTTTTTTATTTCACAGTTTTACCATCAAACGCTTCCCTCAATACCATTTTCCTTAATCCAGTTCTTCATAATTTTACCACTAAACGCTTCCTAACCACATCACTACTTCACAGTTTTGCAACCAAATGCTTCCACCCACCAACATTTTCTTGATCCGATTTATTTCACAGTTTCGCTAACAAACGCTCTCCACACCATTCTGTTTAGTTCACACTTAATCTTAACAGAATTTTTTACTTCACATCACTTTGCATCATGTATATTTTGTGCAATTATATGTATATGTTCAATAAATAAATAAATAAATAAAAGTGGCCTGGAATCGACTTAACAATGTTTATACCATCAACCCAGCTTCCTCCCTCTCCACATTCCTAGAGGAGAGGATGAAAAGCGACACGAGCGGCATTAGTTGGCAGGATGATCGTTAATCCAACCGCGTACTCCTGAACCAATATTACTACCGAATTTCTCATCTAACTCTGCGACCTAAAATATTTTCGAAATGAACAAGATGTCAAAAGTTTTGTAATCAAGGTAGGTGCTCACCCAATAGGAGGGTATTCACAATCCAGAAAATAAAAAAAATAAAAAAAAAACGTCGCTTTTAACTTTAAGTTACAGTTTTTTAAATGGAACATATGTGTTTTTTTCTGTGAATTGAAAACTGGAGGCCCAAATAGTAATAACTGAATTGGTTTCACTTTCCTAAACAAAGTTGCTTGTTTCCTATAGCTAAAAGAAATTTTATGTTTGTAAATTAAATTCAGCACTAAAAACGTATTACAAATAATCATTACCGTTATGTCACTTCGGCAGATGTTCAAAATGTCCACTGTTTGCATCATCACTAGTGGAGACGATGAAAAATCGAACGTTTCACAGACTTTAGTGTTTATACAGATTTTGCCGCTCACGCCGCGGTAAAGCTTTTTCATATTCTCTAGTTTCTTTGGGAGTTCCTGATACTATCTTTCACTGCGCCCCAGAGAAAGTCGTCTAATAGTGTCTAACCGGGGCAACGAGCTGGCTACCCACCGATTTTGCATCCACAAGTTCTCTGGGAGCATGGACGAAGTGTGCGGGGTACCCATCATGTCGGAACATTTTAGATAGACGCCTTTCCAATGCATATGTCCTCAATGAGTGTCTTGTATAAATGATGTGTATTGCTGTCCGTTTAAAGTTTCCTGTAAAATTAGGTGCCTATGTATAAGCAGTGGTCAATGATACCGCATCAAACATTCACACGCCACTGTCGTTGATTAGCAACCTGGCAATTTGCACCCACCAGTAGTGTGCATGTTCCTCAAATTCACATTACCATGAC
Source organism: Metallyticus violacea (assembly GCA_030762175.1). Classification (NCBI taxonomy): domain Eukaryota; kingdom Metazoa; phylum Arthropoda; class Insecta; order Mantodea; family Metallyticidae; genus Metallyticus; species Metallyticus violacea. The sequence goes on from CM060830.1 coordinate 73,714,499, forward strand.
AGTAATGTGAACAAAGATATCAGCAAAGAAAATATTACTTAGGAGTGCATTATCTCACAACTGCTTCCAAATATCAATGCAGGACGTACTTATTTAGTTAGAACAAAAATCATAAAATGCCCTACATACATACTGTTTCCCTGTTTGAAAATGACAGCAGCACAACTGATCAGATCAGGAGACACTAGTGCAGGGAGCAGATTGATAATCGTTTGCTTACTGCATGCTTTTAGTGCAGACACATTGCAAGCATTGTCTGTGTACAGTACTACACTCTTTGCATAATATCAGAAAAGTGCATCCATTGACACTTTTTAAATATTTGCCTGTTTCAGAAGTTTTATGGTTTAGAACAGTGAAACTAATTCTGTTTTCACTATTCTTTTATCACTAATTGAACCACCAGTTTATGGTTCGCTGGAAAAAAAAACATACATGTTCCATTCAAAAAACTATGTGTTGAAAACAATATTTATTTAATTTTCTGGATTGTGCATATCCTTCCATTGTATGATCCTCTGACATTTCTGGGTACATTCCTGTGCAACTAGATTTTTCATATCTTGTTTTATTTAAAAAATATTTGTGGTTGCTGAGTTAGGTGAGATACATATATATATATTTTACTGTGAAAAAAAATATAACACTAAAAATATTAAAAACAATATAACACTATTAACAATGTAACTAAAATCACAGTAACTAGAAAAGCAGAAAAGGATAACACACTAAGAAAATGTCACAGATTTGTAATCGCTATATGTCAAACTGCTATGGAAGAACTCTAGCAGTTCGACATATACTGATTACAAATCTGTGACTTTTTCTTAGTGTTTTATCCTTTTCTGCTTTTCTAGTTTCTGTTATATATATATTGATCTAAACTCAGTAAGTAAAATAAAATGTATAAAGTAATTCTGATACTCTTCCTTAAAAAATGACATGGCATACGTGTAATATAACAAAATAATAATATATAATTAAGTACAATAATGGCCTAAGAGTATAACAATGTGAACATCAATGATTTAAACTAACTAATACATGGAGCTAAAAAACTTGCTGGAGAATGCTAATTTAACAGAAGTTTACAGCACTTGCTAGTAAAGAAGAAGAAAACTCCCAGTCATCAGTATTTTTCATAGATGTCGCTGCATTCAATTCATAGCCTTCAAGTAAATTGATGGTTTTCTCCAGTGTTTTATGAACATTTTTCTTTATCATATTTACTGCATTCATCAGTTCATTAAAACTGTTTAAGTTCTAAATTCATTTTTATGTAATTCATTTTTTGAAATTTATTTACTGGCCTCATATTTTAGTAATTAAATAATTTATTTTATAGTTTTATTACATTATATTTAAAAGATTGCTTAAATGGGAATTTATGTATTTTTTTTTAATTGTGTATTGTATGAAAGTATATCTGCATTCACTGATAGGTTACCAAGGTTGCTTTTTACAAGAACTAATATATCTTTGATGTGTATATATACTTGACAAAGGCAATAGGCTCAGTTGCTTAAAATGTTCCCTGCAGCTTTATCTATATTGTAATTGATATTATCTTATTCTGTTATTAAAATGTTATATAGTTATTTATTGCATTCCCCCTAATTTAAATTCATAAGATAAATGAGAATAGAAGTTATCAAAATAACAGGTTCAAAGTGACGACATGAGAATTTAAGTGGTGAAGAACAAAGCATGCTCTATTCAGTTTAATTCACAAGTTTTTAATGTGTTTATCCCAACTTAGGCATTTTCAACCTAAATCGTAAATGTTTTCTTTTAGATTGAATATTCATAAAACTTCAGTTTCTGAAGCAAGATCTAGAAATACTGATTTTTCATTCACAAATTCATTAATGGTCAATTACTTTTGAATAATTCTAATTTTGGCCATTTTTAATTATTTCCATTAATTATTATTAAACAGATTTTCTATTTAAGCCATTTTATTTTCCTGTCATTTGTTTTTAATGAATATTTTTTCCTACAGATTCTATTTATTAGTTGCCTGTTTAATAATATCCCCATTATCTTTTGTGTTTTTGAATTATTGATCTTTCTATCATTAGCCAATTTTTTGGCAGCTTTTATAACTTTGTTATTTATGTTTTTGTATCTATTATAATATGTTTTGAAGTTTTGTAATATATTTCCATTTTTATCCAGATTACTTAATAATTTTAATCTACTTTTTAAGTATTTAATTCCCTTAGTTACCCAATTAGAGAACCCTTTCTGTACCTTAAGCTTCGCAATTGGAAAAGTTACATCAAAATAATTACATAAGTAGTAACTGGAAAAGTTTCATTTTCAAATGAATAAACAAATGAAGAGCAATAATGTTTTACTTCTTTTTGAACTGTATTCTTAGGTGGATTATAGTAGACAAGAACACAAATGAATGAATACCAGTAATACACAAATATCTATACAAATTACACAGAAATTTCAAGCTGAACATATTTTTTAAAAAATATATTAATGTCAAATGGAGAAGATATTTGCTTATCTACTATAACCAGCAGCAAGTCAACATTTGTAAGTATTCTCAAGAAATACCCAGTTCTTCTAGATGATCGATGGCACCAATATTTGTGGCCAACAAAGAAAATTATTGGACTGAATTTAAAAATGCATATATGAATACTATATGTAAGCAAATTACTGCTCAGAAACTGAAGATGGTAAATAACATGAAAACTGAATTAAATAAAAAAAGTAGACAAAAGCCACTAGGAAAGAAAATTCAATTGCTAAAATGGGAAAAAGTTCTTGAACTTATGAAATCTGATGAAATCCCAGTTATCAAACCTGTGGTCAGTGGTAGCAATGTTAGGATTGTTGCAAAGATATTGTCCCAACGAGATAACCCTAATCCCTCAACCAACTGTAATGCAGGGCCCTCAGTACTGCACTCAGAAGAGGAAGTTTAATGAAACCACTGAGACTACATACATTGAATACAGAACTACAGAGATTGCTTATGCTACAGCAGCTGAGGCTAACAATAATGTGGATCAGATGAGAAGATTCTTTACAGTAACCTCAAGATTTGAAAATTTCAGTATTTCTCTTGAAGTTGGGAACATTAATAATGTAGATGAGTTGTTTAAATTTTTTATTATTTTTTTTATTTATTTGAATGTTAGAAAATAAAAACTACAAGGGACCTCCATCTATTTGCCCAGGTCATTTCAGATGTACCCCCCGCAATTACAATTTTTACAATAATTAATGATATATTAATGCCTTAATCTAAATTCCAAATAAACAGAATACAAATTGTTCACTTCTGTTGCATCAGATCCCAGTCCCTGGTTCATCAGAACAATGTACTGGGATTCCAGGGGCTCTGACTTGACCCCAGGTACCAAAATGATATCTAACATACTCTGTCTATACCATTATTTTATTGACTACATACTATTATTTGTGTGAATTTTCTTCTTCTCCCTTCACTGCCCATTTGCACTTCTGTTTAACTTTAAATTAATACTGACCCACACTCCTGCACTCTTTTATGAATGTTCTTTTTGTTATTCTATTATCCCTTTTAAATTTTACCTTCATGAGTGCATTTTTCCAGTTTTCAGTTTCCTTACAATCAAATACTATATCTTCTAAGTCTTCTTTCTTTTCACATAATGGGCATTCCCCTTGTGTAAAACCTCTTCTTTCACCTTTTAACTTCCACTGACCTGCTCTCGCCCATGCTATACCCTCTCTTTCCTCCTTATTTGTTTATCTATGTCAATTTCCCTTTCCCATGCCCATTTCATCTTAACATGAAATTCCATTGACATCTTCCATATTAAATTACTAACTAGTTTGTTTCTCTATATTTTTAAAACATCTTCTCGCCCCTTTCCAAAAACTGTTAACATTTGTAGCTCTTTTCCTCCACATACGCACTAATCCATTGCTCTCTAAAATATTTTTTAAACTACTCAATCACCCTGTGGTTGAAAATGATTCTTAAATATCAAACATTACTTTACTAGATTATCTTCATTTAGGTATAGAATCCTATGCCAGTATTTTAAAACTCTCTCCATAACTAAACCTTTTCTTGTAGTTCTTTCCATTTCTATTTTGGGCAACTTCTTTTACAGCCGCAATTGGTAAGCTGAGAATTTCTTTGCAAAATAAACGGAGTACGTTATCCACAGTTTCCCAAGAATTTTTCATTCCCCAAATTTTGATACCATAGAGCAATGTTCAACTGTTGTATTATATATTCTTTCCAGCCATATGACTTCCAATTGTGGTATTTTAAAAAGACATGCTTTTATAATTGATTGATTGATATAACTGCTTTCCCTTTTGCTATTACCAATCTTTTTTGCTTTTCCAATTTTCTCCTTCATGCATTTTTATACCTAAATAAAATTCAATCATGCACTACCTTATAGTCCTTGTTTCCCTTCTTCCAATTTTCATATTTACTCAACTTCCCTTCTTTATTACATATCAGAATTTGTGTTTTATCTTGGTTCACCTTAAAGCCCCACTCTGAGCAATATTTACCTATTTCTTGCAAGGCTGTTTTTAGGCCAATTACTGTAATCGAGCCAACTACTAAATTGTCTGCAAATAATAAACTGGGAATCTGGATGTTGCTTATAGCTGGCATAAAATTGTTTTCCTTTATATTTTGCAATATATCATCAATATATAAACTAAACAGAACTGGACTTAGCTTACTTCCTTGTCTTAATCCCTTTTCTTGTCTTACTTCTCTGGTTATTAACCATTCCTCATATCTTACACAAAAAGTATTTTCCTTATATAAATTTAACCAAACAAATGAAAATCAAGAATCAGAAATTGAAAAAGAAACCCTACAACTTGCGAAAACTTCAAATATCAGATCTGTACCCAAACCAGTTACACAAACAACAGAGAATGTAATTCATATTTCAAGCACCACATTTTCAAACAATGAACTAAAATTCCTAAAAAAGGCCTAAAAACATGTGTAGATTTCTCCAAAACAGTAGAAGATTGCATCGTGGATATGGACATAGCTACCCATCAATAGGTGAAAGTGAGAAATCGTTTATCAAATTGAAATGTATAAAAACCTTAGTGAAAATAAAAAACAGAAATAAATTCAACAATTACAAAAACACAATAAAACAACTAAAAGAAAAACCGATAGTATACAAAAAAACAGACAAAGGCAATAAAATCGCCATTTTGAACCAAGATGACAACATAAACAGGGTAGAAACTATGTTAAAAGGTCATGATTATAAATCAATTAGAGAAAATCTACTTAAAAGTTGCACTAGAAACTAGAACAAAACATTGGATGAAATAAAAATACTGTCCACTATGAAAAAAATAAAAACTCACACAAAGCAACCAACAATTACCTAAAATGTATGCACTTCCTAAATTACACTAAAAAGTTAACAGCATGAGACCTAGAATATATAATATCAATTCACCAACATACCTGTTAGCAAAAATTTTAGTCGATATTTTCAAATCTTTAATAAAATACCAAAGTTTGAGTGTCAAAAACTACATGAACTGGTAGAAAAATTACAAAATTACAAAATTACAGCAGAAAATATAATGGTATAGTTTGATGAGAAGCCTTATTTCCAAGCATACCAACAGATAAGCTCATGCTAATGTTGAGGAATTGGTAAAATCCTTCGATCTACAAGCACAAGAAATTGAAGACTTGATAAAACTTATTAACATTTGTATTGAACAAAATTTCTTCATTTTCAACAAAAAATATTACCAACAGGTCTCGGGACTAGCTATGGGAAACCCCCTATCTCCAGTTTTAGCAAATTTTTTAGGAATTCGTTTGAAATGCATATCACCAAAGCCTTCCCTCTAATCTTCAAAACTTGGTATTAGTATGTGGATGACATAATTGCAATAATTCCAAAAAAACATACAACAGATGCACTTAAACTTCTGAATTTGCAATACAAATCTATAAATTTCACCATAGAAGAAGAAAGAAATGGATACCGCCCCTTCCTAGACATAAAAAATCATAAGAAATGAAGACCATTTTATCTTCGGAATACATAGAAAAGATACTCACCACACGGAAAATTGCATAAAAATGAAGTTTTAACCCCATTCTACATAAATATCCAGTGTTTTACAATTTGGCACACAGATTAGTTTAAATCCCACTCACAGAAACAGAGTACAAATTGTAATACCAACAAATCATAAAGATAGCAGAAACTAATGGGTACAGGAAAGACACAGTAATAAAAATCATCAATAAAATCAAAAGCACAAAACAATAAGTGATGTTTTGACATTAAAAATCGCAAAGGAAAGGTACAAATTCAAACGTTTCACATACCACCCAATTTACCACAACAAATTCAAAAAGATATTCAAAGAACAAGAAATAATGTTAGCCCCAAATAACAATTTTAATATAAAGAACTCATTAGGTTGCAGAGTAAAGAACAACATACCAACAGAACAAAAGTGAGGTATTTATAAAATAAAATGTGCAGAATGCAATAAAAAATACATTGGAAAAACAAAGAGGAATTTGGAAATCTGGAAAAAAGAACACTTTAGAAATATTCGCTTAAAACAGATTGATAAATCAGCGATAGCAGCATACTTTTGAAATAAAAATCATGAAATTAAATCAGAGATGAAACTAATGAAATGATTTCACAATACATCAAAACTTTCCACTTGGGGAAAAAGTGTTCATTATAAAAAACAAGGAAAACTTAATGAATTGTGATTGCCCTCCAATGGACAAACTCAGCAAGTTCCTAATAGAACCAATAGATGTAGCCACAAGAACATCAAGAGACCCAGCCACCACTTCTAATAACAACAGTTGGTCTACATGCTGAAGATGGGAGAGATCACCCCCGAAACATATGTCCAGTTTTTATGTACTGAACAGAGTTAGTGTAAACATATATTGTCTGTTGTTCTTCTTCCTATATGAAGTTCCATTTGGTGTTCAGATAGTATGCTATATATATATTCATTTTTGTAATCTACATGTCAAAATATCAGTTAAAATTTTTCTCACATTAGATAATAAAGCCACACCACTATAATTGTGGCTGCCTTTGCCTTTGTATATTGCATGTATAATTGCTTTTCTCCAATTCTATGGTATGTATCTTTTCGTTTTTAATAAATTGAATAAATTTATAGTACTCCCACTCTATCCCCATCATTGCACCATTCGAAATTCTGTTGGTATACCATCTATTCCAGTGGCTTTGTTTATTTTCAACAGTTTGACCTGTTTTATTATTTCCTCATTTTTTATTTTACTTGCCAATATTTCTATAAAGTTGTTACTAATTTTTATAATACTCCTACCTTACATATACCCTGATATTTCATAAAGTTTAGTAAAATAATCTAACCAATCTCCCAGGGGTATACAAGTTCCGCTGGTATATTTTTTGTGTGTTGATTTTATAACCTTCTATATTTTACTTATGTTTTTATTGTTTATTGTATTAATTACTTTATCAACATTTTCCAATCTCCACTTATTTTTCTTATTATGTATCAGTTCCTGATAGTATTTCTTACATTCCAGATAACCGTCTTTAGAAATTTATGTTCTATCTCTCTCCATTTTACTAATCTTTGTTTCACTATTGTTTTATTTACTCTACATTCTTTTTCAAACCACCCTTCCTAGTTTCATTTTTCCTCTTTTTCAATAACATCTCCTCACCTACCCATTGCATCACAAAGTTTAGCAAGTTCATTGCTTTTTGTATTTCTGCTTCAATTACCAAACGTTTTATTCTAAGCTGACAAATCATACCTACATTAGAGTCTAGTAATTGCAAGGATTTACTCTTCTATTCTTCCTTTCATTTAAACTTTTTATATTCGTGTTTACAATTATATTGTTCTAATGTTGCCTACCCAACTGATCCATTTTAACCCTAATATCCACAGCTAGTGGAAAGTTACCACTATTTGAACATAAATTTAGAAATTTAAAATTATTTACTTGGTAACTAACACTAATAGGCCAAAAAAATAGTCTATTACACTTTGACTATTGTTATTTACAAATGTAAATTCACTCTACATCTTCCCCATACTTCCCATTCAAAATATTCATTGAATTTAATTCACAAAACTAAATTTTTCACTGCCTCTATCTACAAACTTATCTTTACTACATCTAAGCTTTTTACTTTTATTCAGTTGTTCCTTGCTATGCCAATCTTCTAGTCCTTTACCTCCATTTCTCCTATCCTTACATTAAAATCTCCCATTATTATAAATTCTAAATTTCTGTATAATTCCCTTTTCAAAATATTGAAACAATTCAGAGTTGAGGAACTGTGAAGTAGTGGGTGGGTTATAAATTATCCGTACAGAGATTATACTGTCATCTATTTCTTTATCATGCAGTATCACTCAGAATATTTCTTTACATTTAAACCAGGTTTTTTTTTATCGTTTTAATCAGTGATATTTTTTACAAATATTCCTATAGCTCCTGATACTCCTCCTTTCTTAGTTATCATTTCCCCTTGCCTCCTATAATAACTAAAATCATTTATGTTTATATCGTCTTCTTTTAGCCACGTTTCTACCACCGCTAAAATACCTAATTTCGCCACTAGATGTTGTAATGTCCCATTCGCTATTTTGTTTTTTCGCCCTTCACAATTGCTATCTGTTTATATACACATCCTGTCGCTCTCTGCTTCTTAATTGTATTCCTTCCGTGTTTGGAGCTCGCATCTTCTTCAGAACAATTAGAACCGCGCTCTGACGTCACCACACTTTCTTTCTCTTCCTAGGTTTCCCCATTGCTCAGTTGCCATGTTTTCAAACCGCTGTTTGCAATTGCTAGACTTCGGGTTGCTAACATCATCAAGTTGGTACAATCTTCATAGATGACGTCTTCCCGTACCTCCCTGACACATCTTGTAACGTCAACCTTACTGTAGACACACCCCTCAGCTGTTCATTTATTGTCCTTGGCCTTGATGGCATGGTGTATTCCCCTCGCTTCATAATCCTTCGCATTCACTGCTTCATTTCCCTTCCTTAGTTTGTTTTCTTCTCTCCCCTCTATTTGTTTCCCGACGCATTGTCGACTGCTGCAAGTTGGATCTTGCACTTCCTGACGCTCTTTCTCGTCCGCGAATTATTTGCTGACTAGTTTCCTCCGTTTCCATTTTCTTGTGCCATATGTCATTGTTGTTGTTTCCCGTTGGTATCCTCTCACCATCTAGCCAAAGTTGCAGGTTCCTTATATATGGTGTCTTTCCGGCTGCTTTGCTTGTAACATTTTCGTACAAAAAAAAACCTACTCACTTAGCACTCCGAGTTGTTTAATAGTTTTGAAAACATCCTGAGTGGTGAATGTAAAATTTGTTTTGAGGTCTTGTCTTGGTTCTTTCTTTTTAATAATAATAATAATAATAATAATAATAATAATAATAATAATAATAATAATAATAATAATAATAATAATAATAATTTTTCTTCTTGAATTGGTTTTAAGCATTACTTGTAGATGAGAAAATAAAATTAACTATTAAAATAACTAGATTTAGGCTGAAAATTGTTGTCGGCTTATTTCTACTGGCCTCTGACTCATAACATGGCATCTGCTTCCTCTTCAAATTCATCATTATATTGTTCACCACAAATAAAAGATAGGTCTACTGCTTGCTGTTCAGGGATAAGCTCATCCTTTAAATATTTCGCAATGTTATGGAGAACTGCAGAAGGTTTTTGAAGCCTTATTCAGTGATAAACAAACTCTGTTTCCAAGGATAGGGAAACGTTGTTTAAACTGTCCAAAACATCTTTCTATCACACTTTGCATGGAATTAATGCTACTATAATTTTTATCTTTCCTGGTGCAAATTTGAGGTGAAACCCATTGTTTTATTCCATAACCTCTGTCTCTGGCTTGCTGATCTATTGTGACAGCATGTGATAAATAGAGTAGAGCTTAAAAAGTCTGCTGTCATGTGTGCTACCTGCTCATTGCGTATCAATACTAGTAAATCTTTCATTTGCAACACATGTTGCTTGCACATTGATGTTGGCAAAACTTTGACAATTAATATAGTAATCACCAAATTGTGTAGGTTTCTGCATCTGTACATGAGTACAATAAAAAGTACCAATAACAGAAGAAAGACCATTTTTATTTTGCTTCCTGAATTTGAAATGGAGAGGTTGGAAACTTTATGCATCAATTCTATCTGCCACAAAGTCTATGTTCTTGTACACCGTGGAATCATGGATCCAAAATCTTCTGAACTACGCTATAGATCAACTAAATAACGTGAAAAATGCCATTTTCTGATTGAAGTTAATGCTCCATCCCTTGCCTCATCGGTGTCAGATCTATATCTGGCAAGGGTAAAAAAGCTGCCATTTCTTTACAACTACTTCTTCTTCAACTCTGTTGCAAACTTAAAAATATTTAAGTAATTGCTTTGTCAAACATGTAATTACTGAAGTTTATTTAAACAAGTTTAAGTTTTTAGTGTAAAAATTAATGTTCACTGAATATATTAGTAATCAGTAATCTCTCAACTGCAAATAGTTACTTATGTTTTATTCAGTTAACTGAAAATAATAGAAGTAAAATAATATATTTGTGTTCGTTCAATTGGCGCAGTATGGGGAAATATATGTTGAATTTATAAACTTTTGTTTGATCCTGATTGTTTTTATACGGCGTACATTTATTTTCCAATTATTATTTTGATTTTAATAATGTTGAATATTATATGTACATAAATAACAGAATAAATTAATTTTCTATCATACTGTTGATTTACAAATTAATTATAAAATGAATGAAAACTGATCACAGTTATATCAATTGCTTAATCCCGAATATAATGGTTAGCTTTTAGCTCCTATATGAAAATCAATTCTTTGCTTTCGATGAAAGAAATAATGGGCTATTTTAATATCCACCAAACGTTTATATTTATTTCAGTCATTTCGCCGCGACCTTCAAGCTACATCGATTGCGTGCCTAACTGAGACTGCGAAATAACCTGAAATCTATATCTCATGATAATTTTGTGTGTACTTCACATAATTTTCATTTCAAAGAACAATTACCACTTTAATCCAAATTACTAACTTACCTTCATTCGGAAAAAAACTCGTTTTATTAAAAAACACTAGCGAATAAGATTTTTATCCCCGGGACAATAATGACTTTTCTAGTCAATTTTAATACATAGAAAACGAATATGTCATTTAAAAACTCTATCAGATCTCAGTTTTTTATTTATATTATTCCCGACTGTGTAATAATATAGTGTATGGCTTATACTAAGCTTTGTTACTTACATTTTATAGAATAGATACTAAATAAATCATTATATGTAGTTCAAAACATAATTATTACGCTTTATAATAGTTGTACTTGGCGGGTTTTATAATCCCTAAACTTACTGTGTCACGCACAGAAGTCCCTTGCTAAAATGGGAGCGCCGGAGCGGAAAAGAATTGTAAGATACGTCAGTATTGTAATCACTCAGATACTTTTTAATATGTTTGTGAAAGTTTACACTAAAATCCCAAATGAAAAATCTATAAAATTACAAAAACAACTTACATTCAATACTTTAGTTGTAAACTTGGGGCTCAAAATATTGTTACATTACTGTATTTGTACAACTACTTTGAGAAAGTGGTTATATGAAAATTTTAAATTCTTACCATTCCCGTACATATGATTTGGCGAGAACGACAAAATCACCGAATGATTGTTATTTCTGTATGGTAAAAAAGTATTAGGTTTGACTAAGGAAACAAAATACAATGATATTTATCCAAATGTGACGTCGTCCCTCAAAGCGAAACTTTACCGTACCAGTTTCCCTTAAAAAAAAAAAAAAAAAAAAAAAAAAAAAACCAACCTGGTAATTGCAGTAACGATGACTTAAATAAGTTCTCAAGTTCAAGTGTTTCAATATACGAATCCTCTATCACTAGTAACGTGGTCAATTGTTCGATCAATTCGGTTTTGATGATTTAGTGCGGGATTGGGGAAAAGCATGCAGAAATATTCGTCTCGAGGTTGCAACAGTGGAACATGCCTGCTGAAACTATTGGAATGTTTTATTTCCTAGTTTAACATACGCAAAGTTAAAAAATGGTATTTCGTTGGCCCACAAATAAGGAAGCTTTTAAACGACGATGTTTTTAAAGTAAGCTAATAAATGTGAAATTGGCGGCCTGGCGTGCTTTCAAGGTAGTGGTAGAAACGATTCTTGGCAATAGACAGGATTTTTAATAGTGTTAAAAGTCTGTTTTACTGGTGGACACTGATGATACATGAGATGAAACGATAAATTGGGAAAGGATTTTAGCGAAGGAAAAGTCCCAGGCCTAAGTTTAGGGTACCTTCTGGCATTTGTCACTTATGAGGACTGAGGAAAACCTGAAAAAACTTCAGTCAGGGAGAGCGGTCCTGGCGAAATTAGATATTTTAGCGGTGATAGAGACTAAAAGAATTCCAACCCTAAAACTCCCGTTCACGAATCTGGGCCTTAACGGGTGGCTTGAACCTGTGACGCTAAAATATAGATGGAGTTAACAATATGTAGACACACTACTGCAATGTGATAAAGAAATTAGCTTTAAGATGTCACTAAAAGTGCATTTTCTCCGTTCATACTCTTTTTTCCTGGAAACTTGGATGCTGTGAGTGATGTACAGGAACAGCGTTTTCATCAGGACATAGCCAGCATGTTTTTTTTTTTTTTTCTTATTTGTATATTTACGGACGCTCTTTAACATCTCAGGTCATCAGCGTCCTGGGCGTGAAACGGCCGACAAATTTTGCTCAGAGGCCTCTTCTTTCAATTTTGGGGTTCTTTATCGTGCCGTAAATGTACGACACGGGACCCATGGCTTTACTTCCCTTCCGAAGGAAGCCATACTTAGGATTTTTACGCCCGAAAAAAGCCATCGATCATGGCCGGGTTTGAACCCGCGATCTTGGGTTTAGAAAGCAAGTATGGTTACCACTACACCACCAGGACCGACAAATCACAATGGTAAAAGTTGTCGAGGTCGTGGGGATCTGCAATGTTGGGGAATAGGCTGGTTTCTGAAGAGGGACAAGAGAAAGCCACTAGGCAGTAAGCATTTCAGGACCTATGAAGATGTGTGTTTTGTTATTTCTATTATTACACTTTAATCCCTTTTATAAATTAATTTTGTTGCCATTTTGAATAAAAGTACTTTTCATTGTCCTGAAAATACCAGATTTCAATAGACATGTATGTAAATTACTGATTAAACATTTCCGATTTTGACTTATTTTGGATATTTTTTGAACTGAGCCCGATAGGAAACAGCCAAAGTCATTGCATTTCATATGCAAAATCTCTTTTACTGTGGAGGCATGATAAAAATGGTTTTGTTCCCTAGTATAACCAAATTGTTTTCAAAATAATCTAACAATCCAATGAAACAAAATAATCCATTGTTTTTCATTCTGTTGTCCCATCACTTATTCCAATAGCCTTTATTTCCTCTCTGCTCTAGTTGTATCATTTCAATACAATACCTATGGTAAAACGCACATACCTAATGCATTATAATTAATAATACTGGCGAATCAATAGCATGTATTCGCATAAAAACTTGAACTATACTAATCTCTTAATTGCAAACTGAGTTGTAATGACACAAGACGGACATAATATTAGCTCTCGTAACAGCAAACTCCAACTGACATTTTAGCTTTTAGTTCACTTCTTCTTCTTCTTCTTCTTCTTCTTCTTCTTCCTCTTCTCATTTAGAGCTATAGCCCGGGGTGAACCTTGGCCTGCCCCGGCGACCTCTGCATCTCCGTCTTACTTCTTTAATAGAGGGCAGTACTGCAGTAGGGCATGTGATGAGCATGCCGGCATCCTACCGGTTGCCTAGGCGGCTTTCGAGACCGACTTTGGTTCAGTTACTGCCAGGTGACTAGTGTGACCTGATGCAGAGTGCGCTGTACTAAACTGAGAAAGTAGACCACAAATAACAATCGATAATTAATTACAAAAGGAATGGGTATTAGAGCCTTTTCCTATTTGATAACTAGACGTTTTTATAAGCTACTTAATGTTCTACGATCGATAGGAGATACAGGATCTTTTAAGCAATTCTTGTATATTGAGTTGCGAAGGATGATTTTAAAAATCTACTTTTGAAAAGGGTTTATTCTTCAAGGCAATGCTGTTAAAATCTACATTTAGCACATTTTCCTCTCTTTTCTGTTTATACGCCTGTTTTTCGTGCCTCATTTTGACATTAGGGACTATGATGTGTGCAGAGTAATATATGACAACAGCTTCACTTTTGTGATTTTCTACTTAACAAAACATTATAACTTTCCTATGTTTGATAATTAATGATGCTGAGCAATTAACCCAGAAACAGTGAAATGAAAACTCAGAAATCTCCTAGAAGGTTAGAAGGTTTTGGTTGCTAATGCAAGAGAAAGATTAACAACAACTTGACTTGCCGAAATCAGCACAGATTCGTATTATCACAAATATGGCCGAAGGATGCATTAATTTAGCAAATAGTCGAAATTATTATGAGAAAAGTTTATTCTATATGCTTGAATAACTATATTTTTACTTTACTTTTTTATTAAGCTTAGTTGCATCAGAAAGTGCTAACTTATTTATCTGTATTCGGTTAATCACTTTCTGCGGCAATACATAAGGATTTTATCATGACATCTACGTTTGCTTAGTAACAAGCAGAATCATACTGAACCTAGGACTGTCATGCGTCACTAGGGAAGTTCTATAACCTACTCACTGTTTTGTTATTGGGTGGTATAATTTAAACCTAGGCTGATCGTTTACCGTAATTGGTGAAAGGTATAACATATTGTAAAACATCCGCTAGACGGTTATGAAACTATATTAAGAGGCAGCTTTATCCTTGTGCCGGCCTTCATCTGTCTTCTACCATGTGCGGCTGCTAGTCGCTGTGCAACCTCGACCTGTGGCACCGTCTCTAAGGTACGGGTCCTGTTGGCTGTAATAGCTCGACTTGCAATTGTCACCTTATAAGTCACTAACTAAGCCTCAGTAGCGAGGAAACCTTAAGCTCTATAATAAAAGAAGTAACAATGGCAGTAGCATTATCTTAAATTATATCTGCGATTGCTCCTACCGCTACGCTCCCCTAGTCAACCTTATTCGTGACGTAATTGATGGAGACCCGTAGTTAATTGTCAAAGTACGATCAGTAGACATTCATATTTCTCAGTTCCTTAAAAGGAGGGAAAAAAAAAAAAAAAAAAAAAAAAAAAAAAAAAAAAAAAACTTGGAAATAAATAAATCTACATTATATTTAGATAGCGAAATTACACGATGGAGTTATTACACTAAAGTAATAAAATTTGACAAAATTTTGTTTATTAACAGGAATAATGAATATAAATATAATTTGGAAGTCTAATATTTTTTAAACAATCCCTTTGTCTTAATGTATGTGTTTATTCTTTCAGGCATCTGAAAAAAAGATTGGCATATATTATTATATCCATATAATTTTGCCGGATATTTAACAATGCTTCCATAAATTAGTTTCTCGTTTGTGGCGTTGTTCCTTTTCCTCAGAAATAAATAATAATACCCAAAATGTTTTGAATTCGAAGCTTTAAGCTGAATATTTTTATAGTTTAGAAAAAAATCAGGTACAAATTACATTAATGTACATTAACTGATATACACGAATAAAATATACTAACTCATACTTTTTCTATCTTCATTATTATTTATTTATTTATTTATTTACCTTGAGAATGGAAACCATACCGCAACATAAGCATCATATAAAGGACACTTAATGTTGGAGAGATAAGATTTTTCAGAGTACCAATACGGCATTTATAAAATCATGAAAGTGCAACAAACCTCTTCCGAAAGAAAAACAAGGGCTGTGTGTGTTTCTCTTTTATTTATATTGTTTGAAATTCCTAGGCAAAATCTGCGCCAACCGATTTTGTAAATCTTCCTTGTGTCACGATTTTAGCTTTAATATTGTTTAGAATTAGGATTAGGGTTTACCTGTAACATTTTTTGTGGGCAAGGGCTACTTTATGAAGAAAGGAATATCATTTTGAGTAGTCATGGAGTGATTCGTTCCTGTTATTATCAGTTTCCTCATTAGCAAGTTCCATATTTCCATTCCTTTGCTTGTCAGTCCTGGTGGTGTAGTGGTAACCATACTTGCCTTCTAAATCCAAGATCGCGGGTTCAAACCCGGCCAGGATCGATGTATTTTTTCGGGAGTAAATATCCTAAATATGGCTTCCTTCGGAAGGGAAGTAAAGCCGTGGATTCCGTGTCATAAATTTACGGCACGAAAAAGAACCTCAAGCCTGAAAGAAGAGACCTCTGAGCAAAATGTGTCGGCTGTTTCACGCCCAGAATTGAATGGGACGCAGATGACCTGAGATGTTAAAGACCGTCCGCAAATAAATCAAATCAAATCAGTCCTTTGCTGATGTAGAGCTATCTTCTGCCGAGATCTTCCTCAGTTGTCCAAACAGCAATCATCTCGTGTTTTGGATTTCATTTGCGATCCTAAGGTCCCAAGTTGTTATTCTGTAAATCCATATATTGGGATCTAGCCTCTTCACTTTTCCCGATTATTTCTATTTTAAACGGGTGGCTTTGTCGACAGTTTCTTGAAGGCCTGTTTTCTTCCTTATTTCCTGGTTTGATACTTTGTACCGTAGTATAATGTTTCGAAATGTTCTCCCCTGACACGCTTCTATTGTTCTTTTCCGTTTGTTTGTTTTGTTTTGTTAAGACTACGTGTTTTAGATCCACACAGAAGAGGTGGGAGGGTGCACATGGCGGTAATGTGATCGATACTTTGCCTCTATCCGTCCTCAAAAGAAATATACAGTTTTATGAAAAATGATCAAGGGCAAGAGCGTGCTTTGGGAAAAGCTAGATAAGCGCCGCTTACTTAAGGCTCGCATTTGGTGTAAAATAATCTAGTTTCCTCTTTCTATTTAATTTAGAAGTCTGCTTTTCAAACAAAGTATAGTTTTGTTTCTTGTCCTTTGCATAATTACACTTCTGCAGTATAAGGCTACTTTCAGCTGACAACTAGTTACTTTTATCGTGACAGCATATGCAAAAAATAGACTGTCATTCACACAAGTTCCGAACAAAGATAATAGTTCCTGTAGCGCTTGGCAAGAACTTTTCAGTTTCATTACACACTGTTGATACTTTTATATGTTAAGTTGGTTCTAATCAGTAATTTTGAAATTAATCGATATTTCATATTTTTTAAGATAAAGTTCATTATATTATAGCAGAGAGATTTATATGTAGTACTGTAAATTTAATCAATCATGATGGGTGATTTCTTATGTTCCATAGATGAATTGAAACTTTCATTTTGACTTCATATTACACTGCAGAAATAAATTAACATAATGTAGTGACCAATCATTCCCTGAGATACCAAAGCTTTTTGCTTCACACAAAGAAAAGGGAAATGAATATAATGGGCACTTTAAGAAAAACAGTAACAAAATATAATGGATTGCAGGGAGTAAAAAAGTAAATAAACTGTATTACTGAGTATGTCTTTGTTTGATAGAGAAGAAAATGTTGATCTAAAAATGATTATGTTATTATATACACTCTTCATAATATCATTAACGAGAATAAAAAATCCAGGTCCATATTTTTAGTGCTCCGTTGTTTAATTCATTTGCATCTCCCGAATAGAGCAGGTAGATTCACAACTCCGTGCCAGTATGAAACACCATTAGAGGGTGCAAAAAAAAAAAAAAAAAACAACAAACAAACAAACAAACAACAACAAAAAACAGGAAAATATTGAAAAGGTTTAGACAGACTTTTTTTTTTTTAGCCTACATTGAGAGAAGTTTATTCACATGCATTATTCAGTTATTTTGCAAAGTACAGTGTGGCCATCAACGCGCACAATAAAAAAAAGAAAAAAGAAAACTATCGCATTCAAAGGTACTTCAAACTTCATAAAATATAATTTTATTTTCCTAATAGGTGTATTATGGGTAAAATAAAATAGTTTTATTAAAACAGTTTGTTGCAGCAATGTTAGATGAAATTCCAAATTTTATGAATGTATTGTAGCTTTCAACATCTCTTATTTAAGCAGATTCAGAGAATGGGGAGAATATTAAGGTTTATATCTTTTACTGATATAAACAATGATAGATGTGTTTATCCCGAAATGTAAAAAAATACATTTTAATGTGATTTAAGTAATTAATTGGTTTTTCAATTGCCGTTATAGCTGGTCATACAAATAACCTGAAACTAAAGAGTGTATATATCATAAAACTATGTTTTTGCACCGTTTCTGTCATAACCTTCAGGGTTTTCAACATACATATTCGGATTCTTTCTTTCACGAACTTCTGAAAGAACAGGAGCACAAGAACTACTTGTACGTTCAAGAAGATGCCTAGATATACTGCAACTTCACGCCATGCCTTGTTCATATTGAAAAGAAGCCTAAATATGAATTAATTGGCTTAGGTAGAAGATAGTTTTTACTCATGCAATGAAACAATGTTGGGTTCCTTAATTATTTAGAGCAGGATTTTCAGGTACACTGGCGCGCGTTTCTATATATTGCAAACGCACTCGTTAGATATTCAATTATGTTATGAAATATTTGGCGAAAAAATAATCAGAATCTCAAAAAATGCGAAATTCCTTGTGGAGATAAATGTTAGCTTATAAGCATGAAAAAGTATTTCAACACTACAAAGCAAACATCCTTGGACAGAACTATAACCTGAAGTTGAACCATATCTATTCAATTGTTTCAAGATTTATTTGCACAACTGGAACTTTGTGCCTTTGTTGGATCCTCTCAAGTATGAAGAATACAGCATGCACTTCACGGTTTATAATTTCGAATAGGATATAAACTCAGATATATCTGACTTTATCATATTAAAGAATGAACCCATTTTGTTCTAATCTTACGAAAATATTCTGGAAAATCCAAGGAAATGCAAATTGATATATTATTACGATAAATATACGCATTAGTCTTAATTGGGATTACTATACTAGCACCAACAACTACCATGTACCATTCTCGCTTCCAGAGGAATGAAAACTTACCAAAGGTCAACCAAAGCCAAGAGCACTCCAAGGTTTATCATTATCAGGCTATAGGAAAGGCATTTCTTTACACACTAATGCAATCTGCTACATGATATAAAAGTGTTATCAAAAGGTGGAAGGGTTTTTCCTTTAAGCGATAGAGCTTTAAACTATTATAAGCAGTTGTACTTAATTTATTAATTGTCAAAGCTTACTAACGCAAAAAGGCACTGCATGCCCCTGCTCAAGAGCGGACATAGTAAATATGATGTCACAAGTGAACAGCTGGCATGGACATTTCGTTTCGTTTCCGATTGAGTGTCCTACAAGAAAATGGGTATTGGAGCATGCATAGTAGACTTCCCTCTCTCAAGTTTTATCTCGACCTCTACAGGCCTCTTACAATTTGTCCGCAAATTTCTGCATCACTATCAGTGATTTTAAATAGCCTGCAATTGATGATCTCTAGGTTAAGATTATTTCGTAAAAGGGCACATAACCTCAGACATGCATTTGTTTCGGCGAGACGTAGTAGCTCCTCTCGTGCCCTTGTAGATGATTCCAAGTCACCACGCACTAGGACCTCTCCCAGGGCCAAAAGGTTCGAGCCGTAATCATCACCCGGCTCTCCATCTCCTAGCTGCAGAACTTGCAATACCAAAAGCTGCATTGGAAGTGCCATCTGAGCTGCTGATATAGGTAGTGAGGCAGCTGCTGCCATCTGCGCAGGGGACATAGACAGTGCACCGTGAGCTGACATTTCTGAAACGAAAATAAACAGTGTTTAGCACCATCGATTACTACAGAGCGGGATGTCTAGGATAGGGGCTTGCATTCGAGAGGTCCCAGGTTTCGTGGTTTCCCTGGTCGTTAGCCAAATGCTATAATTGAGTTTAAAGCAAGATGACCGCCAGCAGCTAACACGCTTCACCTAAGCTCTTGACTGTATTTTAGCAGGTGTTTGTACTTGTTTTCTTGTTGAAAATAACCTCCATCTTGTTATCTTGTTTCGAAGTTCGATTGTGCAAGTAAAATAAACATGGGCCCCAGGAAAAACAACCAAGATGCCGATATTGTGGAAATCGTTAAGAGTACAGTGGCGGAAGCTCTAAAAGATCCGGTACAAACGACGCACTCGCCGCTCGGCTTCGTGACCTCGTGGTTGGTGAACTGAAAGTCACGTTGGAGGCTAATACGGAGGTGATCGGTAATCTGCAGGAGCAATTACGTGATAAGGATAAAAAGATAGAGCAGAAACTGGACAACCTGGAGCAGTAGCAACGGCGCCAATGTCTTCGCACCTTTGATGCGAATGAGGAAGTTGGTGAGGACTTAGATAAGATCACCATGGATGTCGCATGTAAGGTAGGAGTTCAACTGATTTCCGCTGATATAGATCGCAGTCTATAGGTTGTGAGGAGAAACTGAAAAGCCCCATGCTATAATTATTGAGTTTTTGAGCTATCGCAAACGAAGCGAATTTTTCGGGAATACAAAACAACTAAAATGGTCCGGTATTATTACGATTCGAGAATGTCTTACCAGAGCAAGACACCAATTATTATAATTGTGCATTGTTAAACACGGGTAAGAAAAATGTGTGGACAATGGGCGGTTTCATTTTAGTGCGCGAGGGGGATAACAAAAGAAAAATTACTTCCGCAAGAGATATTGAAGCCTGAGGCAGTATGAGCTTCGTGTATAATTGTGTGACAATATTATTATTATTATTATTATTATTATTATTATTATTATTTTAAATAATTTATCTCAATTTTATTATTATTATGGAATAGAATTAGGAAAGTGTCTAGGTTAGTTGTTAAAACTTTATTTATTTCAAGTTGGCGACATTTATTGCAGGTATAAATAATGATTTGACAGACTCTGGCATCCCGCTGGCGATTGACCTTGATCACAATGCATCCAAAGCGGCGGAAACAGGCTATCTCCTGTAAAGCTTACTCTCCTCCCATACCCAGGCACTCGTTTGGCTCGTGTTAACGCTCAAGGTCTCACTACCATTAGTCATTAGTCATTTCCAGGGTTTCAATCAATATTTTTGTCCCTAAATCTTCATGCAATCATGATATCTGAGACATGGCTACAAGGCATAGTATGTTCTTCGCTGGTCAACCTGGATCGTAATAATCGTAGTAATAAACGAGAAGATAGAGTGGCAATATATGTTCGAACCTCCAATCTAAAATAATATATAGAACTGACAGTGAATACACGGTCCGCCCTGAGATTCTTCGCTTAGAGATAACACTCAGATCTACGAAATATTTACTCGGTGTCGTACATAAACCTCCCAAAATTAATTGTCTAGACGATCTAGAAATCCAATTGTTTAATTTATTGCCATTTTATGAGCATGTTGTAATTATGGGTGACTTCAATACCAATCGCACGTGACTCCACTTATACAACTCAGCTAGAGACAATGCTCTACTCCTGCAATATGTCCATTCTTCCTCTTGCTCCGACCCATCATACTCATTACTTCCAAACGCTACTGGACTTAATTATTACTACCTCCTGATGAACAGCTGCCAGCACCGGGACTTTCAGCTCTTGATCTTATTTACGTAGCACATTCGCTGCAGTGTCCCACAGACTTAACTTACAGAGACTTCAAACGTCGTCGATGTTAATTCCCGGGAATTCCATCTGGACATTACGCACAGTGGACCAAAAAGTTGACCAGTTAAATACATACATTACGGAACTGTTTAATAAATATGCCACACTACGAACAAAGCGAGTAACTAAACAGTCAGTACCATGAATGACTGCTGACATTCGGAATTTGATAGCTCAAAGAGGCCTCGCATATAGGGCTCATAGACGAAACCTGGAGAGCTATAAGTGTATTCGTAACAGGACAAATGATTCCATTAGAAATGCCAAAATAAGACACTCGACGTTACAAGCTGGATCAATGCAGCACAATACTGCTCTTGCTGCTGGAGGAATCTCTTGCTCTGTTGAGGAAGGACATCTATTAGTTAAATAATAACGCTTTAGCATCAACAGCACAATAGCGTAGGCGGTTAGAGCACTGTGTTATACTTGTGAAAATAGAATAGAGAGTTCAAAAGGTAACACAGTTATTAGCTAGATAATAACACTTCTGAATCAACAGCGCAATAGCAGAGGGGGTTAGAGCATGGTGCTACACTTGCGGAGATAGAATAGAGGGTTCAAATATCACCACCTCATGCTTTTTTTTTTCTGCCGAAGTTAAAGGAGATTTGCCGCCATTACAACGATTTACTCGCTGAATTAGTTTCGAATTGGAGTTAAAGCAGTTTGTCACAATTACAATGATTTATTCGCTAAAACACTGGGTCCACCAGTTTCTAAGATTTGCCCGAAGTTAGTCGACAGATAGGTTAGTGTGTGTATATATGAATTAGTTGCGAATTGGAGTAAGAGCACATTTCCCACCGTTACAATATTTCACCCGCCTAATAATGGAGATTAGCAGCAAGAGATTCCTTCATCCAGCAGAGCAAGACATTCCTCCAGCATCAAGAGCAGTATAGTGCTGCATTGATCCAGCTTGCAACGTCGAGTAAATAAGATATACTTACAGTCTCATTAAGCCGACTGCAGGCGTGGCAGGTATGTGGTGAGGCATTCACACAATTGAACTGGAAAAGGCTTCATTCCAGGTATACGAAACTAATCTTTCAGTAAAAGTTCCCTCAGAATTAAACAAAACCGACAACGAACAAACCATACGCGAAAACTACTTTCCGAAATACCTGACCGAAAGAAATTCCACTTGACACACATCACCTTATGGCAAAATTAAAACGTATAAAGACCAAGACACAGGGGTCCAGATCACATTGATATAACTTTTAAAAATAAAATAATTCACGTCACACTGCGAATTGTTACATCTTCAATGTCTCGCTCTTGACACCATCCTATCCCAAGCAGGCATTCATAAAAGCCCTTCGTAAGATAAAAACGTCCCAATCTCCTAAAGACTACAGACCAATGAGCATACTGCCGACGCTATCCAAAGAACGCATCATACAGAGCTGACAGATTATCTTAATGAGTATGACAATCTTGACCCTCACCAATCTGGCTTCAGACCAGGCCATAGCACAAGCTGAAGCAGTTTTACTGGGGGGAGGAATGAAAGATGAAAGAAGGGTTGACAATGGATGATGGTGTTTATTAATTTTGATTGAATTGCGAAATCCAATGAAGTTCTTCTCTCCCCGCCGCTTAACGATGCGTCGTCTCGGTGCCACCGGCTAGCTACTAGTATTTTGTACAGCTGGATGTTTCGTTACCTGTTCAAGTTAACGGGTGGAAATAGTTGGGAAATTGGGAATAAGAAAGCAGAGTATAAGATTGATGATGAAACTGTTTATTTTCTTCCGCCACTGTTACTTTGTAAAGGATCGTCTTTCTTAGTTCTATGGGACTTCAAGATCACTTGATTCAATTTACTCTTCCCTTCGCTTACTCACTGACTGCTTGCAAAAATTCTCACCTATCGCGACGGCTTCCCGTCAACCCCCTCCGATAGCTTCTTGTCAATTCTCCCCGACTATTTTGTAAACTCCCTTTTTATCAACATTTTCTTCATCCCCTGTTAGGCTTACTTTTCCCTTTTTACCATTGTTTCACTTAAAAAGTTCTCCCTATGCACTGAGGGGCATACATGTACTTCTACTTTCATATTATTTTCTAGATCCTTCCCTAAACTGTCACTTTCAACCGACCTTCACTTTCACTTATATTGTAATTTTGTTAAGTCGCTTCTCACTTCCACGCCCTATTGTTCAATCTGTTCTACTCTTTCCCTTTTTGGAGGTTAAATAAAGATGGAAGTCCACAGAAGTTAAAATAGACGACCCTTTTGCTTACACAAAAGAAGTGTTGTAACAAAACATACCAAAGGATGCTAGCTGTCTATTCATTGCATAGCACAATGGCTTTCACTTTCTCTTCCAACTCGACATATTGGCGACAGCTATTCAAGAAAACTCTCAATAGATATACAATACTTAGCAACTAACATGAATATACATAAATTGCACATACTATTTGTAATACTATTTAAATATCTTTGATGGATAAGATTAACGTTCTGTAGGATTTTAATCAGGGACGTCATTATTACTGCTTCAAAGGATAGCATTGTTTAACATATGTGAAGATATACTGGTGCCTGTGATGACCTACTTGTATTGCAAGACATGACTAAAGCTTTAGATTCCGTAGACACAGACTCACTTCTTACTAAACTAAAGGTGTTAAATACATCTGACAGTGTCGTCCTGTGATTCAACTCCTATCTTCGCGAGAGACAGCAGTGTGTTGTTTCTGGAAATCTTTCCTCTTCGTGGCGATTCGTGAAGGCAGGAGTTTCCCAGGATAATGTCCTGGGTCCCTTACTATTTTCATTATACATCAATGGCATATCTCTTACTATTAGCCACAGTAAATATCACCTCTACGCCGACGATTCATAACTTTACATACACTCTCGAACTAACGACATTCATGACGCAATAGCTAACATTAACCAAGATCTACACTCGGTTCATTCATGGACGCGTACCCTGGGTCTTGGTCTTAATCCCTTAGAATCGCAGGCTATGGTCGTGGGATACCAGCAACTGCTAAGTGTCATAGACATAGGCAATATTCCTACCATTAATATCAATCAAACAGCAATTACTTTCACTGATTCTGCGAAAAACCTTGGAATTATTATAGACAGCAATCTTTGTTGAGAAAATCGTGTTGCTGAAATCTACAGGAAGGTAAGTTCTCTAATCCATACGCTAAAAAGATTAAACTTGCCCCTACCCAGAACCTTAAAGAAATCTTGGTGCAATTCCTGGTGATGCCTTGCTTCGACTTCTGCGATTTTCGCTCACCGACTTAAACTCTACCATAGCATAAAAACAGCGTGTTCATAATACGTGCATACGCTACATCTGCGATGTGCGTCTGTTCGATCATATAACACCCTCCTCGATATGCTGTCTTGGTTCCGTCTGAAAGACTGAAAAAACATTCATTGTCATAAACTACTT
The DNA here is from genome assembly GCA_030762175.1 of Metallyticus violacea. Taxonomy (NCBI): domain Eukaryota; kingdom Metazoa; phylum Arthropoda; class Insecta; order Mantodea; family Metallyticidae; genus Metallyticus; species Metallyticus violacea. Next base: position 73,739,727 of record CM060830.1, read on the forward strand.
TTCAAAATTATCCATACATCTTCTTCGTCTTATAATTACTCGTTTTCAAAATCTGTCTTCCTCTCATAATCTTAACACACGTTCTGAATCCCAGCATGTACTATTATTATATCACTTTACTCATCATCATTCACCGCAACCACTGCCCGTCTCTGGAATATATTGTCACGGGATGTCAGAGACTGTCAAACTTTAGCAGCTTTTCATAAGAAATTGTTTAATGTTATTAGAAATAATCTATTAACCTAGATTCAGATTCCTTTTGTTACAATGCATGTGTTTATTTGTTTTGCCCTACTGTAGAATTAATTATTCATTCTATTATTTTATTAGCATCATAAATGTTCCTATTTCCCTCATAGTTTGTTAGGAATTTTAAATTTCTGTTTTGCTTGTATCTTTATTTTCACTTTCATGATTTACGTAGGTTGATATACGAGTATGTATAAACTGCCCTTGCGGGTGCTTATTGTATATTATTGTTTTTTTTTATTTTCTTGTTTTTTTTTCTTCTTCTTTAGTTAATGTTTTTCATTGTCCATATTTATGTATTAAAATACTTTTATTTATATACATCATGCTTTACATTGGTTTATATGTGTATGAGTATTGTCAACTTTACTGACAATGTTGTGATGGTAATAACTTCATGTAATTATTATTAGATTAGTAGAGAGGAAGAGAAGGCCTAATGGCCTTAGCTCTATCAGAATAAATAATTAAACACATAAATTGGTCTCTCCTTTCCACAAATGTTCCGCTCTCCCATTTTACCTCATTTCATTCCGTTGATTCTGTTGCAGGGACGAAAGTGTCAGGCGGGTTGGGCTGGTGATGCGTGCGGCGTGATAGCGGTCTGCACTATGGAAGCGTTTTGCCTCTGCGTCTTGTGTAAAAGCGGTCTTTTATTGTGCTCGAATCAAGGAGGCTCCGTCAGCGTCGATGTGCTCTATCTGAAAACTAGGTTAGGGACCTTGTGGCTATGCTAGAACAAATTTGCCCCTCTTATGAACCAACCAACATTCAGTAAGAAGCTGCGGGGCTCAAAATCTGGAAAGCTGTTTAAGTGTTTCTTCCGTGAGACAGCAAATTACTCTTTTTTCTGGTAAAGTAGCAACAAGACGGCTATGCTTCATTATTTTATACCAGATACATGTGCCAAATAAAGAGGTGGCCCTTTTCCTTTTTTGCGTCTCATATAGCCGTAAAATAATTTTGTTGTGGGCGAAAACCCCAATCGAAGTCGTTAAGATATCGCCCTTACTCTGTCGATATTTCTGTCACCTACCTGAAGGCACGCCCACTATTAATAAAGGATGTTATTGTTTAACAATTTGACTATTCTGCGAGCGTGCTTCGCAACACGCTAACTGCATGTAATTTTTTAATCGCACAAATTCTACAAATTTTAGTGTCTTCCATTTCTTATTTTAAGCCATCGTTTCACATGCTACTGGTGTCCATTGTTGGAGTAGTTACACTATTAGGCGAGTTCATTAATTTTTTTCCCAGTTTATCTTTAATAACGTCATTAAGTAAATTTTTGTGTTGTGACAAAATAACCACCTGATTCTGGTGTGATGCCAACTTTCCTAGCCACCCAGACAATGAAAAGTTGGCGACGGTGGGAAATAGTTAAAGAAAAATTACAGTTCAATAATTTTTGCAGCAGATAAAGTCTAAAATTATGTGCTGTTTACAATGCACTTATTAAGTATTGTCAAACAGTATAATGTAAAATAGCATCATAATATCATTTGTGAAGAAATGTTTTCCCTTTTGATATATATCACCATAAGAAAAATTAAGGAAATTTTAAGAACAAATCCAACCAGCCAGTAAAGCGCATTTACAAAAGTGATAAAAAGTAGTGGTCCGGCAGTGAAAAATTGTTATAAAAGCAGCTGTTTACTGGAGAGACATTTCAAAATTTGCAGTGAAGGCTTTTTTGTAAAGCAAGGCATAACAAAATCTACTGAAAACCTCCCCCTCGAAACGGAGAAGTGATTCAAAAATTTTCGTTGTGATAAAATTCGGTGACTCAATGAATAACCGAAATGGCTGACGATTTGTATAAACAAGTATCCTCAATATATCAATGATAACTTGCCGAAACTAACGATATTGAATATGTTGCACAAACTGCGCTCTTTTCTCGCGTAGCAATAACAGTTTCAAAGTAATTGAAACGTTTTCTTTTCTTCTTTTTTAATGTTTTTCACATTCGTGAAACCAGTATTGGGGAAATGAGCACGCTGTATTGGAATTCTTTAAATTAAAAAAAAAAAAAAAAAAAAAAAAACTTCTCCAGACATTCGTGGTTGTGTCTGCTAACGGTGCTGCGGTGATATGCAATGCAGCTGAAGGTTGATCTAGACAAACCAATATTTCAAAATTTCCAGTTCTTTTCTCATCAGCAATGTTTTTGTGCTGAGAAACTGAAGAGAGAACATACATTGTGCAAAACTTAAATTTCCTTCGATCCAGAGGGTTTTACCACTAAGTTCTTCTTCTTCTTCAAGATTTGGGCAGTGAATTTGAAGGGGATTCGCTGGTTGTCTTGGGACAGTATACTAAACGGTTTTATTCACTTTTGAAAGAAATAATATATTCTTAAAAATGAATATTATGTATCCTTCCAAAGACTCCATCATGCGTACAGGTCCTCGCCTTTTTATAACAGACCACAACTAGGAGATATGTATGATCTGGCGAGAACAGCGAAGAAACATTTCCTGCTGCCAAAATTATCATCAGCGGAGTTGTGAGATGAAGGGACATCTACTGGAGGAAGATTATGAAGATCAACGACTCCTTTGCTTGGGTGGCAGATTGATTGGTACTATTTTATGTAGATCTATACGCCTGGTAAGAAGACAGGACCTTGGAAGAGGTGGTGTCCATGTCAACAAGAGAGTCGCCGCAGTGGCTCGCTCTTTTCGCGAGTAGCGGCAAAATTCACCAGCTGGTGAGGCGGAGACCGGTGACATCAAAGCATCGAGATGATTGACGATATGGGACACTCACGCAAGGACGGGCTCAACAGATTGCAGCAGGTTAATTGCCATAGTATATTGAAAAATTAAAATAAAGTGCAAAGTCCTAATGCAATAATCATGGCTTCGGGATTAGGAAAATGTTAGATAAACTATAGAGTTATTACAAGGGGTAGGAGCAATGTGGGAGGGGACATATTTGTTTGCAGTAAAAAGCAATTTCTTGTGGGTACATAATGACGTATGCAGATAGAAAATGAGATGGTACGCTAGATATATCAACATGTCAACGACCAGCTAGGGAATTAAATTATTTAACTTTACACAAATTATAAGAAAAAAATTTAGTTCAACAGCACATGTGCGTAAGATAATTTCCCGGAGATTTAACTCTACCTACGGTAAATTGGAACGAGCTATCTGGTACAAATTACGAACTTCAAACAATAGTAAATGAGTTGGTTTGGGGGAAATTGTTTACCTAGGTAACATCTGGTTTCACCTGGGTCAATACTATGTTAGATATATATCTAGTCAGACCCGTGTCGCTTTACATTATTTACGAAGTATTGCAGAAAATTAGGGACCATAATAGCTTTTTATTAGAGGTCAATTGCGAAAATAAAATATTACCAAAGACAAATCCAATAATAATAATAATAATAATAATAATAATAATAATAATAATATGAGATTTCAACAAAACAGATGTTGAGAGGCACTACAAATGTTTATATTAGAAAAATATTATAATGTAAGAATGGAGGAAAATTGCATTACAATTAGAATAAAATTAAGGACACAATTTTTGAGGCAAGGATGAAATGTGTTCCTCGCAAAATAATAAAAAAATAACACCGATCCAGAGTATTATACCCAATACATCCGTTACTTAAAGAAAAAGTTTAGGGATGCTTATAATAAGCGTAAACAAAGCAATGCGCACTCAGTTAAATATTTATTAAATGTTCATTCTATTTTGGTACTTAACAAAAGCGATGATGACAATAAAAGTAACAATGATAATGCAAATAATGACTAAGATGAAGGAAGGGAAAATGTTTAACTTTTGAAATATCAGTGAAAAAAGTTAGAAAAAATATTTTAAAAACTCAGAAATCAGCAGTCAGGTGGTTGTGGTGACGTTACTATGGAAGTCTTGACGCTAGGAGGGGACGAGAGATTACCATTTCGTATCATGTGAGCTTATTCAACATATCTCTAAATAATTCTAACTTGCCGGAAGAATAGACATCCGCTGTCGTAGTACCTATTCATGAGGGCGGCATTAAAAGTTCATTGCTGCCAATAGGCAACAAAGAAACTATATGATATAAGATACTCGTGTTAAAAGGCATAATAGATGAAAGAGTGTGACTGGAATTTTGGCATAATGAGTTTAGGAATATAAAAGAAATATGTTATAGAAATATTCCTCTCAAATTTTGTAACTCGTAGGCGTCAACTATAAAGAAAGACTTCAATTAAACTCAAAAGAAGAATAAGTTCGTTAGTTATTTGTTTAATGATAAAATAAACATATCTTATGTACCGAAAATATTATATGGGTACTGTAATACGTAAACAAAGTACTTTAGAGTATGTTTGCTTGTTGTAAAAGATTTGTGTTGCGGTAATGTAAAATTATTTCTATAGTGATGCATTTAATTTTTAATTTATATGGTATCTAAAGAGGATATCCAATTATTTTAAAATTTTAAAATAACAATCTCAATAAGTTGAACCTATGTTCATTCATTTTGAAATCTATATAGCATACATTATGCGAATAATTCTTGCATATAAAGTTACGTCAAAGAAGATAAAAGAACTGAAGAATTTAATGGTATTAGTAGATAAACTGATATGCTATTTTAAGAACACATACGTAAACCTACCTGCAGAGAGCTGAATCCAATCCCTCTCGATGCTCTGTCACAAAAGCAATGCGCAATCTGTGCCTGGATGCTACGGTGGGAGCCAAATTAAATTTGACTATTTAACTAATCAAAGAAAATTTGCAACATCCTACAGGGCAGATTTGATTGGGAAGTTAATACAATAACTGGTGCACATGGATTCTTTGAATGCACCCTGTGACCCGCTAATCGTTTAGTACATTACATAATGCCCAGCGAGATAATTTGCTACATGCTCGATATGTACACTCGTTTTACAACACTATAGAGCTAGCACTTGTACGTGTGGAGCTTTTTATTTTTACCATATAATGTCTCGTAGCCGATAATTAGACCACTCCACCGAGGCGGTCCCGGTTTAATCTGATCCCAAGCGGAATTTATGCCGATTGAAGCAGCACTTGAACAGGTTTTCTCCGGGTCTTCCGTCATTCATTCCACAATTGCTCAATCATCATCTCGTTTTAATAACTGCGAAAAGCAAAGGGAAACTACCTCAGAATCTCTCTCCCATATAAGCTATAAACACGACATAATGCTGCTTAGTGTGGTGAAGAACCTGCCCTTAAATTAAATTCTGTTAATGAATGGTGATTAATTATGACATATCTCAAATAAATCGCCATATTTCTTTGGGGATATAATAAAAATAAAATGGATTAATAATAATGCACACTGTTTTAGTCTGTTTACGCCCAATATATTGTACTCGCGACATAATCAACTTTGGCTTCCCAGTTATTTTAAATCAAAGGATTGGCTATTAGGTTTTACACAAATGTACAATTAAACACCAGAGGACTGTTAAAATTACATTACCTTTCCAATAAAGAACGAATACTAACAAATGACAATAAAGTATAATAGCATACATTTACCTATTGGAAGCAACACGACTAGGAAACAATACAAAACTATCCTTCTGTCAAACTATTCCTGCAAAGTACTGGATACCGCTGCTAACCAGTGGTTAGTAGTATAGAAATGTAATAAATTAGGATAGAATAGCTGACTTCCAGGTTTAATTCTGACTGACTCCCAGTAATTTTGTTTATTTTGTAGATTTTGGAATATTAAATTGGGAAGTAGATTAGTAAATTTATATTCTGGTTTAATTTAATTCATTTTGGTTAATTTTACTTGATTTTAAGAAAATTTGTAAAATATTGTAGTAAGAGATTGTTGTACTGTATTGCTTATAATAATAAATGGAATTTTTGACATAGATGCCCTGGTTTAGGAAACCAGGTACCTGGGTGGTGTATACAGATTTTATGTGTGTATTTATTTATTTCTGAAACAATCTACAAAATGAAAGCAAATGGCGAAATTATATATATACGAGGTCTCTTCAAAAAGTATCGCGAATTTTGAATTTCCGCGGGCTAAGTAAGTAGTGTCTATTATGGATTAAGCCAAGGGATTAACCATAAATCCGCCACCAGGGCGCTAGTGTCGCTCGGATTATCCCCCTGGATTATCGTTAACCTAATGACTTAATCCATAATTCTAACGAATTAATCCATAATCCAATACTAACGAGATTATCCACGATCCACCCGATTGGTGGGGGGATTTTTTGGGAGATGGGGGTTTGGTGGGGGTGGCAGATTTTTTGGTGGGGGAAATTCAGCCTTATCATATTTTTATTAAAAACAAAATGGCGCCGTTAAAACAAAATGGCGTCAAGGAAAAATATCCTTATTTGCTTGTTAAAATGGCGCCTAATGGAAAAATATTTTTACTTGCTAAATCATAATTTTATTAAAAACAAAATTGCGCCGCGGGGAAAAATATGCATACAGTCAATGGCGCCGTGGGGTTAAACATTTTGGGGGGAAATACAACCATGAGTCAAGTCCGAGTTCGCTTTTCAAGGCGTGTTTCTGTGACGTCGTCAGACCTGTTGTGACATGTTTCTCTCATGGGGAAAAAAATATTTATAAATACAACCTTACATTGCTACATGGTAAAACAAAATGGGGCCGCGGTTAAGCATATATTTTTCTGCGGATTGTTTTAATTACAAACTGACACAGCATCACTGTAATGTAAATGCAATTGGTTTGTGTTGGCGGAAAATATGCATTTAAATACAACTAACAGTATTTGTTGCTAAAAGAAAATAGACTTTGAAAGATAAGTATTGTTAACCTTTTAATTACAAACTGTATGTATTAAACACGAAAGGTGTATCGCATTACTGTAATGATCAAAATAAAAATGATAAGTGTATTGTTTAATTGCAAGTTAAGTGTAATTAAAAACAATCAACACACAGCGCGTAATAAAATAAATTTTAAAAATCGTACATTACTGTAATGATCAAAATAAAAATGATAAATGTATTGTTTAATTGCAAGTTAATTGTAATTAAAACAATCAACACAACAGCACGTAATAAAATAAATTTTAAAAATCGTACATTAGTTATGATCAAAATAAAAAAAAAATTATAAGTGTATTGTTTAATTGCAAGTTAAGTGTAATTAAAACAATCAACACACAGAACGTAATAAAATAAATTGTAAAAATCGTACCTTATGTTTCGGCCTTTTCACAAGGAGACCTGCCACTACGCCGTCAATAATAGACTGACAAGCAACCCTTGTTATTCCGAGCGGTAACTTTCGCTTTTCAGCAAGATCGCAGCTCTCGCTTTCTGACACAACAAGCTTGTGAAAGAGCGGCTAAGTTTGTGGGAGAGCACATTTTTGCACTGAAGCCATTGTTATTAATATTAAATTGTTTTTACAATAATTCATTAATGGATAATATTTTTGCGATAGAGATGTCATTTTATATAAATGTGATGATAACACCAGCTGGTTGCTAAATTGTAATAGGAAAATAGCATAAACCAAAAATGTGATAACTCCAACTGGTTGCTAAATTGTAATATCATAAACAAACAAAAAAAGATGGAATATATAATTTACCGTCACCTCGCTGTGAAACCCAATATAATGCAGTACCTTTAAGACGCGGCCTGCGTTAAACTAAGTTTAATGTGATGTTATACATTCAACGTCCAGCCTAATTTGAATCGGGGAATTCCTCTGCGCTGTTTAAATACACATTATTATTTTATACATGTTATATAGTGTGAAAAAAAAACGGAAATAATAACGCGTGTAGAAAACGTTTTCTATATTATTCCATCTAGGTTGCTGTAATAAGAAGAGTTTTTGTCCATTTCACAACATAGGTCGTAAAATCCAAGTGGAAAGGAAATTCGTAAAGGTTTGACAAAACACACGTGAAAGATATTAATTTCAGAATGTATTAATCACTCGCAGATACATAAATGTATTTCAATTACAAATGGCGGCACAGGCATATTGTTAATAACTGTCCCAGTCACTGTTTTAGCGGCGATTCACTGTAAATAAATGTATTTCACACATATAATTACAAAATGGTTGCAAAGACATATTGTTAATAACCGTACCAGTCACTGTTTTAGCGGCGATTCACTGTAAAATATTATTTTAAAATATGTGCTTAATGTTTTTCGGGTAAAAGACACATCACTATCACTGTCTTCGGCGTCGTCGTCGCCCTCCTCCTCATGAGGCGTCGTGACGCATGTGAGTAGCATGTGGGAAAAGTTATTGTTGAGATTTTGCTGGGTCGACGGAATGGACATGGGCACGACGAATCCGTTGATGGACGCAGTGTGGAAGCAGCCTGCCGACGTGACCTTGTAGTCTAATGCCGGGGTGGTTCCGAGGTATATGGTGCAGCGTGCGTCGATGCCGTATAGTTGAGCTTTTGAAGGCAAGCATTGTTCTTCCACGACGTCGGAGTTGTTGGTGACTAGTTTGACGGTGACAGTTTTTGTCATTGCCAAAGAATGAGATTTCTGTGGAGAGCAGTTTGATGTAAGCAGGATACTCGCCGCTAGTTGTGACTTGATTTTGATTGTTAAAACGGAGCTTGACAAGGAGATTGTTGCCTATTCCCACCGGGTCTATTTGGCACGCCATGTTATGATGGTGAAAAGTTCATGACGTGCCTACGGTATCCGTTTCTGAGAACCTCCTCGCCCTCGTAGACTATGTAAAAGTCAAAAGTGTTGAGCTGGTCGATTAGTTCTTCAGAAAGATTGTTGAATCTGGTCGGTAGAAACACCTCTTGCCCGTTCTCGAGATGTACAAGCGTTCTGGGCCCGTGCTTTGTCGAGATGCTCCGGACTCGTTTCACGACGTAAGGCATGTTCGGCTGTAGCTTAGACACTGAAATATACTCTGTGTTGGCCGCCACTGCAGCTAGTTGGCGTAACGCGTCGCTGATCATGTTGACTGCTCTTTCGAACTCTTGGTTCTGTTACATCAACGCGACCTGGGGTTTTGTATGTGCGGAGGTGAAAGTTGTTTGTCACGAACCTATTTTTGGGAGGCGAAAGTTGTTATGACCAACATGTCCGAGCTCGTTTTTCAAGACATGTTTGTGACGTCGTCAGATCTGTTGTGACATGTTTCTCTGATGAATTGTGCTTTTAGAAAATGTTCCATCTCCAGGAACATTTTAAATGTGGCATAACGAATGTATCTTGTATACTCGGTGAAATTAGTTTTCTCCCCTGCGTGATGCAAATAATTGCGATATGCACCTATTTGATTTTGTACTTCTATCTCGTCCTTCTGCTTGTGATAGATGATGTCGGTAATAATACGCTGCAGGCTTACTAGTGTGTCCCATTCCTCCATGCTCAGTGATATGCAGCTTCCATCCATTTTGATGACCAGGTTTAGTGCTCCAAATACACGTTTAAAAACGATGGATAGTCCATTCTCAACTGCCACTCTTTTAGATGGGAAGTCAAGCCCTGTATTGCGGGCATCGTCTCAGCAAGTTTCTGCCCCTCTGTCAAACCCAGGACCACAGCACCACGTCGTCCACCCATTGTCACCACGATCTTGTGCGGAGGTTTAGGCGAAAACCCAACGACAGTAAACTTGGACTGCTTGCTGTTCAAGAAGTAAATATCCGATAGAGGCCCCTGGTCCATGTCGCTGAAAGCAAGAACATAACCTCTGTAGCGTAATATTTTCACTAGCCACACGCGGTAATACGATCATGAATGCGACTTACCTGCCTGCCTCTCTCAGAGCAACTGGAGAAATTAACATCTCGGGGCGCGCGCGTTCTGAAAAAATACGGGGGGAAAATTGGCAAAATAAAAACGTTTCAAGTGTTATATATGTCTATTCATGCAAAAGTGATACTAACCTTTAATGATATGCAGCTCTGATGTGCAGTTTGTGTGCATCCGCCAAGACTGTAGGTTTTCTGAATGATGTCATCATTGTGATTAAAGTCGCTTATGCTGAATTGTGCAAAGAATTTCAGGCCTCGGAATCGGTGAGATAGGTAAGCAACAACGCAATGACCACAGGTGGTGCTGATATCGCCTAGCAACCTTCTAGCGTTGTGCGTCCATCTTGTACCGCAACAACGATTTAAAAATTTTAGAATATGCCCCGAAAAAGGTTCTAAACCATAGCTGTCGAAAAATTCCCCCCAGCCGTCCTTTGCAACAAAGATACAGATCCAATGCTTCCCTGGTTTCGTGCTAGGATCGGTGTTAACGACAACCGCTATGGGAAACTGTCTATTATGCAAATTTACGAGAGGTAATTGATCACAGGCGTACACGCCTAAAAAGTGTGGTGTGCATTTAGACAGAAGCTGACGTATTTGCGACGTATTCATGATACCAAAATGGTCCTGTTAGCGTCGATTTCTATAGTGCGATGTACTTTAGACAGCACTAGCAGATTGATAAGTTCTGGAGTTTGATCCTTAACACCTATATTTATAGACACGGTGCCGTGCCGTTGCCCCGAAATGTAAGACTCGTTAGGGCTCATATCTGCCGTTAGATCAAATACCATAATGGTATAACCGTGTGAATATTTATGTCTTGAAATTGAATGGCCTTCGTCCTTAAAGTGTATCCCGAGGCCGTCCTGTAGAGTTTGAAAACATTGGAGAAAATGACTGGCGTCAAAATCGGGTTGTAGGGGTTGTGAGGGAAAAGGCTGACCATTTACATACAATTGAAAAGAGTTCATTTTAAAGTGTTGCAAATTGTATGGGTTTTTGTTAATGTTGCCGTTGTATGCCTGGTCGGCAACCATGGCCACAACCACTATTCTGGGTATTTGACCTATGAAGACGTCGTTGAAAGTCATGCTACTAGCCCCCTTTGGAATGTTGAGAGCGTGAAACCCGACATATTTGAGATGGTACTTTGCATTACTCTTTGCTAACACTGCCTGATGAGCAAGCTTGATGGTAGGCGACGGTCTCACAGCTTTCAAAATAAGTCTAGCAGACTGAATCTCGGTGTAGACTTTAAAGTCCTTTATGTCAGAAAAGAGAGGAAAATTTGGCGAAGAGGGCGAGAGTTTAATGGTGACGCTTACATTGTTCAAGAGCAGATTTTCCTGATTAAAGAGTGCATTGGAAAGATTTCCCATTAGCTGCACAGCTTTGCTTCCTTTGGTATACTCGCCACGCCACTTGATTCCATCGTTTGTTGCATATGTATTCTCCGTGTCCTTTTTCCACAGCGTGGACTCTAGTCTGCTGTTCATGACATCCTCCGAATAATTGAGCAGGGTCTCAATGTATGTTCTATAGGGGTAACCTGGTTGAGGCATGGAAACGGTGACATTGTTGAGTGACACTTCTACCTGTTGAAACAACGAATTTAGAGTAATGTTTACAAAGGTCACCTGTTTGTCCTCTTTCAAATCATTTCCTCTGTCATCGACTATTCGCACGAACAGCTCTAGTACTACATAGGCGAGGTAATCGTCTGCATTGCCAGAGTAATGAAATGTTATGAGAGAATTTTTCATGGGTGTATTTTAAGGGTTTAGAGATATGTAGCGGCACTCTTCCACGTTCATTTGAACGGGCAAGTCTTTGAAGATGTCTAGCTCCGAACTCATGTGCACCAACGATTCGTCAGACATTATGAAAACACGTCTATCACCTTTCTACCACGGCGTTTAGTCATAGACTGAGTGTTTATTGTCCCTTTCGCGCGTTTAATAGGTCACTACCTATCATAGAGTCTATCTTTACGTCAGCTTTCCTCTTCAAATTATTTCCCTCCTCCTTCAGTCTAGTTTTTAACGACTCCTTTGGGGAAACACCCGAATTTGCAACATCTGTAAGCCCATTAGCGCCCATTTTCAGTGCCTCTTTACCGACAGCTTTCACACCGCTCTTGAAAAACGGCAGTACAGTTCTGATAAGTCCGCCGAGAGCAGACAACAAGCCGCTACCTTTCTGATAACGTTTGCCCCTATACAGGAGAAAATCTCGATTGTCTAAAGCTCCTCCAGCCTGATTTAGGTAATATCTGGTGACAGTGTTCAACTCCATTTCGGGCGAAATGTTAGAACTATAGTAGATGAAAGACCGTCTACAAATGGCAAGAAATCACCGTAACCGTTTCTTAAATCTATATTCACGCTTTTAAAGTCTTGCTGCATCAAAGGTACCCAGTTAAGTGGAGTGAAAGACTTTTCAATAGTCATGCATGTATTGTCACGTTTTTCATACTCTACAGAAACGCTTTCAATAACCTGTACAAACGTGTTGCCCACCACTTGTGGTGCTATCAGATTGCAGTAAATGAACATCTCCTAAAGGAAACCCATGTATGGATCTACAATATGTATACCAACTTCCTGTTCTACCACGTTTTTATATGGTTCGAACCCCATCATCTTGGCCAGAGATGGCGACAAAACCAACATGTGTATAAGCTTCTTTTGCGTGTCTGACGGTTTAGGAACGATCGATGGGGTTGACTTAGGAGTTGGTTGCTTAGTCGGAGGATTTGTTTTATTCTGTACCTTTGTTTTCAATGTTTGGTTCGATACACCTCTCCTGGTTCTGGAAGATGTAGCATTTTCTACATAACCTACATATTTGCTGGTGGGAATATGGCTGACATGTGTGACCTTAATGTTAACGTCTGCAATATTTTTCCCCTCTTTATAAATGAAAAAGTCTTCGACCTATAACGTTTCGCGTATAACAGAGTTAACGGCGAGTACCAAGTCTTTAGAGTTTTGTACAATACCATGGGGCAATTGTAAGTTAAATTTTGAATGTGTCACGGTTCGGTCATATTATACATGGCTCCAATGATTTTATTATCGTGATTTGTCACTTTATAGAATTTTACGGGGTACCTAACCTTTTGCAGTGCTACCTCCCATTCTCCTTGCAACACTATTCTCTCCGGTAAGATGTTTGAAAATCTGGAAGTTGTATTGTCATTGAAATGGTCCATAGAGGCATTACTCACGAGAGTGAGAGAAAAACGTTTTGTTCTAATCATATGGAATTGATAGATGAAGCCAGGACCCAAGAGTTAAACTTGTTTGGATAACCTTTCCACTTAACAAGTAATTGCTTATTGCGACCGCGACCTTTAGTATCGAGTATTTTGTCTATTTTAATTGACTTCGGGAGAGCAGCCTTTTGTATCTCCTCGGAGTAGAATATGGCGTCTATGGCTTCACCGCTCAAGTCCTTTAATTTCTACACGACGGGGTCGCCGTGTACCACCTTGTCAATCTGAAAATTTTCGTCTGTTCAGTTTTGCTCGTAACCCTTAGCAAACTTCATTTTCTGTTTTGATATGCGAACGTGATCTCCGACGTTAAATTTAATTTTACTCGGCTTGACTGCGCTCTGACCGTAAAGATTTTCGTATACCTGTAAAATGTTGCGTTCATCGACATCCTTTGGAGCCATCTTTATTGACCTGTGAAATGAACTATTGTACGAGTTTACAATCGCGGGAAGGACATCTAAGTATCTATATGTGTTTTCATGGGTGAAATATTTCCACATTTTCGTCTTTAAGGTTCTATTGAAACGCTCTAAAACGCTGGCTTTGACATTGTTTTTTTGTTGTGTAATACTTTACACCATTATTGGTTAAAAATGTTTGAAAAGTTTTGTTGGTGAACTCGGTTCCTTTATCTGATTGCAACTCCTTGGGTCTGCGATGTGAGAATATAGTTTTAAATGCATGTGTAATTTCCGTCCCTGCTTTAGATTTTAACGGTATAGCCCAAGCACATTTCGAGAAAACTTTGATCACCGTCAAGATGTAAACAAAAGGCGCGTTGTATTCTTTTACGTTGTTCATTATATTCAGATCAGCTTCCCAAAGGTCGTCCATGTTGGTCACGTGGTAATTTCTGGTGGAAAATCTTTTCCTTGTTGGTCTGTGAAATGTATAACTATCCTGCGTTTGAAGAAAGGACTTGATCTTTGATTTTGGTATGCCTGTGGCCTTGCGAACTTTCTCTGCTGTACCAAAACCTGCATAATGTTCTGGATTGAAATAAATTTTCTTCAACGCGTTCATAGTTGTTCCCACACTTGTTTGCGAAGGATATAGGACTTTCGACTCTTTTTTTAACCTTTACAGGCTCCTCCTTCTTTACTTCAAACACGTCTTCTTCTTCTTCTTCTTCTTCTTCTTCTTCTTCTTCTTCTTCTTCTTCTTTTGATTCGAGGTATGGTTCTCTTACTTGTGACATAAGATCGAGATAGTTCCCCAACTTATATTTTATCAACCGCCATTTCTCGGGGGCTGCCAATTGTGTACGGTGCACCTTAGTCATTTCTCTGATGAGTTGTCTAAGTGATTTGTCTACGAGATGAAGCTTTTCGACAGCTTTAGGTTGTGAAGCTACTATAATTTGCTTACCATACTTCATTTTGACAAGAGTGCACTGCCCAGCGAAGCCAATATCGGAAGTAGAAAAGCAGGTAAAAAGCCTCCTCTCTGCACAAGATTTTTTTTCTTGTTCTTTAAGGAAAATAGTTTGTTGATTAACTTTCTCCAGCAAGTTTTGTGTTTCTTTAAACGCTTCAAGCAATTTACAGGCAAATTGACATGCCCTCTGCACACGTTGAGTATACACTCTGAAATAGCTTTTATTAGCTCGGGGCAAGCGCTTTTTAACATTTTCTGTCTCAAAGAGGACTTGGCTTTGGCAAGTACTGTCATGTTTGCGTGCTGTCTCGCAATCAGCGGGGTACTCAACCTGGCAATGCTCATCCTGAATGCGTTTATGTTAAAATGACTGTAGTGTGCTGATTGTTCGCCTATTTAAGGGGCATTGAAAACCTTCAGAATGCGGTAAACAATTGGGTATGAAATAAGAAGCCGTTTCACCCGGAAGGACGCCGGTTCGATACCTGAATTGATTAGGCGTGTACTGAGTGCAATCCAACACTAGATAACCGTGACGGTTTTCGGTAGCCTTTTCAAATGCTTCTAGTAGAAACCTAGGGTTCTTTGGTTCGATCTGTTGACAAAGCCTGTCAATTTGCATTTTATCTCTATTGTTTTTAAACACGACAATGTAGTTTGCATTCAGAGAAATAGTTCGAAACTTCTTTCCTTGTGGAAACACGTTTTGGAGTATGTAAATAATTCCGAAACGTTTGTGATGCGAGTCTCTGGTGAAAAAATTTGACACGTTCAACCCGTCCGACTCATACATAAAGTCGTCCAGAATAACCAGATCTCCTTCGTTCACAGTCTCCAAATCTGGTATGCCTGCGTGGGTCGCGAAGAACGGACTTGGTTTAGGACCATATTCTGCTGGATGACACCACAACACTTTTCTCAAAGGCCTGTCAAACATTTCACCTGCATTACCAATTAAGTTTTTAACAAATGTTGATTTACCACACCGCGAAGGACCTGCAATCAGCATGGTACATGGATACTAAATTTAAAGTGTTGGTTTGCACACATTTTGGGCGACTGTCGTAAAAGTGATTAATTACGTCTTCTTTTATACCCGTACGAGTAGGAATCAAAGTTTTCACTTTGTACCCGCTTGTTAACCACCATTCTATAGGTTTTCTTTGAAGGCTCGGTTACTACAGAACCTAGAAATTTCCTAGATATCTGAGTTCCTTCAAGTACTACCGACATTGCATTTTCCCTCAGTGCTGTGTTGATGATTACGTTTGAGATTACCTTCTTCACATTCCCCGAGTTGAGGGTGATGCCTTTAATTTTACAGACAGAGCGCGTCTTTTCCCCACACCTGACTTCTATGGTGTAGCTTTTTGCGCCTGTAGATGAAAATCTGGAAATATATGCACCTGCTCCGTATTTTTCTAGTTCATCTGTCATACAGCCCAAAATGATCCTGTGGGAGGCATTCATTCCCCCGGCATGTATGTGGCTATAACAGAATCAGTGTCGAAATAACACACTGTCTCTCCCAATCTCCTAAAATAGGAATAGAGCTTTAATCTAGCATGGGCAGTTGTGTATGCAGCTATGACCGTGTTGGTGGTGTGATTCAATTTAGAATTCTTTTCACAGTGCCTCCTTACCACGTACAGCATCTCCTCTGTAGCGAACAGGTAAGACTGTACCTCTACACCTGGGTCGTTCAGTAGGTCTATGAGCCTTGAGTAATCTTTCACAAGCTCACACGTGGACAAGTTATCTCGTTGGCCATATTTCCCCCAAAAGGAGTTTAACATGAGTTTAGCCAACTCGCGCCTCCCAGGATTGATTTCGATGGCGTCTTTATCCAGTGCCACGCCTTCTTTTTACAAATATTGCGCACTCATTTTTGTCGCAGTCTTTGGGCCAACCGGTGGCTTCGGTTTTAATTTTCAGAAACTGGTTTACATAGTCCTGAAAAAGCCCCTTTTCGCCAGTGGAAGGGTTGTAGCGTACCATTTCGTACTCCCATATTTCATATACATGAATCATCCTATAGCCTTCCTCTAATGCGACTTTAATTTCCTCCACTACCCAGGTGCCTGTCATACATCTTTCATCCTCTGTATGCCCGCACTCTGTCTGGATCTCCATCTCAGCGCATTTTCGGCACAGCGGAAACATAAGCTTGCCGTTAATGCGCGATGGCAGAACTGGGTGGTACAGTCTTTCCGGGGGAAGAATTTTACATTTCACAATGCCACCCTCAACATCGTTCAAATTGGGACATTTATCAACATGAATCTTTGGATGTCCCACGGGGTAGGCTTTTGTCTTATTGACAAACGGGTACAAACTGCACACGCCGTAATAAAACATTTTCATGTCTCCAGAGGCCTCGCAGTAGGTTTTCGTACAATTTATACGCCCACCGAAAGAGGCATCTCGTGAGTTGAGAGGTTCGGGGTAGGGAAAACTCTTGACAAAATCTGCCAAAATCCCGTCAGCCTTAATCATGGCATTAAACTCACATTCCCACATCTCGGTCACGTGGTAGCCTGCACCTTTCATCATCTTCGTGACCCTTACGGTGTCCTCATATCTGGAACCCATGGTATCGTTACCCGTGTTGTATAACTTAGAATTTCTATTCGGGTAACAACGTGTGCAACCGTGGTAGAAGCATCCGTGAAACAAATAGACACATTTGTCTCTACACCCGTCCACTTTATGTCCTAAAATTTTAATTTCCCGGCACCGATAAGCATGCTGTATGCTGGTTGATTGTTGCTGTTCCAACCATGACAACCAGACACACGCTATTCGCGACTGCTTATCAGCTAAGCGGTACCCACCTCCAGGAATAAGTGGAATTTTATTACTTGGCATGAACCGTTTCCTGTAAACATTCATACATGCATGAGCAATGGTGACGCATTCTCTAAACGGGTCAATACCGTTCTCGCCAATAAATTGTCTCCTAAATTTAGAAACACCCTGACTCAGGAGAAATACGTCGGTTTTGCAGTATGACACCATTTCATTTTTCATGTCAAAGACATAATTTGAGGACACCATTTCATCATGCCACTTCTCGAAGTTCTCGCGGTCGCTTACACTCATACCGTCAGGACAGTAATATTTCTGCTCCGGTATAGGACCGACACACTTTTCATTTTTTCTTTGTGTTAAACAGGTAGGGAAAGTAACCTTTGCATTCGGGAAGTTGAAAGGTCCTTGAAAAGCGAGACAGTGGCATAGGAATAAAATTCAAAGAGTCTAAAAATGTCACACTCTTATACTTCATTCTGTATATTTTGCTTCCGTTCATGATGAGCTCCGGGTCGCAATTTAGGTTGTCCACATGCACTTTAGCAGAAATTGCCCATCATAGGACCTCAGGTTGTGCGCAAGCACGATAATGTCCCGAGACTCGAACCCGATTTGTGTGATGTGTTCAAACAATTGTTTCACAGGCTCCTTGTCAAACACCTGTTCTTTAACACCACACTGCGTACAATAGGCCATCTTGTGAGGTTCGTCAATGCATAATACACAGCTTTTGTACACCACACATAGATTTGGGACATGTTCAAACACGCCCTCGGAATAAGAAGTGTTCTGAGTACACTCAAAATCTATGAACATGAATATGAAATTATTTCGCATATTGGGCGAATTATACGGCTGAATGTAGCACTGGTGGTTAGCATTCACGTGAATTTTACAGGTGCTACAAAAACTCTCCCCGCACTGGTGAGGAGTTTTTCTACACCTCTTATTCACAAGTTTGTCGCACATCGGACAGACTTTTTCAACGTCACACACTGACATTTTTGGGGGATAATAGTTTCCCTTAATCAAGTGATCATTAAAGCAGGTCTGCCCTTTGAAATCGCGATGACATGCGTCACATCTCACTTACCTATCAAACGTGGGTGGGCACCTCCGACGACATTTTGTACAATTATGTTCGCACCTGTGAGATTCTTTTATATTTGCTGAGGGAAAATTGCACTGTCGACAATACCATTTACTTTTGAATGCCCCGTGCAGGTTTACAATAGCGTTATAATGGCTGTCGTGGAGTATTATGTCGATATGTATATCGGAGTTATTTTTTGACTTGTATAGGACATTTTTCCCACTATGGTCACCAAAACCTGTTAAGGCGTAATGCTTTAGCGCCATCTCGAAGAGTTTCACGTCTTCAAGCGTAAACGGCCCATTAGTTTTGCCTATTTTCTCACACAACTCTACAGCCCTTAGCTTTTGATGAAATTCCCGCCTTCTAATCACATCATAATTTATGTCCCCGTCAATTTTGGATTTTGACAATGCGATGGCTCTAGCTAGACAAAGCTGGTCATTGTTCTTTATCTGAATGATGCCTTTGATTTTACTACAGTCGTCGCAGTGTATGTAGCATAACCTGATGCTTCATTTGTCCAAACACACAAAATTTTGAGTGGCCCCCCTAACAAAAATTATTTATTACTCTGCATTACTTTCTCCAATGAATTCAATATGACTTCGGGATTCACTTGGTCGAACCTACGGACACTGATATTAAAGGGTCTCTCCGGATGTTTGGTATCATGAATCGTGGTTCCCATGAAACCTGGCTGGTTCTTTAGCAGACTGTTGTTAACAAACGATAAATAATGGTTAAAAACCCTAGCAACCCATCGGTTAGGATCTGCATCTTTGGGCGCAGAACTAACCATAATTTCAGTCTCGAAATACCCCGAGTAAAACTTTTTAAACGATCTCTCTTTATGCCCTGTAATTTCAAAAGTAGGCTGCAAGGCAACACTCACCTGTGGTTCATCGCCAGCAGCATTGTTGTTTCCGCAAGAGTTATCTCCCGCTCGTTGTCCGTTCTCCTGGCAGAAGAAGAAGAAGAAGAAGAAGAAGAAGAAGAAGAAGAAGAAGAAGCTGCATTGTTTATTGCGGGGATGAAGCCTTCGATTAGTTCCACCTCTTGCCCATTGTCCTTTCTGTTGAGGCTAAGTTTTAACATTGTGACAAGTAACCGGTCGTCGGGATTGTTCGGTCTTTTTATACACCCAGTGAATACCCGCTAAAACAGTGACATTAAACATCTTAACAATATGTATGTGCCACCTTTTGTAATTGAAATACATTTATGTATCTGCGAGTGATTAATAAATTCTGAAATTAATATATTTCACGTGTGTTTTGTCAAACCTTTACGAATTCCTTTCCACTTGGATTTTACGACCTATGTTGTGAAATGGACAAAAACTATTCTTATTACAGCAACCTAGATGGAATAATATAGAAAACGTTTTCTACACGCGTTATATGTTTCCTTTTTTTCACGCTATATAACATCTATAAAATAATAATAATAATAATAATAATAATAATAATAATAATAATAATAATAATAATAATAATAATAATAATGTGTATCTAAACAGGGCAGAGGAATTCCCCGATTCAAACCAGGCTGGACGATGAATGTATAACAGCACATTAAACTTAGTTTAACGCAGGCCGCGTCTTAAAAGTATTGCATTATATTTGGTTTCACAGCGAGGTGAAGGTAAATTATATACTCCATCTTTTTTTTTGTTTGTTTATGATATTACAATTTAGCAACCAGTTGGAGTTATCACATTTTTGGTTTATGCTATTTTTCCTATTACAATTTAGCAACCAGCTGGTGTTTACATCACATTTATATAAAATGACATCTCTATCGCAAAAATATTATCCATTAATGAAATATTGTAAAAACAATTTAATATTAATAACAATGGCTTCAGTGCAAAAATGTGCTCTCCCACAAACTTAGCCGCTCTTTCACAAGCTTGTTGTGTCAGAAAGCGAAGGCTGCGATCTTGCTGAAAAGCGAAAATTACCGCTCGGAATAACAAGGGGTGCATGTCAAAAAGCAAAAGTTACCGCTCGGAATAACGATGGTTGCTTGTCAGTCTATTATTGACGGCGTAGCGGCAGGTCGCCTTGTGAAAAGGCCGAAACATAAGGTACGATTTTTACAATTTATTTTATTACGTGCTGTGTGTTGATTGTTTTAATTACACCTAACTTGCAATTAAACAATACACTTATTTTTTTTTATTTTGATCATTACAGTAATGTACGATTTTGAAAATTTATTTTATTACGCGCTGTGTGTTGATTGTTTTTAATTACAATTAACTTGCAATTAAACAATACACTTATCATTTTTATTTTGATCATTACAGAAATGCGATACACCTTTCGCGTTTAATACATACAGTTTGTAATTAAAAGCTTAACAATACTTATCTTTCAAAGTCTATTTTCTTTTAGTAACAAATACTGTTAGTTGTATTTAAATACATATTTTCCCCTAACACAAACCAATTGTATTTACATTACAGTGATGCTGCGTCAGTTTGTAATTAAAACAATCCACACAAAAATATATGTTTACCCGCGGCCCCATTTTGTTTTATCATGTAGCAATCAATGTAAGGCTGTATTTAACAATTTTTTCCCCCATGAGAGAAACATGTCACAACAGGTCTGACGACGTCATAGAAACATGTCTTGAAAAGTGAGCTCGGACTTGACTCATGGTTGTATTTTTCCCCAAAATGTTTAACCCCGCGGCGCCATTGACTGTATGCATATTTTTCCCCGCGGCGCCATTTTGTACAAGCAAGTAAGGATATTTTTCCTTGACGCCATTTTGTTTTAAAGGCGCCATTTTGTTTTTAATAAAAATATGATTTAGCAAGTAAAAATATTTCTCCCTTTAGGCACCATTTTTGTTTTAACGGCGCCATTTTTGTACAATCAAGTAAGGATATTTTTCCCTGACGCCATTTTGTTTTAACGGCGCCATTTTGTTTTTAATAAAAATATGATAAGGCTTTATTTCCCCCACCAAAAAAAACCCCCACTCCCACCAAAAAAACCCACCCTACCAAAAAAACCCACTTCCACCAAAAAATCCCCCCTCCACCAAAAAAATCCCCCCACCAAAAAGATAATCGGGTGGATGATGGATTATCTCGTTAGGATTGGATTATGGATTAATTCGTTAGGATCATGGATTAAGTCATTAGGATTAACGATAATCCAGGGGGTAATCCGAGCGACACTACGCTCTGGTGGCGGATTTATCGTTAATCCGTTGGCTTAATCCATAATAAACACTACTTACTTATATTCGATTTTCGATTGTTTTGTGGCGTTATGTTGGTACTCATGTCCCCCACTTATGTTGACAAGCTCGACCATTTTGAATGTGCAGTTAATTGTTGACAGCTATTTTGCTTGGACGTGTTTTGGTTCGTCTTCGATTTTTGCCTATTCCAAAAAATGGAACAAAGAATCTGTATCAAATTTTGTGTGAAAAACAAAATTAAGTCCCGGATGTTGACTGTGGCATATGGTGAAGCTACCTTGGACCAAAGCAAGGTTTATCGGTGGTACAAAATGTTCTCGGAGGGTCAAGAAGACGTGAACGACGAAGAGCGTTCCGGACGCCCGAGCTCGTCAACAGACGAAAATATTGAAGAAGTGAAGAAAATAGTATTGGCCAATCGTCGAATCACCGTTAGGGAAGTGGCTGAGGGCTAAACATATCGATTGGCTCGTGCCATTCGATTTTTACCAATGATTTGGGCATGAGACGGGTCGCCGCAAAGTTCGTACCAAAGTTACTCAATTTCGACCAAAAACACCATCGCATTAACGTTGCTAAGGAGCTGTTGAACTCTGTCCACGACGACCCAAATTTGCCCAGAAGGTCATAACTGGGGACGAATCATGGGGTTTATGGTAATGACGTAGAAACTAAAGCTCAATCATCCCAATGGATGCTGCCACACGAGCCAAGACCGAAAAAAGCGCGCCAAGCTGGTCGAATGTGAAGGATTTGCTTACAGTTTTCTTTGATTGCAGGCGCGTGGTGCATCATGAGTTCTTGCCACAGGGTTGAACGGTCAATAAAGAATATTACCTGTAATTTATACGCAATTTGCGCGAAGCAATTGGCCAGAAACGCCCGGATATGTGGAAAAACAAAAATTGGCTTTTGCACCATGATAACGCCCCTGCTCACACATCGTTGCTTTTGCGCGAATTTTTGGGCAAAAACAACACACTTATGATGCCACAGCCACCGTACTCCCCAAACCGGGCGCCCTGTGATTTTTTTTTTTTTTTTTTGTTCCCAAAACTGAAGAGGCCCATGAAAGGACGACGCTACGCCACGATTGAGAAGATGAAGACGGCATCGAAGGAGGAGCTGAACAAGATCACAAAAAAACCAGACCTGGCGCCCTGTGATTTATTTTGTTCCCAAAACTGAATAGGCCCATGAAAGGACGACGCTACGCCACGATTGAGGAGATAAAGACGGTATCGAAGGAGGAGCTGAACAAGATCACAAAAAACGATTTTTTAAAGTGCTTCGAGGATTGGAAAAAACGTTGGGACAGGTGTATAATATCTGATAGAGATTACTTTGAAGGGGACAAAATAGATATTCACGATAAATAAATACTTTTTGAAAAAACACAAAA
Organism: Metallyticus violacea; assembly: GCA_030762175.1. Taxonomy (NCBI): domain Eukaryota; kingdom Metazoa; phylum Arthropoda; class Insecta; order Mantodea; family Metallyticidae; genus Metallyticus; species Metallyticus violacea. The sequence continues at coordinate 73,762,939 of CM060830.1, forward strand.
TTCGCGATACTTTCTGAACAGACCTCGTGTGTATATATATATATATATATATATATATATATAAATATATATAAACTAACAGTAATTATAATAGTACAAAAGGATAAAACACTAAGAAAAAGTCACACTTGAGATCGCTATATTTCGGACTCTGGAGTCCTATGGCAAGAAGACAAGTGACGGTGATAAAAGTAAATATTAAGTATCGAAAGTAACGTTATGCATGGAAACAGATGAAACTAGAAATGAGAGTGTGGGGGGGGGGGATTAATACGTAAGATTTAAACCAGGTGGTATACGCGCTTTATGTAAAAATATAGCTGCCATTTCTCTATCTCTGAGTAAACTTTCAGAGCATTGTGTAGGTAACGCATCAATAAATGTTAGATTAAAAGCATCATCAAAATCCTTACAGTGAGATAAGACATGTTGGGCAACCGGCAAGGGACACTTGGTAAATTCGGAAGAGATAGGTTTCGGCGAAATATACCACTCCCTTTGCTGGCTCATATCCTTGCCAACGCCCTAAATGTAAAACCTGTGCGTTAATTATGCCTTGTCATTCATTCCACAGCCCTAATTTATCCAGAGAATTTAACATTTCTTCATTTGCTACTTGTTCTTCCAAGAACGTCATATATATATATATATATGTATATATATGACGTTCTTGGAAGAACAAGTAGCAAATGAAGAAATGTTAAATATATATGTTATCTTGTAAGCTTTGCAAAGCATTTTATATTGGTTTAACTTCTACTGTTGTTTCGCTACGTATGAACAATCATAGACGTTCTGTTAAAATCAAGTCTTCCTTGCCGGTTGCCCAACATGCCTTATCTCACTGTAAGAATTTTAATGATGCTTTTAATCTAACACTTATTGTTGCATTACCTACACAATGCTCTGAAAGTTTACTCAGAGATAGAGAAATGGCAGCTATATTTTTACATAAAGCGCGTATACCACCTCGTTTAAATCTTACGTATTAATTTTTTTTCCCCCACACTCTCATTTCTAGTTTCATCTGTTTCCATGCATAACGTTACCTTCGATACTCAATATTTACTTCTATCCCGTCATTGTCTTCTTGCCATAAGGACTCCACGAGTCCGAAATATATCGACCTCAAGTGTGACTTTTTCTTAGTGTTTTATCCTTTTGTATTATTATAATTACTGTTAATTTGTTACATTGTTAATAGTGTTACTTTATTTTTATTTTTATTTTTATTTTATATTATAATTATAATTATATTATATATAATATAAAATAAAAATGAAAATAAAGTAACACTATTAACAATGTAACACAAATTAACAGTAATAATAAAAGTAGATAAGGATAAAACACTCTTCTAGCTTCTTGCCATAGAAGAACTCCAGTAGTTCGAAATATAGTAATTTCAAATGTGACTTTATCTAAATGTTTTATCCTTATCTACTTTATTATTACTGTTAATTTATATTTATATATAAAATTAACAGTAATTATAAATCCAGAAAAGGATAAACACTAAGAGAAAGTCACACTTGTATTCGCTATATTTCGAACTGCTAGAGTTCGTCTCTAGAGTAGAAGAACTCTAGTAGTTCGAAATATAGCGATTACAATGTTAGTGATTATCCTTTTCTGCTTTTATAATTACTTTCAATTTTTTACTTTGTTAATAGTGTTACTTTATTTTTATTTTATATTGTATAAAACAATTTTAGAACTACTAATTTACATATAATATATATTAGATGTAATAATGTCTATAATATATAATAATAGAAATAGCAGATTTTTCTAAATGAAATTACAGACAATAATTAACCGTAGGTAAGTAGAATTTCAATGCCAAAAGAAAAAAGAATTTAGAAGCCAAAAGACCAAGGAATTTAGACGGCCCGTCACAGGAAAGATGGACTCAAAGCACTTTCTATTCAACATGTGATGAACTCCTCGCGTTCCCCAGCAAGTGTTGTTCTCGTCTTCTCCAGCTAGTCTGGAGTGCAGGTTCTTGAAAACTCAAACCCTATGGATGCATCCATGACAGTGATGAAATGCCCTAAACTCAAGAGCTGAAAACGAAGCTCACGAAACCCCAGTGCTAGTGCAGATGTTGTATTTCTTATCAGTTCTGTGCAAAATACTTAGCAAGAGATTCTTTACAACCGTTTATTTATACTACAGCCAAGAACGATTGTTGCAAAACATATTTCAAAAAGTGACTTGAGATTGTTATGGATATAAAATTACAAGTATTGATATGTGCCAGCTCACCAACTTACCTTTGAAATTCTTTAAAAGAAACGCCTAAATCTGGAATATCTATGTTTGTTTTACAAGAATTTTTGCTTTTTGTTTTCTGTTCAATTTTGTGTAATCTTTATTCACAAAATGTTCACTTTTATATGTTTTGAAAAGACTTCAGTAATCTGAGACTTTACTATGAGGATTTAATTTTCAAGTCTTGCTCGGATAAATCAAACAACTCTATTGACGATAAGAAAGGATTGTTCAATTTTTGTTTTGGTTTATTAACCGACGCTCTTTAACATCTCAGGTCATCAGCGTCCCATTCTATTCAGGGCGTGAAACGACCGACAAATTTTGCTCAGAGACCTCTTCTTTCAGGCTTTACTTCGTGCCGTAAATGTGCGACACGGGACCCGTGGCTTTACTTCCCTTCCGAAGGAAGCCATACTTCGGATTTTTACGCCCGAAAAAATCCATCGATCCTGGCCGGGTTTGAACCCGCGATCTTGGGCTTAGAGGGCAAGTATGGTTACCACTACACCACCAGGACCGACAAGATTGTTCAATGACAGAGAATATCATTTCAGTTCCTTGGACGTTAATACTCTCCGGAGCACGTTTAAAATGCTAAAACGAGCACATGAATATTCACGTTTATGTTCTGGCCTGCACAAGCATTAACAACCATTTTTACTTCAGTAATATTCTCTTTCCTCGATTTTTCACACGACTCATAAAAAACAGTCGAAATTAGTTTATTTAGACTCCTGCGTTTCTTTTTCACATTATATGTAAATGGAAACTGTTCTTTTCACTTAGCGATGAAGTAGAAGATTCGTCAGTAATTCTTTGTAGCTCTCGATTGCAGAGGCCTCTTTAATCTGCGCTTCTGCACGTCAAAGCATTTTATGAAGTTATTTTTTATCTCCTCGTAAATAGATGAAGAAGCACTGCCTTGGGGTTGGTTCCTGGTGATCTAGTGGTACCTATACTTGCCTCATAGACAAAAAATGCGGCCAAGATTGGTGAATATTTTCCGGCATAAAAGTAAAAGATTTGGTTTCCTTCGGAAGGGAAATAAAGCTGTGAATCACGTGTCGTAGATTTGCGACAGGTAAAAGAATCTCAAGGGCTGAAAGAAGAAATCTTTGAGCAAAATTTATCGACCGTTTCACAGTCTGAATTGCATGACACGTTGATTACTTGAGATGTTAAAAGCGTCTGTAAATAAGCTACAAATTATTTTAAAACATAAGGGATCTATTTACTGTTCAATTTTAATTTCAAATTTTCATCTTTATTTTCTGTACCTGATTCAATGTTTTGCAGAGCGAGAAATGTCAACAAAGGCAGTTGAAAAACTAATATTAGAGCCATTGTTAGAGAAGAGTATTTTCTTCTCGGCTTTCAAACATTGTAAACATTTCTGGGATGTTGAGATCTGAAAAGAGATAAAAATTGGACTTTTCCTCTACCACGGAGGGTTCCACTCTCTTGAATCTCTTAGAAATAATTTATTTAACTTAATTTTGTACCCAATAGATCTCTCCCAAAATTTTTTTGCGGTATTCTTATGGCGATCAAGCCTCCCAGTATTTTTAATGCATTTTATATACACTTTGGCATATCTGCACATTGTCATTTGCCTCATTAAGAAGGTAGTATTGCTACAATAACGATTTTTTTTCATTGCGTCATCCTATGGATTGAAATTTTTTCACTACTTCGAAAGGAAACATATTTCTTTACTTTTTCTGTTGAGGACTGGTTATCACACATTGGATAAATTGGCAAACACCTTTAAAAATACCTTCATGAAAATAAATCCAACTTCTTAACATTATTTTGTAAACATTGCCAGATAGGTTATAAAGCATTAAATGTCTGTAGCAGTTCATAACTTGGTTTCATAAATAAAACGAGTTTGGGCACAATGTACTTGCCTTCACTTACCTCCATTAAGCTTTCGCATAGAGCACTGCACACTTCAGGCAAACTTTTTGATGTGAAAGAAAGAGAAATTCGGAATAAACACATCAGATTTTGATAGCTGTCTCCAACAGCAATAAATCTCCGAGTTATTGCTAAACGGTCTTTATTCCAAATAGCATATTAGTACTCTGCTTATCGCCATGGGTGGCCGAGGTCGCTAAGGCGCGGACTCGTGAACAGGAGGTTTGGGGTTTGAATCCCGCCAGGACCGTCCTCCCTGACTGAGGATTTTTCCAGGTTTTCCTCAGTTCTCATAACTGGCAAATGACGGGGAGGTACCCTAAATTTAGGCCTGGAACGTTACCTTCCCTAAAATATATACCCTTTCCCTATTTATTATTTCATTTCATATATCATCAGTGCCCACCGCCTGTGGTGCCTCAGTAGTTAAAACGGGCGTTAAACACCATTCAAAAAAAAAAAAAAAAAGTACTCTGCTTGCAAATTCTTGCTGGCAATTAGATTTTTTTAGGTTTTATAAGTCACAACTAGACATTCTGTAGAAATTTATGAAACGATGATTGCATTCATTGTGTAATTGAATATCAACCTCTTTTACCACATTCTGTATTTTTGTTGCATTATTTTCATGTCTAGACAAAAGTGATCTCACAACGTTTTCTTCTTGTAGTTTGCACAGAATGCAGTATAAATCACCCACATGCAAAACAAATCATCCTCGCTGAACATTTTGTTTGTCTATCTCTCGCGACAACAACTGTGAGCCCCTAGATCTAAGCCTGTTTATGTAGTTGAAATATAGTTTCTTATTGTTTTGCCATGTTGATGTTCATATAATTCGGGGAAAAAACAGCAATTGACTATTCCATTTGATGGAATAGCGCCTTTAAACTAATTCACGCTGTACCTTGTTGATCAGACGCGTCAGTTGATATCATTCCTCCCTATGCTTGTTACTGCGTCTACGAACGACCCATGTACCTACTAATGTGATCCAGTCAAAGTCATCAGTGTTGTCGGTGGCAGTGTCGTCGCCTACAATGTTATTCTGTTGGATTCTTCCTGTATTCTTCCTAGTAATGTCGGTCCTGGTGGTGAAATGGTAACCATACTTGCCTTCTAAACCCAAGATCGCGGGTCCAAACCCGGCTAAGATGGATTTTTTCGGACGTAAAAATCCTAAGTATGGCTTCCTTCGGAAGGGAAGTAAAGCCGTGGGTCCCGTGTCGTAAATTTACGGCACTAAAAATAATCTCAAGCCTGATAGAAGAGCCCTCTGAGCAAAACTTGTCGGCCGTTTCACGCCCTGATTTGAATGGGACGCTGATGACCTGAGATATTAAAGAGCGTTCGTAAATAAAACAAATCAACAAAAAAACTCCGTTATCGTTTTCTAGATCGCACAATGCTTTTAGTTCTAGCACTAAACGAACGCAAGTTCGCTTCATACTGCGTACCTCAAGTACATCCTTTTCTTTTGCACAGTAGATTTATATGAATTTGTTTTTCTATAGCAAATACATAACATACTTCCTAAATAAACTATTACAATTTCTCGCGTATAGTTGTAGATGTCGTCTAACTGGTCATATCTATAAAGCTCAACTCTACAAAAGACTATCTCGGGATAGCCGCCGACTATGGCATCGTCTTGAAATGCATTGTACTTGGCACCTTCATCCGACTCCATATCGTCAGCGCTGTCTGTAATTATATTCTCACGATCGCTGCATGTGCTTCTAGTTTATATGAACACGTACCATGCAACGTACTGAGCTAAATTCACAAAGCTCGTGGCTTGTGTTCACTGCTCAAATTTCTGAAAAATGAACTTAGTCTATTGTTGGTGCTATTTTCATTCGGACCATTTTTGTCCATGAGGTTCTTCCTCTAGCGTGACTGTCGTTCATGCGATGGAGCAGTAGGAATGAAATACATTATTTGCTGTAGACTGCTCATATAATAATAAAAAACATGCTTTAATGATTAATATAATACTAAAATTCGAATAATTTAACAGTTTGGTTATATTATTCATAAGAGGGCCTGGTAAAGTTTTTTAGCTCTTAAAAAAGAAGGATACAAATCGATTGATGGGGCGCTAACAATAATCTTCTATATGTTGACTGCTGCTTAATTAGCTTGTTAAACTTCTTAGCTATCCTGCTGTTTTGCTCATATTATTTCAGTAATTAATCTGTTATAGTCACCTTCACTTTCGTGTAATAATGCCTTTTTTATGCCTGTTTCAGCAATAAATGTACATGTATAATTTTAAATAGCGCATCAAAAAACACGGAAATAAAAGCATATATGTAAATATACGGGGATTAACAATAAGCAAGGTATTTGTAAGTGACGGGCTCCTAAAAGGAATGTAGCCCGCAAATAGCACGAATTTGTAAGAAAGAGATAATATATTAAACATAAAAACGAAAGGGAAGGCGCGAACTCTAGTTTCATAACAAAACTATAAGCATTTTATGTTGTGTTTGTTCCCTTGGCCATCACGCACGTTTGAAGCAAGCTTGTATAGTTTAGATAGGTGCACATTCATTGCTTGAGAAATACAGCAGGTTTATACTGTTTTCCCTGCTTCATTTTATGGTTCAAATTAGTCGATTTCGTTAGTTTCATGACATTTAGTATACATTTTGACAAAACAACTAAATAAAGGCTTGACATTTTTTTGAAGCGAGCCCCAGGTATATCAGCTCCATGAACTCGAATGATTTATTTTTATAACCTCTATACATGCACGAATGACATTGCCTCGCAAAAAGTGTACATTAAGACAAATAGTACCCAAACGATTATGCAAACCATCTGCCACTCTGCGTCGCTTACAGAAGCAGTGCCTATTTAATACCGAATTAACACACAGAAATACCCGTCCATTTATTTTCCGTCTTATTTTACTTTCACTTCTAATCACGATATTGCATTCACCATAATTAATGTCATATTTGAAGAGCTTTCCAAAGTTACTTCTCTTATTGCATTAAATAGAACGTTACAAAAAGGAGGGGTCTTAAATATGCATTTGAACTTTCAACAGGCCGACCTAATTTGGTGCATGATTGCATTGTTTTTTTACTCAAAAGAAATGTGCACAAAGAAGAAAAGTGTACTACAAACAAGTGGTAGAAATTTTATTCTTAATCATGGAGTTTCACAATTTTGAAATCAAAATTTATGAATTTAATTGGAATGCGTAATTAAAAATAGAAATAAACCTTGGACAATTTTAATACATAAATACCAATGTTTCTTAGCTATTGCAGGCCTGTTTATTAGAAAGGACTGTTTATTTAATTTAAAGAATTCTTAATATTTGATTGATATCAGAGCTGTTGAGGTAAATTTTCTGACAAAGAAAGCACCTTGGAAGCTCCTTTTCATCATTATTTTTTCTTGTTTCGGTCTATTGCCAAAAGACATAATATTTGCTACTACAAATAGTCATTTCTTACTCCTTTTTAATAAACTATGTTTGTACATATTAACTGCATCAGAGTAATGTTGTTTACAACTAATTGACTTGGAAGTTATTCAAATTACTTTCATTTCTAACATCTTAAAGTCTCTCTCTCTCTCTCTCTCTCTCTCTCTCTCTCTCTCTCTCTCTCTCTCGGCTATAATATAAGAATTAACTGCAAGTTTCTATCCGCTAGTTGTAAACGTTTATTGTAATCTTTCGCTAACGAGCAGTTCAAATTTTCCAGCAATTCCAGTAATTTTAAGTTATAAATAACATATTAAGTCACAGGACTATTATTAAAGATTTAGCGCATATATTAAAATATATCACTTCTCTTATTCTTCCCTGATCTTGGTCACGATTTTCCCTCATTTTGACTAGTCATTACTTTACTGTACTTTAGTTAAAAGTTCCTGCGATCTGGAAGGCGATCTGACTTAGATAACTTTGCCTCGTTGTTGTGCTGTCACACGTTCCAGGTCGAACCAGCAGTCATATATGCAGTCCATATATGACGCAAATGATGCTATTGCGCATGCGTTTGCAACAAGGTGAAAATACATTAAAAATGTAACGTTTGTGTGCGGAAATCAAACCACATGTCCCATATTTAATAAGGCAATTCCTTGACACATTTATAACTAAAGTTAAACTGTTAGGTGACGTATGACTTGAATTACGGAGACATGTAGAGCAATTATATTTGTACTACTTCCTTTGTTGCCTTATTAATTTCATAAAATACATTTCACTACTACGCAGCCGGAACGCCGTATCGGTATAAATAAAAGCATGCAGTTAGCGTAATGGCAAACAATTATAGAATCGAAAGAAAAAAAAAAACATTTCGACCTTATTAACTTTTAAAATTATGTGTTAATTGTTTGAAACATTTATAGATGTGTCACAATTAATGTAGTTTATGTTTTGATTTTAAAAAAATTGCATTTTTTACCCTCTGTTGAAACGCTTGTCCATTGTTTTTTTTTTTTTCCCCTTGATTATTATGTATAGTACCGTCAAGAGTCAAGAGTTGCTGTGATTGGTTCATTACAAAATGTGCGGTTTGTCCTCGAATTTGCTAGCTCACACTAAACTTACAATATGCACCTCAAGAATTCCTAAGCAGTAATTAGCTTATGTAAAAAAATCGCGAAGACGCCGTGGTGTCATGTTGCTGGAGGAGGAATTAACCTATCACTGTTGTCAATGCAACTTGTGACTAAATCTAACCCTTCTAAAATTTATGCAGCCCCAGGATGTCTTTGAATTTAATTGAAAATGTATTGCTTGGCTTAACCATATTCTTAAGTTTATTTAGTCATTTAAATATTTCAACCTTGTTAATAAAGGAGTTCAGCCATATTAAATTTCGCTGTGGAGATGCTTAGTATGAAGTTGGCTAGTGGTGCGATTACAATTATTTTGCCGTTCGTGAAAGTGGAAAGAAGTCTTTCTTTGAGATTGTGGTTTATAGTATTTAACTATCTAAGTTGCGCCATAAGTTTGCTTAAGTACTGGAGCACTTCAAAAAGGAAACACACAGAACGTAAGAATCCTAAACATGAAAGTTATAGTGATAAATGCACAAAAATCCCACCGTAAAAATCTTGAATTTGGAAGATGGTTGTTCAGAAGTCCCAGTTCTTAAAATCCCAGACTCAGCCAAAACAAGTAAAATTTTGAAAACATTTGCAGCAGGTTTCCCAGATTGTTAGTCAGAAGCTAAATGCAATTACTTCAAGAAAGAAAACAATTGGCTGGTTGTAAGAAATAATAAAATTGGTAGCTCTCATATGTCAAAGTTAGTAATTTACACTTAGACCCAACCGAAGATACAGGGGTAAAAGTAGAAAGAGTGGGTCGATTACAAAGCTAGTGCTTTTGGAAACACAAAGGACACTCAGCAAAATAGTTTGAGGAAAAAGATATACAAAAATAAAATAACACTTTCTCACACAGAAGAAGTACAGATTAAAAGTGATGCCAATAAGAAATCTTAACAAATTCTATTTCATAAGCCAGCTTATAAAATAAAAAATATAAAAATCACTAATTTTCCAAGAGACATTTAAGTCCATTAGTTGAATGGATTAGACACGAGTAGAATTTTCCAGCAGACATTTAAATTTATCAGTTGAATGGATGAGACATGAGCAGAATTTTCCAACAGACATTTAAATTCATCAGTTGAATGGATTAGACAAGTAGAATTTTCCAACAGACATTTAAATTCATCAGTTGAATGGATTAGACATGAGTAGAATTTTCCAACAGACATTTAAATTTATCAGTTGAATGGATGAGACATGAGCGGAATTTTCCAACAGACATTTAAATTCATCAGTTGAATGGATGAGACATGAGTAGAATTTTCCAATAGACATTTAAGTTCATCAGTTGAATGGATGAGACATGAGTAGAATTTTCCAATAGACATTTAAATTTATCAGTTGAATGGATGAGACATGAGTAGAATTTTCCAACAGACATTTAAATTCATTAGTTGATAGATGAGACATGAGCAGAATTTTCCAATAGACATTTAAGTTCATCAGTTGAATGGATTAAACAAGTAGAATTTTCCAACAGACATTTAAATTCATTAGTTGATAGATGAGACATGAGCAGAATTTTCCAATAGACATTTAAGTTCATCAGTTGAATGGATTGGACATGAATATAATTTTCCAACCGCATTTAAGTTCTTTAGTTGAATGAATTAGACATGAGCAGAATTTTCCAACAGACATTTAAGTTTATCAGTTTAATGGATTAGACATGGGTAGAAGATTTACATTCTAATATAACTGCACATATACAATGGAGACAGTTCCATGGAAATAGCCAAGCATTTAATTTGGCACATTTTAATTCAACATTATAGTACATCAATCAATGACTATGAGTAATGAACTCTGTTTAAGATGCGTAATGACAAAAGATAATTATGTGAATTCTCTCTTTAGGGATCTAATAGAACTTAGAGAAGCAACTAGCGTTTTCATCAAGTATGTTAGGTTGCAGAATCCGATTTTACATGGTTTCAATGAAGCTGCACTAAAAGTTATGATTGGATTTGATTCTGATTGAGCTCTGTAATGCTGGGAAGGAAAAATGGAATAGCAGTCCAGTTACAGAAACTTTAATCAAAATTAATTGTTTTGCATTGCAAGCAGTTCATGATATAAAAGTTAAGTACAGAGCCCAAATCATTTTCAGGTTTTCTTTGAAAAACTGTACTCTATATATTGCATGTTCTCAAAAAGTCAGATTTGGCTCCAATGCTGTGCAGCCTAACTTAGTTAGTGTGAATGAAAGGTGAATTTAACATGTACCTGGCATAAAATCTCAAACAGAGGCTTATTATCAGTACCAGGTAGGCATCATACTTGCAGTCTAGGGTTAGTAAAGATGAAATGAAATAGAGAGACAAGAGAAAAAAAAGGACTATCTGGTTATTATAAATAAAAGATTTGTCCTCAAACAGAGTTAACCTGTAGTGATGTAAACATATCCATCTTAATGACAAGCAAAAATACATTAAAGAGGGAACATACTGAAACAAAGATGAAAACACCAGCACTTTGTAGTTTGTCGCAAATTAGATTATTATTTTTTTTTTTTTCCTACTTCAGAGTGCAAAATATCAATTAATTTAATAAACGATATATGTACTAAGAAAGAAATAGACATTTTGTAAAAAGAATTGCTAGAATCTTGTTCATAAAAAGTGCTAGGCCACCAGTGTTGGCATTTAATCCGTAGGCTTATGTGCAATACTGACTGGGATCTGGAAGATCAGCCAAGGAAGGAACACCATAAAAGAAGTGCAGTATTAATCCATCTAGAGTCTTCTTTGACTTAACGGTAAGACATTTAAAAAAGTACCCTAATTTTTTATCCAATTACAATACTGCTATAAGTACTTTTAACTTGTTTACAATTATTACTATTTATTATTATTATTATTATTATTATTATTATTATTATTATTATTATTATTATTATTACTACTACTACTACTACTACTACTACTACTACTACTACTACTACTACTACTACTACTACTACTATAGTATTTTCAGTCAAACTATTATAAATTTACAAGGAGAAGAGAAACCGAATACGGCTGCTTGTGCATTCTTTGACTGACCTAATTTTCATATTCTCAACGTAAATTTACTATCTTTAAAATAAGAACTACTATAAATGATGCATTCCTTTTCAAAACACTATATTTTCCAAAGTACAAATTTATATTTGTCCTTTGGAAATAAAGTGATGTATGAAAAGAATCGCAAATTCATCAAGTCTTGTTTATATACTACAAGCCCCTTGGATCACACCACACACGTCCAGGAGGTTGTCGAGATCGTTCCACACATTTTGTAGCATCAGCCTGTGGATGGTTATCATTACAGCATCGATTCCTTGCATAAGCTTTACTAGTGTCCTTGGCAGAGGTAAACAAGGTCCTTGATATTTCCCCCAAAAGAAGAAGTCACAATGCCAAGGGAACAGAGCTAATCATCCTCGCCAACACTCCAATCCAACGATGCGGAAGTTCGACGTTTAGGTACCGAAGAATATTGCGGTTCAAGTAAGGGAAAAAGAACCGTTTTTTTTATAGGCGCGATTTAAAAGCTATAAGTTTTAAGGTTTGTGCAAGCCATTCGTAATGTTGACAGGCTTACTAAATGCTCACCCTGAAAAATATAAATATGAAAATAATTGTGAAAATCACCAATTGACCAAATTTAGGGGGTGGGGGAAAGAAAGAAAGAAAGCAAATAGAAACGTAGATACAATTTCTTTAATAGCGTAAATTTGTGTGTTTCGTACATTTAATAGCAGTGAACATCTGCATAAAAGCTTTAACACATGAGTAGTGATGCAACAGATTTTCTACTTGTTTTATTTTAGTTTCAAGTATTATACTTGAGTGTTTCTCGTTTCTTTGGTCATACAGTGTTATTTTTCAATATAATCTACTCCCGCTCATTCCTTCTTTTAGAAAACTGAAGAGACGGAAACAAGAAAGTACATGATTCGACCTGTAGGATGGTTAAGAAAAGATTATGAACTGAATTGGAGTGACCTCTATTCCGATTGGTAGATTTTTGTACAACTTCGCGTTGTTGTGAAGAAAAAAGTTGGTCATGTCTTTGTGAGGACGTAACCGTTTCTTAAACTTCTAAAATGTTTTGACATATACATCGGACTTGTTCAACCAATATGTCGATCAGAATAATCTCCCCAGAGTTGTGGAAGAGTGTGACAATTGGAGGTATTAATAAAAACAGAGAACTCTCCATCATGAGTTAACTATTGAGCAATTTGAGCAGACTTCATTCTTTAAGAGCAAGAAAATACACAATCCTAATTAATATAAATACTGGAGAATTCTCCGTGGTTTCGGAACTTTCTCAAACTAGTTCACTCTTGCCTGTTTTTAACATCAGGTGGTGACGGATTTCCTGTTGTTGTCAACATGAGTGATTCGGAACAAGAAGTCATTGACATTAGCTGTGATAACAATTTATCCAAATTTGTAGAAACAATTAAATACATTCAGTAATTTCATAAATATTTCGTACAGAAAATTAGAATCAAACAAGCTTCAGTCTTGGCTGTACAAGCGGCATACTATAGGAGGTAGAACAAGAGTACGGTACTGAAGCTGTAGAAGAGCGCCTTGTTGCCATATAGTTAGGCGCGCGAACTACGCTCCATGTATTTCATTTGTTTTGTTCTACATCTAAATTTGCTTAGGTAGACTGCAAGATTTTACCGTTTAGACCGGAATACTCCAATTCATTAGCTGGCCTATACTATCATTATAATGACGGTCAGATGATGATGATGATAATAATAACAATAACAATAGTGTAATGCAGCCTAAAACTCTACAAAGCACATATTCAAGTTTAATATTGAAAAGGAAAATATAGTTTAAAACACACAGAAAAAAAAAAATAAAATAAAATAAAAAATAAAAAAATAAAATAGTTCATAAATTAAGTAATAAATTCATATTTAGGCGCTATCACTTGTATAATCCTACAGGCCGCAGTTCTAGGCACCTATTGGAATTAACAAACCGTTAAGTCTATTAAAGGTGAAATCCAACATAGAAAAAAGTTCACCTCTCACCAGATACTCAACGTTTAACAGTTTTACTATTGTTACAACAGAGAGTAGAGGAAACAAATTAAATTTCTTGAAAAGTGTTCCACATCACTGCACTCCCGTTATGTGAAGTATATCCTATTGTAATGTAAAAATGTGTATTTGTCTTACATTCCTCCAATCTTCCAACACCACAAAATTAACAGTTAATTGTTCTGTCTTCGAGAAATCTATGTTTGTTAGCTGACCAACAGATGACAATTTGTTTACAATGTAATACATGTGTAAATTATTTTTCTGTTCTGTTCTCAAATGACTTTACGTTCCTTGCTCAAAAACCATTCGCACTACTTGTTCCACTTTCTAGGGACATATTCAAATAAAGAAGTTACTAAGAAAGAGAAAGAAAAAAGAAGAATCAAAGAAACAGGAAAGAAAAAATCTGAATATAGAACACTAACTAATGCACTAATTAACAAAGGACTAACTTATAGGACAAATTACTTAATTTGCACCTCGTCTCAAGTAAATGGTTCTATTAGCCTGAGTTCGATATCTTCCCCATTGATGTCAGACAAGTTTACACTTTGAGAGTATCCTGGAGAAAGCCCTCATGTTTATGAAAATGTAACTTTGCAGTACGAGAGAAGAAAAAGAATTCACAAACTCAAAAATCAATACATTTTGCTGAACAATTAGGTTGCAAGAGTATAACACAAGTAAAATAAATTAGAATTATGAATAACAACAAATAGCAAATAACTTTAACGTAAGGCTGTAAATGTAATTGAGCAATACATGAGAGAAACTATTGTAAATGAATTGAAATTGAAGTTTTTAACCTCTAAATTTTAAACTATAAATCTTTAAATCTTTAAACTATAAATGTTTTAACTTTTGCTACTTTTATCACATAATGTTCAATTCTATGGCAAATATATACTAAGGTACGACCATAGTTTTAAAAATCCTGATTTGACAAAGAATAAACTACTTGAAATATCGTGTCTTAATTAGTTTAATATGATATGCTGAGTTACCAATATACATTCTTTAACGAGCAAAGATATAACAACGGAAATGTAAGCCAATATAATATAGTATATTCTTTGAAATACGTTTTATAGATAAATTCTACCTGGGTATTGGGAGTAAGATACGAAAAAGCCCAAGGGCCTAAAAATTAGGAATTGCTTTGTTTATTTATTTTAATTTTTTTGCGCGCAAGTGACACAGGAAATTCCTTCCTAGTTGGAATTTTGGAATCTGTACTAGGCAACAATTGGTGAGGCGATTCGATTGGCTAACGCTTTTCACAAGATTCTGCCGTGGGCTTGAAATTTCTTCAATTGCTTCTGCCTTAAACAGATTTTTGTCGAAGAATTTCATACATCTCTCTCCGGGATTTCGAACATTCCATTATGAACACACGAAAGTTTAAAATAATAAAGGGCGCCTTAATATCACTCGAAAGTACTGTTTAAATAAGGAATACAACAAAGTGCTGTAGTGCAATGCAATGCAGCGTGAAAATGCTGAATCAGGTACATGAGCTAGTGCAAGTTTCTCACATATTTATCGCGAAAATATTCGACTGCACGTATCTGCCAAATAAAATTCAATTAAATTTTCTTTGAAAGGTATTGTCATAGTTGCTTTCAGTTCCAAATGTTTAATACTGAAAACAAGAATTCCTTCCTTCACATTATTGTTTGTCGAGTATCTAAAACATCAGTATAGGAAACTTCTCTGAACTGAAGCAGACATGCCTAATTGCAGTAAAGGTGGAAGAACATTTTTCAGGAATGTTTTTAGTATTATAGATTAACTTTTTTTTTGAAAACGCGCTTTATTATAATTACAAAACTTAGATGTCTTATTCTTCATAAACTAGCATTATTTTGAAGTTATAATTCACTTGTTTATAGTATAATATTTGGGTTGCTTTATTAATCGCCAAATTAAGTAACAATTGTTTTAATTTATTTCCTCTTATTTGAAATGGCTTACTATAATAATGGAAGCGAGAGTTTTTCTTCCCTTTATATTTAAACATAGTGATCGACATACAGCATTCATTTTTAAAGAAAAAAGTTAGGTTATGTAATAGTTGTACGACGTGTTTAGAAAGGAGACACTGACTGATAATGAACAAGCTACGCCACTCATACAAAAAACTGCGATTAGATTTGTAACAATTTAGAAAATTGCGTGTCCCAGTTTTAAATATAGCTGACACTCTACCGTGTGTCTTTGTAACAACGAATAAAGAAATACATAAATTAGGCCACAGTCTATCGGCATTAAATTTAAGCGATATATGGCGCATGATCGCTATGAGAAAAAATTCGTCTATTTAAACTGTCGTATCTGTGGTTCAAATTTAACCTCATCTTTACTAAGCTCCCATAAAATATTATTTCTCAGTCATCGGAAACATCAAAATTATCACTGATAATTCCTTGATAAAGGTCTTTGGTGGATGAAATATGTGCATGTTGAACTTGTAGTTCTAAAGGTTGCCGATTGCAGAATAAGTCAACGGTATATATTCCCAGTTTCTCACAAACTATTATTTTATGTAAAATATAATAAAACCTGCATTTTCCTGTTTGAAGCTTGTTCCAGGATCACGCTGAACGTTTCTGCTAAGTGATGTACTGGTTTTTCGACCGTTCAGAACTGTTTAACAACTCCAAACAGCGATGGTGATATGAGAGAGGCATTCGTGCTTCGGCAGGTGAAATCAGGAATGTTCACTGACCTCGGCAGTTGAATGTTACAGTTTTTATGTTAATCATATGCAGTCGACTTTATGTTAACGTTTCTCTCTTCACTTTTTTTAATTTCGACCGGTTTATGGTATCGTTTATCCTTAGAAAAGAGTTTTAGCGATTTATTAACTCTTATTATAGCCCCGATAATATCTCAAGGAGTCACCAATTCCTAAACATATTTTGTTTCGATTAGAATAAGAAACGGACATAACAAAGATGGCATTTTAAAGAAACTGGCAAGCAGAATTTTAACACGATTTAGTCATTTGAAGATATTTTGAATATATCACGCATATTGGTTCAACATTTGAACATCACAGCTTGTAGACCAAGTAAAATGTTGAAGACTTCGAAAGAACTTTCTGGTGTAAAACATGAGAAGTTGATGACAATGATGATGATATCATTGTCGATGCTACCCATATTTGTGACCGAGGACCTTAAGACACGGAATTTAGGAATGGGTTCGATTCCCGCCAGAATCATCTTCCCTGAGGCTTTCTCCAGGTCTTTCTCAGTCCTCATAAACAAATGGCAAATACCGTAGAGGTATCCTAAATTTAGACCTGGAAAGCTTCCTTCCTTAAAAAAATATTTTTCCAATTTACAATTGTATCTCGTGTATTATCAGTGCGCCTGTGATGCCACAGTACTAAAAACGGAAATTTAACACCATTACAAAAATCGTCGAAGCTCAAGGTAACGTCCTTGCGTCCGCATACTTTCACATGCGCAGTATCTCAGACATGACATCTTTTGTTTGAGATTGCGGCGGGTCATATATCCTACTTCAAGGTATCCCCCAGAAAAAAATTAACCAGCGTAATCAAAACAGGCCATAGCACGTGTCCATTGAACCCGATCCATATTTTGCCCGGATAGGCATACTCCAAGTATGTGGCGGTGAGGAGATGGGCTGTCCAAATGAAGCCAGTGTCAGCGGAACATTCTCTAAATTGTATTGACTTCTTGTAGAGAATGCACAGGGATTTCTAGTCCGTCAGACGACACGAGGACAAGTGGAGCCCAATGATGAGAATCCCATAGCATAATGCCTGTTGTGACTGATGACGGTGTCGCTATTGGAGAAGAGACCTTCATCGCACCATAGCACAAAGTTGCAAACCCGGAACATTCTACCAAATTACATACTGACACTTGAAGCTGCACATTGGATTTTGTAAACTGATATTGAAATATTTCTAATTTGATAAATACATCTGAATTTCGTTGTTTTAGAATTCTACATTTTTATGATAGTAAAACACATTTTTCCACCACCTAACACACGTATTGTGGTTCACATTGCATTTTAATATCAGCAATGAATCTCTAGAACACAGTAATACTAAAAAGATAAATACAGTAAGGTTATTTGAGTTGCCGTCCACCTAAGAGTTTCTTTCAGCATGCAGCCGAGATCTGCCAGCTAATAACTGAAATAACCTCACTGTATAATCTTTGTTTAATTGTTAGATACTCGACAAACAATAATGTGAAAGAAGAAATTCTTGTTCAGTTATTAAGCATTTGCAACAAAAACCAGCTGTGACAACACCTTTCAAAGAAAATTTAATTGACTTTTATTTTGCAGATACGTACAGTCGAATGTTTTCGCGATAGATATGTGAGAAGCCTGCCCCAGCTCTTGAAACTGATTCAGCATTCTCAAGCTGCATTGCACTGCACTACAGCATTTTGTTTTCCTTATTCAAACTGCATGGATACGTTGTACTTTCGAGTGATATTAAGGCGCCCTTCATTATTTTAAACTTGCGTGTGTTCACAATGGAATGTCCGAAATCCCGGAGAGAGATGTATGAAATTCTTCGACAAAAATCTGTTTAAGGCAGAAGCAGTTGAAGAAATTTCAATGCCACTGCAGAAACTTGTGAGAAGCGTTAGCCAATCGAATCGCCTCACCAACTGTTGCCTAGTACAGATTCTCGAAGTTCCAACTAGAAAGGAATTTCCTGTGTCACTTGCAGGCAAATAAATAAATAAATAAATAAATTCCCATGAACAGCTCCATGGATAAACTTGCTAATACAGTCATGTGGTGAGTAGGCTCAGGTAGGTCCATGAAATCAGGAGAGACCCATACTGAGCGGAGACTTCTTCACTTCACTTCCCTTCTCTTTCTCTAACATACAGCAAGCAGACATAGGCCCGGGTGCGATGTAGTTACTTTCAGATCTTCAATTTAAAATTTTAGGCCCGAGGGCCTTTTTCGTATCTTACTCCCAGCAGCCCAGTAGAATGTATCTATAAAATATGTTCAAAAGAGTATATTGTATTATATCGGCTGAGGTTCCGGTGTTATATCTTTGCTGGGCAAAGAATTTGTATTGATATCTCAGCATATCAAATTAAACTAATTAAGATACGGTATTTCAAGTTGTTTATTCTTTGTCAAATTATGAAATTTTACGTTACGCTCCTACTTTAGTATATGTTTGCCATAGAATTAAACATTATGTGATAAAAGTAGCAAAAGTTAAAACATTTACAGTGTAAAGTTTTAAAGATTTTGAGTTTAAAATTTAAAAATTAAATGCTTGAACGTTATTACTTCAGTTGATTTATAATAGTTTCACTGTAATGCTGAAGTGCATTTACGTTATTTATCTACGTTAAAGTTCTTAGCTATTTGTTGTTATTCATAATTCTAATTTATTTTACTTGTGTTATACTCTTGCAACCTAATAGTTCAGCAAAATATATTGATTTTTGAGTTTGTGAATTCTTCTTCTTCTCTCTTACTCCAAAGTTACATTTTCATAAACATGAGGGCTTTCTCCAGGATACTCTCAAAGTGTAAACTTGTCTGACATCAATGGGGAAGATATCGAACTCAGGCTAATATAACCATTTACTTGAGACGAGTCCTTTAGTTAATTTAGTTAGTCCTTTAGTTAATTAGTGCATTACTTAGTGTTCTATATTGAGATTTTTTCTTTCCTGTTTCTTTGATTCTTCTTTTTTCTTTCTCTTTCTTATTAACTTCTTTCTTTGAATATGTCGCTAGAAAGTGGAACAAGTAGTGCGGATGGTTTTTGAGCAAGGAACGTGAAGTCATTCGAGAACAGAACAGAAAAATAATTTACAACATGTATTACACTGTAAAGAAATTGTCATCTGTTGGTCAGGTAACAAACATAGATTTCTCGAAGACAGAACAATTAACTGTTAATTTTGTGGTGTTGGAAGATTGGAGGAATGTAAGACAAATACACATTTTTACATTACAATAGGATATACTTCACATAACGGGAGTGCAGTGAGGTGGAACACTTTTCAGCAAATTTGATTTGTTTCATGTGCTCTCTGCTGTAACAATAGTAAATCTGTTAAACGTTGAGTATCTGGTGAGCTGTGAACTTTTTTATATGTCGGATTTAAGTTTTAATAGACTTTACCGTTTGTTAATTCCAACAGGTGCCTAGAACTGCGGCATGTAGGACTATACAAGTGATAGTGGCTAAATATAAATGATTACATAATTTATGAACTATTTTATTTTATTGTGTTTTAAATTAGGTTTTGCATATCAGTATTGAACTTGAACATGTGCTCTGTTGAGTTTTAAAATACATCACCACCATCATCATCATCACCATCATCATCATCGTCGTCGTCGTCGTCGTCGTCTGACAGTCATTATGATGATAATCTAGGCCAGCTAATTATTGGTAAGTAATGAATTGGAGTATCTCTGTTTAAACCGGAAAATCTTGCCAGTCTACCTAAGCAAATATAGGTGTAAAACAAAACAAGTGAAATACACGGAGCGTAGTTCGCGCGCGCGCGCTCGGCAACAAGGCGCTCTTCTACAGCTACAGTACCGTAGTCTTGTTCTACCTTCTATAGTATGTCGCTTAGTACAGCCAAGACTGAAGCTTGTTTGATTTTAATTTCCTGTACGAAATATTTATGCCATTACTGAATGGTTTTTATTTATTTCTACAAATTTAGATAAATTATTATTATCACAGTGACTGCTTTCCTGTTCCGAATCACTCATGTTTACAACAACAAGAAATCCGTCACCACCTGATGTTAAAAACAGGCAAGAGTGAGCTAGTTTGAGAAAGCTCCGAAACCACGGAGAATTCTCCTGTATTTACATTAATTAGGATTGTGTATTTTCTTGCTCTTAAAGAATGAAGTCTGCTCAAATTGCTCAATAGTTAACTCATAATGGAGAGTTCTCTGTTTTTATTAATACCTCCAATTGTCACACTCTTCCACAACTCTGGGGAGATTATTCTGATCGACATATTGGTTGAAAAGTGCGATGTATATGTCAAAACATTTTAGAAGTTTAAGAAACGGTTACGTCCTCACAAAGGACATGACCAACTTTTCTTCACAATAACGCGAAGTTGTACAAAAATCTACCAATCGGAATAGAGGTCACTCCAATTCAGTGCATTATCTTTTCTTAGCCATCCTACAGGTCGAATCATGTACTTTCTTGTTTCCGTCTCTTCAGTTTTCTAAAAGATGGAATGAGCGGGAGTAGATTATATTGAAAAATAGCACTGTATGACCAAAGAAACGAGAAACACTCAAGTATAATACTTGAAACTAAAATAAAACCAGTAGAAGAAACTGTTGCATCACTACTCATGTGTTAAAGCTTTTATGCAGATGTTCACTGCTATTAAATGTATGAAACACACAAATTTACGATATTAAAGAAGTTGTATCTACGTTTTATCCCCCCTTTCTTTTCCCCACCTCTCTAAATCTGGTCAACTGGTGATTTTCACTACTTCTTTCATATTTATATTTCCCAAGGTAAGCATTTAATAAGCCTATCAACATTGCTATTGGCTTTCCACAAGTCTTAAAAAGGAAAACTACAGCATTTCAAACGCGCCTATATAGCAAAAACCAAACATTTTACTAATTTGCTGAAACACAATTGCTGCCTTTCAGACTTTTATGCGAAAGACAAAGTTTACCAATGAAATCGGAAATTTAGGCCTGTAAATGTCAACGTCGCATGTTAGTCACTTAAATTGTTCTATACGTTCAAATGTAAATAAAATGTCCAATATTTACGGCAGCTAAAAACTCCCCACTTTTGCTGTTTTATTTTCGTAATTTTGTTATCTACTATGAGATAAACGTCGACCCTTTTTTTCCCCCGCTGACTGAAACTCAAGAGCATGTTGGGAAGTCAATAGAAGTAATTGCTTGATAATGGCCCGTAATTTTTACCTATCTACGGCGCTATCACACTTAGAAACATGACACAGTTTTAAAAGTCGTTCATAATCTGTACGTTGTGTCATTCCTGACGAAAGAGAACTGGTAGAAAGAGATAATCCCATTCGTTACTTACTTTTATTGATGTGCACAACAAACTATACTCAATAGCAACACGTTGCATTTAGTTGCTCTGTGCTGTAATTTATTAACATAATTTTATATTTACAACAGAGTGCAATGACACCAAAAGTCGTCTTTTTCGGAGCTATAATTTTAGCGCTGTTTTTCATGGTAAGTGTGCTATGTATTTATTATTATTATTATTATTATTATTATTATTATTATTATTATTATTATTGCGCAGTGATAAGTTCCTTATAGTGAGGTCAGATTACGTAAAGGAAACGATGCACACAGGATGAAAGAATATAATTTCAAGTAAGCTACAATTTTCACAACCTAAACCCTACAAATAGTGCAAAATAAAAATGAAAGTCTCTCAACATTCCCTGAAAACGAATACTCTTTTAAAATTCTTAATGCATTCTTGCTATAGCTATATTAATTTTATTTTAAGACATGTTATTTTCATGGCTGCAATAACAGTGAACGATAGCAAGATTTTTAAAAATTCTAAATAAAAAATACTTAGGCCATTTTTCAAATATTTATTAATATGAAAGAAAATCCGTTGTATCCCCGAAAGCTTGGACAGCCATTATCAGATGTCTCACTCAATCTTGATTTCTGATTTTTTGATAATAGATTTTAAACTAACGGATAAAATTCAGCAAAATTTTACTGCCGCCTTTGTGTTGTGACACATTCTGTATTATTTACCTTTGTACATTTCGTAGTGCAGTATGAAGCTCTACATAATGGAACAGCGCGTGTTTATTATGCACATATTGCAAAGCTTCATGAATAAATGAGTGCCAAAGACATTGTGCATTTTGTGGTTTAGAAATCACACGCAACCTTTTTCAATCAGTATTTATTTAATGAAAAATCTGGAAAGCGCGGAAAAGGAGTTAAAATTGCCAGAAAAATTATGCAGGAAGTGAAAAAGACTGCAGGCTGCTGTAAAAATGTCCTTGCACAAACTGTCGAACAAGATTGAGATTTCCACAGGCAGATATCAACGTGCAGAAAATGAAACCTTGCAACGAAGAGAAGCGGAGAGAGACTCAATTACTATCTTTAGCTCCAGCAGTTCGTCAATGTACTTCACCGTACATGAGGCTGAAATATTGCAGTATGGTATCCCCTGCGGCGGTGCCACATTATTGGCTTAAACTTTTGTACAAAGATGAATACTGCAGTTAAACATTCAACTATTCTATAAGTTTGTGAAACAACTGAACGATGGGAAATTTTGTGTCAACATGGGTTAATTATTGTTTCGTGTCGTTTCTAGAGGTCTTTTTGTCACCAACGTCGATCTGCCTGACCTTACTCGATATCTTCCTATGGGGCATACTGAAGGAAAAGTAAATCGTAACAAACCACAAACTGTTGTGAAACTGCAAGACGGAAAGTTGAAGTTACTCCCGATATACAGGTGAATATGTTCTTTAACTTGTAGACATGACTTAATGCAACCACATTCAACACAAGCTTATCGTACATCAAGCATGACAGTGAATTACGCGATTTGTACGGGAAACCAGAGACCGAGAGCGAATGCCGCTCTTCATGTATCACGCAGAAGGGCCGAAGGGGCTTAAAGGCAACTGTTTCACTAAGTGAAACTGGGTAGAATTATCAAATAAGTCATTCTGAATTTAACTGTAATGATCATTTGATGTCATATAAAAATTATAAAATAAAAATGAAGTAGAAGAAGAACAATTAAAAGTACTCCACCTTAGAAGTCGTGAAGATTACATTACTATGATAGCGTTCAACGCCCGTTATAACTACTGAGGAATCACAAGCGGTGACACTGATGATGCATTAGTGAAATGATAAACTCGAAAAGGATTTTATTTGTTTATTTATTTATTTTTTTAAGGAAGGAAGAATTTCAGGCGTAAGTTTAGGTCACCTCCCCGAATTTGTCATTTATAAGGACTGAGGCAAACCTGAAAAAAGTCTAAGTCAGGGAGAACGGTCCTGGTGGGATTCAAATTCCCAGACCTCCCGCTCACGAGTCCCCGCCTTAACGACCGTAGTCACTAACGGCAGCACTATGTGTGATTGTTGTTAAGTATCATCCTTTAGATGACTAGTGGCGGTACTATGTGTGATAGTTGTTAAGTATCATCCTTTAGATGACTAGCGGCGGTACTATGTGTGATTGTTGTTAAGTATCATCCTTTAGATGACTAGCGGCGGTACTATGTGTGATAGTTGTTAAGTATCATCCTTTAGATGACTAACGGCAGCACTATGTGTGATTGTTGTTAAGTATCATCCTTTAGATGACTAGCGGCAGTACTATGTGTGATTGTTGTTAAGTATCATCCTTTAGATGACTAGCGGCGGCACTATGTGTGATTGTTGTTAAGTATCATCCTTTAGATGACTAGCGGCGGTACTATGTGTGATTGTTGTTAAGTATCATCCTTTAGATGACTAGCGGCGGTACTATGTGTGATAGTTGTTAAGTATCATCCTTTAGATGACTAGTGGCGGTACTATGTGTGATTGTTGTTAAGTATCATCCTTTAGATGACTAGCGGCGGTACTATGTGTGACAGTTGTTAAGTATAATCCTTTAGATGACTAGCGGCGGTACTATGTGTGATAGTTGTTAAGTATCATCCTTTAGATGACTAGCGGCGGTACTATGTGTGACAGTTGTTAAGTATAATCCTTTAGATGACTAGCGGCGGTACTATGTGTGATTGTTGTTAAGTATTATCCTTTAGATGACTAGTGGCGGTACTATGTGTGATAGTTGTTAAGTATCATCCTTTAGATGACTAGTGGCGGTACTATGTGTGATAGTTGTTAAGTATCATCCTTTAGATGACTAGTGGCGGCACTATGTGTGATAGTTGTTAAGTATCATCCTTTAGATGACTAGTGGCGGGGCGGTACTATGTGTGATAGTTGTTAAGTATCATCCTTTAGATGACTAGCGGCAGTACTATGTGTGACAGTTGTTAAGTATAATCCTTTAGATGACTAGCGGCGGTACTATGTGTGATTGTTGTTAAGTATTATCCTTTAGATGACTAGTGGCGGTACTATGTGTGATAGTTGTTAAGTATCATCCTTTAGATGACTAGTGGCGGTACTATGTGTGATAGTTGTTAAGTATCATCCTTTAGATGACTAGTGGCGGCACTATGTGTGATAGTTGTTAAGTATCATCCTTTAGATGACTAGTGGCGGGGCGGTACTATGTGTGATAGTTGTTAAGTATCATCCTTTAGATGACTAGCGGCAGTACTATGTGTGATAATTGTTAAGTATCATCCTTTAGATGACTAGTGGCAGTACTATGTGTGATAATTGTTAAGTATCATCCTTTAGATGACTAGTGGCGGGGCGGTACTATGTGTGATAGTTGTTAAGTATCATCCTTTAGATGACTAGCGGCGGTACTATGTGTGATAGTTGTTAATTATCATCCTTTAGATGACTAGTGGCGGTACTATGTGTGATAGTTGTTAATTATCATCCTTTAGATGACTAGTGGCGGTACTATGTGTGACAGTTGTTAATTATCATCCTTTAGATGACTAGCGGCGGTACTATGTGTGATAATTGTTAAGTATCATCCTTTAGATGACTAGCGGCGGTACTGTGTGTGATAGTTGTTAAGCATTATCCTTTAGATGACTATTGGCGGTACTATGTGTGACAGTTGTTAAGTATCATCCTTTAGATGACTAGTGGCGGTACTATGTGTGATAGTTGTTAAGTATTATCCTTTAGATGACGCGCTGTACAATTTCAGAAACGCAAGTGTAGGCACTTGGTTGTGACGATCGTGTAAACAAACTAGTGTTAGATTTTTTTTACAAAATGGTTGAAAATGAAATACGAACTGTGATAAAGTACTTCGTTTTGAAGGGTTTTGGGGTTAATGCCAACAGAAAAGGAGTTAGATTCCACATTCCACATTAAAGGATCCAAAAGGAGCGAAATTCGCTTCCAAGTGCGTACACATTCGCCTTATTTATGGGATATGGTAGACAGCGATTCCTCCCCCCCTAAACCTGAAGAAATGGCTGCGTATACCAAGATTCACATAAAATAATGAGGTTGGAGCTAGTTTTTCATGGTTGGACAAATCTCATTTTACTCAGGATATAAAAGGAAAGTCGTTCTTGGTCAAGCGGAGAACTTTGGAAGGATATCGTATGTATGTATTTTTTGATTGATTTATTTAACATCTCAGGTCATCAGCGTCCCATTCAACTCAGGGCGTGAAACGGCCGACATATTTTGCTCAGAAGCCTCTCTCTCAGGCTTGAGGTTCTTTTTCGTGCCGAAAATGTACCTCACGGGACCCACGACTTTACTTCCCTTCCGAAGGAAGCCATACTTAGGATTTTTATGCCGGAAAAAATCCATCGGTCCTGACCGGGTTCGAACCCGCGTTCTTGGGTATAGTAGGCCAGTATGGTAACCACAACACCATCAGGACCGACATGTATGTATGTATGTATGTATGTATGTATGCATGCGTGTATGCATGTATGTATGTATGTATGTATGTATGTATGTATGTATGTATGTATGTATGTATGTATGTATGTATGTATGTATGTATGTATGTATGTATGTGTGTATGCATGCATGCATGTATATGTGTATGTATGCGTGTATGTGCGTGTGTATGTATGCATATTTTATTAATATTTTATTAATATTTACAGTATGTTCCATTGGCCCTAGGATTAATGTTACATGCTTTTATTTCCTCGTTACAGTCGTAGATATCATTTGTATACAATGTGGTTACACTATACTATGTAGACAATGACACATTATTTGTTGTTTTATAATTACATTTGTATATATTCTTAGATATTAGCTGGACACTTCTGTCTTTATAGTATTTACACTTGTAAGCCTATGTTGTATTTACACTCCCATCCTTTTATTTTGTTTATACTTCTATGCGTTTCCTGTCGTCAAAACTGTCACTTTTGTTGTATTTACACGTTTATTTGTGTTATATTAACACTTCCTACAACTCCGTAATACTATCCCTTATAGAATATCGTTATTATATTTAAAGCCTTCTGAATTTAATTATATTTATTGATTTAACAATTTCAATGAATTCTTTTTTATATTCCCGAACTAATTTATTTTTAATAGTTTTCATAGTTTCTTATCATTGCATTCTTGAATATACTTTTTCTTTATCAGTATTAGGGTATAATTAGATGGTCCCCTGTCTGTTCATCTGCTCAACATGTACATCTCGGACTATCAGTTAATTTAAATTGAAAAAAAGCACGACCTTAATTTGCCGTTCGGGTTAGGAATGTCGTAATGTTTCCAGACAGAGTAAGTAGTCTAAGTCCCTCCTTGGCTAAATTACCGGCTTCTGCGGCTAGCACCATTAATGGATTAGCACCACCAGTGTCTTCGCATATAGCAGTCAGCTATGGAGGGACTATTGTATACGTGTAATAATAAATAGTGGTGGGACATCTCGCACGCAGCAGCCGGCAACAGCCAGCAATGGAGGGAATATTTTGCACATATAATTATACAAAATGGTGGGAATTTTATACATCTCCCATACAGCAGCCAGCAAAAAAGGGACTATTTTACACATATAATTATACAAAGTGGTGGGAATTTTATACATCTCACACGTAGCAACCAGCAACAGCCAGTTAAGGACGGATTATTTTAAACACATAATTAATTGTGGGGCATCTCGCACACAGCAGCCAACAACAACCAGCTAAAAAGGGGCTATTTTACATACATCATTATATAAAATGGTGGGAATTCCCAAATCTTAGATCTGGTGGGATGAGGGTCATTTTATTTATTTAACCATATAATAATTAAAATTTGTGGGGTAAGTATAATTTCAAGGTCATTTATCACTAATAGAAAAGGTTAAGTAGCGAGCATTATTTTATTAATAATACGTGAAATAACATAAAGTATTCTAAATGGTGTATGATGTGTGGAATTCTTAGTGATAACTAAAAATTTGACGAAGTAGACGTGTTGATAAAAAAAAGTTCAGTTTAGTATAAAATAATGAAACGGTGCCATGAACAAATTTAAAAAAATAATTTTCATCTACATTTAATAATAATAATGTCGATAAACAATAGTTAAGCTGCAAGTAAAATGATAAATTCTATAAACATTTGTTAATTTCCGATATTTTTTGGTAGATGGTGGTAGCAAATATGTTTTAACTCTGTAAAAATAAGATGAAAATGATATTGAAACGTACAAAACAGCATTTACAATAATACTGTCTTAAACGACCTGATGCGGAACTGCTTCGAACTTAGCCTCCTAACCTGTACTAAACCAAATGAATTCGAGCATCCAATAAAGAGTTGTAGGGGGAAATCACGTGATTGTTGAAAACAAACTCTTAGGTATGAGCCTTGAGAGTATACATTAGACAAGTCGAATTCTGTGCAAAATGTCTGACGTCAAGATGTCGCAGGCCTGTTGGAACCTGCACGTGACATCATCAGGTGTTGTGACATAAGCCTGTACGGACATTTAAATGACCAAACTCTTAATTTAGGAGTATGAAAATATTTGGTAGAATGTGAATTTGCACACCTTTTAAATCTGACAGGAATTAAAAAATAATATTTTTATTAAATGGTGCATGTGACAATGTTGTAAATATATTTCTCTAGTTACGTTGAACGCTTCGCGTTCCACTTTTAACATGCAAAAATATTGTAATTATAAAAATGTTTATAATTATGCAATAAATGTTGAAATTATGAATTAAACATTATAATTATGCAAAAAATGTTAAAATGCAAATTACACTGATAAAAGGCAAAAAACAATATTGTTAAAAAGCAAAAAACACTGAGATTGTACAAAAATATTGTAATTATGCAAAAAGTTTTAGTTATGCCATAAAAACTTTCTTTCAATACAAAAAATGTTGATAAAATACGAAAAACATTGTTAAAATGCTAATGAACTTGTTATAACGAAGAGATTATTAGTTACTACTACTGTTACTATAAAAAGGTTGAATTTATAGCACCGAAATTTAAATATAACAAATTGATAAAATGCAAAACACATTGTTAAAATGTAAAAAAAAATATGTATAAGATACGAAATATAACTTTTGGTCTCCGCTGAGTAGCAATATGTTATTTCCATGAAAAAAATTTAGCTCGATCTCCATCAACTTACTGAACATTGATGAAAGTTGTGCTGGTATGTTTTTCACCTCAATACGGTTTCAACCTGTCCAAGCGCCACCTGTTTGAACATTTTCCCCCACCCCAAAGGTCAGGTATTTAACCTGTTATAGATTTCCCCTTGGTTCAGCCTGCTATTGATTTCTCTCTCCGGCAAAAAAAAAAAATGTTAAAAGCATTCGGATATTTTGTGAAGTCAAGTTTAAAAGGTATTTCTGGCGATGTTTAGGTTCAGGTTATTTATTTACCTGTTATCATTTACCTTGGGACAGATTTTAACCTGTTGCCCGGGTGGCCATTTACACCCTACACTGGCTGTTACTGGATGCCCAATGAACATATCTAGGCATTTAAATGGTCCGCAATTTAAAAAGTCTACAGTATAGAACAAACCTACATTTTGCTTATTTTTATCATATTTTAATGAAAAAAAACTAAATTAAAGGACATTAATTGCAGTATGACCCACTACAAGTATAACTTGTATTTAGTTGCAAAATGCAAAAAAATAAAATCAATTTTGGAATTAATTTACGTGTCGGATTGCGATTTGCGGAACTAAAATAGTTCTCTACTTTTTTGTTTCGAACCCTACTGCCATTCAACATTTATGTTTATAAGCATGCTGAGCCAGCACACCCAGCAGTAATAAATATTGAAATTTTGATTAACGCGAAGCAGCCGTGCACACACTTCTTTATCGTTCGTAGAGAGTAGGTTTTCATATACAACACGTGTGGCTGTACAGGAAGTGCTTGAATTATATGATTGTGTTTGCAAGATACAATAAGCGTGACTTGCATGTTCAGATTGGCTATACCATTTTCAGCTGTTGAGACAGAGAAATTAGTAACTTTATACTGGAATCTTTTCTTGGCACCAGTGTTTAGGTATGTTTATTGGGAATATTTTAGTTTCAGAGGCAAGGTTCACTTGAGAAGGAATTACAGAGTTACAAACTTGATATTCCCAGTTTCAATTATGGTTTCAACTAGTGAGATATGGTTATGGTTTCCGAAAACCATTGCGGCATAAAAATACACATTTTCTGGAGTACAACCATTGATGTACAGCCTCATACACAGCTCAAAAGTGACAATCAACCAAATTATTTATTACCAAGTTTTTACTATAGATTTAATAGCTCTCCTAATTACTGAAACAAATGTATATGAACTTATGCTCAAAGATCTGACCTCAAAAGGCAAATACGTTCAAATCGTATTAAACTGACAAAGTATAGACTCTAAAGAGAGGGGGATGTCAGCTCCCACCCTTGACTTATATTGCTTGGCATAATAGAAGGGTAATAACTGCTTTATCTAATTGAAGGCCCAAAAGCTAGAGTCAAAACTAAAATGACAATTTTCAGGTCTGATATTGTACATAAGTGCAATTGCATATAGGTGTCGATTTTCTTAATTTAGGCATTGCAGGCATATACCTTTTACGAAAAACTGTAAAATGGTAAAAAAAAAACCAACTATTTTTCACATGTTGAATATCACCATATAAAATTGCTTGGTTATTTGGAAAGCTCTAAACCTACAATAAACGACAATTCTGGATTTTCGCTTATCATTTGATCGCAGCCTAATTGCAAGCTACCAAATTTAGAGGCCTGTACACAAACAGGTTGAAATTCTAAAACACCTGCCACCCTCAGATTGACGGAAAAAGTTTCACTAAAAGGATACCGTCTACGGGAAAAATAAAGTTACGTCCGTTTCGGAAATGTGCGGTATACCGCAAAAGAGACACGCAAGGAAACCAACATGAATTGTGGTGAATGTACCCTTATGTCACTACCCATGCTTCGAGGTGTATCATTCAAAACGCAACTTTTAAAGGCAATGTTGAACTATTTTATAGAGTTTATTTCAGATTATTCTATAAATAAATATTAAAATATTATGGCTTGAAAATCATTCGATTTGCAACTCTTGCCGGACATGTATTCACGTCCATATCCATTAGGCCCATTTTACTCTGAACGTCCATACATGTCCACTTCCGGGAAGAGCTTAATGGATTTCCTTCGTTTAATAATTCCTGTCTAAATAATTTTTTCTCTCTGTGTTTAGGGCCAGGTATTTGTTGGGGCTAGAAGATGCAGTAAACCAGCTTCACTGTCTGAAAACCAAGAGGGGGCGTGGCCAACGTGCACGTACAGTGTTGAGTGAATTTCTGAAAATTGTCATTTTTTTTGTATAAAAGTAAGCAGTGTGTGAATCATAGATACTCGTGGGTTAGAAATACGTATTACATAAACTACAAGAATATATAGATTTTTAGGAAAGTACAGAGTATCATTGTCACCTCAGCATTCGTCAGATGAGAGAGAGAGATACGGATATGAAATACTACGTAAATACGTGTGTGAATATTATTGTAAACGTTGTTACATTTATAGATACACCAAAAGCCATACCGCCGCGGGTGGCCGAGGTCGTTAAGGCACGGACTCGTGAGCGGGAGGTCTGCGGTTCGCATCCCGCCAGGACCGTCCTCCCTGACTGGGGTTTTTTCCAGGTTTTCCTCAGTCTTCATAACTGGCAAATGCCGGGGAGGTACCTAAAACTTAGGCCTGGAACGCTTCCTTCCTTAAAAAAAAAATATCCTTTCCCAATTTATCATTTCATCTCATGTATCACCAGTGTCCACCGCCTGTGGTGCCTCAGTAGTGAAAACGGGCGTTAAACACTACTCCAAAAAAAAAACAAACCAAAAGCCATAAGGTGTACTGTATTTGGAAAGCATACACCGTAAGGAACAGTAAAACGTTTAATAGATATACTCCTGTATGTTTTCAGTGCCAGATTCTACGCCAGATGTTTGTAAACTCTATAATTACCAAGTCCGTACGCACATGTTAAAAACAGCACTAGTTGCGAGTGTCTCTGTTGGGCAACTTCCACTTGATTTTAATTCATTTGTGTGCGTTTATCTAATTCAAATTTTAAATTTCGTCAGTTTTCTAAAAAAAAAATCAATAGACTTTAATGTAAACAATGTAAAATTATTTTAAATACTCGCATTTGTATATTTGTTTGTGAAAGTCCCCCCCTTTTTTTACCAACGATACATTTGTCAACTTTCTACTTGAAGATGTAAAATTTCGAAATATTATTATGGACAAAATGAGCCTGTACACTTGTTCTACAAAAGTCCGGGTTCTTATCCAAAATATTTTACTTTTGTTTAATTTCAAAACTGATAATTAGTGCTAAAACTGTGTTTTATGTAATAACAACGTTTAATAATATTTTCCCCATTGTTTTCTTATTTTGAAACCTATTTCTACAAAATTCCGTTTTTTTTTTATCCAAAATGTTTGTGCTGTCATAGTATGTTTAACTTTTAAAATAACAATTACTACTAAAATGTGTTTTATATGAAGAATATAGCGTTTAACCAAATATTCCCATTTTTTTATTTTAATGGAAATTTCTACATAAAATCCATTTTTAACCAAAATGTTTGTACTGTCTTAGTATGCTTAATATTTAAAGTATTAATTATATCTAAAATGTAAATGACCGCCACGAGTGGCCCAGGTTGTTAAGGCGCGGACTCGTGAGCGGGAGGTCTGGGGTTCGAATCCCGCCAGGGCCGTCCTCCCTGATTGAAGGGTTTTTCCAGATTTTCCTCAATCCTTAGAATTGGCAAATGCCAGGGAGGTACCCTAAACGCAGGCCTGGAATGATTCCTTCCTTTAAAAAATCCTTTTCCTATATTTCTTTTTATCTATGGTATCATCAGTGTCCATAACCTGTGGTGCTTCTGTTGCATGAGCGGGCGTTAAACACTATTTATCTCATATCCAAAATGTGTTTTATATAAAGAATAGAGCGTTTAATCATAGTATCCCTATGTTTTTACTTTTAAGTCATATACATTTTAGTTAAATGTAATCATTATACATAAAACCAATATACAGTATTCACAAAACGACTAATGTGCAACATTTTATTACCAAATCAAGGTCAACATTTGCAAGTCTACATGAACAGATAAAAAGGCTATCTCACTCTGCTTATAATAAAGTATACTTATTCCAATATTCTTATTATCCTTGTTTTTATTCCTCTACTCGTTCCAATCAAATCATCTCGATGTTGAGTCTTCAGACAGAACATTTGTATTTTATCACGATATTTCAATAAATTTGTCGATACATGTTGTTAACTTTTCAAAAAGAAATATTTTTTTTTTCTGTGAGTCAGTTTCAACACATGGTAATGAAACAAGAAATTATCTTAACTTAGCAACGTTACGCGGAAAAAACAAAAGATCTCGTGATTCAGTTTTAATATACGACAGTCACCATTTAGTATAATTATATATGTAAAATTATCAACACTTTATATAATTTATGTCCGGCATTTTGTATTCACCGTTTTGTATAATAAAATAAATGTCCCTTCTTGACAGACTATTGCTAGCTGCTGTGTGCGAAGACACTGCTCACTAAAGATGCTAGTCGCAGAAGCCGATAAGTTAAACAAGGAGGGACATACACTACTGAGATATCTTCGTTTTCAGCCTATATTTTACGATAGGGAAAATGATTTGATAACGACCCCTCTTATTGTTTTTTGCCATTCATTCTCCCACATGGTCAAACTTCTTTCTTTAAATCAGGTTAGGATTTCACTCAATGGTATTTTCGCATACCTTACTGGTAGTAGAATGTTGTTTACTGCTTGTTTTGCCAAATTATCTGCTAATTCGTTTCCGGCATTCCCAACGTGTGTCTTTATCCAGGTGTAATGCTATTGTTCAATTTAATGATATCAATTTCTTTGTTTGTTGTCTGATTTGTTCTATTAAGTTTTGATGGTTATTGAAAAATGTTAATGAGTCCAAAGTTATTCTGCGGTGTGTATGAATGGTCACTGTTCGTAGAATATCCTGGAGTTGGATTATTGATTGAAATTTGTCTAGAACTTTTAGAATAGCAAATTGCTCCGCTTGATTATTAGAGCATCTGTCATCAGCCTATATTGTAGTTGTCAGTTGGTTTCTTGTCTAAGAACATGGCGATTCCGGAACCGACTCTTATCTCCCCTTTACTGCCATCTGTGCATATGTCGACGTTGTATTGCATAGTTTCTTGTTTACTTTTATTTTAGTAGATTCTGCAGGATGATGTATAGTGTGTTCTAGTGTTCGGCGTGAGTTCATATTTTACATTTCATAATAAGTTGCTTACTTCTGGAGCTCAATCACGATTAGTGTCGTTTTTATTAATATACATAAGACTTTAATAGATATTGGGAATGATTTTGTAGTTTTGATATTAATTAGTCACTGTACTCCCTTTACCTTTAATGTGATGTGTTGTTTCTTGATAACTTCGATTCATATTGGAGCACCATATGAAAGAAGTTAGAGTACTGAGCCTTAATATATTATTCTGAGCACATCATATTTTAGTTTACAGTTAATTTTTACTGTTTTTGCTACAGCATGAATCAATTTTGTACATTTCTGACATATATTCCAAATGTTCGAAATTGAATTTCTTGTCTATAACTATTCTATAATTATTTTTATTTTCTAATTGCAGTAGTTTCTATTGTTGCGGTAAATAATGAGGTCTCGTTCAGTTTTAGCTTTTGTTTTTGAAATAACTAACAGCTTTGAATATAGTTTTGTTATTCCTGACACCACTGGAAATTTTTGTGGTTCCAGGTTAGCATCATTTTCAACCTGTAACTGGGTCTTTGGTTTAATTAGTAGTACTCAGTCATCGGTTACATCACTTCCATAGGCGATAAGCTTGGTGTATTTAGAGTATTCACATTTAGAAGCGAGTTGTAGTGGATATTTCAGTATCCTGGCCCACTAAAGGACATTGTGAACCACCTTGGCTTATTGTTCTGCGTATTTTTAAGTTGTTGGCCAAGAATACGCACTTCGTCCCCTAAAATAGCTTGCAGAAAGATTGTAGAGATTCTGTGACTATACACTGTTTGCAATTTTAACCGTAATTCTACTTTTCCGATGTATTAAAATATACATTATTTTAAGTTTTCATCATATGTTTTCAAATGGTTATTATATCATCCATTTTTTCGTATAACATCCTACATTCTCCTCGATGGAAGCAACACCACTAGGTGACTATGGCGTGCCGCTCGAAGCCGTCTACCTATTTTTCAATGATTATAAAGTTAGCATTAATTTCATGGCCAAATTATCGTTAAATTTGTATAATCTTAATCGAGTACACTATAAATTGCTGTTGAAATCGCTCTGGTTCAACAGAAACCTTTCCCTCGTTAGAAAACTAAACGCTATAAAGTTCGATTATTTTCATGTCCAATACCATGCACAATGGAAGCATGTCATCTAATGCATCTATGTTATTTTATAGGACTTGGAAGATGTAGAAGGCTACTCCTATCCTGGCATCAACACACTCGTGAGCCTCATAGGTAACTATTTTGACCTTAAATGTAGAAACACATAAGGAGTGTTCTAAAAACTATATATAATAAAATACTGAAATGGAGATGTTCACCAAGAAACCTCGAACTAGGAGAAGGATTAATCATGAGGTTAAGGCTACTTTTTTATTTTATTTTAAAGGCATATATACTATACATATACTGAGTTTCCTTTAAAAAAAAATATGCGGCGGCTAGCGCATTTTTAAATTTCCCTTTAACCCTCACTCATTTTTCAGATATACCTCACTTCTAATGGTTGGATTGCCCCGTTTTTTCGGAAACTATTTTCATTAAAGTATTTTTAAAAAATAGCTTCATGCTAACCCCCATCGTCTATAGCACAATTTTGCTGGTTAACGAACTAGACGAATCGCTTGTTAATTGATGGATATATGCCGAGTTTTGTTAAAAAAAAATTGCAACCGCTAGAGCGTTAACGGAAACATATTTTCGCGGGTACAACCGCAATAGCTTACATTCCTTCGAAATTCATTAAAAGGAAACAAAAAGCACTTGCATATGCAGTAGCTCGAGTGTCCCATTCCTAAAATGTGGGATCCTGATATATAGTGTGTATCTAATGCATATATTTATATATAAAAGAAAAAGGAAAATAAAGTAATACTATTAGGAAAGTAACAAATTAACAGTAATTATAAAAGCTTTTAAAAGAACAAAACACTAAGATAAAGTCACACTTGAAATCGCTATATTTCGAACTCGTAGAATTCTTATATCTGTTAAAAGAACTCAACGAGTTCGAAATATAGCGAGTTCAAGCGTAAAAGCTTTTATTATATATATAATAAAAGCTTTTAAAAGGACAAAACACTAAGATAAAGTCATGTATATTGCGAGTGAGGACCAGATAAGCAAGATGGCAATCTAGTTTCATCTGTTTCAATCCATACTCGATACTCAATATTTACTTTTATCACCTTCACTTGTCTAGCTTCTTGCCATTGAAGAACTCGCAGTAGTTCGAAATATAGCAGTTTCAAGTGTGACTCTTTCCTGAGCCATGAGTCCAAAGCACAAACATATCATCATCAATATATCTCAGCCATAATAATGGTGCCAAAGGTTCTGACTTAAGAAATTCCTCCTCTAAGCGAGCCATAAAAAGATTGGCATAAGAAGGTGCCATTCTGGTGCCCATTGCAGTACCTTTAATTTGTACATAATGTTTATTATCAAAACTAAAATCATTGCGAGTGAGGACCAGATAAGCAAGATGGCAATCTAGTTTCATCTGTTTCAATGCATAACGCTACCTTCGATACTCAATATTTACTTTTATCACCTTCACTTGTCTAGCTTCTTGCCATATCATATATATATATATATATATATATATATATATAAATTAACACTAATAATAAAAGTAGATAAAGATAAAACACAGAGAAAGAGTCACACTTGAAACTGCTATATTTCGAACTACTGCGAGTTCTTCAATGGCAAGAAGCTAGACAAGTGAAGGTGATAAAAGTAAATATTGAGTATCGAAGGTAACGTTATGCATTGAAACAGATGAAACTAGATTGCCATCTTGCTTATCTGGTCCTCACTCGCAATGCTTTTAGTTTTGATAATAAGCATTATGTACAAATTAAAGGTACTGCAATGGGCACCAGAATGGCACCTTCTTATGCCAATCTTTTTATGGCTCGCTTAGAGAAGGAATTTCTTAAGTCAGAACCTTTGGCACCATTATTATGGCTGAGATATATTGATGATGATATGTTTGTGCTTTGGACTCATGGCTCAGAATCTCTCGAGCAGTTCCTTACTAATCTTAACTCCAAGTTTTCAGTTAAGTTCACTTCTTCTCTCTCTCCCAATGCTGCTACTTTCCTAGATATTGATATTTCTTTATGCAATGGCTCTTTCCTTACGTCTGTGCACATTAAGCCTACCAACTTACAACAGTATCTTCATTTTGATAGTTGTCATCCATTGCATATCAAAAGATCTATTCCTTTTTCTCTTTCAATCCGTGGTCATCGTCTTTGTAACAACTTTTCATCTCTAGACAAGTATATTAAAAACCTTACTCAAAAGTTCCAAAACCAAAATTATCCTTCCGCTCTTTTAAAATCCCGTATAATCCCATCACACAAAACTTTCCAATGCAAACCTAAAACCTCTAACAAGAACTTCATCAACCTAGTTACTACTTACGTGCCTGGAATTGAAAGCATCAGACCTATTTTGAAAGAATGTCACGATACTTTGTTAATGTATCCATCTTTAAATGATTTTTCTAACATTGTACCCCGCCTTACTTTCAGAACACCCCCTAACCTTAAAAGTATATTTCGCCGTAACCTATCCTCTCCGAATTTACCACGTCCCTTTGCTGGCTCATATCCTTGCCAACGTCCTAAATGTAAAACCTGTGCACTAATTATGCCGTGCAAATCATTCCATAGCCCTAATTTATCCAAGGAATTAAACATTTCTTCATTTGCTACCTGTTCTTCCAAGAACGTCGTATATATGTTATCTTGTAAGCTTTGTAAAGCATTTTATATTGGTTTAACTTCTACTGTTGTTTCGCTACGCATGAACAATCATAGACGTTCTGTTAAAACCCAGTCTCCCTTGCCGGTTGCCCAACATGCCTTATCTCACTGTAAGGATTTTGATCATGCTTTTAGTCTAACTCTTATTGATGCTTTACCTACACAATGCTGTGAAAGTTTACTCAGAGATAGAGAAATGGCAGCTATATTTTTACATAAAGCGCGTATACCACCTGGTTTAAATCTTACATATTAGTTTTTTTCTTCCCACACTCTCATATCTAGTTTCATCTGTTTCAATGC
The DNA here is from genome assembly GCA_030762175.1 of Metallyticus violacea. Lineage (NCBI taxonomy): Eukaryota > Metazoa > Arthropoda > Insecta > Mantodea > Metallyticidae > Metallyticus > Metallyticus violacea. Next base: position 73,801,378 of record CM060830.1, read on the forward strand.
ATAACGTTACCTTCGATACTCAATATTTACTTTTATCACCTTCACTTGTCTAGCTTCTTGCCATTGAAGAACTCGCAGTAGTTCGAAATATAGCAGTTTCAAGTGTGACTCTTTCTCTGTGTTTTATCTTTATCTACTTTTATTATTAGTGTTAATTTGTTACATTGTTAATAGTGTTTCTTTATTTTTATGTTTCATTAATATTATATATATATAATATTATATATATATAGGTTAGAAGATTTGTATATTGCGATGGACACATTACTATATTATGGATAAACTGATCTAATTTTGTTTCACAATATTTCTATTTGCAGATTTACCTAATATAACCGAACGGCAGCTTACGAAACTTCTGCCTTCATTTTACCAAGAAAAAATAAACCGAGATGATCAAACTACGCGACTTTTTGAACTTAAAAAAAGCTTGGAAAATCTTGACACGTGTAAGTATGGCTGTTCACTAATTGAACACTTCAACAACAAAAATATATTTAAGTATGATATTTATATGGCGGTTTGGTGTGCAATTCATGCCACCATTGTTCTTCCAAACTTGCGGTAACAGTGCAATTATATTTCAACTCTCTTTGGTTGTGCTTCTGATTGTCACCACTAGAGGGGACATAGGGACAACTGCTGCGCGTTAGTCTGCAACAAAGTGTCAGCGTGTTGCCGTAACTGTTCGAAATGTGAGTCAGTAAAGTGAAGCACCGATCATAAGCGAAAATTAAATTCACAGAAATAAAATGCCCGTATGTCATATAGACCCACGAGAAGCATTGCGTAATAAATTGTCTGCGCAGATAGATTATAGGTCGTGCACTTATCGAACAGGACATGCTCTGAAATGTGTAGGAATTAGCCGAGCATAATCAAAGTCTTCCTGCATGATTTTCACATTTTACGCTTTATAAGCATACAATATTGCTACCAAGGGATACCACTTGAATTAAATAGATTCGTCACGAAACACGTCATATGTATCTCAGAGTACCGTCGAGGAGAAATGACATTAAATCACATAATTGCAATGCATGAAACATGGATGAATACATATCAACTCAATTGTCAGTTAAAGAGTGACGACATACTGGTGTACACGACGCCACAAGATTCGGTAGAATCTTTCTTTCACTAACCCATAATCATTTATGCTTATGACAGTAGAGATACCTTTGTATGTTACCCATTTCTGCAGTTTCAGAAGTAAAATAGTTGTCTAATACTATAATCATTTATAATAACGCGAGGATGGTTACGGATTCGCTGCGTCATTGGGAATGAAACTCTCAGATAGAATGAAAGTATTCATCAGATCTCAGTCTATGCTTCGATTTGATTCTTAAAAAGCCACTTCGAAGAAAGGGGATATTTTGATGACGTTTAAGAAAGAGGTGCAACAGTTTGGTGATTTGTGCATGCAACCTCGGTATCAAAAATATTCCCGTACGGTGGACCATCTTGAGGATACTATGAGATGTGTTAAGTTTGTATTCACCATTGCTGTGCTCATTGTGCTTATGTACATGACACCTTATTAAACGATACACGTTATAGTACGAGTTTTGATACTTTAACTATGAAGATGAAACCAGAATTTGAAATGTGTTTGCTTCCCTTTCTTTCAATCCTTTTGTGATTATCATGTTTAAAATTAAACACTAATATTACAGAGGAAACGAATCTAAATTATCCAAGTGCTCTATAACCTGTTTAAAAGATGTTTCTGAATTCAGCAGCACAAATTCCAAGGTTGGTAGAGGTAGCCTAGACACGTTTAACCTACGTGTTGGGGGCCAAGTTTACAGTAATGTGCACATTATAAAGACTTATGCAATAGTGATACGTTTACATTAAAGCGAAGCGTGTCTATGATTTTCGTCCAAAGTTTAACTTCTGTTTCCTTAATGAGGTAGTATCATTTGTCAGTAGTTATTATGGACTATTGTCAAAGAAAAGAGCAATGCTAGAGTTTGTTTACAGCAGCGGAGACAAGCCAGTGTTATCAGTATAGCGCAAGTTTGATTATGTAAGCAAATTTGAAAGTAGGCAATCACCCATGGTTAACATAGTCAGTATTGTGTAGGTTTTACTGTAAATTAAAAGTCGTTTCCAGGTACATTAATTCCCTTTTTTACACAGCCATTCTGTTTACGTAAATCTAGGTTACGATTTTTAGGCTCACTGATGTAAACTGTCTTAGCAGTTCCATTACATTTCGTGGATGAACATATACTGAAGAAGAATTATGTAGAGGATGTTCGGAAATTATTTACAAGAATAGCTGCCGAATGGTTTACCTCGCCGCGAGTCATTTATGCTGTCGAATAAGACATAATGCACGATTCGGTGAATATGATAGGTGAGGCACAATGAACCCCCCAGTAATGGCAACTTTGCGTTGAAGTGTTGCTGGTATCGGGCCGCGCATTGTCACGTTGAAGGAACACTTCTGTTAACAACTTTTCCTTTCGCCGTTGCTGTATCCTGCGTCCAAGGTCTTGCAGTACACCTCGCTAATGAAAGTCGTTCCTTGAGGAAGCAAGTTCATTAACAGTAACTTGAAGTGTCCCAAAAGACGGTGGTTATCTACTTGCGTGCTCTAATCTGGTACGTGATAATGATTATTAATTAAGGGGCGCACAACATCTAAGGTCATTAGCGGCCAAGACACTAAAAACTGCGCCAGAATTAAATAAATAAGTAATCCACACAAAATCTGCGTAGGAGATAAACAACAGCAGCACTTTAGGCAAAAAAATACAATACCTATAACAAATAACAAGGGGAGTAACATAACAAATAAGACCGTTACTAATAACTCCGCCGCAAGAGCTGAAAATAACAACAGTCTTTAATGGTCCAAAAGGCAAACATAAAAACCCCCAAAACAATTAACAAGGGTAAACTGGTAACAAACTAAGAGCAGAAAACCAAAAAAATCTTAATAGCCTAAAATTGTAACAGTAAAACCCCAAAACATAATTAAGGGCAATATGGTCAATTACTGGAGGTAAAACGCAATCAAGAGCTGAAGAAACAAAGTTCTTATAACGGTCTAAAATGATAACAATAAAACCCCAAAATAAATAACAAGGGGTTTATGCAACACAATTTAAGACTGGTACCAAAACGATTCAGCGAAAACTGAAATAACCACAATCTTAAAATGGTCTAAAATGTCGTTATGAGTAAAATGATAGAACCTCACACCTTGTTTCAAAAACCACAAACTCGAATAAAACGGAGCACTCGCACAAAAGCTACCACATCATCAGAAGTAAGTCCTCAATAGAGGAGGGCAAACCCAGGTTGTGTCTAAAAGCTGCCAGATCATGGATTCAGATACAATGTGACGCACTATAAAGGGGTGGTCACAGCAAGGGCAAGCTGGAGCTGGTTGACTATTAAAAAGGTGACAGTGACTAAAACGGCAATGCCGAATTTTCAGGCGAGCTAAAATCCCTTCTTCACGACGACTGCGCGAGAAGAAGTCGTCCAGTTAAAAGGGGCAGATTTACATTCCTGATGATTATTGACGGGTATTAAATCCCACTCATCGCACCAGCGCGTGAGAATGCCTCGCTGTAAAGAATGTATAAAATCCCCAAAATAAAAACGTTGCTCATACTCAGTACGGTCTTAAAGGGCGAATTTAGCTGGGACATCTGCGGCCTCATTACCACGGAGTCCCACATGTCCAGGTACCCATAGTAGTGTCACCCTGACGCCAGCGTCAAAAAACGTTAACACTTCATTCTGGACCTTCTGTATAAGAGGGTGGGGGTTGTATAGATTTCTAAATGATAAAATGGCACTCAAATAGTCGGAACAAACATCACAGTGTTCCCCAGCCCCAGGTCAGACACAAATAAAATCGCCCGACAAATACCATAAAGCTCGGCCATAAAAATAGACGTCGCAACGTCAAGTAAAACCAGCTCCATTAAAAACAAAGGCACATCCCACTCCCGTGTCAGAATTTGAGTCGTCGGTGTATATATAAAATTCCAGCCATTAAAAGAGGAGACAATCTCGCTAAAATGACGTCGAATTATGGGTGCTGCGGTCAAAGACTTTGGACAGCAAGTAAGCCCAAGATGAACGGGGGCTTCTGCCAAAATACAAGGGAGAGAAAAAGGTTCCCCGGTTAAGAATAAAGCAGGCAACTTCATGTCCAACGTCCTTAATAGATCCCGGAAACGAAAGCCAGGAGGCTGAGGAGTAAAAGACCGAGCAGCGTAAAATCCATCGAACGACACATTAAATAAAGGCCCATACGTGGGATTACGAGGCTGTGCAGCTAGTCGACAACCATGCACAGAAAGAAAAACATCCCTACGATAAAACAACGGAGTTTCTCCAGATCCGCATACAAACTTGACACAGGACTGGTTGGGAATGCTCCAATGGCAACACGGATACCGCGATGATGAATTAGGTTACGGCGACGAAGAACAGAAGCTCGCAGAGAGCCATAAACCACACAGCCATAATCCAGTCTAGACCGGATGAGAGAGTGGTAAAAACGTAAAAGAACAGTCCGGTCAGCTCCCCAAGATGTGCCACTTAAAACACATAAAATACACAGAGAACGTTCACACTTGCCTCTGGGTTGTGCAATATGCGGTGACAACCATAATTTTCTATGAAAAACCAAGCCAAGGAACTTTACATACTCCTCGAAAGAGAGAGCGTCTGGGCCATGATGGAGAGATGGTGGAGGATTCTCCTTTCGGGGCCAGAAGTTCACCCAGACGGTATTCTCTGCGGAAAAACGGAACTTGTGATTCACACTCCAAGCGTAAAGGCGGTGGAGACAGCATTGGATGCGGCGTTCCAAGAGACAAGTTCTCTGAGAGGAAAGAAAGACGGCAAAATCGTCCACGAACAACGACGTTTGTATTTCTGGCGGTAGACACTCATTGATAGAATTGATAGCAATGGCAAACAGGGGGCAAATAAGTACCGAGCCATGAGGTACACCGTTCTCTTGAATTAAACTAGATGATAAAACTGATCCCACGCGAACATTAAAAACACGCTCATTCATAAATTCCTGAATAAAAACACACATACGGCCACGTATGTGCCAATCGTGAAGCGTTCGAAGGATGCCGCTTCTCCTACGGGTATCATACGCTTTTTCCAGGTCGAAGAATACAGCGATCGTTTAGCACTTTCGTATAAAACCGTTCATTATATGGGTGGTTAGAGACACAAGATTGTCGACTGAAGTGCAATGACGCCTAAAACCGCACTTAGCGTTCGTCAATAAGTGCCTCGACTCCAACCACCACATAAGCCGCCCTTTAATCATGCGTTTCATCACCTTGCAAACACAATTGGTGAGGGAAATCGAACGGGAACGGGAAGGAAGGCGTGGGTCCTTTCCAGGTTTCGGTATACGTACGGCGGAGGCCTTTCGCCAAGTGCTCGGAAATGTCCCATTGCACCAAATAGAATTAAAAATATGGAGTAAAAAAATTTGCCCTCCGCTGATAAATGCTGCAACATAGCAACATGAATGCTATCCGACCCTGGTGCGCAGTGTCAAGATTTCTTAAGGGCATGCTCCTATTCTCTGGAGGTAAAGGGGACATTATAGCACTCCTGCTGGTGGGAGGCTAAACAGAAACCCATCGACTCGACCTGCTCCTTTAATGCGCGAAATGAAGCAGAGTAATTGGCGGAGGACGAAACGTCAGCGAAGCTGCGTCATAAAATATTGGCAACTTCAACCGGAATAGTAAGCACTCGATTTGATAACCTAAGACCGGGTATAGGCGTTAACCTAGGCTTGCCCGCAAAGCGGCGTAGCTGTACCCAAACTACAGATGAAATCGTTGTGCGGTTAAAAGAAGAGATAAAAGCAATCCAAGAAGCCTTTTTGCTATCCTTAATGATTCGACGGCATTTGGCGCGCAGTTGTTTGTAGCGAATCATATTTTCGGAAGCAGGGTGGCGAAGAAAAACTCGTAGAGCACCTCGACGTGCACGCAGCACAACCCGGCATTCATCGGTACACCAGGGAACCGGTAAGCGTCTAGGGTGGCAAGACGACCGGGGAATAGTCCGATCTGCGGCATGAAGTATGACCGTTTCGAGGTGCTCGATCATGGCGTCGATGAAAGGAAAATCTAACCCTGAAAATTCGGCCAAAGATCTAAAGAGAGGCCCATGAGCCATCCCGGCGCGCGCTGAAGATGTGCGTTTGAATAGAGTACATGAATGTGACACGGAAAGTGGTCACTAGAGTATGAATCAGAGAGCACATTCCAATTAAAACGTACAGATAGTTCAGGCAGAACAAAAGGATAAGTCCAAGTGTGAAAAACTGTGAGTACTGTCTGAAATATATGTAGGTTGAACAGTATTGAGCAGTACAAGGTTGTGACCATCCAGAAAGTCGGCTAAAAGTCTACCCCATGCACACTCCGAGGTGGAACTCCATAGGGGATGGTGCGGATTAAAACCCCCCAAAATTAGTACAGGGGGTAGTAGCTGAGAAAAGAGCTCATCAAGATCAGCCGATGTGACTGTACCAGATGGAGGTACGTAAACACTGCAGATGGGAAAACTAAGGCCAGAGAAGTGAACTGGAGCTGCAGCAGCTTGTAAAGGAGTCTGGAGCTGTAATGAAGTACTGTACGTCATGTCTAATTATAATTAAAAATCCGCCGTAAGCGGGAGTGCCATCTTCGGGAGGAAGATCATGCCGTACCGAAGAGTAACCGTGTAAAGTAAAAGAATCTTGCGGCCGCAGTTTGGTCTCTTGGAGACTCACAAGTGGAGAGTCATTCGAGCGTAAAAGTAACTCCAAGTCAGGTCTACGACTGCGGAGTCCACGCATATTCCAAGAAAGGATAGCCAATGTTAAAATGAGATAAAATTAGTTAAAAAATATAATACCTTACTTTTTGGTCGGCCCAGGACCAATCAGCCGTCCATTTAATCAAACGCGTGGGACTTGGTGGTTTATCTGGATCATTTACATCCTGGTCCATCACATCCTCAGAAGGACGACTCTCTCGCTGAGAAGAATAAACCGACTCCAAAACCTGGAATCGGTTGGATGTGGTGTGAGGCGGTGACGGCGACCGTCTAGCAGGTTTGCTCCCAGACCCATCATGGGAGCTCGACCTCCGAGGAGGAGAAGGACTCGATTTCTGCTTCTTATCAGTCGGAGTGGACGATAAAGTCAGTGGGTGTGTAAGAGGTCTTAAATTTGATGGCTGGAGCATCGAAAACAATAGTCTTGGCCTTCGCTTTGGGACGCTGGGAGGAGCTTGGCGCTCTAGGAACATTTGAGAAAACCAAGTCGCAGGTCTGCATGCAGTTATCTCGGTTCGGAATCGGGGAAGAAGCTACAGCGCTGTACGAACTGGTCTTAGGTATCACAGGTAGACGAGAGTGGTATCGTTTCCGGGCCTCATTAAAGGAAAGTTTTTCTTTCACCCGGATTTCCTGAATGCAGTGCTCTTCTTGATAGCGAGGACAATTGTGGGACGAAGCTGGATGGTCACCACGGCAGTTCACACAGACGGGAGGAGATGAACAGGCTCCCTCATGACTTTCAGTATCGCAGGTGCTACAGATGGGATGAGCACTCTTACATGACATGCGAGTGTGGCCGAAGCGTTGGCATTGAAAATATCGCATGGTGCTGGGGTTATATGGGCGCACCTCTATAACCTCATAACCAGCTTTAATCCTGTGCGGTAACTGGACTCGGTTAAACGTGAGGAAGAGAGTGCGGGTGGGTTGCACTTCACCTTACTTCTTCGCCTGTACACGGTATACTGATGTGACTCCTTGGTCTTCCAGACAAACCTGGATCTCCAAGTCAGACATGCCATTAAGAACATTGGTAGTAATATTCCACGCGACGAGTTGAGAGTTCGATGTTGCTCAACACGAACCGGGTATCCGTGGAGTATCGTCGCCTTGCGCAATGAGTTAGTTTGAGACAATGCTTGTGTCTCCACTAAAAGAGAACCATAACAAAGTTGTGTACAAGACTTTACAGGTCCAGAAATGCCATCAATTCCCTTCTGAATAATAAAAGGGTTCACACTACTAAATGATTGACCTTCTTCCGTGTGACTAATAAGCAAGTAACGAGGATAAGAATGCTCTGTTACTTCTCTTAGTTCCACTCCTTTTCGTTTTATTTGAATTGGAGGGGTAGTATTAACCATAGCGTATTCATTCTCCACCATTGCAACTGTCTCCCATGGCAGGCTGTTTCCTGGGCGCCACCCCGGCTCAGTTGACCTGTTGGCCTTGACTATGTCACCTCAAGGTCAAACCTCCCGGGTCCAGACAGAGGTACCCAATTGCCTACAGGAAGTTAGCATCTCATGCAATGGCCCCATCCCGGGCCTTGCCTTTACCAGGGGACACGCTCCCGCCCTATATGATGACCCAGTGCTGGGAGTCACACCATTACCCAGTAACATATTGACCGTGTCAAACACGAGGGCATCCTTCAGGCTAAAAGCAGGGAGATATAAAAGTAAAATGGATCCAAAATAAAAAGGAGTCATCCACTCTGAGCGTGGACATGCGGGAGGAGTTCGGGTGCCTCGGGGTCGCTACGCCCCGTGCCTAAACAATTGTGCCCCTGAGACGGATGTGGGAATAGGCGGTGACGGCGACCGCCTAGCGGGTTTGCTCCCAACATTGGAGCGAGACCTCCGAGGAGGAACAGGGCTTTTTTTCTGCTGGCCTGGAATTCACGTTTTCATAAAGTAAGTTCTCGTGTAGCTCGTCCTGAATTTAATTTCAGGCGCATCGAAAACCACTGGCTTCGGCTTCTCGGTACTACGCTTCGGAGAACTGGGCGTAGCAGGGACCCGTGTAAATACAAGGTCGCAAGTCTGCAAACTACTGTCGCACTTTTTCACCGCTAAAGAAGCTGCAGCGCTGTATGTACCGCTCTTAGGTACTCCACGTTGGCGAGATTGAAGTCGTTTCCGGGCCTCAGTAAAGGAGAGTGTTTCCTTCACCCGGATCTCCTGCATACAGCGCTCCTCTCTAAAACGAGGACAGTCGCGGGACGAGGCCGGATGGTGGCCGCGGCAGTTAACGTAGACTGGAGCGGATGCACATGTTCCTTCATGACTTGCTTGACCGCAGGTTGCACAGATGGGGTTTGCACTCTTACAGGTAATGCAAGTGTGTCCAAAACGTTGACACTGGAAATGTCGCAACAGACTCGGTATATACGAACGCACTTTAATTACTCGTAACCCCCTTTAATATTCAGCGGCAAATCGACCCTGTTAAACGTGAGGAATAGAGTCCGGGTTAGCTGTAATTTCCCCTCTGTCCTTGTCTTCACACGATAAACGGAAATGACCCCTTGGTCTTCCAGGCAGCTCTGGATTTCCGGGTCAGACCTTCCGTCTAGTAAATTGGTGGTAACAACTCCTCGCGACGAATTCAATGTCTTTTGTTGCTCAACACGGATAGGATAACCGTGGAGTTCCGTCGCCTTGAGCAAATAATTGGTTTGAGACAGCTCAAGCTTCTCCACCAAAAGCGATCCGTTACGTAGACGGGTACAGGACTTAACGGGTCCAGCTATGGCATCAATGCCCTTCTGAATCTTAAATGGGTTTAACTTAGTAAACGACTGTCCATCTTCGGTACGACTGAATACTAAGTAGCGAGGAAATGACTTCTCGGATACTTCTTTTACTTCAACTCCTTTTCGTTAATTTGAAAAGGATTATTAACAAGTGCCATAGCTGTTTAATCCTTCACCATTGCAACTTTCTCCGATGGCAGGCTCCTTCCTGGGCGCCACCGCGGCTTAGGTTACTGGCCCTGGCCTGAACAAAGTAACCTCAGGGTCACATCTTCCTGTGGGTTGACAAAGGGACCCAATCGCCTGAAGGAAGTGAACAGCTCATGCAATGGCCCTTCCCCGGGCCCGGCCTTTACCAGGAGATACGCTCCTGTCCTACATGATAACCCAGTGCTGGGCGTTACGCCTTTACCCAGTCACTTTTTACCATGTCAAATACGGGGGCATCCATCGGACACAGAACAGGAAAGTAGGACAAATAAAATGATAAAAGAGACGAAATAAAATGGAGTCAAACACATTTGACTTGTGGGAGCTGCTCGGGTGCTTCGGGGTCGCTACCCCCCGTACCCAAAAATTTGGGGGAATCTGGTGAGTGACTGAGTGACTGGTCACCGGTTACCAAGTTCTCAAAAAAATATGTGGATCTTCATCAGATATTACCAGTAAACGACGACAGACGTCAACCTATTTGTCCTCCTGTGCCTGTGAAAAAACCTTTTTCATATTCTAACCGTCGTGAATGAATAGTGCGCATGGTCGCGCCGAGGCCTATCTGTCATTCCAGTTCGTCAAAGGGCATATCGATCATAATAAATCACCTCAATGATGCTGGAGGACCACAATGTTGACGGACCCATCAGTACTCACATTCTTATGTGCAGATTCCCTGCCGCTAGCGAAACATTTAGACCCAGTTGTGAAAGGTTTTTGGTTCAGGATCTTTTGGAATACATATCACGGTTAAACTTCTATGAATTTCTACAGTGTTGATGCCTTCCATTTGCCAAAACCTTGCATCTTTGATCAAGATAGTCACTTTATATCTTGTTTAAGTCTTTCTGTACTTGACAACAAACGAAGAGTTATTTCGCTTAACAATCTGCTTAAAACTGGCATCTAGCGTGTGCATGGTGTACTAGTAACAATCCATCGTCATATGAATAGACTTGCTCTGACGCATGGTATTCGTGAAATACCACTATTGTAAATACCTTTGGAAAGCTCCTCGTGTATGATGATGATTAATGGTTAAGGGCGCAAAACTGCTATGGTCATTAGCGCCCAAACACACTAACAACTGCGCCAGATTTAAAAATTAAATAATCAACAAAAATACAGCGCATAAGTCAATCGAACACTAGCACTTTGTGCAATGAAATAAAAAAACACAACATATAACATGGGTAAAATGTTCTACTACCATAAAATTGGCACTAAAACATAGCCGCAAGAGAGGAAAACTACACAGTCTAATAATTATGTAAAATTGTACCAATAAAACCCCAAATAAACCACAAGGATAATATTGACTACAACAAATAAAGACAGGTACTAAAATGCATCAGCAAGAGATGAAAACATACCAGTCTTATAAAAGCGAAAAATGGTAAAAATAAAAACCCCCAAAAATAATAAGGGCAATATACAAAACAACAATTAAACACTGGTACTAAAACGATTTATCAAAAGCTGAATAAACAACAGTCTTAAAATAGTCTAAAATTGCCGTCATGAGTAAAATGATATAACCTCACACCTTGCTCCACAAACCACAAACACGGATAAAACTCGATCAACAGCAACCACATCATCAGCAAGTAGCTCCACAATAGAGGAGGGCAAACCTAGGGAAAGTATAAAAGCTGTTAGATGATACTATTCGAGTAAAATGTGACGCACTGTAAAGGGGTGGACACAGTGAGGACCAGCTGTTTGAGCATTAAAAGGGTGTCGGTGGCTAAAATAGCAATGTCCAATTCTCGGACAAGCTAAAAGAACTTCTTCGCGACGAACTGCACGAGAAGTCGACCACTCAAAAGGGGCGGATTTACATTCCCGAAGGTTATTGGCGGGTATTAAATCCCACTCATCGCGCCAGCGTGAGGAATGCCTCGCCGTAAAGAATGTTTCAAATTATCCAAATAAAAACGTAGTTCGTACTCAGCGGGATCTAAAAGGGCGGATATAGCTGCGACATCAGCGGCCTCATTACCAGGGAGTCCCACATGTCCAGGTACCCATAATAGTGTCACCTTCACGCCAGCGTCAAAAAGCGATCACACTATATCCTGGATCATCTGTACAAGAGGGTGGTGGTTGTACAAAATACTAAAAGATAACAGGGCACTCAAAGAGACGGAACAAATAACAGTGTTCCCCAGCCCAAGGTCAGAAATAAGTAAAATCGCCCGATAAATAGCAGAAAGCTCAGCCATGAAAATAGACATCGCAACGCAAACACCAAAAGAAAAATTAGCCCCATTAAAATCAAAGGCACAACCTGCTTCCCTGTCAGATTTTGAGCCGTCGGTATATATAAAATTTCAGCCATTAAAAGAACAGAGGATTTCGCTAAAACGACGACGTATTATACATGCTGCAGTCAAAGACTTAGGACACGACGTCAGCCCAAAATGAACGGGGGCCTCTGCCAAGAGTCGGGGGGGGGGGGAATTACCCCGGCTAAGAAAAAGGCAGGTAAATCCAAGTCCAACTTCCGTAAAAGCCCCGAAAACGAAAGCCAGCAGGCTTAGGAGTGAAATACCGAGCAGCATAAAATGGAGCGAGAGACACATTAAAAAACGGTCGTTCGTGGGATAACGTGGTTGCGCAGCTAAGCGACAACCCTAAGCAGAAAGTAAAACATCCCTACTATAAAACAACGGAGTTTATCCAGACTCCGCACATAAATTGACACAGGATAGTTGGGAATGCTCCAATAGCGACACGGATTCCTCGGTGATGAATGGGTTTTAGGTGACGAAGAACAGAAGGTCGCGCAGAGCCATAAACTACACGCCCATAAGCCAGTTTAGACCGGATGAGAGAGCGGTAAAAACGTAAAAGAACTGTCCGGCCAGCACCCCATGATGTGCCAATTAAAACACGTAAAAGACAAAGGGAACGTTCACACTTGCCTCTGAGTTGTGCTATATGCGATGACCAGCATTATTTGCGATCAAAAATTAAGCCAAGGAATCTGACTTCACCTGCAAAAGCAAGAGCGTCTGGCCCAAGATGGAGAGAGGGTAGACGATACTCCTTATGGCGCCAGAAGTTCATACAGACGGTCTTCTCTGCGGAGAATCGCAACCCGTGGTTTACATTCCATGCGTAAAGGCGGTGAGACAGCATTGGAAGCGGCGTTCCAAAAGACAAGTTCTTCTCGAGGAAAGATAGATGGCAAAATCGTCAACAAACAACGACGATTGGATTCTCGGCGGTAAACACCCATCTTTGGAATTGATGGCGATGGCAAACAGTGTGCATCTAAGTACCGAGCCCTGCGGTACACCGTTCTCTTAAGTAAAACGAGAAGATTAAACTGATGCCACGCGAACATTAAAAACCCGGTCTTTCATAAATTCCCGAATAAAAACACACATCCGACCACATATACACTATCCATGAAGCATACGAAGGATCCGCCCCTTCAACTTGTATCGTAAGCCTTCTCTAAATAAAAAAAACTGTTTGGAACTTTCTCACAAATCCGTTAATAATATGGGTGGAAAGAGACACAAGATAGTCGATTGAAGAGCGATGTCGACGAAAATCGCAATGGACGTTGGTCAATAGGTGTCTAGACTCTAAGCACCACATAAGCTAGCTATTAATCATTCGTTCCATCACCTTGCAACTGGTGAGGGAAATGGGACTGTAACTGGAAGGAAGGTGGGGGTCCTTCCCAGGTTTAGGAATAGGAATGACGGTGACCACCCGCCAAGCGCTTGGAAACTTGCCATCACACCAAATACGGTCAATGATTTGGAGTAAAAAATTCATACTTTCGGCCGATAAATAATGCAGCATAGCAACATGGATACCGTCTGGCCCTGGAACGCTTTGCCCAGATGCTGTTAGTGCTTGTTCTAATTCCATAGGTGAGAACAGGACATTGTAGTACTGCTGGTTGTCTGAGGCAAAGCAAAACCCTCTAAATTCAACCTGGTCTTGAATAACGCAAAACGCAGGAGGATAATGGCCGGAGGTCGAGATCTGAGCGAAAGATCGACGTAAGGTATTTGCTAAAACCTTAGGAGTAGTAAGTACACAATGTGATACTTTGAGACCGGGTATGGACGTAAAATCAGGTTTACCTGCAACCCGGCAAAGTTTGTCCCAAACAACAGATGAAGGCGTTAAACAGATAAAAGATGAGGCGAAAGCAATCCAGGACGCCTTCTTGCTATCCTTAATAACTCGACTGCATTTCGCGCGCAGTTGTTTGTAACGGGTTACGTTCTCTATCGTAGGGTGGCGACGAAAGATTCTCAAAGCACCTGGGTGTGCACGTAATACGTTCCGGCATTCGTCGGTCCATCAAGGAACCGAAAATCTTCTGGGATGGAAAGAGACGACCGGGGAATAGCCTGATTTGCGACTGCAACAAGGACCTTATTTAGGTGTTGGACCATGGCGTCAATTGAAGGAAAAACACACCCTGAAAAAACGGTCAGAGAACGGAAGAGATTCCAATTTGCTTTGTCTAGAAGCCACTTTGGCGCGCGCTGAGAATGTATGTGCGAAGACCGGATACAAATGTGACACGGGAAATGGTCACTAGAGTACAAATCAGAGAGAAAGTGCCAGGTAAAGTGTACTGAAAGCGAGGCGAAACTGAAAGATAGGTCCAGATGGGAAAAGCTGTGAGTGCTGTCTGAGAGAAAAGTGGGCTCACCCGTATTCAGTAAAATAAGGTTGTGGCGATCTAAAAAATCAGTCATCAAGCTACTCTTCGCACACTCTACAGAGGAACCCCTAGAGGGATGTTGCGCATTGAAGTTCCCCAAATGCAATATAGGGGGTGGCAGCTGGGACAGATGGTGATCCAGATCAAATACGGAGAAGGGAACAGATGGAGGTAGGTAAATGTTGCAGACTTTGAAACTAAGGCCAGAAAAGAAAACGGTAATTGCTACTGATTGTAAATTAGATTGGAGGACCAGGGGAGAACTATACATGTCGTCTCTGATTAGTATTAAAACTCCGCCATTCATGGGAGAGCCATCTTCAAGATGAATATCGGATCTCACGGAAGAGTAACCATGAATATGGAACGTATCAAGAGGGCGAAGTTTAGTCTCCTGTAGGCATATAAGCGGAGTATCGGTCGATCGCGTTGGTCCTGGTGGTGTAGTGGTTACCATACTCGCCTCCTAAACCCAAGATCGCGGGTTCGAACCCCGCGATCTTGGGTTTAGGAGGCGAGTATCCAGGTCCGATGGATTTTTTCGGGGCGTAAAAATCCTAAGTATGGCTTCCTTCGGAAGGGAAGTAAAGCCGTGGGTCCCGTGTCGTACATTTACGGCATGATAAAGAACCTCAAACCTGAAAGAGAGGTCTCTGATAAAAATTTGTCGGCCGTTTCACGCCCTGAGTTGAATGGGACGCTGATGACCTCAGATGTTAAAGAGCGACAAAAAATAAATCATTAAAAAAAAATCGGTCGATCGTAAAAGCAATTCCATGTCTGGCCTCCGGTTGTGGAGCCCACATATATTCCAAGAAAGGATAGCCATTTTTAAAATTAGGTAAAATAAATAAAAAAACACCTTACTTTTTGGTCCGATCAGCACGAATCAAACCTTTTTTTAATCGCCTAGGATTAGGTGGTATACCAGGAGCGGGCGCATCCTGCTCCATAAAATCCTCGGAGGGCGGCTTCTCCCGCTGAGATGAATCAACCGATTCCAACATATAGAAACGGTTGGAGGTGGAGAGAGACTGTGACGGTGACCGTCTTGTGGGCTTGCTCCCAGAGCCATGATGGGAAATTGGCCTCCGAGGAGGTGAGGGACTTTGATTTTTCTTTATAGATTTTCCCTCACTTTGGACTATTTTAAAAAGTCAGTCCTTATATAGCTCGTTTTAATTTAATTTGATCAGTGGCAAAAACAACTGCTTGGCTGCTGTAGTGGAGCGCTTGGCTCTGGCAGGCGGAGATGTTCTAGTAAAAACCAAGTCACACGTTTGTGTGCTACTATCACGTCTCAGTAGTATAGGTACGCATATAATCCGCGCCCGAGGCTATTTTCTATTTTACCAGTTAAAAATACTATTATTTAAGGTTAAATGAGAATGAAAAAAAAAACCTTTTCCTGACCCCAGGCCATTACCACACCTTTTTGGCCAAATGCTAGATTATGCATTAATTTTAATAATTTTATATTACGCTTTTAAATATTAAATTTGTAATTGAAATAATACAAACATTTATTGATTTTATATTTAGTAATAAATAAGATCCCTCCTTGCAAGTTGGTAGCAAGACAGTAAAATAGGAATCAGGTGTTTCCTGCAGGATTTTAGGGATAAATAACAAAACAGGTTTATAAATTATGTTTTATTCATCTTAATAATACACAAGTGCAGAGTTTATTTGGTCACATATGACGTCATATAGTATAAAACATGAGGCATTTTCTTTAGGAATTACAAAATTTTTACTATTGCAAGCTGTGTTAATATAGTCTTTCACATCAGATGTAGCTAATACATATTTTGCCATTTGGTGTTGCAATATATTAGCATTGCACAAAAGATAATTTATTTCGTCTAAATTTAATACAACGTGTTCTTTTCACATTGTATTCTGGCACGCTGTTCTTTAATGGAACGTAGGCGAAACGTTTCTTCGATGCATTTGTAAGATTGGTCCTTCTTGAGATGTTCCGCCAATTTTGGTAGATGATTTATTTAAAGTTGTGAAATAATGATGGGGAAGCACAACTCTCCCTTGTTTCATACCTCCAATTTCCACGTGTGGCTCGTAGTTCCTTCTTTTGTAGAAACCCAAGCTGGTGTATCTAGTGTGGTAATTGTTGAGAAAGTAGACACGGCGATGCAATACAGGCTCTGACTTGAAAATAAACGCTGAGCGTCGCCGAAACATCCTGATCTCCTTACTTCTAGACTTCATGGCGTAGACTGGTGTCTAGAGGGTACGATTCCTGTTTTTATAGACCTGAAACAAAAAAGCATCATGTCTATTAGAGCTTTCAGAAGAACATCTAATGTTAAGTTTTTTAAGTTTATGATGCTCTAGCCGGTTTAACATGGCATGAACGTGTTTGCATGCACAATGAGTGTTAGAAAATTTGTGACAAGGGAAACCACAGTGCATTTCATGGTATAGATTTTCAGGATTTGGACAATTAAATTCTTTTCCTAGATTAATAAAAGTTCTGTGTGTTAGTGCTGAAAGTAGTGCACATTTATCTTCGTTGCAGGCGTATAGCGAAATGTGTCCCGCTACCACCTCCTCTAGTATTGTTTTAAGCATGCTGTAAGGAATGTATCCATTATTGAAATGAACTCTATTTTGACTTTCTTTGTTGTATCCTTCAAATTTATGATTCCAAGGATATGGACTTGCAAAATGAAAAGTTTGACAAAATTTTTGCCAGCAATGGACAATTCCTTTCTTATTATTTCCTCTCTGTTGCCCGTGAGGGCCTCAGAGTCCACCACTAGACTTCCTTCCATTGCAGGCATGCACAGAAAACTGACGATGAAAAAATAACGGTACTTTTATACCAGGCGGGCATCCTTGACCATCGCTGCATTGCCTCGGGGGTGTAAACTCCCTGCGAAATGTCTTTCTAGCCTGGTCGTCTGGATTGGTGGAGTTGAACATTGCAACAAACTCGTTCATGGAGTATCCTTTGTTACAGATATATAACGTATAGAGACACACGTACTGTCCGCAGATGTCCGAGTAGAGGTTTTGAAACTGGAGGCAATTAAAGGAGAAATGATAGGGAAGGAAGTCTTTCAAGGGTTTTACAAAAGGAGGGAGACTATAGGAGTCGAAATTCCATGCAAAGGAATTAAACGTTTGAGTAACAGCTATCCAATGTGAACCAGGCATGTTGTGTGGGTCTAGATTTATTACAAATGTGGATGGTTTACTAATTTCTTTAGGCAACATATCTGATGCAAAAGCACCTGCAAAATTTGGAATACCCTACAAGGTTTGTTCTATCTGTAATATGTTCATGTTTAAAAATCAGTATGTACTTTCATATCTTTATTTATTTGAATTGAATTTTCGTACTCGCAGTACATGAGGCAAGTGATTGCTTTTGTAAGCTTACCCTAAATCTTAGCTCTATTCTTATATTTCCGTTATTTAACAAGGAAGTATGACCTTGTGAAGCCGCACTGTCTGGCGTTAAGTCATAGAGCAGCAAAAAATACCCAGATATATACATGTCGTGGGTGATTTGAATGCCGTTGTTGGTATGATGAATGGCAGAACCAGAAAATAGAGTATGATATGCTAGCGTTGAACCTTTTTCGTGCGATGTATTGATTGAGAGGCCTTTTGCCGGAATTTGTTGCCCATTTACATATAGTGCGAATTATTCCAATTGAAATATCTGAAGTCAAATCGATTTGTATTAGGAGTTCCAGAAAAAAAAATGTATTTTCTGTTATTGCTATAAGTATTCTTTTTGGAAGTGGGCATAATACAGCATTATCGATAGACATGGTACTTTGCCCAGCTCCAAAGGTGAAGGATCTCACGTCAACACCTGTAATGTCATAACGAGCATTTACCTTTTCTAAAGCCTTCATATGAACCATTAAAATACTTGGAGACGGTTTAATTTTTTTCACATACAGAGTGGCATCAAGAAATTGAAATCTTGCTTTTGAATCTGCAGATTCGCTTAGTATGTAAAAAGATTCCTTTGCCTTGGTTAACTTTATTTGAAGATTCAGTCGTGGTAGCAACAGAGTAGGTACGTTAAAAAAATCTCCATGTAATTTGCAATCATATCTGTTTCCTTTGATGTTTTACTTTTTTCAAACCGTTCTTTCCACCCTAGATTAGAATCACCAGCCCCCAAAGTTCCAGTCGGTCCTGGTGGTGTAGTGGTTACCATACTTGCCTCCTAAACCCAAGATCGCGGGTTCGAACTCGACCAGGACCGATGGATTTTTTCGGGCGTAAAAATCCTAAGTATGTCTTCCTTCGGAAGGAAAGTAAAACCGTGGGTCCCGTGTCGTACATTTACGGTACGAAAAAGAACCTCAAGCCTGAAAGAGAGGCCTCTGAGCCAAATTTGTCGGCCGTTTCACGCCCTGAGTAGAATGGGACGCTGATGACCTGAGCCGTTAAAGAGCGTCCATAAATAAATCAATCAATAAAAAAAACAATCCCAAAGTTCCATTTTTCGCGGTGTCGGCATCTTTTAGACCTTTGAGAGGCGTGTCCATATACCAAAAATCGGTAGTTAAATGACTTTTGGGTGCATCGTGCCCGTAAGTGAGTAGAGTTTCAAAATAGCTACGATAATGATAGAGATCTTTGGAAGGGGTGATGGATATTCCGTTTATGGAAACGCTCAATTGACTAAACAGGGAATGTAGTAAGTTATTAACGCCAGTCGTTTTGACTGTAGCTGCCAAGTCTGTGCCATCTGATTTTACAAATTTTCCTTTTACCTTTAAAAATACATTTAAATCAACGTAATGTTCCTTATCTCCAGGAATAACAAATTCCAATACAGACTGCTATACGGGGGCGATAGGTTTGATTAGTGTAGTGTAATTTCCTAAAACTGCCGCTTGAATGGGTATTTTAGCAAATATATCAAATTCGGATTTTGTACAGGCGATCATGGTGCTCTCCTACTCCCACCCAGATCTCATGTGTCGGTTTATGAAAAGTGCAGGCGGTATTGTGCAAATATATCTCTAGTTTTTTTCTTGTTAGTTTTGATTTTGAAGCTGTTTTCTTTCTTTTTTTTTTACCTTTATCTTGCTGCAACTTAGATACCAATTTTTGTGTACCTTCGGTGACTCGAGATGCTACGATGTCCTTAACTTTTGTGCCCGCCTGTTTTGCTGCAATATCGGACATGATGTTTGCGCCAGTGGTGAGAGCTTCCCTTCCCAATGATTTTACTCCTGATAGAAGAACAGGTTTAACAATTCTAAATAAACTACCCAAAAAGCTGCCTAAGCCCCTACCGTGCTGAACGTAAGGGATACCAGCAAACAGTGGGCCATGTATTGACCGAGACGCCCTCCATTCTGGTTCACATAGTACGCTGTTAGTGGATCCATTGTTAACTGACAAAAAGAATTCTGTGCATTGCATCGGTATCGGCATCTTTTAGACCTTTGAGAGGCGTGTCCACATACCAAAAATCGGTAGTTAAATGACTTTTGGGTGCATCGTGCCCGTAAGTGAGTAGAGTTTCAAAATAGCTACGATAATGATAGAGATCTTTGGAAGGGGTGATGGATATTCCGTTTATGGAAACGCTCAATTGACTAAACAGGGAATGTAGTAAGTTATTAACGCCAGTCGTTTTGACTGTATGATTATTTAACTTTCTTAAAATGTAACACAGCAATGGTAGGTGTAATACTACTACTTAGACAAGCCAAATCGCCAAACTTAGTCACTAACTCAATTGCAAAGTTTGAAAATAATTAAGTTCTACGGGAATGTAAAATATGTTTTCAAATGTGTGATGACTGCTGCAGGAGTGAAACTGAATTATTTTTAAGCAGTGAACGTAGGAACTACCAATCAATTGTGGTTTTATTAGATTGCAGTAAGGGATTCATAAGACAGGCTCGGATTCATAAATAAATTCAAAGCTGGTCTCTCTGTGTTATCTAAGGAAAAGGCTTTTCATATCATGATTTACGTCTAAAAGTTTTTTGTTAGCGTTTTTATAGCATTCAAAATTTGGAAGAGAATTCTTTATGGTGTCTACGAGATCACCAATGCCATAATAAACTATGGTGGGAAAGAAGATTTTTCCGTCCAAGATTGTTTCCAGCTTATTGCCTTTTTTTCTAGCTATTACCATGTAAATACTATTAGCCTTTGCAGTGTGTTCGTCTAAAACGGAAAATAAAGGAACCCATTCCCTATTAGTTTTTTCAATTTCCTTAATCTCTTTGTGATAAGCAACAAGGTAGCCCTGTAACTCTGTTAAAAGCATCTCCTGTAAATCCTCATCTTTTACCTGATTCTTTATGGTGGTGTACAATTCTTTAAAGTCTTTAAAACTCTTCTACCTGCTATTGTTATGATTAAATTTTTATTGAGTTCACCTGCCTCGTTTAGTATATCCTCTTCTATCGACTCGTAACCGTAAGAGTAGGAGAGCTCCGCCAAACCTACCACCCATTTTCTCTTTGAAGATTGGCAGGCTGCGCTAATTCATTACGAAAACTAGCTAGTGAATTTTCAGGATAAACATCTGTGCTAGAGTCACTCAATACAGTTACATAGAATTCATCCATGATGCATCTATCCACTAATCGAACTGTGGACTGTATCCTTTCCATCGAACGAGATGTTGAGTTCTGCCCTGCCGCACCCTAGTTTTCAGTATTTTATCTATTTTATAGAGAATGGATTTATTAATTTTTTACGGGAGTAAGCTCGTAACTATAAAATTGTCCCTCTATAGGCGTTTTGTTCAAATCCTCTAGTTCGCTAATGGGTTGTGACGAATGTTTTATAACTTTTACCATCTCAAAAATGTCTGTGGAGAAATTTCCTGGAGGCATATCAATTGCCCAATGAAGGGTATTGATATACGCTAGAACAAATTTATCAAGATCATCCACATAGCGGTAAGAATTTTTGTACGTAATGTACTTGAAGACCTTGGATTTTAAAGAACGATTAAAGCGTTCAATTAAACTACATTTACGTCAGGATTTCTGCAAACCTGATGCTCTATACTCTTGAGTTTTAACAGTTTTTGAAATGCAGTACCCAAAAATTCTTTACCTTATCGGATCTTACGGTAAGAGGAACAGCCCTATCTAGCATGGATTTAAAGGCATTAGCAGTTTCCGTACTATTTTTGGACTTTATGGGATTTACGCGTGCAAATCTGGAAAAACAATCAATACAAGTTAGCGAATACTGAACTCCATCATCATATTTTTAATGTTTTTTCCCACACATCGTTACGCCCCGAAAAAATCCTAAGTGTGGATTCCTTCGGAAGGGAAGTAAAGCCGTGGGTCCCGTGTCGTACATTTATGGCACGAAAAAGAACCTCAAGCCTGAAAGAGAGGCCTCTGAGCAAAATTTGCCGGCCGTTTCTCGCCCTGAGTTGAATGGGACGCTGATGACCTGAGCTGGTAAAGAGCGTCCATAAATAAATCATTAAAAAAAAGGATAGGAGTAAATATAGGCAAATTCTTCTATTAACCAACGGACATTTACAAAATAACTAATCCTTCAATCAGATAAAGTCAAACAAAGGTCAGAAATATAAAGAAATAATTACCGAACTATTTCCGCCAAAGGTTTCGTGGGAAGAATACTAACAATGTACAAAAAGTACTATTATGATCCGAAAAACCTTCCTCCTTTTCTATTCTAGAAACACTTGCTTCCGTAGCAGGAAATAAGAGAAAAACAGCGAATTGGCTTCTTAAATAAGATGCATATACTTTGCTTAAACCTGCACGGAGAAATTTTCAAAGAAATTTCTGCACTGTAAACAAAATTAAGATGATGTGACTTTTGAGAGATCTACCTTTTTCCTTGTCAATAATTCCCACAAACCACGAGTTCCTTTGAAATATCTATTCTTTACATACAAACCTTTATCCTCTATTCTAATTACCGAATCGCCAATCTTAAAACTTCCGTCCTTATCCCTATAGATGCCAAAGACGGTGTCTGTTGCTCTAGGGGTGTGTAAATAGGGTGCCATGTAAGGTCCGGCTAGATATCCAAAGTTTTGATTAGTAAATGCTTCAATTTTCTTTTTCTTGTCTGGTGGTAATGGTAAAGCCCTGGTCTCCTCTTCGTCCACCTCTACATCATCTACTTCCTGTTCTTGTCGTCTGGAGAGAGAAAGATGAGCCGTTTTTTAACCTCGCGCTTTGGCGAAGGCTGCAGATCCTGCTGCTGCTGCTGCTGCTGCTGCTGCTGCTGTTGTGGTAATAAGGGAGGTGGAGGACGACTGGCTTTAAATTTAAGCAACTCTTTGTAGGGATCCTATACCGTTATTTTTCTTTTCTTTTTTCTACAGTGGGTATCTAAGAATTGCTGAGAGACTAAAAATGATTTATGCAACATTTAATGTTTTATTAGAGCTGTTAATCCCGTCAATACTGCAGACAGCAAAGGTATCATAAACCCTCCCTTTTGAATTATAATATTTCTCTTGCTGTTAACTTTTTGAGATTTGTCCACCACTTGTCTAAGGTCGTTTTTATATTTTCTTAGATTGCGTAGGGTATATTTGCTTACCTTATAGTTACCATTCAAAACATTTAGAGCGCATTCGGAAATAGCCAATATGAGATCTTTGTCTGCCTTCTCCAAAATGGCTGTCCTCAGTTTCGGTTTGGCTCTTTTAAGCACGTGAAGCATGTAATAGTTCGATCTTATCCGCTTGCTCATGCTGGTAAACAACAGTGGGAAGCTCCAATGGGAAAATGTTGGTTCTAAATCTTAATCTATTATCGGTCTAATGACACAAATCAAATAACATATACCCGTGAGGTTTTTTCGTAGCATCTAAATAGGCCTGAAAAAAAGATTTCCAATTTTCAGAGTATATTTGTCTGGCTAGATGGGCTATTTGATTCTTATCCCTAACGTTTTTAAAGACTACAATGTATTTAGCATTTAATGATATATCTCTACAGTATTTACCCTAATGAAAAAGATTTTGAGTAATTAAAATGACACTTATATTTCTATGGTGATTACCATTTGTAAACAAATAGCACACCTGTCTCGAATAAACATAATTTAACAAATCGTGTAATATCACTAGGTTTGGCTCTCTTTTCCGGTTCTAAAATTTTGGAACACCAACTGAAATTTTACATGTTTAACTTGGGCACCTCTGACTCTTCGCTATAATATCCCAATATTTCTTTAAACTGACTAACAGTGCACAATTGCTTTAAGTTTTTAATCGTTTTACACAAAATACCGTTTTGCCCGAACCTAAACTGTCAATAATTATCAGAGTGAAGGGGTGCTGAAATTTTACGACAGGCAGTGCACTCTCTTTGTCCATGCGTGCAACACCTAATTTTTTCCAATTTTTGCCTCACATCGTCTGTTAGCCTATACAATACATAATCTATATCGTATGGTGTATATTGCTCAAACACTTTCAAAGGAATAAGCCTTAGCTCTTCATTGGTACAATATTTTAGCCCCTTTCGCTTCTCCAAATACTTTGACACAGCTGCCTTCACCTCCAAATCCATAATGAGAGGAAATGATTCGATCAGCCGGGCTTTATATACCCGAATGGAACCGAATCACAATTTGATATTCGTCTCCTCTTGTGAAAATAATCCTATAGATTTTATCTTCAGGTTCGGAAACGATATGAACTCCATCAGATCTTTTGCGTTTAATTTTCTTTTCCGTCCTAACCACAATGTTTTGCTCCTCATTTTCATTCAAAATTAAATTTTTAATGTCGTCAAAATTTACTAGCTGCCAATAGGCATAATTTAAAGTTATTCCCCTCACTTTGCAAATAGTTTTGAAAGTTCCATTTGGCAAATTAATTTTGTAAGCGTACTTTTTTGGTCCTCCAGATACTAATTCTGAAATGTAAGCTTCGGGCCCATAGTCTGCAAGTTCATCGGTCATATCTCCCAAGTTATTTCCACATTTAACCATACATTCTTCTCCTTTTGTAACCTCAAAAATGATAGAATCGGTATCTGTGTACAAAATGTCTTCATTTAGGGCCTCCAAATAGGTATATAACTTAAGTCTAGCACCAGCAGTGACTTACGCTCCGAGTATTTCGTTGGTATGTGCCAGCGAAGGGGCGTCGACCTGCTGAGCATATTTCCACGAGAACCAAACGACCTGGTCGCTTGCAAACATTAAATTTTGCACCTCTATCCCGGGGGTGATCAAAAAAGTGAATAATTCTCGAGGTTCCCTAATCATTTTTGTTCGCGATCTATTGCCCTGTTCAGTGAGTTTTCCCCCAAAACTATTTAGACACAATTTTGCAAAAGACCTTGCACCGGGATTCTTTTTGATTGCCGTTTTATCCAAAACTATTCCTTCACTCTGAAAAAAAAATCTTACATAGGATTCCTTGTCCTCTTCGCTCTTAACCCAAAAAGGATAGCCACTGGCTTCTGGCTTGAATTTTAAAAAACTATTTATGTATTCTACAAACAAACCCCCCTTGTTTTCACGTTTATCATACTGTTCCACCCTGTATTCGTAAAATTCATAAATTTCTCTAACCTCATAGCCCATCTCAACAGCTTTTCTTATCTCATCCATTATCCAAGTACCAATGAATTTTCATACGTTTTCGTTGTGGTTGCAATTTGTTTCTTCATTTCCCTGTTCCATACAACTGGCGCAAAGACCAAACAACAGCTTTTGATGGCATCTATAGGGTAGTACGGGATGATAAAGCTCCCGATTTTTCGCCAAAACTCTACACTATATTACCCCCTCTTTTTTAAGCATTGCGGGAATATTAGAGCAATCTATATGAATTGTAGGATGACCAATAGGAAATTTAAAGTATTTGCAAATATATGGATACAATGACATAATTTCAAAGTAATTAATTTCAGTTTTGCGATAAGTTTTTAACGCCTCCGTTCTTCCCCCATAAAGGGAGTCTCTGAGAACAAGAGGAACATTTTGCACAACGGGATCATTACTAAGCGCTGGATGTTGCTTAGAATGTCCTCAAATTCACACTCCCACATAACATGAGAAATATACCCTGCAGACACAATTTTTTCTAGCCTATTCAAAGTCTGTTCATACCTATCTGCAAGCGTTTCCGATTTACAGTCTATGACTGGAACATCTGTATTATTTAAGCATGTGTGACCATGCCACAAGCATCCCATGAATTCAAAAATTTCTCTCGTCTCCTCGCAAAACCCACCCACTTTGAGGTTGAGCAACTCTGGCAATCTGACCTCTCTACCATTACCTGCATGTTGAATGCGAATGTCTCGTTTAATTTCCTCGTATCTAAGCCACATGAGAGCCTTTCTGGACTGCTTATCTGCCTTTCTATAGCCTCCACAAGGTATGAGCCCTATAGTCTTTGACTGCAAGTACTTTTTCCTAAATATCTTATTGCATGCTGAGGCTATTGTAATTGATTCTTGTAATACATCAATATTTCCTATGCTTAAGAAGGTATTCCTAAATATGGAACACGCTTCTTTCAGCACGATAACATCTGCCCGACAGTAAATCTCTAACTCTTCTTTAAAATTAAAAATCCCATCTTTTACAGTGTCATACCAGTTGAAAATTTCTTTTTGTTCATCTGGCATCATCTGGTCGACACCGTAATAAGAAGCATCGGGATAAGCCCCCACGTAACTCATGTTTTCCAAAGTGTTAAAAAATGGGGGAAGTATCCCTTTGTTAGAGACTGTATGCCAAAGGCTTTGGGCAAACTTCGCAATTTCATAGGTACAAAATTTAAACTATCCAAAAAGTTATATGTTCCATTTAAGCACCATTCATGAATAAATCGGGTACCAGGCTCTATTTTATGGCATAATGCAAAATAAACATAAGATCATAAGCCCGGGCATTATGGGTTATAGCTATAATTTTTTCACAAAATGGCCTATCCTTTCTTAAATATTCTACAAATTGTTGAATGCAGTTATTTCCCCAAAAGGAGTTCTTGCGCCTTCCGCATTGACTGCATTCCAAGTCTTTGCTATTTTCATAAAAAAAGCAAAATTGTTCTAGGCAAAGCAAATTTGGAACATGTGAAAATGTAGCAGAATCCCCTATGCGAGTGTTTTGTGTGCATTCAATATCGCAAAATATAAACAAAACCTTTTCGGAAGAGGGAATTTTAGGGCTCAGTGTAGGCATAAAGCACATGTGTCCAGGCATCTCGTCACTTTTACAATTTTTACAATATACCCTGTAACACACATGGTTAGGTTTTAGCTGCTGACTGCAAGTTAGACAATGTCTCTTCCATTTAAAAATAGTTTTATTTCCAATTCTATTCTGTATATGATTATTCATACAATTTTGGCTTCTAAAATATCTATTACAAATAGAACAAAACAAATAATTTCCGTCATATTTACATGGTGGAACTGCAAAACATCCCGAGCATTTGTATTCACAGTTGTAGGTTATGATTCCTTTGTCCATCCCCTTGTTGCACCCTTCACATATATATAATTTAGCCATAGCGCCTGTAAGATTTACAATAACATTGTAATGTTTTTCTTTAGCATCATATAAGAGGTTAAGTCGTTTGGATGAATTTAAATTTCCGTCAAATATAAAGTTTTCACAATACAATACATCATAAACTACAATTCTATATTCTGAAAAATAATTTTGAAATTGTTGCAATTCTGCAATGCCTCCCCCTTACTAAGATCAAGATTTGTAGCTTTTAGAAGATCACCAACTTGAAAATGGAGTTTTCTACCCTGTATGAAAGCTTTATAATTTGGATCTTTATTAAAATGGGCAATTTCTATTACTAATGCATGGGCTAAACAATTTATATATGGTTTGACTGTCACAATGCTTCTTTTCAAATATGCCAAAGCAGACAGGTCGCGGCCCTTTGTCTTTAATCCATTTCCATTGCCTAAAAGCATCTCAACAGGATCTACTTTTATGGATAAGGTATCCGTAGCATAAAAATTGGCGTTAGATTGGCATACCTTTTCCATTAAAACCATTATAACATTTAAATGAACTTGATCCTTTCGACGAAGACTAAGCCCTATAGGTTATCTTGCAAATTTATAGAGTTGGTAATTGATAAACCAACCATATGATGCGGTTCAATACTTTGTAATAGAGTATTTAAAATAGTTTGCATGGTATTTTTAAAGTAAAGTATGGGATTTTCATTGTTAGGGGATGGTTTAATTTGAATAACAAAATGTCTCCAATGGGCATTAAACCTCTTATACTCCCTACGGACCTCGCTCACAACTGTAATGTTTTGCAACCTGAAAAACATAAAATATTGTATAAACGTTTTAGTTTACCCAAATCATTACAAATAATAAAAATAATGCTAATACATTGGTGAAGACTGTGTGATGTGTCTGTTGCGCTAATAAAAGGTCAACTGTACAGCAAAGCAGCCTTTGCCTCCTTATATAGGAGTTCCGCTTATGACGTAAGCTAGTTAGAAAAATATGCACACCACACTTCGCTGTTTTTATACAAAATGGAAAATAGTAACATAATATGGACCCTCAATATCCAGTAAACTTAAAAAAAATACAGAATAGTAATAAACAAAAAAAAACAATGCCTAACGTTTCAATTTAACAATGCCTACAATACATCGTTTCAAAAGAAATAACTCTTAATCAAGTTAATTAATAATATTACACTACGTATTAAATGAAGCGTACTTATCTACAAATCTAGTTTAGCAGTATAATAAAAGAAGGGTTTATAAATAAAAATATGTGCTACAACAACTCAAATAAATAAAAAATTAAAGAAAATATAAGTACCTAAAGTTAAATATAAAAAAAAAACAATATTAGTAATACCTTTATAAGCCATACACACTTTCACAAACCAATTAACTAAAAGATATGGATTAAAATTGGTTTATTTTCCTAAATATTGGTCAACCCTTTCGTGTAATGAAAACATTTGTTATTATCTAACAAAAGTATTTAATAATATCAAAAAGGGAACACAAAAATAATGTTCTCTTCAAATAACTATGTACATGTAAAGGCTTTTATCTTTAAACAATATGAGTTTAACACATATATATTTTTATAAACATGTAACTTTATGTATTTTCTTTGTAATTGCTTTCCAAAGCGCCTAAAATTAAAAATACACCAATAATTTATTAAAAACAATGCATAACGTTTCAGTTTAGCAATGCCTACAATATATCGTTACAAAAATAACTAAAATAAATCTTAATCAAGTTAATTAATAATAACGCTACATTACCTATTAAATGCACTAAAAATCAGGATAAAAGTAAATATAAAACTATTAAAATTATTGCATAAACAAAAGTTTGGCAAATAACAGTAATTTTTTAAAACATAATCTAGCAGTTGGCCAAAAAGGTGTGGTAATGGCCTGGGGCCAGGAAAAGGTTTTTTTTTCTTCTCATTTAACTTCTAAAAATGGTATTTTTTCAACTGGTAAAATAGAAAATAGCCTCGGGCGCGGATTATATCCGCACCTATACTACTCGTCTCGATATTGCAGTGGCGGCTACAGAGCTATAGGTACCGAACTTAGGTACAGATGGTAGACAGGCTTATAGCGTTTCCGGGCTTCAGAGAAAGAAAGTTTCAGTTTAACCCGGAGTTCCTGTATTGAACGCTCCTCTCGATATCGAGTGCAGTCACGGGATGTGGCCGGATGAGATCCATGACAGTTGGCACATACAGGAGCGGAGGAACATGCTCCCTCGTGACATTCTAAGGCAGATGTAGCACAAACGGATTTAGGGCTCTTACAAGACAAGCGGGTGTGATCGAAATGCTGGCAATGGAAGCATCGCAAAGGACTAGGGACATAAGGGAAATATCACCTCATACCCTGCCCTGATCTTCGATGGCAACTCAACCCTATTGAAGGTGAGGAATAGTGTACGCGTGGGCTGTAACTGGCCATCTCTCTTTATCTGCACACGATAAACTGAGGTGACATTCTGATCGGCCAAATAACCCTGAATTTTGGTATCCGTCATGCCGTCAAGTACAGAAGCGGTTATTACTCCTCGGGAGGAATTCAGGGTGCGATGTGACTCGACAGGGATCGGATATCCGTGGAGTACGATGGCCTTGAGAAGCGGAATGGTTTGAGACGCGCTCACAGTTTCAACCAATAAAGAGCCATTATGCAGCCGCGTTCACGATTTAACTGGACCAGAAATACCGTCCACGCCTTTCTGAATTATGAAAGGGTTCGCATGCGTGAAGGACTGACCTTCCTCAGTTCTATTAATTACCAGCAAACGAGAGAAAGACATCTCAGCTACCTCTCTTACGTCCACTCTTTTACTCTTGGTATTTAAGTGAAGATTTTCTTGCACCATAGCGGTTTCATCCTCCACCATTGCATCTGTCTCCAATGGGAGGCTGCTTCCTGGGCGCCATCCCGGCTTAGATTATTTGCCCTGGCTTGGACAAAGTAACCTCAGGGTTACACCTTCCTGGGTACAGACAAAGGGACCCAATCGCCTGCAGCAAGTGTACAGCCCGTGCAATGGCCCCTCCCCGGGCCTGGGCTTTACCAGGGCATACGCTCCAGCTCTACATGATTACCCAGTTCTGGGAGTGACGCTATTTTCCAGTCACATTTGACCGCGTCAAACACGGGGGCATCCTTGAGACTAAAAGCAGGGAGGTGTAAAAATTAAATTAAAATTAAAAAGGAGACGAAATAAAAGGTGTCAAACACGCTGAGCCTGGACCTGAGGGAGCAGCTCGGGTGCCTCGGGGAAGCTACTCCCCGTACTCGAATAATTGGGCCCCTGAGGGGCCTTGTACATGATAAGAGCTAAAGTTAGGCTGAAGGCAAAATTATGAGAGTTGCGGACATCATGAATTGCGCTGTTTATTGGAATCGTCACAAACAGATAATGGGAAATAGAGTTGGCAGCGAATAAATTTGTAGTTTCGTTGTTACCAAAACCATTAAATGGTACTATACTTCAAACTAATAAATGCCGTTCAGAGGTGAAACATTGCCGTGATGTTTGTTGGAAGTTACTGTATTTCTGTAAGATCGGGGCGGAACACGTTCTTAACATAAAGAGATGCCCTCTTTCATACCTTTTAAACATGATTCTAGGCAATAGAAATAAAACCTACACTTTCACACTAATCACAATAACAAATAAACCCCAATGCATTGGTTGACATTTGAAACCTCGCTCTTTTTCTTTAAGCGTACGTAATACTACAGCTTAGTTAGGAATTAAGAGGCAGCCACTTGCATCGGATAAACAGCGACACTTGCTTGAAACATCAAGTGGTAGCGGAATCAGTGATGTTCTTTCCTTATTACATTTTACTCCCCGGAAGAGAATTTTGAGCCTTGAGACCACAGATTTCATATCCCAGAATGTTTGTCTTGGGTCTCTGTGTTATCCTTGGAAACTATGCTAAAACACATGTGCACACCACGAACCTAACAGATTTTTTTTTATATTTTGAACGGATGTCTCGTCTATAAGATTGTTGTGCATTTATATCGCCCAAGGAGGATGTTCATTTATGTAACGAATTATTTTATTATTTTTATTATTATTATTAATTTTTTTGCATCTACAGATGAGCGCATCACGCGCTGGGAGCCAGAAACGGTTTCCGCACTGATAGCTTCATCTGGACAGTTAATCGCAGTTTGTGTAACTCTAGCATTTGTGCTATTATAGTTTATTGGTGCGAGAATGCTGTTAATTACAGTTTGTTAGTGAAATAAATGTTATTGCAGTATATTTGTATTAGAAATTGCCAGTATAAAACAGAATAAATAAGGTCTACAGGAAAAGCTGCATACTGTAGGTGAAACTCTATGAAAGTAGCTGGACAGAAAGTGAAAGAAATGTTAAAGCAAAGCTGTAGCGAGATAGTGCAAATGTCATTAATAGATCGCAGAAATTTATGACTTCAGAAGGGAACCATTTCGAAATATTTATGGGAAATAAAAACATGTTTCGAAGTTTATTTACATTATCGATGTAGTAAGAATATCCCGCAATCCATGCCGATGGACATAACAGTAAAACATCCATAAGCTAAATGACACTGTAACCAGAATGTACAGTTCCATCAGTTTCGTTTTCCGCGGAATGTTTTGCATGGACAACGCGCCGCTCCTTAGCAGGTTAGCTGGCCAGCCGGATTTCGGTGATTAGCGGGAAGGTAAAACAATAAAACAGAGCTACCATACAATACACAAATAAATTTAACAGCCGCATTAATTACCATGTTGTCAAATGAGATGTTGAAACTGTTCGACTTTATTCTTCACACATTTTGCTATCTATATAGAAAATTATTCATCACTCGCTGTAACTCAAAAACAAAAACAAGGGCAATATGGTCAATAACGAGTGAAGACCGGGGGCAAAACTCAAGCAAGAGCTGAAAAAATAACATTCTTATAACGGTCTAAAGTGGTAACAATAAACCCCAAAACAAATAACAAGGGCAATATACAACATAACAATTAAAGACTGGTACTAAAACAATTCGCAAAAGCTGAAATAACAGCAATCTTAAAATAGTCTAAAAAATACCGTTATGAGTAAAATGATACCACCTCAAACCTTGCTCCAAAAGCTACAAACACGGATAAGCCGGAGCTCTCACTCAACAGCAGCCACATCATCAGCAAGTAATTCCTCAATAACCGAGGGCAAACCTACGGAAAGTCTAAAACTGCAAGATGATGGCATTCAGGTAAAATGTGACGAACTGTAAAGGGGTGGTCGCAGTGAGGATGTCGGTCCTGGTGGTGTAGTGGTTACCATACTTGCCTTCTAAACCCAACATCGCGGGTTCGAACCCGACCAGGAGCAATGGATTTTTCGGGCGTAAAAATCCTAAGTATGGCTTCCTTCGGAAGGGAAGTAAAGCCGTGAGTCCCATGTCGTACATTTTTGGCACGAAAAAGAACCTCAAGCCTGAAAGAGAGGCCTCTGAGCAAAATTTGTCAGCCGTTTCATGCCCTGAGTTGAATGGGACGATGATGACCTGAGATGTTAAAGAGCGTCCATATATAAATCAATCAATCAAAAAAAATGGTGAGGACAAGCTGGAGCTGGTTGACCATTAAAAAGGTGACGGTCA
Organism: Metallyticus violacea; assembly: GCA_030762175.1. Classification (NCBI taxonomy): domain Eukaryota; kingdom Metazoa; phylum Arthropoda; class Insecta; order Mantodea; family Metallyticidae; genus Metallyticus; species Metallyticus violacea. Next base: position 73,834,025 of record CM060830.1, read on the forward strand.
CTTAAACGGCATTGTCCAATTCTAAGAGGAGCTAAAATTACTTCTTCGCGCGAATTGCGCGAGAAGATGTCGACCAGTTAAAAGGGGCAGATTTACTTTCCCGAAGCTTATTGGCGGGTATTAAATCCCACTCAAGGCGCCAGCACGAGAGAATGCCTCGCGTAAAGAATGCTTAAAATCCCCAAAATAAAAATGTTGCTCGTACTCAGCGGGATCTAAAAGGGGGGATCATCAACATCTGCGGCCTAGTTGCCTGAGAGTCCCACATGTCCAGGAACCCATAGCAGTGTTACCCTGACGCCAGCGTCAAGAAGCGTAAAAACTGCATCCTGGATCTGCTGCACAAGCGAGTGGTAGTTATACAGCTGTTTAAAAGATACCAGGGCATCCAAAAAATCTGAACAAATAACACTGTTCCTTATACCCTGGTCAGAAATAAATAAAATCGCCCGATAAATAGCGTAAAGTTCGGCCATAAAAACAGAATCGCAACGTTAAGACCATACGTAAAACTTGCTCCATTTAAAACAAAAGCACATGCAATTCCTGTGTCAGATTTCGATCCGTCGGTATAAATAAAATTCCATCCAGTAAAAGATTTGATCTCGCTAAAAGAACAACGAATAATATGTGCTGCGGTGGAAGATTTAGGATAGGACGTGAGCCAAAGATAAACGGGAGCCTCTGCTGAAAGTCAAGGGGGAGAAGTAATTTCCCCGGCTAGGAAAAAAGCAGGTAACTCTAAGTCCAAGGTCCTTAGCAGCTCCCGAAAACGAAAACCAGGAGGCTGAGGAGTACACGACCGAGCAGCATAAAAACCATCAAAGACACATTAAAAAACGGCCCATTCGTGGGATGATGAGGTTATGCAGCTAAGCGACAACCGTAAGCAGAAAGTAACCCATCCCTATGATAAAACTACGGAGGTTCTCCATACTCCGCACATAAACTTTACACAGGAATGGTTGAGAATGCTGCAATGGCAACACGGATACCCCGGCGATGAATCGGGTTAAGGCGACGAAGAAAAGAAGGTCCCGCTGAGCCGTCAACTACACAGCCATAATACAGTTTCGATCGGATGAGAGATCGATAAAAACGTAAAACAACCGTCCGATGAGCAAGATGTGCCACTTAAAACACGTAAAATACAAAGAGAACGTTCACACTTGCCTCTGAGGTGTGCTATATGCGATGACCAGCATAATTTTCTGTCAAACACCAAGCGAGGAACCTAACTTCGTCTGCGAAAGAAAGAGCATCTGGGCTAAGATGGAGAGACGGAGACGGATACTCCTTATAGCGCAGCAGTTCATGCAGACGGTCTTCTCTGCGGAGAAACGGAACCCGTGATTCACACTCCAAGCGTAAAGGCGGACGAGACAGCATTGGAGGCGGCATTCCAAGAAACAAGTTCTCCGAAAGGTAATACAAATGGCAAAATCTACAATGAATTACGACGATTGTATTCCTCACGGTAATCACTCAGTGATAGAGTTGATAGCAATGGAAAACAGTGTGCAACTAAGTACTAGCCCTGAGGTATACCGTTCTCTTGAATGAAACTAGATGATAAAACTGATCCCACGCGAACATTAAAAACCCGGTCTTTCATAAACTCCCGAATAAAAACAGACATCCGACCACATATACGCCATTTATGAAGCGTACGAAGGATACCGCCTCTCCAACAGGTATCGTAAACCTTCCCCATATCAAAACAGACAACAAACGTTTGGCACTTTCTCACAAATCCATCCATAATATGGGTGGAAAAAGACGCAAGAAGGTCGACTTTGGAGCGATGACGCCGAAAATCGCACTAAGCGTTCGTCAATAAATGCCTCGACTCTTACCACCACATATGCCATCCGTTTACCATGCGTTCCATAACCTTGCAGACTAAGCCGGTGAGGGAAATCGGGCGGTAACTGGAAGGAAGATGAAGGCCCTTTTCAGGCTCAGGTATACGAATGACGGAGGCCACTCGCCAAGCGATAGGAAATGTGCCATTACACCAAATAAAATTAAAAGTCTGTAATAAATAAGTTTTTCCTTTCGCTGATAAATGCTGCAACAAGGCAACACGAAAGCCATCGGACCCTGGTACGCAGTGTCAAGAGTTCGTAAGGGCGTGCTCCAATTCCCTGAAGGAAAATGGGACATTATAGTACTCCTGCAGGTCGGAGGCAAAACAGAAACCGTTCGACTCGACCTGCTCCTTCCGAGTGCAAAATGATGCAGTGTAATTGGCGGAGCTCGAAACAGGAGCGAAAGTGCTACCTAAAATATCGGCAACGTCAATCGGAGTGGTCAGCACTCGATTTGACATCCTTAAACCGGGTATGGGCATAAATCTTGGTTTGCCCACAACGCGGCGTAGCTGTTCCCAAACAACAGAGGAAGGCGTTTTGCGATTAAAAGAGGCAAAAGCAGTCAGACGCCTTTTTGCCATCCTTAATGATAGGACTACATTTGGCGCGCAATTGAATCATATTTGCTGAAGTAGAGTGGCGACGAAAGACTCGTAGAGCACCTCGGCGTGCAAGCAACGCATCCCGGCATTCATCGGTCCACCAGGGAACGGTAAACGTTTGGGGTGGCAAGACGACCGGGGAATAGCCTTATCTGCGGCATGAAAGATGACCGTTTCGAGGTGCTCGATCGAGGCGCTTGAATGGAAAATCCAAGTCCGAAAATGCGGCCAGAGATCGGAAGAGGGTTCAATTCGCCTTTGCAATAAGGCTTCTTGGCACGCGCTGAGAATGTGCGTTTGAAGAAAGTACGTGTATCTGTCACGGAAAATGATCACTAGAATAGGCATCAGAGGTGACATTCCAAGTAAAATGTACAAATAGTGAGGTAGAGTAAATGGATATGTCCAAGTATGAAAAGCTAAGAGTGCTGTCAGAAAGAAATATAGGTTGACCTGTATTGAGGAGTACAAGATTGTGACGAACAAAAAAGACGACTAAAAGGCTACCGCTTGCGCACTCCGTGGTGGAACCCCATAGGGGATGATGCGCATTGAAGTCCCCCAAAAGTAAGACATGGGGTGGTACGTGAGAAGAAAGATAATCAAGATCAGCCGTGTTGACCGTGCCAGACGGAGGCAAGTAAATACTGAAGATGGGAAAACAAAGGCCAGAGAAGAGAACTGTAGCTGTAGCAGCTTGTAAAGGAATTTGGAGCTGTAATGAAGTACTGTAAACGTCATTTCTAATGAAAATTAAAACTCTGCCGTAAGCGGGAGTGCCATCTTCGGGAGGAAGGTCATATCGTTTGGAAGAGTAGCCACGTAAAGTAAAAGAATCTTGCGGGCGGAGTTTGGTCTCTTGGAGACACACAATCGGAGAGTCAGTCGAGCGTAAAAGTAACTCCAGGTCAGGTCTACGACTGCGGAGTCCACGCACATTCCAAGAAAGGATAGCCATTGTTAAAATTAAATGAAATTAGTTAAAAAAAAGTTACCACCTTACTTTTTGATCGGCCCAGGCCGTATCAGCCGTCCTTTTTCCAAACGCGCGGGACTTGGTGGTTTTTCGGGAGCAGGCACATCCTGCTCCATGACATCCACAGAGGGAGGGCTCTCCCGTTGAGAAGTATCCACCGATTCCAAGGCCTGGAATCGGTTGGACGTAGATATAGGCGGTGACGGCGACTGCCTAGCGGGCCTGCTCCCGTCATGGGACCTGGACCTCTGAGGAAAAGAAGAGCTCGTTTTCTCCACAGGAGTTGACGATTTTAAAAAGTCAGTTCTCGTGAAGCTGGTCTTAAACTTAACTTAAGGGGCATTAAAAACAATCGGTTTCGGCTTCTCGGTAGAGCGCTTTGGAGAACTGGGCTTAGTAGGGACCCGTGTAGAAACAAAGTCGCAAGCCTGCGTACAGCAATCACACTTTTTGACCTCATAAGAACCTGTTGCGCTGTATTTGCCGGTCTTAGGCACAACGGGTTGGCGAAATTGAAATCGCTTCCGGGCCTCAGTAAAGGAGAGCTGCTCCTTTACCCGGATTTCCTGAATAGAACGCTCCTCTCTAAAACGAGGTAAGTGGCGGGACGAGGCTGGATGGTCGCAGATGGCAGTTAACGCAGACGGGAGCGGATGCACATGCTCCTTCATGGCTTGCTTGACCGCAGGTTGCACAGATGGGGTTTGCACTCTTACAGGTAATGCGAGTGTGTCCAAAACGTTGACACTGGAAATGTCGCAACAAATTCTGTATATACGGGCGCACTTATACCAACGCGTAGCCCGCCTTGATCTGCGGCAATTGGACCCTGTTAAATGGGAGGATTACAGTCCGGGTTGGCTGTAATTCCCCCTCTCTCCTTGCCTGCACGCGATAAATAGAAGTGACCCCTTTGTCTTCCAGGCAACTCTGGATTTCCGGGTCAGACATCCCGTGTAGTACATTGGTAGTAACAACTCCTCGCGACGAATTGAATGTCTTATGTTGCTCAACACGGATAGGATAACCGTGGAGTAGCATCGCCTTGAGCAATGAGTTGCTTTGAGACTGCCCAAGTGTCACCTACAAAAGTGATCTGTTACGCAGACGGGTACAGGAGTTAACGGGTCCATCAATGCCCTTCTGAATCATATATGAGTTTACCTTGGTAAACGACTGACCATCTTCAGTACGACTAACCACTAAGTATCGAGGAAAAGACTTCTCGCATACTTCCCTTACGTCAACTCTCTTACGTTTAAAGTGTATAGGATTGTTTTCCGGTACCATAGCGATTTAATCCTCCACCAATGCAACTGTTTCGATGGCAGGCTGCTTCCTGGGCGCCACCCCGGCTTAGATGACCTATCCTGGCTTAGAGAAAATCACCTCAGTGTCACACCTTTTGACAAAGGGACCCAATCGCCTGCAGGAAGTCAACAGCTCATGCAATGGCCCTTCACCGGGCTTGGCGTTTACCAGGGGATACGCTCTTGTCCTATATGAACACCCAGTGCTGGGAGTTACGCCATTAGCCAGTCACGTTTTACCGTGTCAAATACGGGGGCACCCATCAGACGAAGAACAGGGAAGTAAAACGTATAAAAATTAAAATGGAAGCGAAATTAAAATGAGTCAAATGCGCTGAGCGCGGACCTGTAGGAGCAGCTCTGGTGCCTCGGGGTCGCTACGCTCCGTATCCAAAAAACGGGCCCCTGGGGGGTCGGGAAATTGAGGGGACAACAAATTCGTAATAATAATCTTGTGGAGACACATTGTGAATTGCTCTCATGGAAATATTCGCAAAGTAAGCATTAACAGAATCCTGTATAAAAAATGCATGATCACTCTCTCTGTTGATTAATTCTATAACAAATGGATCTGTATTGTATTCACACAAGTAACAGAATGAATTTTATGTTAAAAAAATTGGGCTTATGGTTCTTTCTTAACTGAGTCAACACAAATGAGCAGTACTTAAAGACATGCTGGGTAGTTGTAAACACACAGGTGGCTTTGTTTTATTAAAGGACGCTCTCTAACATCTCAGGTCATCAGCCTCCCATTAAATTCAGGGCGTGAAACGGCTGACAAATTTTGCTCAGAGGCCTCTTCATTCATACTTCAGGTGTTTTTGCATGCCGTAAATCTACTACACGGGACCCACGGCTTTACTTTGCTTCCGAAGGAAAACATACTTAGGATTTTTACGCTCGAAAAAATCCATCGATCGTGGCCGGGTTTGAACCCGCGATCTTGGGTTTAGAAAGCAAGTGTGTTTACCACTGCACCACCAGGACGAACTAAACACATGAGACAGTACACTTTATGTATGCTGTCGAATTAAGAAACGAACAACACAACACATACACAGGAACAATTGTGCTACGATTGCGACAGTCAGCTACGTCAACAAATTAGAAAACAGGCTTGCTACCCCCTGCACGGCTCGGCGAATGAGTGGGTGCTCGCGCATAGAAAAAAAAAGCGCCGCGGTGGAAGCGACATTCGTTTGTGGTCATATATGCAAACACATGAACAAAATGGAAGGTATTTATTGTAGATAAAGAAGTTCGGTGTAGTATTTGTTTTAATGAAGGCTTACAAAGCACACAAATTCTTAAAGTTTAACTGCAATTTGTAGTAAGGAAGCTCCTGCATAGAAGACCGTGTATAACTGTTTCAAAGGGTTCGCCATAAAAATGTGCATGAAAACTGCACAGAAGACTATGTGCTAATTGTCAGACAACATCGCGAACACCCTAGAACGTTGAGATCGTGTTTGGCAATATTATGCTATAGGCGTGCAACGTGTGATGAGGTGGAATATAAGCCCCCGGGTGCACAAACCTTCACCATTCATGGCGATTTGAACGTGAGAAAGGAGTGCGTTATTGGGTTTTGTGAGACTTGACGCAGGCAAAGATCAAAAGTCTGTCATTGTCTTTGCAAATACACAATTAAAATCCTGATTTTCTTGACATGCTGGTAGGAGTCAAGGTGTCCTACGACACACTAAGGAGGAAATTCCAATACATGCAATGGGGACATCAAGGAAATTTTCGTTTGCTCCATTTGCAGGCAGCAGATGAGCTCTCTTTTCTAGGACTCTTCGAATATTCTGGTAATGTCCCACCCGCAATGCTGCACCCTATGACCGGAATGATGGCATTATAGGGACCCATTCTTGTGTCTCATCCTCCATATTTGCTTTGTCTGTCACTTTTAGTACATAAAGAACTTACTGTGAGCAGACAATTTGCGAACGAGAAATTGCAAGCAGCTCTCCATAAGTAGTGGCGTGACCGCAAAAAATGATTACGCGACTCCATTATCAAGTCACCAACGCACTGGAGTTGGGGTTTGTTTATTTGAAAACGCTCTTTAACATGCGTTGGAGGAGAGTATATTCATAGACACGTGTGTGAACCATGTTGCATAATAAATAAATTGCAAATAGCTAATATTGTTAATACTTTCTGAACGCCTTACATTATTTGGCTTATATGCTACAATTGACCAAAGTTGTGAAAGAAATGAGAGGTGATCATGTCTATCGGAGGAACCGTCGACTGGCATGATCTTTGTTGCATTTAGCTACCAATGCAAGGCAAAAATAAATGTATTTATGTCTTATTAATGTAAATAGGTTTTATTTTACATATTCACTGATCTGAAATTATAAATATTCTCTGTGCAGGTAACAGAACCAGCTGCCTTCTTGTAAGCAACCAGATTATAAATGCCCTTGAAAAAGGGATTGCACTAGTTTCTTTCGAGCTTTTTGACTTAGTTCGCTCCGGATTCCTCATAATCGCCGCAGATCTTGCTGCAAAGGAACTTCAGTTTTGTCCGCTGTGCATGGACTCGGGAGATTCTTATGAAGAAGCTACCGATAGATCGTCAACTGTACAATATAAGTAGACGCATTCTTATGATGTTCTGCTTAGTATTAATGATAAAGACAATTATCTAACGTCACACATTGCAACAAAGTCTTATTTCATTAAAGGCACTATCTTAAAAGCATTCGTGTAATTTTAGAAACGTGCTTTTAATCATAAGAAACATTCTTTAAAAACTGGCCAATTTGTACAAAATTAAATATTGTAACATTATTTGAAAAAGAATTGAATTTTTTAAGACAGACCATAGGTCGCCAGAGCTGTAACTTCTAATTACTATTATCTGTGTCATATTGTTTTATGCAATTTTCCAATTGTAGATTTTAAGTTAAAATAAGCGCTTCATTCCAAGTGCTGTGTGTTCGCATTTGACAGTTGAAAGGCTAAGTATTTCACTGTAAATAAAGCAATGAAAATTAATACTTCCGTTCATTAATTTTACAACTTTTCAAACTCCCTTCTGCTGCATTGGTTCTGAAAATCGATATCGAATATTTCCATTATTCCATTCTAGCATCTGTACCCATTAACACTTCCAAACACCTTCAATGTGATATTAAACACAAAACAATTTAAATATTTGATCCAAGAATAAAGTTTTATATATATTAATGATTGGGGTTATTATTTTAAATTAGGATGAAGGCGATAGAGACATAAGCAATAAAACAGGACACGATCATAGAGGGAATAAGTAATTTAAATATATTCTTTAGGGTACTAAAGTAAATAAACCGAAATACTTTTGTATATAAATATAACAGTTGTACTAGCCATGTTTTCTTTTTGAATGTAAGCCATTTATTGCATACTCTCAGATTCTGTCCAAAAGATTAATTTTACAATTTAATAGTAACAATGTGGTCAACGGGACACCTCATTGCCATTTATACGCGGCCTCTCGCCGCTTTGACGCTATCCTGTGTGATAAGGACCTTCATCGTTCCCAGGTAGTTAGAGAACGCGTCAGCAAATACAGGCGGCACTTTCTGGCCACGTGGTGCAGCTTGTAGCTGAGGCTCCTGATTGGGAACGGGAGTGGGCAGGATTGAGGGAGGCGTGTCTGGGTACACACGCCTCTTTTTTCTGGCGGAAGACGACAGTGAAGCCGTCGTCATCCTCATTCACGGGGGCTTCCTGGTTGTGAGGTACATCGTCTTCTGGGCGGCCGGTTGAGCCAAGGTTAGCAGGTTGCATGGCTACGCCGCTAGGGTGGGTGATTCCGCCCCCCCCCCCTTGAGGGAGTGGTGCCTGGTTGGACGACTGAGCTTTGGTTATATTGGAGTTTTGCAAGGGCGTGCATTTGCTTTTTGAATTCATACCAACCCGGTCACGGTCACTTTAGGGACCGTGGTAAGATCCAGGCGGTCTAAGATTTCAAAAGTCACTGGAAAGGGGTCAGAGTCTAGGTTATGGAATATATTTAGATGTGAAGCTAATTGAATATTTTTGTACATGACAATGTCAATCACTTTCTATTATTGCGGTGATAGAAAGTGGGGCAGAGGGGGCATATAACTCTATGTCGCCGTTATCTAGAATAAAATCACACAATAGAGTTCCTGCCTGATCTGTTTTTCTTGAGTTCCAAATTGGATAGTTAGCGTTAAAGTCCCCAGATACAATCACATTTTTATGAAGATTAAAAAGTTATCCTAAGTCTTGCATGAGGCTGCAGCTGTTTGTAAGCCGGTATGTGGCACCCATCACAATGATTTGGTTGTTGGTGCTACTTTTATCGCGGTACACTCCAGGCATCTGAGAGGTGGAAGGCTCACCGGGGCAAAAATGTTATTTTTAATTTCAATAGCAGTTCCCCCCTAGCATGATGATGATTATTATTGCTTAAAGGCGCAAAATAGCAATGGTCAGTAGCGCCCAAACACACTAAAACCTGCGCCAGAATGAAAAAAAAAAAAAAATAATATAATATCAGCGCATATGTTAATTAACAGTAGCACTTTGGGCAATAAAAGAAACTCCCATAAGAAATAACAAGGGTAAAATGTTCAATAAACAAAGACTGGTACTAAAACACAGCCGCAAGAGCGGATGATGATTAATGTTTAAGGGTGCACAACATCTAAGGTCATTAGCGCCTAAACACACTAAATCTGCGTAGAAGATAAACGTCAGTAGCACATTAGGCAATAAAATACAAACCCCTTAACAAATAACAAGGGTAATAAACCCAACAACAAACAACACCGTTACTACAAAACTCCGCTGAAAGAGTTGAAAATACAACAGTCTTTAATGATCCAAAAGGAAACCATAAAAAACCCAAAAACGAATAACAAGGGTAAAGTGGTGAACAAAAAAATGGTCGGTATTAAAACTCAGCCGCAAGAGCGGAAAAACACAACAATCTTAATAGCCTAAAATTGTAACAATAAAATCCAAAAAACAAAAACAAGAGCAATATGGTCAACAACGTGTAAAGACTGGAGATAAAACGCAAGCAAGTGCTGAAAACACAACAGTCTTACAACAGTCTAAAATGGTAACAATAAAACCCCAAAAACAAAAAAACAAGGGCAATATGCAACACAACAGTTAAAGACGGGTACTAAAAGGAATCAGCAAAAGCTGAAATAACAACAGTCTTAAAATGGTTTAAAAATGCCGCCATGAGTAAAAAGATAAAACCTTACATCGTGCTCCAAAAACCACCAACACGGATAAAACGGAGCACTCGCTCAAGAGCAGCCACATCATCTGCAAGTAACTCCTCAATAGAGCAGGGCAAACCTAGGCTATGTCTAAAAGATGCCAGATGATGAAAATCAATTAAAATGTGACGCACTGTAAAGGGGTGATCACAGTGTGCGCAAGCTGGAACTGGTTGTCCATTAAAAAGGTGACGGTGACTAAAACAGCAATGCCCAATTCTCAGACGGGCTAGAATTACTTCTTCGCAACGAACTGCGAGAGAAGAAGTCGACCAGTTAAAAGGGGCAGATTTACTTTCCCGAAGCTTATTGGCGGGTATTAAATCCCACTCATGGCGCCAGCGCGAGAGTATGCCTCGCCTTAAAGAATGTTTAAAATCCCCGAAGAAAAACGTTGCTCATACTCAGCAGGGTCTAAGAGGGCGGATTTAGCTGCAACATCTGCGGCCTCATTACCTGGGAGTCCCACATACCCAGGTACCCACAGCAGTGTCACCCTGACGCCAGCGTCAAGAAGCGTAAAAACTGCATCCTGGATCTGCTGCATAAGAGGGTGGTGTTTAAAAGATAACAGGGCACTCAAAAATCTGAACAAATAACACTATTCCCCATCGCCCGATAAATACCATAAAGCTTAGCCATAAAAATAGATGTCGCAACGTTAAGACCATATGTAAAACTTGCTCCATTAAAAAAAAAAAAAAAAAAAAAAGCACATCCTACTCCTGTGTCCGATTTCGAGCCGTCGGTATATATAAAATTCCATCCAATAAAAGAAGAATTTATCTCGCTAAAAGAACAACGAATAATATGTGCTGCAGTCGAAGACTTAGGACAGGACGTGAGCCCAAGATGAACGGGAGCCTCTGCTAAGAACCAAGGGGGAGAAATAGTTTCCCTGGTCAAGAAAAAAGCAGGCAACTCTACGTCCAACGTCCGTAAGAGCTCCTGAAATCGAAAACAAGGAGGTCTAGGATTAAAAGACCGAGCACAATAAAATGCAGCAAGAGACACATTAAAAAACGGCTCATACGTGGGATGACGCGGATGCGCAGTTAATCGACAACCATAAGCGGAAAGTAAAACATCCCTACGGTAAAACAACGGCGGTTCCACACACTCTGCACATAAAATCGACACAGGACTGGTGGGGAATGCTCCAATGGCGACACGGATACCCCGGAGATGAATCGGGTTAAGGCGACGCAGAACAGAAGATCGCGCAGAGATGGACAACACAGCCATAATCCAGTTTTGACCGGATGAGAGATCGATAAAAACGTAAAAGAACAGTCCCGTCAGCTCCCCAAGATGTGCCACTTAAAACACATAAAATCAAAGAGAACGTTCACACTTGCCTCTGAGTTGCGCTATATGCGATGACCAGCATAATTTTCTATGAAACACCAAGCCAAGGAATCTAACTTCGTCTGCGAAAGAGAGAGCGTCTGGGGCAAGATGGAGAGAAGGTGGAGGATACGCCTTATGGCACCAGAAGCTCATGCAGACGGTCTTCTCTGCGGAGAAACGGAACCCATGATTCACACTCCAAGCGTAAAGGTGGACAAGACAGTATTGGAGGCGGCGTTCCAAAAGACACATTCTCCGAGAGGAAAGAAAGATGGCAAAATCGCCCACAAACAAAGACGATTGTATTCCTGGCGGTGAACACTCAGTGATAGAATTTATAGCAATGACAAACAGCGTGCAACTAAGTACCGAGCCCTGGGGTACACCACCGTTCTGTTGAGTAAAAGCAGATGATAAAACTGATCCCAAGCGAACAGTAAAAACCCTATCTTTCATAAACTCCCGCATAAAAACAGATATACGCTCACGTATGTGCCAATCGTGAAGCGTTCGGAGGATACCGCTTCTCAAGCAAGTATCATACGCTTTCTCGAAATCAAAAAATACAGCGACTGTCTGACACTTCCTTATAAAACCATCCATTATGTGTGTTAAAAGAGACACAAGATGGTCGACAGAGGAACGGTGACGACGAAAACCGCACTGGACGTTCGTCAATGGGTGCCTCGACTACAACCACCACATAAGCCGCCCGTTAATCATGCGTTCCATCATCTTGCAGACACAGCTGGTGAGGGAAATCGGACGATAACTGGAAGGAAGATGTGGGTCCTTTCCAGGCTTAGGTATAGGAATGACGCTGGCCACTCGCTAAGCACTAGGAAATGTGCCATTACACCAAATAAAATTAAAAGTCTGTAATAAAAAAGCTTTGCCTTTCGCTGATAAATGTTGCAACATAGCAACATGATTGCCATCTGGCTCTGGTGCGCAGTGTCGAGAGTTCCTCCATTTTTCGGGCTGTAAAAGGGACACTATAGCACTCCTGGTGGTCGGAGGCAAAAGAGAAACCTCTCGACTCAACCTGCTCCTTTTAATGTGCGAAAAGAAGGGGGTAATTGGCGCAGCTTGAAATATCAGCGAAAGTGCGTCCTAAAATATTGGCAACTTCAACCGGAGTAGTAAGCACTCGATTTGATAACCTAAGACCAGGTATAGGCGTAAACGTAGGTTCGCCCGCAACGCGGCGTAGCTGTTCCCAAACTACACATGAAGGCGTTGTGAGGTTAAAAGAAGAGGTGAAAGCAATCCAAGATGGGTTTTTGCTATCCTTAATGACTCGACTGCATTTGGCGCCCAGTTGTTTATAGCGAATCATGTTTGCTGAAGTAGGTTGACAACGAAATCTCGGAGAGCACCTTAGCGTGCATGCAATGCATCCCGGAATTCATCGACCCACCAGAGAACCGGTAAGCGTCTGGGGTGGCAAGACGACCGGGGAATAGTCTGAAGGATGACCGTTTGGAGGTGCTCGATGGATGGAATATAGAATATGTAACCCTGAAAATTCGGCCAAAGATCTAAAGAGAGGCCAAATCGCCTTTGCAATGAGCCATCTCGGCGCGCGCTGAGAATGTGCGTTTGAAGAGAGTACATGTATCTGACACGGAAAGTGGTCACTAGAGTATTAATCACAGAGGACATTCCAAGTAAAATGTACAGAGAGTGAGGCAGAACAAAAGGATAAGTCCAAGTGTGAAAAACTGTGAGTACTGTCTGAAATATGTGTAAGTTGACCATTATTGAGGAGTACAAGATTGTGACCATCCAGAAAGACGGCCAAAAGGCTACCCCTTGTACACTCTGAGGTGGAACCCCATAGGGGATGGTGTGCATTAAAATCCCCCAAAAGTAGGCCAGGGGTGGTAGCTGAAAAAATAGATCATCAAGGCCAGTCGTTGTCACTGTACGAAACGGAGGCAATTAAATACTGCAGATGGAAAAACTAAGGCCAGAGAAGTGAACTGTGGCCGCAGCAGCTTGTAAAGGAATCTGGAGGTGTAATGAAGTACTGTACACGTTATCTCTAATTAAAATTAAAACCCCGCCGTGAGCGCGAGTGCCATATTCAGGAGGAAGATCAAATCTCACCGAAGAGTAACCGCGTAGAGTAAAAGAATGTTGCGGGCGAAGTTTAGTTTCTTGGAGACACACAAGCGGAGAGTCAGCCGAGCGTAAAAGTAACTCTAGGTCAGGTCTTCGACTGCGGAGTCCACGCACATTCAAAGAAAAGATAGCCATTGTTAAAATTAGATAAAATTATTTAAGATATTTACCACTTTACTTTTTGGTCAGCCCAGGACGAATCAATCGTCCATTTTTCAAACGCGTGGAACTTGGTGGTTTTTCGGGATCAGGAACATCCTGCTCCATGACATCCTCAGGGGGAGGGCTCTCCCGTTGAGAGGTGTCCACCGATTCCAACGTCTGGAATCGGTTGGACGTAGTAATAGGTGGTGAGGGCGACCGCCTAGCGGGAGCTGGACCTCTGAGGAAGAGAAGAGTTCAGTTTCTTCTCTGCAGGAGTTGGCGATTTTTAAAAAAATCAGTTCTTGTGTAGCTGGTATTAAACTTAACTTCAGGGGCATTAAAAACAATCGGCTTCGGCTTCTCGGTAGAGCGCTTCGGAGAACTGGGCTTAGTAGGGACGCGTTTAAATATAAGGTCGCAAGTATGCGTACTGCTGTCACACTTCTTCACCGCTAAACAAGCTGCAGCGCTGTATGTACCGGTCTTAGGTACTCCACGTTGGCGAGATTGAAGTCGTTTCCGGGCCTCAGTAAAGGAGAGTTTTTCCTTCACCCGAATCTCCTGCATACAGCGCTCCTCTCTAAAACGAGGACAGTCGCGGGACGAGGCCAGATGGTGGCCGCGGCAGTTAACGTAGACTGGAGCGGATGCACATGTTCCTTCATGACTTGCTTGACCGCAGGTTGCACAGATGGGGTTTGCACTCTTACAGGTAATGCAAGTGTGTCCAAAACGTTGACACTGGAAATGTCGCAACAGACTCGGTATATACGGGCGCACTTTAATCAACTCGTAGCCCCCTTTAATATTCAGCGGCAAATCGACCCTGTTAAACGTGAGGAATAGAGTCCGGGGTTGCTGTAATTCCCCCTCTCTCCTTGCCTGCACGCGATAAACTGAAATGACCCCTTGGTCTTCCAGGCAGCTCTGAATTTCCGGGTCAGACATCCCGTCTAGTACATTGGTGGTAACAACTCCTGGCGACAAATTCAATGTCTTATGTTGCTCAACACGGATAGGATAACCGTGGAGTAGCGTCACCGTGAGCAATGAGTTGCTTTGAGATAGCCCAAATGTCTCCACCAAAAGTGATCCGTTACGCAGACGGGTACAGGATTTAACGGGTCCAGCTATGGCATCAATGCCCTTCTGAATCATAAATGTGTTTACCTTAGTAAACGACTGTCCATCTTCGGTACGACTAATCACTAATTAGCGATTATTATGATTATTATCATGAGCGATATCGATTTATTCCTCCACCATTGCAACTGTCTCCGATGGCAGGCTGCTTCCTGGGCGCCACCCCGGCTTAGGTTACTTGCTGTGGCCTGAACAAAGTAACCTCAATGGCAAGGGTTCATCAACGTATGAGTGTCAGCGAGACGCTCTTGATCACCATTTAGGGCCATATGAGACGTACTTCGTATGTGCCGAGTTAAAGGGAGGCATAGGAATTGCCTGGTATACTCAGGGGACCAAGTTTCACTGGTCAAGGAAGCCTCGTTAGTTAAGTACAATCCCCAAAGCAAAATCAATGTAGAAATACAAGGTATAAGTGGAAACAAAGTTAAAGTAAAGGGATCAGTAGAGTTAACTTTGAATTTGAATAATTGCATAAGCTCAGCAAGAGTTAATTGCTACATAGTTGAGCAGTTATGTAGATTTGATGTAATTTTAGGGCAAGATTGGCTTTTGGAGAATGTGTTACCTAAAAAGACATGTGTACCACCGTATTGTGAAATTGTAGCTCAATTTCCTACAAATGAAAAAGGGATTAGATATATCGAGAAACAAGATGATACAGCCAGGTTTATTGTGTGTTTCAAGTTTAACAAAATGTGATGATGCTTTTGTTTGTTTATTGATGAGTATTTCTAATTAAACTTTAGTAATACAGTCAGCGCCAGAATTAAGGGAACCCCCTACCCGATTAAAGAGGTTAGAAGCATAGTCATATGTTGAGTCGGCACAAAGAATAAGGTTGTTGCATGAAAATTTAAGATTAAGTCATATACCAGAGAGAGTAGAAGAATTAACGACAGCAGCTATACACGTTATACCAACACACTCCATTCAAAAAGGCAGGGCGATAACATTGAAGAATTAGAGATTGGCAGAGGCACATAGAAAGGAAATACAAAGGCAAACAACGCAAATGGTAGATGTTGGTGTCACTACTCATAGTGACAGCCCGTGAAATTTCCCATTAATTGTCATGCCTATAAAGTTGGACGCATCGGGAGAAAGAAAATGACGCATTTGTATAGATTTTAGGAAATTAAACGAAGTTATGATATGGGATAGCTACCCGCTTCCTAATATACAAGATATCTTAGACATAATCGGCAGAGCAAGATATGTTTCGGCATTAGATTGCGCTAGCGGATACCTTCAAAATCCTATAGAACCGGAGCATCAATGCAAAACAGCTTTTAGCACACCCCAAGGTCATTTTGAAAACAAAAAATGCCATTCGATTTAAAATCTACACCCACGGCATTTCAGCGAACGATGAATGCAGTTTTACGCGAGTCCATAGGGAACAGATGTTTTGTTTATATGGATAGTTTATATATTTTAGTAATGGGCGAAACATTAGAGGAGCACCATGCAGAACTAAGAGATGTTTTTCAGCAATTAAGAAAGTATAATTTTAAGGTTGAACCTGATAAATGTATTATTTTGAAATTAGAACTCACGTATTTAGGTCATGTTGTGACAGCACAAAGAGTCAAACCCGACACTAGGAAAATTCTAGCAGTGTCAGAGTTTCCTGTACCATGAAACCCAAAATATATTAAATCGTTTTTAGGATTGATAGGATATTATAGGAAATTTATAGATAAGTTTAGCGCTATAGCTAGACCATTAACAGATCTATTAAAGAAAGGTAAAGAATGGAAATGGACGGAAACAGAAGAAGCTAGTTTTGAATTCTTAAAACAAAAGGCAGGCTCCTGTATTGAGATATCCAGATTTTTCACAACCCTTTATAGTAACAACAGATGCAAGTGGTTACGCAATTGGGACTATAGTTAAGTCAAGGGTTAGTCAAGGAGAAGATAGACCCGTAGCATATGCAAGTAGAACTTTAAATAAAGCATAAATAAATTATGGTACTGTAGAAAAGGAAGTTTAGCAATTGTTTGGGTTGCGAACATTTTAGACCTTATTTGTTTGGGAGAAAATTTCAAGTTGCAACTGATCATAGAGGATTAGCATGGATATTTAATGTAAAAGACCCGAGTGCAAGATTAATGAGATGGAAATTATTACGTTCAGATTTCGACCATGAAACTACAATACAGAGCTGGTAAACAGAATTGTAATGCCGATGGTTTAAACAGATATCCAGTAGAGTGTTTATTAGCCGATTCAAAACAAATAGGAGAGGATAGAAAATTAAAAATAATTAAAGAAATCCACAATTGTCCCGTGGGAGGTCATCAAGGGATACAAAAAGCGCTAGAAAGAATCAAATTATACACATCTTGGCCCAAGATAGAGCAGGACGTGACTGAATATATAAAGAGATGTAAAATTTGTCAAATCAATAAAGAGAATAATCATATAGTTAAACAACAGTTAGAGATTACAGACACGCAAGATAAACCTTGGATGAAAATTTATCTTGATATAGTAGGACCATTACCTCAAACGGAAAATAATAATAAATATATTTTAACATGTCAGGATAATCTAAGCAAATACCTTATAGTAGTGCCTATGAAAAATCAGACGGTAGAAGAAGTAGCTGAAGCCTTTGTAAACAGAGTAATATTGGTGTACGGTATTCCAAATTTTGTAATATTAGATCAGGGAACGAATTTTATGTCCGATGTGTTTAAAAGAATTTGCAGACTATTTAAAACTGAGAACATAAATACGATTGCTTGTCACCCTGAGAGCAATGGTGCAAAAGAAAGAACACACAAGACATTAGTAACGTATTTGCGTTGTTTTTGCGTTCCAAAAATGCCGGATTGGAATAAATGGCTGTCATTCGCGAGTTTTACATACAATACGACACCTCATAGTGTCACAAAATTCTCACCTTATGAAATGCTGTTTGGAGAAAAGTGTAATATTCCAGGCATATTACAAGCAACCCCTCAACCCTTGTATAATTATGATGATATCGTCAGAAACATAAAATTCAAAATGCAACAATGTCACAAGTTAGCTAAAGAAAAATTACAAAAGTTTAAAGAAAAGCAACAGGAAAGGACCAAAGGCAATAATGTCGAGTTTAAGGGAAAAGATTTAGTTTTTTAAAGATAGAGAAAAGAAATAAGTTAGAACCTATATATAAAGGTCCATATGACATTGTAAAGATAGAGAAACCTAATGCAATTGTTCAAGAAGTAGGGAAAAGGAAGCACCAGGAAGTGCATTCAAATAGGTTAAAACCATATTTTTTTTCCCCCTTTCAGGGGAAGAAAGTCAGATATGAAGGTTTATAGAGGATGGGCATTGGCATTGATAATTTTAGCGTGCTGGCCGCAGAAGCCAGTGGAAGCAGTTGAAGCACAGCCATTAAAGGCGTAGTCAGAGATGTACTTTGAGATGCAACCATTAAAGTCGCAGACAGGAATATATTTTGAGGAAGTAGGAACCATTTTCTTCTATCCAATGCAATGGAAGGTAATAAGTTATTTTAATTTAGAGCCGACAAGAAATCTGCGGGAACAAACAAAAGACCACCAAAGGTCAGTGGCCAAATATTGTAATAAAGTGGTAACAAAAGAATGGTATCATTTGACAGATTGTGGTACATTCAAACAATACATGAAATATAAGGTTAGATTTATTGGCAATCTAAGGGATCTGGTAGGTAAATACCTAACAGATTCATCAAATTCATTTCCAACTGCAAAATTGTCCAGATCTAAAAGAGGAGTTTTAATTTCATTGGTGACATTACCAAAATATTGTTTGGTACACTATCACAATCTGATGCAGAAAAGTTTAATAAACACATTTCTAATTTAGAAAAGACCATACTGAGTTCTTGCACATTTTAAAGGATGAAACAACAGTAATAAGATCTATATTAGGTTCAGTTAGTCTTACTAATCAAAGAGTAAATAAGAATGAACTTATCTTGAAAGAAAGTTTAATTAAGTTATCCAATTATACAGCTAATAAGGTAGAAGCAATGGAAGAAGAAATGGAAAATGTTAATCAGACAAATGAGCAGGTTAGAACTATACAAAGAGGTATAGATGGATGTCAGCATTCATTTGAAATTCTGTTAGATGCCTTAGTACATGCAGAGCAAGGATCATTGCAACCAGAGTTAATGACATTAGAGAAAATTAAGAAAATAATGGAAATTCAAAAACTGCCAAGTGGACTGGACTATCCTTCTTTCCCCCTTTCTGAATTACAAAATGTTATAGTACCTCACACCTTTTCGTACAAGCAGTATTTGGTTTATGTATTAGAAATTCTTCTCCTCTCCTCAATAATCTATCATCTCTATAAGATACTTCCCTATCCTGTAAGGCAAGAAAACAGTGTATACCTGCTTTTAAGCTCAATAAAGAGTATGTACTTAGTGACCCTATTAGACAACATTATGGAAAGATGTCAGGAAATGAATTAACAGGATGTTTTCAGTCAAATGAATTTGAATGTGTGTGCAAGGAAAATATTCCCATCTAAATATGTGCCAGAGGAGGATTGTGAGGCAAAACTTCTCCACCCCTCTACTTGATAATGCCTAATAATTGTGAGGTAAGAGTAACCAAGCTAGGCAAAACTTTTTGGATTCCATTATATTTAAGTAACCAATGGTTATTTGTACCACAACAACCAGATAAGCTTACAGTTTTGTGTAATGATGATTCCAAACAAGTAACAATCGAAAAGGAAGGCAAACTGACATTAGACAGTAATTGTGAGGCATTTTCGACTCATGTAACTTTGCATGCAATGAGTGCTTCAACAAGCAATATTACTACTGATTTCCTGCCCAGTCAGAACTAAATTTTGATTTTGTGAAACAGTAGATAAAAATATTGAAAATTACAAGTTACATCTAGACATGCCATTGGTAAATTTAATGTCTTCAGCAGAAGATGTAAGAGTAGCTAGCATTAAGGTAGATGAAGTTGATAAACTTATTAAAGAACAAGAGCAAAAGGACTTTTCTCATTTGTACATTTATGCTACATCATGGGGCTCTGTAGCAGGAATTATAATTGCAATTGTAGGGCCCATATGTTGTTGTTGCTGGCAATGCAATTGTTGTTGGAACTGTTTCTTTTGGTTCTGGGATAGGTTGGACACCAAAGAAGTGTTGAAAGGAAATTATGGAACGTCTGTGTATAAACATTCGCAATCAAGCTTCCAAAGAAAAGGTAGTTTATTCCACAATTGGAATGGATGATCCATCAATGGATCATCCCAAACATGAGGACACGAATGAAATTAAAGCAGTGGAAATTTATGAAAGTCCTAAAACCAGAAGCAGGAGTAGAGCCTTCCGCTAGGAGCTAGAAAGTTTTACCTAAGGAAAAACTTTTTCCAAGGGGGAGGGTGTAATGAGAATATGAATGTGAAGTTGTATGATAATAATAATGATAATGATGTAATACGAGCATGCTGTATAGTAGAACCATAAGAACCTACTCTATAGTCAAAACATTGTTAGATAAGATGACATGATGCATGCATAGCCCCTGAGTTGGCCGCAAGTGCGTAGACAGACTTCCTGGGCAATGTCTTTAACACTTGTATAAACATAAACTTAACTAGAAAGAAAGGCCTGCCTTAAAAGTAATGCGCACAGTTAATTAGATGTCAGATAAATTACTTATATAAGATAAATTATTAAGTGCAGGTGACTTGATGATTGTTGTTTAAGGGGCGCACAACAGCTAAGGTCATTAGCGCCCAAACACACTAAAAACTGCGTCAGAACTAAAATATAAATAGTTAACACAAATCAAGTCTGAGCAGCACGTTGTGCAACAAAATAAAAGCCCATAACAAATAACAAGTGGGTGTAATGGTCAACAAAGGACTGGTATTAAAATAGCCGCAATCGCGAAAACAACAGTCCTATAATGGTCTAAAAAGGGCCAATAAAACCCTATAACCATCCACACTAGAACATATAAAGACTGGTAGTAAAACACATCAGCAAAAGCTGAAAATAAACCAGTATTGTAAAAGTCTAACCTGGTAACAATAAAAACCCCAAAAACAATAACAAGGGCTATATATAACAACTCAATTAAAGACTGGTACTAAAAACGATGCATCAAATGCTGAAACAACCACAGTCTTAAAAGCGTCTAAAAATGCCGTCATGGATAAAAAGAGAGCACCTCACACCTTGCTCCAAAAACCACAAACGCGGATAAAACGGAGCACTCGCTCAACAGCAACCACATCATCTGCAAGTAATTCCTCAATAGAGGAGGGCAAACCTAGGCTATGTCTAAAAGTTGCCAGATGATGGCATTCAATTAAAATGTGACGCACTGTAAAGGGGTGGTCACAGTGGGGGCAAGCTGGAGCGGGTTGACCATTAAAAAGGTAAGAGTGACTAAAACGGCAATGCCCAATTCTAAGACGAGCTAAAATTACTTCTTCGCGACGAACAGCGCGAGAAGAAGTTGACCAGTTAAAAGGGGATGATTTACATTCCCGAAGCTTATTGGCGAGTATTAAATCCCACTCATCGCGCCAGCGCGAGAGAATGCCACTACGTAATAAATGGTTAAAATCGCCAAAATAAAAGCGTTACTCGTGCTCAGTAGGGTCTAAACGAGCGGATTTAGCTGCGACATCTGCGGCCTCATTACCTTTGAGTCCCACATGCCCAGGTACCCATAATAGTGTAACCCTGACGCCAGCGTCCAAAAGAGTTAACACTATATCCTGGACCTTCTGCACAAGGGGGTGGTGGTTGTACAGATTTCTAAAACTTAATATTGCACTCAAAGAGTCAGAACAAATAACAGTGTTCCCAAGCCCGTGAACAGAAATAAATAAAATCGCCCGATAAATAGCATAAAGCTCCGCTATAAAAATAGATGTCGCAACGTTAAGACCAAACGTAAAACATGCTCCATTAAAAACAAAAGCACATCCTACCCCTGTGCCAGATTTCGAGCCGTCTGTATATATAAAATTCCAGCCGTTAAAAGAGGATTTGATCTCGCTAAAAGAACAACGAATAACATGTGCTGCGGTCGAAGATTTCGGACAGGACGTAAGCCCAAGATGAACGGGGGCCTCTGCTAAAATCCAGGGAGGAGAAGAATTCTCCCCGGCAAAGAAAAAAGCAGGTAACTCAAAGCCCAACATCCGTAAAATCTCCCTAAAACGAAAGCCAGCAGGCTTAGGGGTAAAAGACCGAACAGCATAAAAACGATCAAAAGACACATTAAAAAACGGCCCATTCGTGGGATGAAAAGGTTGCGCAGCTAAGCGACCACCGTACGCAGCTAGTAAAACATCCCTTCGATAAAACAACGCAGGTTCTCCAGACTCCGCACATAAACTCGACACAGGACTAGTGGGGAATGCTGCAATGCCAACACGGATACCCCGGTGATGAATCGGGTTAAGGCGACGAAGCACAGAAGGTCGCGCGGAGCCATAAACCACACAGCCATAATCCAGTTTCGACCGGATAAGTGAGCGATAAAAACGTAAAAGAACAGTCCGGTCAGCTCCCCAAGATGTGCCACTTAAAACACGTAAAATACAAAGAGAACGTTCACACTTGCCTCTGAGTTGCGCTATATGCGATGACCAGCATAATTTCCTGTCAAACACCAAGCCAAGGAACCTAACTTCGTCTGCGAAAGAGAGTACGTCTGGGCCAAGATGGAGCGAAGGTGGAGGATACTCCTTGTGGCGCCAGAAGTTCATGCAGACGGTCTTCTCTGCGGAGAAACGGAACCCGTGAGATACACTCCAAGCGTAAAGGCGGTCGAGACAGCAATGGAGGCGGCGTTCCAAGAGACAGGTTCTCCGAGAGGAAAGATAGATAGCAAAATCGTCCACAAATAACGACGATTGTATTCCTGGCGGTAAACACTCGGTGATAGAGTTAATCGCAATGGCAAACAGTGTGCAACTAAGTACCGAGCCCTGAGGTACGCCGTTCTCTTGAATAAAATTAGATGATAAAACTGATCCCACGCGAACATTAAAAACCCGGTCTTTCATAAACTCCTGAATAAAAAAGGACATACGACCAAGTATGTTCCAATCCTGAAGCGTTCGGAGGATACCGCCCCTCCAGCAAGTATCATACGCTTTCTCCAGATCAAAAAATACAGCAACCGTTTGGCACTTCCGAATAAAACCGTCCATTATGTGGGTCGAAAGAGATACGAGATGGTCGACAGAGGAGCGGTGACGACGAAAACCGCACTGAGCGTTCGTCAATAGATGTCTCGACTCTAAACACCACATAAGCCGCCCGTTAATCATGCGTTCCAACACCTTGCAGATGCAGCTGGTGAGGGAAATCGGACGGTAACTGGAAGGAAGATGGGGGTCCTTTCCAGGCTTAGGTATAGGAATGACGGTGGCCAATCGCCAAGCGTTGGGAAATGTGCCATGACACCAAATAAAATTAAAAGTTCGTAATAAAAAAGCTTTGCCTTCCGCTGATAAATGCTGCAACATAGTAACATGGATGCCATCCGGCCCCGGTGCGCAATGTCGAGAGGTGGAAAGGGCATGCCCCAGTTCCCTGGCGGTAAAAGGAACGTTGTAGCTCTCCTGATGGTCGGAGGCAAATGAGAAACCTTTCCTCTCAACCTGCTCCTTTAATGCGCGAAAAGTAGCCGGGTAATTGGCGGAGCTCGAAACATCAGCGAAGGTTCGACCTAAAACATTGGCGATGTCAGTCGGAGTAGTGAGCACTCGATTTAAAATCCTAAGACCGGGTATAGGTGTAAACCTTGGTTTGCCGGCAACGCGGCGTAGCCGTTCCCAAACTACGGATGAAGGCGTTGTGCGGTTAAAAGAAGAGGTAAAAGAAATCCAAGAAGCCTTTTTGCTATCCTTAATGACTCGTCGGCATTTGGCGCGAAGTTGTTTGTAGCAAATCATATTTGCAGAAGTAGGGTGGCGACGAAAAACTCGGAGAGCACCTCGGCGTGCACGCAACGCATCCCGGCATTCATCGGTCCACCAGGGAACCGGTAAGCGTCTGGGGTGACAAGACGACCGGGGAATAGCCTTATCTGCGGCTGTTATGATGACCATACGGAGGTGCTCGATGGCGATGTCTATAGATGGAAATTCACACCCTGAAAATTCGGCCAAAGATCGGTAGAGAGGCCAATTCGCCTTTTCAATGAGCCATTTTGGCGCGCGCTGTGAATGTGCGTTCGAAGAGAGTACATGGATCTGACACGGAAAGTGGTCACTGGAATATAAATCGGAGATGACGTTCCAGGTGAAATGTACAGCAAGTGAGGCAGAACACAGAGATAAGTCCAAGTGTGAAAAACTGTGAGTGCTGTCTGAAAGAATAGTAGGTTGACCAGTATTGAGCAGTACTAGATGGTGACGATCCAGAAAGTCGGCTATAATGCTACCCCTCGCACACTCCGTGGCGGAACCCCATAGACGATGGTGCGCATTAAAATCCCCCAAAAGAAGAACAGGGGGTGGTAGCTGAGACAAAAGATCGTCCAGGTCAACTGTGGTGATGGTGTCGGACGGAGGTAAATAAACAGTGCAGACAGAAAAACTAAGGCCAGAAAAGTGAACTCTAGCTGCAGCAGCTTGTAAAGGAGTCTGGAGCTGTAGTGAGGTGCTGTACACGTTATTGCGAATTAAAAGTAAAACTCCGCCGTGAGCGGGAATGCCATCTTCGGGAGGGAGATCAAATCTCACCGAAGAGTAACCGCGAAAATTAAAAGAATCACTTGGGCGAAGCTTAGTCTCTTGGAGACACACAAGCAAAGGGTCAGTAGAACGTAAAATTAACTCGAAGTCAGGTCTTCGACTACGGAGACCACGCACATTACACGAAAGGATAGCCATTGTTAAAATTATATAAAATGAATAAAAAATTTACCACATTACTTTTTGGACGGTCCAGGACGAATAAGACGTCCCTTTTTTAAACGCGTGGGACTAGGTGGTTTTGAAGGAGCAGGCACATCCTGCTCCATCACATCCTCAGAGGGAGGGCTCTCCCGCTGAGAAGCATCCACCGATTCCAACGCCTGGAATCGGTTGGATGTAGATATAGGCGGCGACGGCGACCGCCTAGCGGGTTTGCTCCCATCATGGGAGCGTGACCTCCGAGGAGGAGAAGGGCTCTTTTTCTGCTCTACCTGAGTTGACGACTTTAAAAAATCCGTTCGTGTAAAACTCGTCCTGAACTTAATATCAGGGGCATTAAAAACAACCGCTTTGGGCTTCACGGTAGAGCGCTTTGGAGAACTGGGGGGTAGTTTGGACCCGTGTAAAAACAAGATCGCAGGTCTGCGTACTGCTATCGCACTTCTTGGGCGCAAAAGAAGCTGCTGCGCTGTAGGTGCCGGTCTTAGGCACGACAGGTTGGCGAGACTGGAATCGCTTCCGGGCTTCAGTAAAGGAGTTTTTCCTTCACCCGGATCTCCTGGATACAGCGCTCCTCTCGAAAACGAGGGCAATCGCGGGACGAGGCTGGATGTCCACCGCGGCAGTTGACGCAGACAGGAGCAGATGGGCATGCTCCCTCATGACTTGCTTCACCGAAGGTTGCACAGATGGGAACGGCACTTTTACAGGATATGCGAGTGTGTCCAAAACGCTGACACTGAAAACATCGCAACGGGCTCGGGATATACGGGCGCACTTCTATCACCTCATAGCCCGCCTTTATCCTCTGCGGCAAATCGACCCTGTCGAATGTGAGGAAAAGAGTCCGGGTCGGCTGTAATTCCCCCTCTTTCCTTGCCTGTACACGATAAACTGAGGTGACCCCTTGGTCTTCCAGACAGCTCTGGATTTCCGGGTCGGACATTCCGTCTAGAACATTTGTGGTAACAACTCCTCGCGACGAATTCATGGTCTTATGTTTCTCGACACGGACGGGATATCCGTGGAGTAGCGTCGCCTTGAGCAACGAGTTGCTTTGAGACAGGCCAAGTGTCTCCACCAAAAGTGATCCGTTGCGTAGACGGGTACAGGACTTAACGGGCCCAGCTATGGCATCAATGCCCTTCTGAATTTTAAATGGGTTTACTGTCGTAAACGACTGACTCTCTTCAGTACGACTAATAACTAAGTAACGAGGGAAAGACTTCTCGATTACTTCTTTTACGTCAACTCTTTTGCGTTTAAAATGTAAAGGATTATTTTCCAGTACCATAGCGATTTATTCCTCCACCATTGCAACCGTCTCCGATGGCGGGCTGCTTCCTGGGCGCCACCCCGGCTTAGGTTACTGGCTCTGGCCTGAACAAAGTAACCTCAGGGTCACACCTTCCTGTGGGCTGACGAAGGGACCCAATCGCCTGCAGGAAGTCTACAGCTCATGCAATGGCCCTTCCCCGGGCCTGGCCTTTACCAGGGGATACGCTCCTGTCCTACATGATAACCCTGTGCTGGGAGTTACGCCGTTACCCAGTCACATTTTACCGCGTCAAACACGGGGTACCCATCAGACAAAGAACAGGGAAGTAGGACTAATAAAACAATAAAAGAGGCGAAATAAAAAGGAGTCAAACGCGCTGAGCGCGGACCTGAGGGAGCAGCTCGGGTGCCTCGGGGTCGCTACGCCCCGTACCCAATAAATTGGGCCCCTGAGGGGGCAGGTGACTTGATGGTCACTATGTGCAGTAAATGGAAACACTTATCTAAACATTAGATTATATAAAACAGCCTGATAACTTTTTAAGGCAGGAGAGAGAGATGGGAGAGGACCAAGGAGACTGTTGGTACAGCACTGCATTAAGTTTTTTCAATAAATACTTTTCTACATGCGAGCTGATTGAGATATTCAGTAGAAGCCTGGAGTCCCTCGCCTTCCTGGAGGACAGGACTTAGTTCTTCCCCCGAACTACATCTACTATTTACAAATTCATTCTTTCTTGTTTTAGGCCTCTATAGACAAGCAGGGAATAAACTGTAGAACTCTTTGACGAAAACACATAACATCTTCAAGATGATATCTTTTGGCAGAGACGAGCGTTACAGCGCACACAGAAACTAATACCTCGAATTTGTCTTGAACACTTTCCAATCATCTTGTACAAATAATTATTATCAATGCGTCTCTATTTAGCATGCCTTTGAAATGGTTATGGTTGCATCAGTAGTTTGGAAATTCCACGGTGGCTTTTCGGACACGCTATATTAACTGTAATCTGTTTCCCTCACATTTTACCTGCACGATTCCAGAATTCTAAATGAAAACCTCATGCGTTAAATAGTCCTTAACAATCCCCTCAAAGTCCCAAATAAAATCGTTTACTAGCTCCTGATATAGTACGATAGGCGCGTAGGTTATTTCTGCTGCTCCAATGAGCATGCTTATGGAAATCTCTTTTTCCTGCAACAATTTACGCAAAAGGTGGAGTATTACAATATGTTTTTCACATCGTGCATCATGTATCGATGTATGGCAGTTTCGAATGTTCTCCTTCGAAAACATCCAACAATGGTCCCTCGGTTTCCAGTTTTTTTTTCCCC
Organism: Metallyticus violacea; assembly: GCA_030762175.1. Lineage (NCBI taxonomy): Eukaryota > Metazoa > Arthropoda > Insecta > Mantodea > Metallyticidae > Metallyticus > Metallyticus violacea. The sequence goes on from CM060830.1 coordinate 73,861,346, forward strand.
CCATCAGATATTCAATGAATTATTTTGCCAAATATTTCCGAACCCATAATTGAACAATAAATTGTATTCGGAGCTTCTTTATCGACGCAGTTTTTCAGTACGTGTGGATGATAAGCGCTGTTCCATTGTGTGCCAGTTAATAGTGTACTGTGCGTTCTGTATTGTCTGTAAAACAAAGGCATGGTGATTGACGATTTTTGTAACAATACAGATAATACTGCTGAGGACAGTGAACAAAGGCATGCGCAACACACGGGCTAGAAAGTGGCAGAGCCACTAGCGCTTCTCATACATTATTAAATGATAGCGCCAAGTTTCACTGAATTTGTGCATTAGTTTGAAATTTATAAGGGAAAAATCGGAGAACGAGAGCGAGAAAACAACCGAATGAAAGTTGCTCGTTTCGAACAGCAGAACTGATGTTTGCGTGCTTGGAGAGATTTTAATACTCCTAGATTTACGTTGACTTTCTAATATACCATTTTATGTAGTGCAGCGTAGCACAGTTGGAATGGAACAAGGTTTTACTCTGCAGGAGCACATCGCAAAAAATAAAACTGCACGGTGACCTTAGCTCTTTTACGGGATATCCACATTCAAATGATGGACTGCTATATGAATACGAATCGTAACTTTATCCCCTTAAGAGATAATTAGCAAACATAAGTTTAAAAATATAAAATACTCCCTCATAATTTTCAACAGATTACAGAGGTCTTTGTTAAAGAATCGAATATACCGCAAATTAACCAGAAGCATATCAATAAGACATAAGGCCTAAGTACGATGTACCATTTTTTTTCTATGGTTTAAACGAAAAGATAACGAAGTAAGTTAGACAGTCTTTTGCATAAAACATAGCCGTTTTATTTACAAATACATGAGATTGCTGTTGATGACAATGCTTTGCTTACAAGAAAGTATTTATTTTAACAAGTGTTCTTGTAATTTTTTGAGATGCATCTTTTTAAAAAATTGTAAAAGTCAACTTTGTATTTACAAATCACATTTTGTATGCACTAACACTTCAACCTACCTTGGGTTATGGTTAGTTTGTTTCTAAAATTCCGCTCTAGAACTGCCCAATCTCTCGATGCTAATCGAAAGCAATAGCTGTTCGCATACAAGGAGGTTGTAGGTGCTTTCTCTGAATAAGGAAGGGTGAACAGGAACGCACACCGTAATTTATATAAAATACGGAGTTTCATTGTGGAATTCATGGTAATCTTTTTTTTCTCTTCTTCTTCTTTTTTTTCCCCTGTCAAACACGCGGCAACACTACAAAATCAGAATACATATGTGAAAACCCATTTATTGTGTTTGTTGTTGCCACTACTAGAGGCCAATGATTGTGTTACTGTGCAATAAAACCGCCAGTATGCTGCCGGAATAGTTCGAAGATCAAAAAAGATGGTAAAGTGGAGCAGCGATCTTATGTGTACAACGCAATTTTCTACGAAATGCACGTGGGTGTAATACAGGGCTACGAGAATCATTGCTCAATCAACAGTGTTGAGGCGGATTAAGATGTTTCAATTTCACGCGTAACAGCCGACCTTCGTTGTCTGAGTTCGGAGAGAGACAATAGCACTTATGAAACACTTTAGATGATTACAGGCACTGGACTATGCTGTAATCAGCCGTGGATACTGGAATGCCTACCATCGTGGTGTTTCACATTTTACGACACATCCAAGTGCGCAACATTGCTACCACAAAGGGAGCCACATGAGTTAAATGACCCGACTAGAGCGATACCATCAACGGTAGAATGGCCCAAGTGCAACAGAAGAAACACGGGCAGAGGTATATGAACCTGAACTCAAGGGGCAGTTAACGAACCAAGTAGTGTCATGCTTGTTTACTAGGACGAATCAACATTAAAAAAATATTCTTCCCTCGTGGTAATTTTTGTTTACGGCAACAAAGGATTTCTTATGTCACCCGATTCGCGATGCCTATACTTTGAATGTGTAGTATTATAAATCATTTCTGCAGTATCAGGTGCGTCGTTCCGTTCGTGAGAAGCGTTCAAAAATAGTGCCCAACACCACAATCCTTTATGATAACGCGACACGTCAGTGGGAGCGGGTCGCCAGACCTCAGTCCATGCGACTTCGATTTGATTCCTAAAGTAGAGAAGCCGTTGCGTGGAAAATGCTTTGTGAACTGGCTGCAAGAGATGCAATCTTTAGGGACTCGATTGCACATGCACATGCAATCAACGTTAATTCACAGTCTTCCCCATCATTGACAAAATACCATGAACAATCTTGGGAAATAGCTTCGAGGGTATTAGTTTGTCCTTAACATTACTGTATTAATTGTACTTACGATTGTCGTCTTATTACACGATATGTTTACCAGTACGAGTTTTCAGTGTTCACCGTATATTTTTCCGTTGACCCAGACCAATTAAGTTGTAATAGAAGCCAATCAAAGGGTTTTGAAAAGTATATTCTGGAATTGTAGTGTTTTTACATGCTTGGCAAAAGAATAACATTTGTACGAATTCCTTAAAGCGATTATATTTTCACTAACACCACTCTTCATTGCAAATTTCTTTTTTAATTTAAACTCCTCGAGTCTCAGATGTTTCGATGAAAGTCTATAAATCATGAACATGTGTACCTCTATGATCTCTAAGATTGTTCGTCCTAGAGAACCGCTTCCCACATATGTCACACACGTGAGGTTTAGGAATTTCTTCTCCGGAATGCACTCGCTGGTGTTTGGTCAGGTACCACGTCTGTGCAAAGGTTTTACCGCATACATCACATGTGTAGGGCTTCACCGAGAGATGTGTGTTTTTGTGTTCCTTTAATGTCTGACCTCTCTTGAAGCCCTTACCACAAATGTCGCAGACGTGACCTCTCTCGGCGGAATGCACTGCTCTATGTCCCTTCAGGTTGCGTCTCCTTGCAAAGGTCTTGCCGCAGATGTCACACTGATGAGGCTTCTCGGAGGAGTGAGTCATTTTGTGCTCCTTGATTTGCGTAACCCACGCAAAGCTTTTGCCGCAAATATCACAGACGTGTGGCTTTTCCGTAGAATGTGCATTAGCATGTTGTTTCAGTTGGCGAACTACGGCAAAACCCTTGCCGCAGATGTTGCACACATGGGGCTTTTCAGAAGAGTGTAATTTCTTGTGCTCTTGAAGGTGCTGGTTTCTTACAAAACCTTTATTGCATATATCGCAGACGAAAGGCTTTTCCCCCAAATGATATCTCACATGCTCTTTCAAAGAAATGGCTTGCGCGAAGGTTTTGGGGCACAGCTCGCAAGCATACGGCCTTTCACCTGTGTGCTGTCTTTGATGCAGTTTCAAATCTGATGATCTCTTGAAGCGTTTTCCGCAAGTTGAACATGAATGTGGTCTTTCCCCAGTGTGCAACATTATGTGGAGTTTCAGATGTGTTGCACGCGTGAAAGTCTTTCCGCATGTTTCACAGGAATGTACTTTATTTTCTGTGGGTTTCGCCTTCGAATGTTTGCGACGAGATCTCATGCGCTTCTTCTCAGTAACATGGAATTTCTCGTGTGCCTTTAATGTATTTGGGTCCATAAAACAGATACCACATATTGAGCATGGGAACAGTTCTCTGTCTGTGTGACACACTGGTGTCTCTATTAATATTTTAGGTTTGTTGCTTTCACCATTGTCGGCGACTGCAGTGTCTAAATTCTCAGACCCATGGCTGGTACTTTTGGCAGATTTTGCTGATGCCCCTCGATCTTCCAGAAGAACATCACATCTGAAACGAAGATACACGTAAATTACTTAATGAAGAATGTGGTAAAAATAATGGAAAAGAGCAATTTACCACGGCTGAGAACATTATATGGAATGGAATTCGGTCTAAAGTATTTGTATTCGGGTTTGGATGAAGGCAATGTATTAAATTAAAGAGTATACCTCTGTGTCATTAGCTAAAAATGAGAAATACACTTACTTTCAATTTTTCTTACTAATGCTTTCTGAAAGAAAGTACTACGTAAATATCTATTTATAAGAGAAGATATTAATTTAATTATAAATATGGTACAACTTAAAATGCATTAATATCGCAATGCCCATGTTTTCGAACGTATAACCATTATCATATGAGCAAGAAAGTTCCTTTAGCTATTCAGGTAATAAATATCTAAAAGAACGTAACAAATTTTTTTCTCAGAAAAATAATTTCCATTACAATTAATGCACTCTCCCCCAAAATTAAACATGTAAATGTCACTTTTGAAAAAAGCCTGGTCTCTAACTTCTTAAGATTCTGTGCATATCACAATATCTGTCATAGTGGTTATCCAAATAGTTCTGCAGGAACGAAAAAACACGATAATTTGATTAAATGTCTGGAGAGTATGCAGTATCTCTATTGTTGAGGAACATGCGATTTCGCGTTGTTCTATAAAAGAAAGTCGCCTTTACGATCAGACTACTTCTGGTACATTTTTTGCTGACTCAGTTTAGTCGTAATAAATACTCGTGTATCCAAGCAAATATAGTTTCTTCTCGCTGCAGCTCATAATGGATCATATCTTCTGATATCCACCAAAAGCTTAGCAAAATTATTTGTTGTCGAACCGAAAGCTTTGGGGTATATGAGTAGTGTTTAACGCCCGTTTTCACTACTGAGGCACCACAGGCGATTTGGGGTATATGGTACTCCGGGTGATAGCCAATAGTGTGGCCGTTTTGGATTTTGGTACAGAATTCAGTTCTCATCACAAGTCAACACATCGTTGAGAAAAAGTGAAACCGCTAGTTGTTGCTATTTGTGTGGACCGGTTAGCTCATATGGAACCCATTTTCCACTCTTGTATACCTTTTCCTTGTAGGTGCGAATTGCTCAACACCGACATGGAATCTTTCCGCAAGTTAAGGACATATTTCCTTTGGATCAGTCTTGATCGAGGCCCTTAGTTCATTCTCGGTTACCACGCAAAGAACTCTTTAGTGGTTCATTCCAGTCTTTAAATTTCTTCAATCACATTTACCTGTTCCATGACTTATGAATTCACCAAAATCAAAGCATACTTTTCGAACTACTTTGGCGGCTTTAGTTCAGAGTATGACAGCTTTAGACACAAACATTTTACTGTTCACTAATCACCACTTAATATACAATTTGATCATATATTTTTTATAAGTAGCAAAATAAATTATGCAAATTTTATTCCACCCAGTTCAGACGTCCATACCAGATTATTGTACACTTGATCAGATAATAATTTACTGCACAAAAACCGAACGAATTGTGTCACCTAATGGTGACACAATTATATGGATAACTAACAAATGAAACCATTACAAATAAGATCTACCGAATGGTGAGCAACAGAGGTTTTACATGGTCAGCACGATTTCCTGACCGATTTCGCTGCATCTAACATCAGGTAACATCACGCAGAATATTCAAAATGGGCTTCCATCAATGTAACTTTAAACATGCATGGCCCTAGAACGCGAGTATTGAGTTCAATCTCGCCAAGAACATTTCTAGAGAAAGCATTCGATTGTATATTTTCACATTCTTTTTTGAGTAGTATTTAAGGCCCGTTTTTACTACTGAGGCACCACAGGCGGTGGACACTGGTGATACATGAAATGAAATGATATATTGGGAAAGGACATTTTTTAAGGAAGGAAGCGTTCCAGGCGTAAGTTTAAGGTACCTCCCCGCCATTTGCCAGTTATGAGGACTGAGGAAAACCTGGGAAAAAACCCAGTCAGGGAGGACGTTCCTTGCGGGATTCGAACCCCAGACCTCCCGCTCACGAGTCCGTGCCTCAACGACCTCTGCCACCCGTGGTGGTTTATATATTTTCACATATGCTATAAGCAGGCGAGAGAGAGAGAGAGAGAGAGAGAGAGAGAGAGAGAGAAGCCCTTAGATCAATAAACGGTAATCACATGTTTTAATGTGATAGCATAGCAAGATGGATCTAATCATTTGAAGAGAGTTGAAAGAAGATTCGCTGCGGTTGGTCTTGGGAAAGATGTGAACGAGGAAACAACTCACAGATACATTAGTGAATGCTAAATATTAAAGATGGTATCATTGATACTGTACTCCATTAATATTTAAAGGTACGAAAAGTTTGTGTAAAAGGGTCCCATATTTCCAAACCAATGAGCAAATCAGACGAGTAAGTAATGTGCTAGGAAAAATGTTCAGAATTTTCCCATCAAATGGCTCTAACAAAAGAAGATTTTAGCTGTCGAACGAACATTTAGGATATTCTACTAGATGGTTCATTGCTAGTCAGAAGAAATGGCAATGAATGGGTATACTAATATATTTATATGCTAGATTCTTTATTCTCGGAAGTGGGCGGCGATGTTCGAAGAGAGCAACCTCAAAATCGCTGCTTTTGCATGACAGTGCAAAAGACTCACAAGACAGGAGGAAACTGAAGCCCGGAAATGTCCCGGTGTTATATACCCTACAGCCTACCTTATCCTTGTTATTTCTTGTGGTTCTCTCAAATGAAATCTATCATTCTAAAAAACCCTTTAAACAAGTACAGGACCCTGTCGAAACTAAATATCTCAGTCGGAGCATCGAAGTACCTTTGATAAGTTGTTGCTGTGCCTTCAGAGGGAGATGCAGATTACTTTGTAGGATTGTGGGGGTTAAGCGCTTCATACAGTCTATAGCTTCGATTTTTAATGCCTCTTGTGTGAGGCTTGGTGGATGTAGTTAAGAACCTCCTCCTTTTTTAGGGAAATTTCCTCGAACGTGGCAGGTGTTAAGCCCTACCCTCATAAGATGAAGTCCACAATGAACAATGACGTCATATGAGCTTATATACCAGGGGTCTATTTACATTTGATTATTGGACCATTCTTTCGTTCTAATATTTGCAGTAAAATTTATTTCCGTTATACGTGAAACTAAGTCTCCGAGTTAGTTAAAATGTAATGATATCCTTTTACAAGACTGATTCTTTGTTTTATTTATTTAAAAACTTTCTTTAACATTTGTCATTAGCCTCCCATTCAATTCATAGCGTGAAATGTTCGATAAATTTCGCTCAAAGGTCTCTTTCAAGCTTTAAATTTTTGTACATGGCGTAATTCTACGACACAAGAGCAACGCCTTTGGAAGTACGAGGCAAGTATGGGTGCCATTGGTCTACTAGGACCAAATACAAGATTGATAAAGGTAGTCCATATGACGATGCTTATACATTAGTTTCCTATCTAAATATACTTTTCGTGCCAGGGTTTCGCTTCTAATGCTAAAATATTCTCATTTGTTGAAATATGTTCAGCTTTTACATGAATAAATTATTGCAAACGTAACTGCCTTAAGCTTTAAATATAGGGACAATTCTTCAAATATAGAACGAAATGCGGTTTGAAATAATATTTTGCCCAAATCCTTGTACGGTGGCAAGATGGTTCGATTTGATGAGGATAGCGGAAATTCGCTTAAGAAGCAGCATTGCATTTGATCTGCTCTGACATAGTCATGCTGAAGAAACAAGCGCTCTACCAGTGTATAAAGGCTGAGCGCAAACAAAGGCAATTGTTTGTTTTTATTGCACTAACAACTCAACGTAAAGAATCTACCGAATGTAATTTTAGGGGTATGCTCATTATAATTAAATCGGCCCAGTAATGAAGCATAATACTCCCTGGTAACGAAAAATAATACTCCTTGGTCATGGTTCTGCTATTGTGGGGATAAGTCTATGAGCACCACACCATGAGAATTCCAGAAAACTGTAGCCATGACATTTCCTGTATATAAAATCGTTTGTGTTTTCTTTGCTGCACTTTCGCCTGTTGTCACTCACTGTTTGGACTGCAGCTTCACCTCTGGCATATAATGGTGAATCCATGTTTCATTTCCTGCTATGAAACGTAAGAGAAACTCACTGGAATTGCGCTTAAACAAGTTTAAACATTCTTGCAAAATGTTCATTTGAATGATTTTTGATCCATTGTTAACAAACGCGGCACCCATAGAGAAGAAAGCTTTCCCAAACCCAATTTTGTGTAAAGTGTAGTGAACACGACCTATTGAGATCTTTGCAATGTCAGACAACGCGTCGGTGATCATTGAGTACGGCATTGTGAACTTTTGTCACAATCTCGTCGTCATAGCAGTTTTAGGATATCCTGAGCGCTCATTTTCTTGCTTAAATTCCGCATCTCGACTTTTTACCGTCTTAAATGTAGGAGAAGAATCCTTGCCCGGGTTAAGCCCTTCAAAACGAAGTACTTTATCACAGCTTGTATATCAGTTTCATCCATTTTGTAGAAAATATTAACACTAATATGTTTACACGATCGTCACAAACACGTAACTACACTTATGCTTCTGAAACTTTACAGTGCGCCATCTAAAGGATGATACTTAAAAAAAGAGGATGAACACAATGCTTGACGCAACCGCGGGAGGCTGTGGCGGGGGGGGGGGTATATTTCCCCTCCGCTGCGGGAGGCTTCAATGTGAGCTGAAATCTTGCGCAACTAGCACCAGACCGACACAGCATCCAGCCTTACCGGCCGGCTGCAAGCCACGAAACCGGTTGCGTGAAGGATTGTTCACCCTGTATTACGATAATTTGGACATCTTCACGACATCTCTAAGTCAGGCCGAGAACTTTTAACCCCAAATACCTCCAATGAAAACAAGTCAACAACTTCTGCATGAATTTTTAGAATACCCCTTGTACTTGGATTGACATCACCTCAATATGTGTACAGCACTCACCAAATGTATCAAGCAGCAAGATATTGGGAAGATTGAGGCTCATTACAAAGTTTATGACATTTGTTCCGAATAAATAAATGATTTGGGGAGAACCGAAAGACCATTTAACTGATTGCTGTTTCTCTTTAACATGGAATGCACATGAAAAAGAAAATAATTTCACTTTCCATGTGCAATGAGGTCTGTGTTATCTTTTCAGTAGTTTCTAATTTCTCTATGTTGGACATTGTTTCAGTTCCATATTTAATTATAAGTTTGTTGTGTCTTGTATATTTCCCTTTATAACTTTAGTATAAAATTAGTAATTCTACATTGGAAACAAGTGTTTATCAAAACTTCACCTATTAGCTGAACAAGATATAAATACTTGTAATGATTGGTTTCTGATGGCTGGCGCTGAAGATTGGCTTCGTTAGGCTTTCCTTGGTTCGTCCCTTATCGTGACTTATCTAGCCGGTTTTCCGGAACTTCTTATGTGTTTGACACGTCTCTTCCTTTGCGTCATTTCCGGTTTCTAAACGGATTTCCTTTTGCCCTATGTAGAAAAGTTATACAGTATTTTGTAATTGAGAAGAATAAATTATTTTTTTCAAAAAAATATGTTTATATTTTAATGACCTTTGTAACAACAGTTTCGTTGAGAAAACCAAAATTGCGGCCGATAGAGCTTAACATACATACACACACTCAATATGTTTTCTGAACGTTTCTTTTATATATTAAATAATACATATATACATTATGTAACAACATAATTGAACTGGGGTGCTGGAAAACAAATGAAGCGTGTCCATACTCGTATAATAGAGGCCATTTTTGGGCCTAACCGTCTCTAACTCCCATAAGACTAAGTGTTAAGTTTCTGTCGTTTTACTCGATTGTCATACAGTTAATATGTGTTATACTGTTGAATGATACCTTCTGTTTCTGTTCATGTTCTTCTTTTTGCATTAGAAGGCCTAGGTCAGACAGAAAATGCATACTTTTGAGACTATGTCAGTTACAGTTACGGCACTTTCGCGTAGTATCGCATCCGAACTCAGCGGCCAATGACGGACCATTTGCCGGCAGAGCAAAGGCTATCATCGGTTAAAACCGAAATCACAATATTAAACGTAAGCCTTGTTAATTACATCCTTTTAATACGTGAAACTTAAAATATGAATTTCTCATAATATTTTGCTATTCACTATTTACATTATTTGTTGTAGTACATTTATTATATCACTGATGTCATAAACTGTATAAGGCCTACAGTTAACCTGTCAGTTAAGATTTATAGGGCTTAAAGGGCTTCCTACCAAATTCAATTCAGAACCAAAACTTTATGTAGTTTAACATTTCTCTGCTCTAAGTTGGTCTAATGAGAATGGCTGTGACAACCAGAAAGCTATATTTTCAATTGATGTGTGAAAACAAGAGATGAATAAACCAAATGATATGCCTGAAAATTTAAACTATTCATAATCCATGGATCTGCATTTTCTATTACTTTTCTTCCAATTATGGACGTGCATTTAGTTATCTTACAGTAGCATGTTGCATTTTTTAAATCATTTTTTTTTACAATAATGACATTGCTATTGAACTACATGACTGTGGCAAACTATTTTATATGTATAAAAAAAAACAAAACGCGTTCACAAACTACATACATTCAGCTAGTTTTTGAAAGGTATGGCGTACGTATTGGAGAACAAACGCAGGGTATACTGGAATACAGTAATAATTTTGTAGTATAATACACTTAGTAATAGCCACTGCTAAATACAACGTTGACAAATATTTTATTATATTACTAAGTTATTTTGAATGCAGTTTACATGTCAAATTAAACCATGAATGCGACATGACGTAACGCATTTCTTTCTTAGAGTTATACAACCAAATGCCTTCCAGGTATATTAATTAAATTAAAATAAATTTTTAAAAATCATCTTCATACAATCCCGAAGAGAACTGGCAGGCTGAGGTTAGAGCTCAGCCTGTGTGAGGATGCTGCGTACCTATCCTGTGTTGGGTTTAAACGCAGAGAAGGGATGGGGGTTGTAGGTAGTTGTGCTGTTTTGTGTGTGGGGCGGTAGGATTGCGCAGTAAAAACATATCCTTGTTGTTGCGGGCGGATATGACATCCTTGGAGTTTGCTTGATATGCGCATGTTGTTCACTTGCTTTGTGAACAGCATGGGCATACCGCTACTTGGATTTCTGGTTGTTATTGTTATTGTTGTTGCTTTGCTGGGGAGTTGGAATGTTTTCCTGCTGCTAGGTTATGCCCCTTTGTTATCCAAGGTGGCCACACGCTAGGCGTGGCACCTTGAATTTTGGCTTAGGCCTGTTGCGACAGGAATAGCTAGCTGCTATGGTACAGCACACAGTCATCAGGCAAAAAATGGCGGTTGGTACTGGCGAACCAATCACGGAGCTCGGTTGTCGGCAAATTCCGCCGCAAATCGTATCCATATTTGTATAATAGCTTTAGGAAAGCTAGCACAACAACGACCCCGACCACAAAAAACAGCACCAACAATAAAAGTCATCACGACCTCTCATGCCCGCCTACCCTTGAACGGCTATATGTAAGCTCCATCCCAACTCAGTCCAGGAACCAAATACAAAATATTCCAAACACATAACCTCCACCTATCCTGCACAGCGAAGTACGAAATGCCTGCCATTAACCAGCTCAAGACACCAGGCAAAGATGGAATACAAAACGAATTGCTAAAGTTTGTAGAAGTCCAGCTAACACATCCTAGAAACAGAAAATATACCTAAACAATGGAAAACCAGCACAATTGTTTACACAAAAAATGCACCAGAGATGATATAAGCAACTACAGACCTATAAATCTGATGTCAAATATATACAGACTTATACAAAAATCGTAACTAGAAGAACAACGAAGATTCTGAATGAAAAAACCTACCACCAGAACAATCGGGTTTCCGTACAAGATTTAGCACAATACTCCATCTCCAAACTATAAACCAGCTTATAGAGAAAGCAGAGGAATTCCATCTCACACTATAACTCACCTTTATTGACTATAACAAGGCCTTCGACTAAGTCGAACATACAAGCATATTACACGCTCTGGCAGCGTAAGGAATAGAGGCAAAGTGCATTCGTATTCTACACAAAATCTATAGTCAAAGTTTCGCGAAGTTAAAAACAGAAGGACAACCATTCCAGAATAAGGAGTTCGCCAATCTAATCAATCTAATTTCTCCCCAACTCTTCACTGTTTAATGGAGCATATATTCAAGAAAATGAACTGACATAATTTCGAAATCAACATAAACGGCAATCGACTGACAAATCTAATATTTGCGGACGATGTGGTCTTATCGCCAAAACACCGAGAGCACTGCAAACTATATTGGAACAATCATACGAGCTAGCAAAAAGCAGGGCTCTCACTAAACAAATTGAAGGCGCAGTTAATTTCTAACAGACCTGAAACTCCGATAAAAATAGATGGAACATATATACCTAGGACAAAAACTTTCTTCCAAGATAAAATGTAAAAATAAATATAAAAGAGGATCTCATTAACCTGAAGAGCGTTTTGGGCCCTTAAGTTTATATTGTTAGACTAAACACTAACCAAGAAAAGAGAGGCCTCTGAGCAAAATTTGTCGGCCGTTTCACGCCCTGGATTGAATGGGACGCTGATGACCTGAGATGTTAAAGAGCGTCCTTAAATAAATCAATCAAAAAAAAAAAAACCCAAGAAAATCAGATTCCAGAAACTTGTACATCCAGACATAACGGAAAAACAAAAGAACAAAATTCAAATATGCCAAAGAAAAATGCAACGCAAGATCCTGGGAATAACTTTGAATGACACAATACATATTGTATTAATAAAGCAGTTATCTCAGTTATAGCTAACAGAATCAAATGATAATGTTGCGGTCACATCGCACGATTGCAGGACGATAGGTGGACATACAAGATCTCCATATGGAACTTCCGGAGAGGAAAAGGGAACAAGGCAGACCAGAAGAAGATGGACAGACCTATTCATGGAACATACAGGTTCATATTGGTCAAGAGTAGTAAGATGAAGCGAAATATGGAAATATCTCGACAAGTAAGTATAGATAACCAAAGTACAAATCACAAAGTCTTAAACAACATACAAACAACCGGCGTGGAATAGCTCACCACGTTAGGAAAAAACGAACGTCCCCTACTTGTTAGGAGGCATTTGCCCTTTCAGAGACACAATAGGCTATACCCTAACAGTCCAATTCTCCTAATTTTCAGAAACTATTTTACTTAGTTTATTTAAATGGTATATATAGATTTTTTCTGCGAAAAAAAAAATATATATAAGTGCCGTTAAAGCGATTTTTAAACTTTCATTTTCAGGTAACCCCCCCCCCCCACTTCTAATAATCTGATTTCGCTTATTTTTAGAAAGTATTTTTGTTATTTTATTTCAATGGCATATATCGAGGGTTTTTAAGAGAAAAAAAATTACGGTCGCTAAAGCGATTTTTAAATGTTCCCTCTATGTTAACCTCCTCCGTTTAAATTTCTATTTTCAGGTATATCACCACTCTAATAGTCCAATTTCCCTTATTTTCAGAAAATATTTGTCTTATTTTATTTAAATTGTATATACCTAGTTCATAGCAAAACATATAATAATAATAATAATAATAATAATAATAATAATAATAATAATAATAATAATTGGGTTTCAGGTAAACCATCACTCATAATAAACTGATTTCGCTGATTTTCAGAAACAAAACCCTAATGTTATTTCAATGGCATCAACCAAATTTAGGTGAGAAAAAACATTGTGGCCAGTAGGGTGATTTTCAAAATTTCTCTTTAACTTTAACACCCCCATCCCCATTGGTCCAATTTTGCTGGTAACGAACTCAATGAAACGTTTGTTGATTGACCGTTATATGCCGAGTTTCGTTGAGAAAACCAAAATTGCGGCCGCTTGAGCTTAACATGTGTTTACATGTATGTATAATGTATATATGCATTATTTTCGTTGTAATTTTTAATGGAGATTTGAAGAAATTTCTTCCAAAATCTTTAATGGGAACAACCGCAATAGAATTCTCTCGAATTCGCTAAAAGCAGATTGTACATAGACAAACTGTTCATACGCACATGTCAACGAGTTGCAAAAAAGAAGATGAAAAACACGGCAGCATGCTATGCAAGATCTGAAACGTCAAAACGACAGAAGAGATTCTATTGCGGTCATTGGTTTCAAGTTTGTCCATGCACCAATTCCGGTATTTGAGCTGTTTTTTTTTTAATTGTGTTTAATGCCCGTTTTTACTACTGAGGCAGCACAGGCGATGAACACTGATGATATATGAAATGATATATTGGGAAAGGATTTTTTTTTAAAGTAGGAAACGTTCCAGGCCTAAGTTTGGGGTACCGCCCCGGCATTTGCCATTTATGAGGACTGAGGAAAACCAGGAAAAAACCTCAGTCTGGGAGGACGGTCCTGGAGGGATTCGAATCCCAGACCTCCCATACAAATGCGTCTGCAGGTACCTATGTTTTAATGCTAATACTATCTATTTTCAACATTTTCTATGGAATCATCATGATTTTCACAAATCAAGGTATGTTCGTGTCATATGTCACTGAATTATGTTCTGTTGTAAAGGGAACACCAGGGTTGGAGCAATTTAAACACTAGGCATGTAAACGAGGTAATATATTCGAATTCTGCTGATATTTAACTGATATTCTATACTTTTTCTTCCTAAAAGAACGATTGTGCAAAAACTTCCTTGATTAATCGATGCAACCGATTTCTCAAACTTATCGTTAAACTTTTTTGGGTATTTCAAGGTTACTCAAAAGTAAATTGAACTTCACTATGATCTCGAAGTAGCACACAGTGTCTGGAAAGATTGTTAAGAATAATGCGTTAATAGGGATGATTTGAATATTTTACAAGAGTATTTAATAAAGCCCAATAGCTTATAAAGATGAAACGGAAACGCATAATGTTCACATGTGACGTGAACGCCAACTAGCGGCTTACATTTGTAACTACTAAGAATTCAAAACAAGAAATCTTACACCATTAGCATTTTTTTCCCCCCATTATACTAAAGTGTAATATGAAACACTTGGTAGAGTCTTTTATAAGTAAGATAACAATATAGTTACGGTTATCGATACTTGATATTACAAGTTTCTCACTAAAGTATGAAGGGGAAATTGTTCATATCTGAGCGTATACTTCTCTCTTAATATCATGCCCAAAGTTTCGTCTTATTCTGCTGTATAGTTCTTAACTTTCGCAGATCTTGTGACAATGAATGAGTATTTAAATGCTTTTCTTAAGCATTTGCATTGTACGCAGGTATTCTAATGTGGTAAGAAATAATTTAAATTACTGTTGCAATATTAATGGTACATAGTATGTTATTAGAATGTTACAACTACATTTATATAGTATTTTCATATCATTTAATGGCAACAATTATATTTGTGAAGATGCATTTCAGCTACTCCATATTGACACCCTATGTCAATAACTGTACTTTTGAGCAAACGTTTTTAGAATCAAATTCTAATGGTATTTTAAAGAACACTGTCACAGAAGCTCTATTGTTTATTTTAAAAGCGCTTGTTTAATTTCTTAGAGTTATTGCCATTGGGTATCAATGTGAAATATGGTCTTTTACTTGAAATTTAACCTAGGTAGCATCATGAATCATTAAAAAAATACATCATTAGAGATCTGAATTGCTAGAAGCTGCTCTAAAACCTGTGAAAAATGGTATGTCTAAGGTTGCCATTTTTAAAAATGGCATTCCATAGACAATTCTTCATTTCCGACTGAGCGTTAAATAAACAGAGGCAGAGCATGGCCTACTCCCAATTTTAAACAAATATGAAAAGGGAACACTTGTATATTTAGACTAAACTCATTAAAAAGTGTGATTTATTAAAATATTCAACTATTTATAGCCCTGTAAACTTAATTGATGCCACTTTTTGGCAAACAAATTCATATTTTTGCATATGGATTATACACTGTTCCAAAAAGCGTTCAGGAATTCTTAAATCTTACTAAAGGCAATTATCCCGGAATTAGCTCGTGCAAGGTATTTTTCTTTAATATAAATTAACTTTAAATATAAACTTGCTTTCCTTTCCAAATGCTATGAAATATAAAAGTACGTGATTACATTAAGATTAATTTTAGGCCTTCCTGCGTCGTCATTCAGAAATAACTGAGAGGAATAGAGAAGCTGTTACTTCTACCAGTGCTTATTTGGGAGAAGCTGAGATGAGGAAATGGTTTTCTGAAATGAAAAACTACGTCAAATTGAAAGATTTGATCATCCATTATGCATTTTAATGCAGTTGAGAAAACTTTTCAATGTTTTCCAAAGACAAAAATGTTTTTGCAATGAAGAGGGGGGAAAAAACCCACATATATGTAATTGTGGTGAAGTCATCTATTACTATTTTGTTTGCCTTCTCTGCTGCAGCAAATGGCACTCCATCTATAATAACTTAATCTTACTAACATCAGCAAAAGAAATAATGAATCATTTCCAAAGGACCGAGTATAAGAAGCATTGAAAATGTACTGAGCTATTCTTTGAATACATTGGAAATGTACTCTGTTCACATCTGATCTGTAACAATATAATATGTCCAATTATTATATTTGTGAATGGGCATAAAACTCACCAAACAATTATGTGCAGAATTTATTATCATTACGGATGCCTTATATTTAAGCTCAAAATGATTAATGCAAGATAAATCAAGTCTTAGGGCCTGTGGTCAGTATCCTTCGGACAGCAATGCTGTAGGTTATATAAAATTGTTAAGACTCCTGGAGGGCAGCAGCAGTTGGTAAAAGATGGGAACCGATTATATCAAAACCTATCCCCAACAATCTGTTCTGCTGATGGCCATTGACCACTACTACCTACAAAAACATTTGCACAAAATCGGCATAGTCGACTCTCCGACCTGCCCTCTCTGCTCAAAAGAGGCAGGAACGGCCGATCATCTTCTACACTCTACAGCACTTGAGAGTAACTCAAGAGGAAACTGATTAGAAGGACGAGCACAGCACTGTACGGCATCAAATGGCTGACCAGCCAAGAACTGGGGTTGGCTGAAGAAGACAAATTTGTTAAGATAAGGAAACAAAAGAGAGATGAATTAGATAATGCAGATGCTAATGAATGAGAGAGTTTCCGACCCTGCAGTTACACTTACCCTATTCCAGGAAATTATTTGTATAAATATTCTGTTGAAATCAGAACCTCCTAAAAGAAAAGGATTTTCTTGGGAGAAGGAAGAACCAAAAATGTGGACAGATCTAGAATCTATTTATTTAAATGAGAATGAAGAGATAGAAATTCAGTTACCAAAGCAGGAAAATGTAGTGATAGTATAGAATTTGATGCAAGCAGAGGAAAGCAATGATTCTTATAGTCACAGACCAAAATAACACTTCAGGTGGAAAATAAATAATAAATCAACCTAACCAAAGAAAAAATTATGTAAATAATAATTTATTATATGCATCTAACCAACGTATTATCATCAACACTTCAAAATATTCTTGTATTGAAAGACTGCCTTTAATTAACTAAACTTATAAGCAAAAAGGAAGGAATGTAAAGCTCTGAAGAAAACCCTTATGGAAAACTCTGTGCTGCAAATGTAAATAATGAGGTAGAAATGTGACTCCTGTGAAAACTTTTTTCATTACAACTGCTTATAAAATCTACCATCAACATTAAGTTCTGCCAGTTCCATTTATTGTGATAACTGCACAAATTGTATAAATGGCAATCTAAATAATCACATAAAACATTTTTTCTTTTCTTTATAGTTATTTTATTAAATTCTTTGTTGTTGAAGCTTATGCCAGGGTTTCTAAGTGGCGTGCAGTAGGTGGAATACTTTTTCAATATCTGTGTGCACGCGCGCATGCGCATGCGCACACGCACACACATATATAAATTAAAATAATGTAACACTATTAACAATGTAACTAAATTAACAATAGTTAGAAAATCCGAAAAGGATAAAACACTGAGAAAAAGTCACAGAGCTGTAATCGCTATATTTCGAACTGCTTAAGTTCTTCTGTGGCAAGAAGAAAAGTCAAATTTCATAACATTACCTTGGATAGATGTCATAGTATAAGATGTATTAAATAACAAAAGCTTAAAATAACGATAAAGTATATTAAGAAAACACAGAGAAAGTAAGAAATAAAATTGAAACAATAATACATAAATAGTAAAGAATTCAAAAGCAAATTTAAATTTATAAGCCAAGTTAAAAGCAACACCAGTGGTGCAAACAATATAAATGAAAAATTGTGTAACACTATTACCAATGTAACTAAATTAACAATAATTAGAAAAGCAGAAAGGGATAAAACACTAAGAAAAAGTCACAGAGATATAATCGATATATACATATATATATATACACACACATACACTTTGGTATATATTCTGTTTTATTAATCAATTACTCAACACACAAAATATAATTTAAATTGCCTGACAGGTATAACAATACATATAAAGGCTTAAGATATAGCAAACATAATTAGAAAATCTTGATCACTAAAAACCAACAAGCAGATGAGACAGACAACCAAGAAGATGCTTAAAGTGTCAATTAGTATACGTTATATTAAATACAACAAACAATTATAGATTTATTTGTCTGGAGATAAAGCACACAATGATACTTCCTACAAAAAAATTAAAACATTTGAAATGGTATTCTTTATTTCTAACCAAATGGGTTTTCAAGCGTTATATTGCCACATATTATACCCTGGCTGCTCAGTCTCCAGCTCCGACGTTTCCCGTGACTGAGAGAAACTGTGTTGCCAGTTCTGTATCTTATAAGACCTGATGTTTTCCTACTTTGATTTTGATTATCCATAGCTATGTTGCTGTTAACATAATGATAAAATAAATATAAGAACTATAACAAGAATAATAACACTGTAAATCGGTCACGCACACAAGAAACCAGCTTTACCTGAACCAACACAACAAACACATAGCCATGTTGCTGTAACAATAACTTTAACAATAAATATAAGAACTATAACAAGAATAAATAACACTGTAAATCGGTCATGCCCAAAAGAAACCAGCTTTGCTTGAACCAACACAACAAACAACTTCCTGATTCCTGTGCAAGCTTTCTCACACATTTCTTTGGACTTTGTTCTAAATTTTCTCCGATGTCATAGAGTTTTTTCCTGTAAGAACAAGGCGTTTTACTTTCGGTTTATTATCAAGAATACATCCCATTTCCCTAAATCTATTTCACAAGATTACGAATTGTTTCTCTGTCAGGTGCACGAACAGCAGGGAATCTGTCTGTAAATCGCCGCCTCACTTCTCTATTCAAATCTGTTGTCACAAAGGAATCAAATGTGTAGATTATGTGTAGTAAAGTATACAGACTTTTTGGTATTATAACAGCACTAACACATTAGAACACTGAAACACGTGATTTCACAACGTTCAACTCCTGTACAGCGCAGGGAGAGGTGGGAAAGTGGGGAAACAGAACCAGTAGGCAAATTCCCATTAAGTCGGCCATGCATCCAAATGAAGACTCTGTATTACACTTTCAAGTCATATAATGTTCACTTATTAAAGCATCCCTGAGCTTCTTCATGACACCCTGAGTGCTTTTGAATAAAAGCTTATTAAAAATTATATTTGAAGATATCAAACAAGACAATTTACTAGGTACACTTTCATTAGGGAAAAGCATTTTGTTTGTTCCATATTTATTTATCAATATATGACAATTTGCTGAGTCACTGGAATTATTTTCAAGAAACATTAAACTACTTTACAATCTTCATGCTGTAATTATTCATTGGCCAACCCATAATATAATGTTGTGCATTTGTTTTATAGTTCTAAAATATCACCACTGCTGGCTGCATTTTGTTCATGACATTAACATGAAGAGTGAAAGTTTAACTTAAACATGCTATTTTCATCTCAAGCTTTTTGCACAGATATATGTATATAAGTAAACATTATTTACCATTATGGTAAATTAACTCGGAAGTATTCATTGCTAAGTATTTTCCTCCTTTTTCAAGTTATATGCTTAGCTTACTTTTAGTTTACTTTGGTAATTGCACAAATTTATAATGTATAGTTAATGTAGTGAATATATTTTCAAATTATACTAAATTTAATGTATTTGTTATATTAAGTGTTCATTATGCCCATTGTGTTTTTTGTGCCACAATACAACACTAATTACCAGCATCTATACATAACGTGCTTTAAATTTCTTTGGGATGAAAAAGGGTGTAAATTTGGTAACATAGAATATTTTCAATAAACTGAAAACACTCATGTAAGTATTAAACATTTTCCAGATAATATGATAGTTGAAAAGATGTGTGGAAAGATAAAAATGGAAAAATCCATCATTTACCACATGCCAGCCCATGCTTAACTCCTGATGCAGTACCAACAATAATCAGCAAGACAAACCTCATTAAATATTCAACTATCTTAGAAAAGGAAAAATAGAAAAGAAAAAAAAAAGAGGAAAATTTCCAAGCAGTTGTTAAAGAGAGTGCTAGCAATTATGCAATGGAACTGCAAATTGGAAAACTATTCACATTTGTAGATATTTTACAGTACATATATTAAATAGTGTGCAAAAGAGACTGAAATTTGATTTGTTATGCCAAATAACAAGGACAATTTTTGTTTAAAGTGGTAAAATACCATTGTCTTTAGTGTTTATTACTTTCACAGTAATTGGCAACAGATGCTACCAAATATTCACCAACAGGGAGTTGCATTCTTCAGAAATAGCCTTATGCTTTCTGGAATTTCAGATAAAACTCAAATTTATTCACTCTTTCAATCTAGTAATACTTTTGTACCACAAAGTGAGGTGAACTAGCTTCATGCAGCAGTGCAGCTACTGAAGGACATGAAATGCCAGAGCTGAACAAACATGGTAAGTTGACTATTTTAATAGAATGTTACAATTCCTGAATGTAAAGAAGGAGATAAAAGTTTTCTGCAGCTCTCAGGCGGGTAGCATTCAAAATGTTTTTGATATCCCCTGCTTGCTACAGGAGTTTGTAAATCAAAATTTATTGTTTTGCCCCACCCAAACAACTTAAGAAAATTGACAGCAAGTTTAAATGTCTGTGGCAATAACTTTACATATATAGAGAAATGCATTGTTTTTTTTAAACCTTAAGAAAAAATTGTTAATCTCCTAATGGATGAAATATACATTGCTTTTGAATTGCCTTTTAAAAGAGGTCAGTTTGTGAGAACAAGAGTAACAGATTCACATAATCTTGCTAAAAGTGTTCAAATCTTCTCTATAAAGCTGCATTTGGAAGCCATGGAGCTGTTATTGCTAATTTACCAGTATGTAATAATACTAGAGAAATCTTGTATTGCACTGTGGTAAATATATTTAACAAGCTACATGATTTGGGTATGAGGACAATTAGTATTACTTCTGATAATAATTGGATTAACAGAGCAATGTTTAGAAAATTTAAGTTAGATTCTTTTGGCTCACTCTGCAGTTTATCATATGCACAACAGCGCTCTTTCTAATTTATAATTTCTGTTCACATTTTCAAGAACATCAAAATAACTGGATAAATCAGAAACATTTTATTTTCAATTACCCTGATTTTGCAAATAAAAATGTCACTGCATCTGAAGACTTCAATTACCTTAAGTCACTTTACAACAAAGAATATGGAAATGACTTAGAGACGGTTGCAAATTAACAGCAAAAGCTTTGTACCCATCTAGTGTGGAATGCCAGAAAGTGAGCCTTATATGCAAGATGTTTAATTGTGAAAATATTAATGCATTGAATGAGTATGGTGGGAATGCCCATGAGTTTCTAAAAAGTATTATAAAATGCTGGAGCAATGTCAATATGAAGTTTCTCAACAAGAACGTAAGGAATAAAAATTATGATTCCATTTAGCCAGAACATTTAACATACAGTTCCAAATGTTTACCACAGTTGAACAATTGGAAATTAAGCAGGGGGAATATTTAAAAATGCTTAACAAAACAAACTTTTGATGCAGATAAACAGACATGTTTTGCCCTTTATGGTTTGATTCTTTATGTACTAAGAGAAGTAACAATTGATTATGTACTTTTAAGAAAATTACAAACCAATCCACTTAAGGAATGCTTCAGTTTCTGCCATCAGTTGTCTGGTAGCAATAATTACATGTCTGTCCAATAGGTCTTTGAAAGTGAGAAAAAAAATCAAAATTCAAAACTTATTGCTATTTCTATCACAAAATTAATGAGGAGCAACAAAGCAATAAAGAGCCATCTTTACTTCCTTTTTCTGAGCTACAAGCAGTCATCCCACACCAAAGGGAGAGTGAAGAAATTTCTATTATTTACTACATTCCTGGTTATGGTGCTTTCAAGGTTAGTACAGGAAATAAATTGTAAGCATTGCACTCCATTGCTGTTCACAGATGGTACAATGCAGTGTGAATTTGACGGTGCAGCAAAACTTATAAATGCTTTAGATGGAGTTTCTCAATAGACCTACAGTGCATACTGTACATGTTATATCTATTTGCATTAAGTCTATGAAGTATAGTAACCATCTTATACTTTTGAAACAATTATGTTGCTCCTAAATAGACAGTTTAGTTAATGAAATGTTAATAGCCCACTGTAATCAAAATTTGTTAGTTATTTTTGGATATTTGCAGCATGATTTGTAAATAATTTTGAATAATTATTTTAAAGAGCTAAGAAAAGAGAAAATACCAAAAGCGGCAACAATAGCAAAATAAAGATCCATATTTTAGAAGATCAATTTTATAAATAATTCTTTTAACTATGTAAAAATAAATTCATTATTTCTAGAAAAAGTTTGTCTTTTTAATGAAATAAAATGTCACCTTTACCCATTACATGTACCACTCATATTCTACAATTCAGGTCACAATACACAGACTGAACAAACAAACATTTAGGGCTTATGCAGATGGCAAACTGTTGATTAACAATTGTGCCAGAGGAAATGAAGCAAATGATAATGTGCCATAACATATGTTATGATAGCTGTTGGTACACAAAAGCTTTGTTGAAATTGTTTACATTAAATGGACTGCATTGTCATTCAGCACAAATTTTTGCTAGATTTAAATAATTCTCTATCAAACAACAGTAAAACAAATCTGTAAGTAAAATTCTTTCAATACTATTGCTTTGATCCAATATTTTTTCTTAATGTATTATTGTATTTTATCAGTATTATTTTAACTCAGTCTGAGAGGTAATTGATTAAATGTGTTTTACTTAAATGAAATGTTCATTTCTTTGGTTAACACTTCAAGGTTATGATGTACAGCAATCCCAATTTTATTGGCTTTTCAGTCTACTCAAGTTCCTATCGCATTATCGCATTAAAAGAAACTCTGTTCTTAAGCACAGGCAGTTTTTGTAATTCTAGCATCCAGTACTTAAGAGTTGTGGAACAGCAGTTTTGATAAAGTTAATCAGTTTATGTGAATAAATTTACAAAATGAAATAATGTTGTCTAATTTGCAGAGAGATTTGGTGTAGAGTATTTATAGATGGATCTCTTAAAATGGAGAAGCAGGATTCGAAATATACTGTGAACAATTCCCTCAATATACACCTTTGGAATAGTATGCTAACAATTTTGATAGTGAAATAAAGGCCATTAGAGCAGCTTTACAAAATCTACTGTATAGACCTAACATTTATAAAAGAATTGTTATCTTAAGTGATTCTAAAGAAACACTACAAAGTATAATGAATTACAGTTACCCACCAACATATGCTATAAATGAAATAAAACTATGTCATACAATCCAGATCAGAAATAGTTTTACAATGATCCGCAGCCATGTGGAATTGAAGGGGAATGAGATTGCTGATACTTTAGCAGAAAAAGGACCAACCATAAAATTAAAATCATCTTATGAATTAAAACTTCCACCTAACTTGAAACTCATAAAAAGATAATTATCTGACCTAGAACAACAAAATATCCAACAAAACTTAAAGGAAAACTATATGAAGTTCTAAATACTTTCAAGCATCTTTTATTGAAATCAAGAAAAATTGGAGTTGTCCAACTCCGCTTGTCTGTTGGGCATGATTGCCTGTCAGAACATCTCTTCAGGATTAAATTAATCAAGGACAGCCACTGCTCATTGTGTAAGGACATGAATACTATCTTAAATAGAGAACATCTACTGAAATACAGTCAACTAGATAGCAACAAACAAATAAAAAATAATTTGGAAGCTCTTCAATGGGAAGTTAGGGAAAAAAATTATAAATATCAGCATCCTCAATGGTCACTAGCAACCAACCAGCAAAGAGTGTATTAGCTATTTATGAAATTGTTAAAGAATCTGATGACTCAATTGATAAATGTCCATTTTTGATGAAGAAAATGAAATATCAAAGGGTAGACAGTAATTCAAGATATGAAAAAAATACTGTATACAACTCTACTGAAGAAGCATGCTATTTTTAAGCTATTTTAAAACAATGAGACTTTATGTCCTAAAATCTGTATATTACTGAATTTTTTATGTCCTTGCCTGGAACATTTGCTCCAGTTGAAAGAAAATGTTCAGTTGTAGGAAATATTTGATCTGCAGAAAAGGACTGACCTTAAGTAGCCATTGTTAAACAACTGCTAAATATAAATTAATTCAGAACTTTCGTGTTGTAAATTTTATGATGTTATATGAAAGACAAGCTTTTTTAAAAAAAAATGTATGTTTAATGATAATATAACTGATATTGCATAGAACAGTGCAGCTAACATTTTATGCTTGATAAAGTTTTGCTTGGAGGAAATTTATTGTTAAGGACATTTAGTCATTTAAATGTCTGGAATTTAATTGATGTAGAAAATGTTTTTACTGTAGCATAAAATTCAGTTTTTAATTTTTCAATGTTTCACCTTAAATAAATATTAAAATTTACAACATTTCTTGCATTTTTTAAAACTATAAAATAGCAAGTTTCTTTGTAATAAACATTTTAATTTATTTCAGATTAGTTTTATATTATTGGGAGAATAAGCATGAGCTTTTAAAAAAATAGAACAGAAATTCAGTACTAACAATAAGGGGAAAAACTGTAAGCCTAACTAAACAGCTAATATTCACATCAAGGTATATTCACTTTTAGTTTTTTCTGTGCTCAATGCCTCATTCAACTTCTTAGATATGTGGAAAACTAATTTTTGCAACTTCAAGGTGTCAATTTTATTCATATAGCACGTAACAACTTTATGATTTTAAGGATGAGATTTAACTTTATATGAAAATTAAATTTTTTATGAACTTTTATAGAGTCAGATTATTATTAAGTAAAAATTATACTTACGAAGCTGTAGACAATGGAGTGGTATATCCTACATTAATGTGTTCAGTTGTTAACACTAACTCCACTTACTTTTTTAAAACTTTGGACTAGTTTCGGGAGAGATTCCTCTCATCATCGGCTGCTGTTGACTAAATGCCGTTGTTCGAAACGGGGGATGGACGCCCGTTCGCCCCTGTGGTGGTATCTTGTGGCTCCAGTAGAAACTTGCTGAGTTCATCCAGCGGCGGAAAATCAAAATTCATTAAGTTGTTCTTATTTTTTAAAATGAAAATTCTCTCTCATGTGGATAGTTCTATTGGGTTGTGAAGTTGTTTCAGTAATTTAATTTCTGGTTTTATTTCATGATTTTTGTTCCAAAAATGAGCTGCTATTGCTGATTTGTCTATCTGTTTCAATCTAATGTTCCTAAAATGTTCTTTTCTTCAAATTTCTAAATTTCTTTTCGTTTTTCAAATGTAGCTCTGCTCACAATTTGCACATTTAATCTCATATATTCCTGATTTTTGTTCTGTAGGGATGGTATCTTTCATTGTGCAGTCTACTAAATTTTTTATATTGTATTTGTTCTTTGGGGCTAACATAATTCCATGTTCTTTGAATATCTTCTTAAATTTGTTGTGGTAAGTTGGGTGGTATGTATTGTATATAAATTCAAAAGTTGTATATTGTATATAAATTCAAAAGTTTCACATACCACCCAACTTACCACAACAAATTTAAGAAGATATTCAAAGAACATGGAATTATGTTAGCCCCAAAGAACAAATACATATAAAAAATTTAGTAGACTGCACAATGAAAGATACCATCCCTACAGAACAAAAATCAGGAATATATGAGATTAAATGTGCAGATTGTGAGCAGAGCTACATTGGAAAAATGAAAAGAAATTTAGAAATTTGAAGAAAAGAACATTTTAGGAACATTAGATTGAAACAGATAGGCAAATCAGCAATAGCAGCTCATTTTTGGAACAAAAATCATGAAATAAAACCAGAAATTAAATTACTGAAACAACTTCACAACCCAATAGAACTATCCACATGGGAGAGAATTTTCATTTTAAAAAATAAGAACAACTTAATGAATTTTGATTTTCCGCCGCTGGATGAACTCAGCAAGTTTCTACTAGCCACAAGATACCACCACAGGGGCGAACGGGCATCCATCCCCCATTTCGAACAACGGCATTCAGTCAACAGCAGCCGATGATGGGAGGAATCTCTCCTGAAACTAGTCCAAAGTTTTAAAAAAGTAAGTGGAGTTAGTGTTAACAACTGAACACATTAATGTAGGACAGATTATTCTTGTTTAATTATCATCTCCATTAAATATATAGTAACTGAAAATAAAATGATGAAACTAACTAGTCTGTTAACTAAAGATATTAATGTATGTAAGGTTTGGACATCTTTCAGTAAGTAAAAATGGCAATCCAGTTGATGCAGAAGTGATAATGAAAACAATAATTTAATTGAAGATGAAAATGTATTAGCCAGGGGTTGAAAGACAAACTATGTTGAGTTCTTGGTGATTTAGTTTATTTAAATTTTTCTTTAAAATCTCAGGTCATCAGCATCCTATGCAATTCAGGGTGTGAAATGGCTGATAGACCTGAGGTTCTTTTACGTGCCATTAATCTATGATATAGGATCCATGGCTTTACTTCCCTTCCGATGGAATTCATATTTAGGATTTTTACGCCAGAAAAAAAAATTCATCAACCCTAGATGAGATTGAATCTGCGATCTTGAGTCTACAATGCAAGTATGGTTACCACTAGACACCAGGATTAACAACTATGATGAGGAATAGTTACTTTGATTCATATGGGAAAGGATGCTTGTAGAATCAAGTGAGAATGGAATTGGTTGAAGAAACAACATTGCTTTTGAGTGATTAAGACTGCATGGGACTGACATGCTAAGATTTTGCGAAAGAACATTTGAAAACAAATAAAGCTGATCAAGGTAAATATATGTTGCATGATGTTATAATAAACTAGTTGGTAGAGGACTAACAGTCCTAAATGCAATAGGACTCAAGTTAAAATGATGAATATATAAAATAAATGAAAGGATATACATATACATACACACATTGATAAAAGAGATAATAAACACAATTCTAAGCAACATAAGATGATGAAAAATACAAAGAAAGCAAAACAAATATTAATGAGTATTATGTAAAAATAACCTAAATATATGTCATAAGGGAAGAACAAATGTAAGATAAACCAGAAATATATTTAGTATTTCATGAAGTGACAGACACACTAGAGAGAACATTCTTTACCATTCACAATTATGAAATAATAATTAATCTGAACAAAATTAAACAAAGATATCTACTTCTGCTTGCTAAATAAATATCTAAATAGCATAATTTTGGTACACTTTGACCCTTGATATCTTGTTATAATGAATTCCAAGATCAAGCCGTTTTTACTGAGAAAGTGCTGAGTATAGAGATGTTTGATTATATGATATTGATAGGCTTGAGTTACACTTTGATAGTGTCTCATAATTATGCCAGAAGGTTTAAGCAAGAGACAAGATGCATAGCTGTGAAGTTATTGGTGATTTGATATAGCAGACAGAAACAGTGAAATAATCAGCTGTCCTTTAAACGAAGCCAAGGGAGTTGTTAAACATATTTAGAGACAAGATCATGGTGGCAGACCTTAAAAATACAGCAAACACAAATGTTATGAACCCACTGAAGTATCTGTGGAAGCTCAGCATTAGCTTTCTGTATAAAGTGTTACAATAATCAACCTGAATCAGAATTTCTAAAAGTTTTGCAGGAAAATTTTTTTCACTTTTTTAAAAGAATGTAGATAAATAGATGTTTCTACAAGTTTGTCTGACTTTGGAATTGCAGTTCATATTTGAGTCAAAGTAGATACCTAAGTTTTTTTACTGTATCAATGAAAGAAATGGTTTTGTTGTTGAAGATCAAAGTATTATTGATGTAACATCTTTGATAGACAAACAAAATTGCTCAGGCTTTTTTGGATTTTAGAGTTTTCTTGCCCAATTATATATTGATTCGAAATTGTCCTTAAGTAGAGATAAATAACCACTGAACGTGCAGGCCAAAAGTGTATACATATTTTAAGGTTGTCTGCATGCAGTGACATTGGCAGTGTTTGAGGTCGTAGGGAATAACAGTAG
This sequence comes from Metallyticus violacea, assembly GCA_030762175.1. Classification (NCBI taxonomy): domain Eukaryota; kingdom Metazoa; phylum Arthropoda; class Insecta; order Mantodea; family Metallyticidae; genus Metallyticus; species Metallyticus violacea. The sequence goes on from CM060830.1 coordinate 73,889,702, forward strand.
CAACAGTACAGACCCTTGGGGGACACCTACCTTCAAAACGGATTATCGTGTGAGACAAGTTGCTGGCGGTAGCGAAGGTAAGAGCCCGTTCAGATAACTGCGCTCTCGTAAAATGCAGCAGTCTTAATTTTGCAATTAGCAGGAAATTTTCTATAGTAACGAAGGATCGACTGCAGTCAATAAAGGTTAGTGCAATCACTAAGCGTCTGTTCATAGCTTGGCTTCACGAATGTCTTCAGTAATCCTAAGCAGAGCAGTAGTTGAAAGTTGATTAAAAGTATATGCGTATTGAGATAGTTGTTTATAGACGATATATTTTTTTTTAACTTGTGTAATCTTTATTATACAATATGTATAATACAATTCTGCAAAAATTATGTAACAAAGTGCAAATATATACACGACACATGAGTTGAGGTTGCAGCCCAGCGGCTGTCCTCATTACAATGTGTAAAATGTTAATCTTGCTATAAATTTGAATGTCGTTTTCCTTTCAATCTTCAAAGTTGTCACGATGGTGGTAGGAGGGTTGAAATGTTGCTCAGAGGTTCATTGGTGTGATTTAAAAATATGCGGTGAAGTCGATTGTGAAGGACAATGTTCACTGTTTGAATGGTACTAAATCTTTATGCAGAGTTTCATTGTGGATGCATCACGGTGCATCCGCGATCAAGCGGAGAACCCGGTTCTGAATGCTTTGAATCCTTTTTAGTTAGCCGAACTCCATATTGCGCAGCCATGTTTTTTTAAATTATGTTTAACACCTGTTTTTACTACTGAGGCACCACAGGCGGCGAACACTGAAGATATGAGAGATAAAGTGATATATTGGGAAATTATTTTTTTTAAAGAAGAAAACGTTCCAGGCCTAAGTTTAGGGTATCTCCCCGGCATTTGCCATTTATGGGGGCTGAGGAAAACCTGGAAATAAACTGTCAGGGAGAACGGTCCTGGCGGGATTCGAACCCCAGATCTCCTGCTTACAAGTCCGCGCCTTAACGACCTCGGTCACCCGGGGCAGTGCGCAGCCATTTAGCCAGATAGGTCTTATCATTGAGATGTAGATTAATCTTTTGAAATAAATCGATAGAGATGATATAGGTATTTTAGTTATCATTTTGTCTCTTAAGTCTTATTGTTTAACTATTTATGTGTTGTCTCCAATTGAGTTTGTTTTCCAGTATAATTCCGAGATATGATGTGGATTGTACTATGGGTATTCATTCTCCTTCGAGAGAAATCATTTGATTCTTCTTTATAGTTTTGTAAGTGAATTGAACTACTTACAAGGATTCATTATAATTTTCCACTTTTTTGCACCACATTGCTAACAGATTGACATATGTATGAAATTGTCAGCTGATGATTTCCATCCTTTGCTTAGAATAGCGACATCGTCAGCAAACTCTGCTATTGTTAGAGTATCGTCTTCTGGGAGATCATGTGTATATATTAGATACAGCATCGGCGCCCATATGCTTCCTTGAGGAACTCCGGCTTGTATGGCACGAATTGGAGACAGTATTTTCAGAGAAAGTTCTGTTACAGAGCAATGACTGCTTTATTCTAAATAAGATATCAGTGAGTCGTGGTTTTAGTTTATAAAGCAGTTTAGTATGCCAAACCTTACCACATGCCTTCTTGGTATCCAGAAATGGCCCAAGACAAACTGACTTCTCTTCAAAGGTATCTAATATGACATCAATTACATGCTGAAGTTGCCGAGGACAAGAATATGATGATAGGAAGTCAAACTGAGTATTTAGTATTATGGAATTCGTTGCCTTCAAGAGTTGAGGATAGAATAGACGTTCAAATATCTTTGAAAACAAATGGAGAAGACTGATTGGTCGATAACTATTAGGATCGCTTTGTTTGGTCTGTGAATCATGACAATATGTGTAATTTCCATCCAGTTGGAAAATAACCTAAACGAAGAATGACACATCTGTGTTAAAAACACTAAGAGTTTTCTGAGGAAATATTAGAAGTAGTGGTTTAACAATTAAATCATGACCTGGAGATTTATTGCCTGAGAATTCTTTATTGCATTGCATACCAGAGCAGAGGTGAAATATGTAGTGAAATTTGTTAAGGGTAGAGGAGATGTAACTTTCCCTGATATTGCTTTGTTCAAATTCAGGATCACTAATTGGATTCGTTTGAAATTGTCCCAAATTTTTTTTTAAAAATAAATTAACTTTTTTCTGAAGTGCTGTGCTACGAGTTTTTCAAATCTCAAAGGAGGTACCCTATCTTCATATTTTGTTAGAATTTAAATTTTTTCTCCATATAGTTCTATCTTTGCAATTAAGCGAAAGCAGCTGATTTCTTATCGGAATAATTTTCTCTTCCTTAAGAGTGTGATGTAAGTCTCAAGTGGCTCGTTTAAAAAGTGCTTGTGTATGATATCTACTTTGTTCCCATAATCCACGAAATTTCGTTTCACCTCAAGGAGTTGTTTCACTTTAGGTGTGTTTACTTTGATGTGTAACTGCCTATCTTGTCCTGTTCTACCAGAGGCATAGTGAATGTATCTTGTCAGCACGCTATTGCCACGTCTATACCTTGTGGAGTTTTTAACAGAATAATTTCATTTAATGTTGACCTATAACAATTCCAATCGAAGAATCTTTTTATTAAGGGTGGTTGATTATAATTTTAATTTGAGGTTCAGAACATACTGCGATTATTACAGGGAAATGATCTGAGCTAAGTTCATAAGTAAGGAAGGATGGAGCAGTACGCATACTTATCAAGTTTTTATATATATGAAATAGTTTAAAACATCTGGAGTTTATCCACCTGCTGGATAATAATTTGGTTCTATTGGACGAATGAATTCAAATGACAGTTGAGTTGCAGCATCTGAGAGCAATTTTCCTCATGGACTGACTAAATTGGAGCCCCATTTTGGGTGTGTTTGGAGTTAAAATTCCCTCCTAGAAGAAATGTTAGCCATCTCATGTGATATGTTCAGAAATCTGCTAAGCACATTTTGTTTTCTGGTGCTGAGTAAAATGATTCAATTTGATATTTAATATTCTGCATAATTATCATTAATTTTTATACTGTCTGTTAGAACTCTAGGGATATGTTTAGAGCACTGCAAATAGTATTCTACCAAGATTATTTTTTGCTCGGAAATTTCGGGAGTCGATATTTGTCCACGGTTTAGTATTTTTGTGGCTGTAACATCACAAGTCTAATAAAATTTCCTGCGAACTGGTATGGCTTATGAAAAGAAAAGGAAGACTGGATAGATACAGGAATGGAAAATATTTTAGTAGAATGGAGCAAGTGAGTCTATAAATAAGGTGGCATTAGGGTCATCCATGAGCATGACAAGCACGTATTTCTGTAAACTTGCTTGCATTTCAATAAATAGAAATTCTGGATGGCTGCAATATTTAGAGAGAGAGTGTAAAATGGTTTTAGATTGAAGTTTGTTTACGATGGCACCTCCTCTCTTACCATTTCTGAGAACGGTGTACCCATCTAGACATATAAGAGAAGATGGCAGGCTTGACTTGAGCCACAATTCTGACACTAAAATAATGGTAATCTGGAGAGGTGAAAAACCTAATTGAAATCCATGAAAGGGGCAATATGCTTTGTGCATTAACATGAGAAACTTGTAGTGTGGTGCAGAGGGAGGTGAACAACGGAAATGAAAGGTTGTCACTGCTGTAGTATTGTAAAGAGAAACGTTATAAAGGAGAGTGAAGTATTTGAATAGGTTTGGACTTTCAGCTCTGTGCAAGTAGTCCAAGTAGTCAAAGCATTTTAAATCAATGTTGCCAAAAGAAACTTTACAGGGACAAAATAGTACCAGAAAGTAATGAGGTAAGTGGCTGTCAAGTTAGGACTAAATTTTATTTATATACTTAAATTGTGTAAACTATATCATTATTTTAAATCCTGCACATTAGAACAACAACAACAACACATTATTTTAAATTTAAATTCTGAAGCGGCAGCTAAATACATAGTTACAGACACATGTATGTAATTTTATTAATTAAGGGTTTCAATTATAAATGTCTTAAGTAGTCTATAATGAACAAAGCAGAACTAGACTTTGCTTCATGTATTCCCACTTCTACAGGTCCAGTTCAAAACTGCAAATCACACATTGCTTTGATCCTTGAGAGTTCACAATTTATTGTTCCAGCTTAAGTCCAAACCATGTTAAACCAGATTTTGTGATGCCATCTTTAAAAATGTATTCTACTACTAATGAAGAATGCAACTGTGCAATATTAAAGAAGTTTTAGTAAAGTATAGATATTTCATGATTTTTTCAAAGTAGCAAAGTTTTATTTTGTAACCTTTATATTAAACTTTTTATTATCTGCTTATGTTATTTTATTTTAATGCTGAGATACAATACAATACAAATTATGTTGAGTTTAGTTCAAAACCGTTAATTTCCATTGTTATATACATAATATTTAAATTCAAAATATACATTTTGCTATCTTAAAAGAAAATTAAATTTGAAGCACCATATTTTGGTTATATACTTGTGTTAAAGTGGTCATGTTTACCTAAAGTTTGTAAAATTGAGCGTTGCACAGTTTAATGTTAACAGATTTTTCCCATTTTCTAAAAACAAATAAAAGTGAGTTTAACTTGATATGAATATTAGCTATTCAATATTTTCCACTCTAGCTTCTTTACTAAGTGTTTGTCCTGGTTCTGGTTTCTCTTCTCATATTATTTTCATATACTTCCTCTGAGATTCGTTTCCTTTGTTTGCAACAAAATTAAGGGTACACAGCCAGGCAAAATACTGAAAAGAGAGAGAAAATGTTGTAAACCAATATTTTAAAACTCCTGTAAGAAAATTGTTACTATCTATTGTAGTATGGAAAAAGGTAACAACTGAACTGTATGTAGACAGTACCAAAATAATTCACAGTACATGAACTGTCTTGTGATTCAAATAGACAGGTATAATACTTTGTCTAGTCATAAATACTTTCACATACCTTTGAAAATTAGTCAAATATGGTTTGAGACCATTACCTTTTACCTTCACACATGCTCAAAGTCTCTGTGGCCAGTCATTTATTCAATGGGAAAATCTGCCACTGCTGCCATCATGGAGCACTTTAACCTTTCAATTGTATAAGAACTTTTCTTGCAGACAGTTTCCTCTACCAATGACATAATTTGTCCAAGGGCTAGCAGAAGACCAATAAGCAATGGACATGAAATCAGGCACTTGACCTCCAGTCACTGTTGCATCATCCTCCTACTTTATGAGCTGGTGCAGAATCTTGCTTGAAAATCAAGTATTCTTTGTTAGCCATGGTTTGATTACACTTTGGCATTGGTTTGAAAGTATTTTTCACAAAAATTATACATGGTGAAAATCTTTATAGTTCATCCTTCACCAAACCATGAATGAAGGGTGATGGTGGCCCCTTTGAATTTTTGGAATTTTTTAACAGGCTTCTTGAGAGCTTGAAGCATAAACGCTGTGGTTACAACTTTCTCATTAGTGAAGAGAATCCTACCGTGTCCACTGTTGCCATATCATTGCAAGAATTGTCTCGATTTCAGTTCACTCTACTTCTTCAGTTGGGTTTACGGAAATATCCAGTCGTTCTCCAGTATGCTTTGAGTTCAAGGTTGTCTTTAAGTACCCTGGACATAATCGATGTGAAAAATGCATGTCCCATGCCATAAATACCTGCTTTCTGACGGGATTTCGATGGATGAGAGCTGCTATTTATAGTACAATATGTCCACCAAATCTGAACTACCAGACTCAGTGAATTTATGGATTGTATTCGCCCCACTCCATGCTATCAAGAAGACATACACTTTTTCTTTCACGGTGAACACACAATGGTTAGGAGAGAGCTTCAGTACAAACATAGTTTATAATACAGACAACTGACTGTATAATACAAGTCAAAAGTTTGTGACAGTATTTATTACTAGATTAGGTAGGAAATGAGTTTAAAATTAGGTCTAATCTTATAACATTTCTGTCATTGTTTTATGGATACCAATAATAGATAAATAATAAATTGTCTATTCTATAGTAAATACTTACCCCTTACATACCACAATGTTACTTCTAAAGCATTTCTCTAGAAAACGATCTGAAAGCACAACACATCTTCTGTTCAAATGCTTTGGTGCATATTTTCTGAAAATATCTTCTGGCAATGACCCACTGGTTATATCTAAAAATAAGTAATAATAGTATAAAAAGATATATGATAGCCATCTTATTGATACAAAATACAAAGAATAGCACAAGTAAGCCTCGTTTTAGAGATTATACTTACATTTCTTATTTATTTGAAAATCTGTAGAATATTCGGTTGTTTTGCTGTCTGTAATTCCTGCTACCAAAAATAGTGCAAATGCTTCCTTTTTGAGCCATTCATTTTCCCAGTTATTAAATTTCTTCTCATGTATCGTTGAACTAGCGGGCAAAGCAAGCGAACTGGGATCACTGTCTGGAATTTTACATAAGAGTTCAACTGTATGACTGAAAGAAAGCTGTATCAGTAGGTAAAAAGAATTCAAGGTCTGTCGCTGGTGAACACTGCTCAGACGGTTGTAACAAATCATCAATGACGCTAATGTGACTTGCATGAAGTCATTTGCTTATGAGAATATGGGTATATTTTGTGACCGAATTCGATCAGTGCACCACATCAAGATCCCCCTGACTATTTTCTATACCTCAACCTTAATTTATATTAATAATCTTTGTATATAAATCTAAGTAGCATAACAATAACAGGATTACATTGCGCATGTCCAAGCCCAACAGCGTCCTCTGAGTTGCCGTATTAGGGATTTAAATAGAGAACTGATGAGGAGCCATAATTGGTCAGCAAAAAGCGAACATTCTCCATCACACTAAGCTGACTCGACGTTACAAGCTGGATCGAATGTTAGTGCTACAATCTGGCAAGCTGCTAAAAAGAACCCCGTGCTGCTGAAGGAATCTTTTGCTGCTAGTCTCTGTGCCCGAGCGCCGGCGGGGAGAGCCGAAAGTATGAGCTTGATAATAACACGAGAATAAACGCGCAATAGAGCAGGCTGTTGGAGCATTTGTGCTACACTTGTGAAGATAAAATAGAGGGTTCTTTTACTACCACCTCGTGCTTTTTGTTTATTATTACTATTATTATTATTATTATTATTATTATTATTCCGGGCCTGGTGGTATAGTGATTACCATACTTGCCTCCTAAACCCAAGATCGCGGGTTCGATCCCTGTCCCAGGATCGATCGATTTTTTCGGGCGTAAAAATCCTAAATATGGCTTCCTTCGGAAGGGAAGCAAAGCCGTGGGTCCCGTGTAGTACATTTACGGCACAATAAAGAACCTCAAGCCTGAAAAAAGAGGTCTCTGAGCAAAATTTGTCGTCCGTTTCACGCCCTGAATAGAATGGGACGCTGATGACCTGAGGTGTTAAGGAACGTCCGTAAATAAACTAAATTATTATTATTATTATTATTATTATTATTATTATTATTATTATTATTATTTACTCGCTGAATTAGTTGCGAATTGGAATTAGAGCAGTTTGCCACAATTACAGTGATTTACTCACTAAACCACTGGGTCCACCGGTTTCTAGAATTTGGTTATCTGATTAGGTTAGCCGACAGATTAGGTTAATGTGTGTATATATGAATTAGTTGCGAATTGGAATAAGAGCATATTTCCCACCGTTACAATATTTCACCCGTCTAATAATGGAGACTAGCAGCAAGAGAGTCCTTCCTCCAGCAGCAAGGGATTCTTTTCAGCAGCTCGATTCGATCCAGCTTGTAACGCCAAGATGCATCGTCGACGTCAAGAATTAATGTAAACAACGACGGAGTTCGGACGGGAACAAAGGAACGACCTCGTACCGCGACATTGCCGTTCGTATAGTGGCCGCGTTCATTCGATCCTCAGCCGGCAACCTTTGTGTTGCAGCTAAACACTTGCCGTAACTTGTTAAAAATTATAAACTGTCGTTAAGGGCGTGTGCACGGATTCTTGGTGGCGCATTGTTGCCATAGTGCATAAAATATTTTCCTTTACTTGATACAGAAACGAACCGAGGACAAGATGGATGAGAAAAATGGATATTTTGCTACATTATTTGTTTTAAAGTATAAACCATACTGCGGACATGAGGATGGGCTTTCTGTTCGCTTTGATGGGTACTGGAAATGGAATGAGCGCGGCGATAACAAGAGTAATGTCGCCCCTGATACCAGTATCAATGCAGGATACTATACCACTATATGATGAACGACATCTCTTCCATATGACACCTACAAGCCGTCCAGCTTCACCAAAAGCGTTAGTACAATGTGGAGCTCTGCAAAGGGTACGGCATTGTATGCATTCCTTTTCGACAAATTTCCTGAGCACTGAACCATCCACAACTCAGACTACAACAGCCTCGTAAACATAGTTTTAGTAACTTGAGGAAAAACAACATATGTTTTGGAAAGAGTCCAGCTTACACTACAATGATGTTCGCTTACTTTAAACGATATCATGATTTTTTTTAATGGTGTTTAACGCCCGTTTTTACTACTGAGGCACCACCGGCGATGAACAGTGATATATGAGATGAAATGATATATTGGGAAAGATTTTTTTTAAGGTAGGAAACGTTCAAGGCCTAAGTTTAGGGTACCTCCCCGGTATTTGCCATTTATGAGGACTGAGGAAAACCTGGAAAAAACCTCAGTCAGGGAGGACGGTCCTGGAGGGATTCGAACCCCAGACCTACCGCTCACGAGTCCGTGCCTTAATGACCTCGGCCACCCGTGGCGGTGATATCGTGATGAGTACTATCATCAAGCATGCACCATCCAGCGTCATACTGGCCGAACAACAGAGGTAGGAGATTGGCTGATACTAACTTTAGGTACTCTCTACAGCTACCACTATATTAGGGGAGTCAAGTCATGTCCTTCCCTCAGAAGCATTTCTGGCGCTGTATTTAAACAGGACAATGCCCGACTACATCTGTGCTAGACAAAGCGTTTTTATTCAACGGTTGCCTCCGAAACATTTGCGAGAAAACAACCGTCTAATAAAACGGTTGCAAAAGAAATGTTACTCCTATCGATACAATTTAACTCACTTTTTGTTTTAACAGCACTTTATCTTCTATATATTGTTACCGATTGAAACACATTGGAAACGATGTTTACAGCAGTTTAAAATAAAAACATAATATATTTAATTTACTCGCATACACACTGTAATACAAAGAATAATAATTTAAGAAAATCTTACTAGAAATAACCAATATGTACTAAAATTAACTGATGGAACTTTGTTGATTGATTTATTTATGGAGGCTCTTTAACATCTCAGGTCATCAGTGTCCCACTCAATTCAGGGCATGAAATCGCCGAAAATTTTTGCTCAGAGGCCTCTTCTTTCAGGCTTGAGGCTCTTTATCGTGCCGTAAATGTACGACACGGACCCATGGCTTTACTTCCCTTCCGAAGGAAGCCATACTTAGGATTTTTACGCCCGAAAAATCCATCGATCCTGGCCGGGTCTGAACCCGCGATCTTGAGTTTAGAAGGCAAGTAACGCCACCAGGACCGACTGATGGAACTTATAAATATATATTAAAGTTTAGTAAATATCAATATATAAAAAATGTTGTATGAATGAGGTCCCATTAACCAGTGCATTACTTTAAAGGTTTAAATACTTTTCATTTGCATTTAAAAATATTAAATGGTGAACCTTTGATGCTTTGAGAGATGTATGGCGATTGTTTACTATGAGGTCCAGCCTTAGAAAAACATTCTTTCTAAGGTACACAAGTCGCAACTACGTGAAAAGGTTTTTTTTTAACCTATTTACTAAGTGCTGGTATACATGACACCAAATCATGACCACCACATTCCCTTCACTACTTCATTGCGGGCACGTGCTTAGTTGCTAATTCTTGAAGCTACTGTCTTAGTGTAGCATTTTTCAAACCGTATTCTGTGAAGCCCTAAACATGTTATACATTTGGCAATATTAGGATATATTGATTTCTGTTAAGCGGTTTAGTGGTTGGGGAGTGGTTGGATTTACCAGTTTCAGATAAAAGAGGCCATCATGTTTTGGAGTACGTGACAGCTCTGTTTCCACCACAGAAGAGACGACCGACCCCATGGTCTACTGGTGGCGTTGGCGACTGCTAATTCAGAGGTCCTGAGATCGAATCTCGGTTAAGTTAGGTTGCCCGGGTAAGGTTTTTCTCTTACCCTGAGAAGGTGAATGCCAGATAGCTTTAAGGCACCAATTCCCGAGCCTATTTGCCCCATCATTAATACATTTCATTTCATTCATGACTACAGCCTTACAGCAGAGAAAAGAATCCTGATGCCGTGTTATGACTCCATCTTTCGAATATGTATAATAACTCTTGATTCGTAGCTTAGTTTTATCTACGATTAGAAAATGTGCCCACACGGAAAATTCATCTTGCTTAGCATGGCCTGGTGTCATTTCTGGAGTGTCAACAATTACCTCATCTCTTCTTCTAAGGATAAGTTCTATGACATATTTTTTTATATTTTCTTTCGTAGCAATGAAGCATATTACTTAATACGGGAAAATGTAAAAGTATATATACCCAATATCTTGCTTTGTTCCTATTTGTGTTACATTTCAATCCATCCATTCACAACTACCAGGCCCGTCTAAACAAAGGACTGCTTCACACATTTATCAGTCCAGCTGTTAGCACAAGGATTTGGCTTCCAGTTCCTTTCCATATCCTTTAGCGCTTATCTTATGAGTCACTTCCTAAAAGTTTCAAATCTTTGCAGGGTTCAGCACATTATCATTTGACGTTAGCCCCTGAGCAAATGCAGCAATCTGCTCTTGCTGCTGGGGGAATGCTTTGCTGCTGCCCTTGCTGCTAGCCGCTCTTATTTCAATTCACAAGTAATACGGTTGGAAATGTGCTCTTATTCCAATTCACTAATTTATATACATACACACTAACCTAAGATTAACCTCGGGCAAATCCTAGAAACCGGTGGACCCAGTGGTTTAGCGAGTATTGCAACGGTGGGAAATGTGCTCTTATTCCAATTTACAACTAATTCAGATGTACACACACTAACCTAAGGTTAACCTAGAAACCGGTGGACCCACTGGTTTGGCGAGTAAATCATTGCAATGATGGCAAATCTCCTTTAACTCTTGCAGAAAAAAAATGAATGAAATGGTAGTACTTGAACCGGCTATGAAACTTCACAAGTGGAGTGCAGTACTTTAATCATCTACGCTATTGCGCCTTTGGTTCCGAAGCTGTATTATCTAGCTGATAGCTGTCATCGGTACTTTCCGCCGGCATTGGGGCACCCAGCAGCAAGAGCACACTAAGGCTAGCAGCAACACATTCCTCCTATCCAGTTTGTACCGTCGCGTCACATTATCCCTACTCATCAGCAATTAGTGCGTTAGTCTCTTCCACGATACGGAAGTGCATATACATCCAAGTAGCGATGTGGACTTATATAGACGTCCTACACGCGCATCAAAATTCTTTTAACACCTTAAACAACTCAACGTCTTTGCTGGCCAAACAAAATAGCTTGGAGGAACGTAAGTATCTTTCTGTTTGTTATGCCGTGAACTGCTGAAGATAAAAGAGTTCCAGACGTTTCGCCCACAACTACGGCGGACATCTCGTTGGAGAAGTTGTCACTTCGTCTGATGCGTTCGCCGTCAGTGTCGCTGTATTTCCACTATCGTCATTTAAAATAGCTTGGGTTTTATTTGAAGATGTTACCTTTATTATGTTAGTTCCTTTTACGCGAAACAATTTGTATAACTTATACAGCACAATTCAACTTTACCTCTTAAAAGTTGCGATGTGTATGATATACCTAGAAGCACATCACACAACCGCCATTGAGGCCTCTGAGCAAAATTTGTCGGCCGTTTCACGCCCTCGTTTGAATGGAACGCTGATCACCCGAGATGTTAAAGAGCGTTCATAATAAAGGAAATCAAAACCCTCTTCAAAATGCGCGCACTAAAAGAAAGCATTACTGGAATTTTCTTGGCTATTTTTAGATAATGGAATAAAATATAGAATTCTCTAGATTTCTAGGGATATTAAATGAATGAATATACTTCCTCGGTTTAGATTACAAAGTCAATTTAAGCAATAGCAATTTGTCTGCGTCAAGTCTTTTAGCCAACCTTTAGCAAAGCATTGCAGAAAAGGAAGGGGGGGAAAAGCATTATAGTACCTGGTATCTGCAAGTTCATTTCTAATCGTTGTACGTACTATGTACGATCACAAGAAAATATATAGCATCCATAGCGTCCGGTGCGAGGTTACCTTCATTTTAAAAAGCTGTCTTATGGCAGGTGGTGGTGAGGGAAGAGTCATCCAACACTTCAACATTTTGAAAGACGTAATAACATCGACTGCTGGCTTAAACTTTTCATGCACATTTGAACGAGTAATATAAATATCCTTGCAACGACTGAAGTTGGAATAAAAACGTGTGTATGTTTAACAACTGTTAACTATGTCATATCAATTCTTCGTCACATATAAATAATTAGTTAAGGAAGGGTGTTAAACTGAAGGCCGCGGGACAAATACAACTCATTGTTTACTTTCGCGGTCGGTCCAACTTTCATTTAAACAAACTATTCTGTACTGTACAGCGAAAAATGTGTCCATCGAAGTCGCTGTGATGTTACCAGTCTTGCTCTACATGTGCCAGGGGTGTCTTTTAGGAGATTGCTGGTTTGTTCTACTCCCAATTAATTCAACATTTACTTTCTACAAGGGAGGACATTAACGAGATTTTTAAAACTTTTACAAAATATCTAAGTACATGTCACTTTTCTACATAATCTCCTGCTTTAGAAATGCGCTCAGTCCAGCGAGTTTTTTCAGCCCTCGTCGTAAAAAGAGAGGGGTCGTGCCACCAGTAACTTGAGCACGAAGCCTTCCACGCCAGCATCATCGAATACGCTTGAACATTACAGCGCTAAAGGGGGGTACTCCAGTGTTTTCCAGATCATTTCTTCCAATCTTTCGCGAATGAGAGCTGCTGTATGGGGCCGAACGTTGTTATGGAGGTGAATCACTTATCTTATTTCTCCGTTCATCTTTTGTAGCAATAAACAAGTCTAAACTCATTCAAAAAGTCGCAGTAATACTCCGCCTTGATGGAGCGACGGTCGTGCAAATGTTAATGCATAAAACCTCTTGCCAATAAAAATTACAAGTTTTGACTTTCACCGGGGCTGCATCACTGCATCACCCTTCCTTCACCACTTCATACTGGCTTGTTTTTAACTCCTGTGTACACAAGTTGCGTCACAGGTGACGATGCTAAAAATGCATCCCCTTGTTCTGTAAACATTTCCGAGAGCCACTCTCAGACGTGGAAACGTGGCAACTTCTGTACTGCACTTAAAAATGAAAGACTCACCGGGTGCACGCTTTTTGGAGGTCTAGGTCTTTTTTGAAGATGTCTTGATAGTCTTATTTTAACCTGAGAAGCATTTTATTAGCATTCAAGAAGGTCGCACATGTTCTGCTCTGTAATGCTCGTCCCTGGCTCTAATTTTCAACCCGTTTACGGCCTTGCTTGAACTCCTTATGCCAAGTAAACACACGAGTCCTTGACGATGTTTGATCACCGAACTGTGTTGTCAATCGCCGCAAAATTTTCGCCGGCTTCACGCCTTCACGAGTGATTATGATGCGTTGCATAGTCGACGGGTGAACCTATTGTTAAAACATCGTCAGCTGTACTACTGAATGGATTTGCGGAGGCCAGCCGCCCCTCTGTTCAATATTACAGAACAAAAGTATTGTTTATATTTAATCCCTCGTGATAATCATTGCATGATGCAAAACAATGTCTATAAGGGACTTTTGGCTTCCGCCTTAGTTTGTATTTGCGTTTATTATGTTGGTAGCTTGATTTGCAATAGCGGTGCAAGCCAATGTTTTGGTAAGTTTGATCGAGAGGAAGCTGTAGGAGCCTCTTGCCCATGCAATTATGTGCATGTCACATGCGTTCGCAAGAAAGACTATCTCGAGTTTTATAGGAATGATTGTGGTTCCATTACTAAGTTGAATATTTTAAATTATGAAATAATTATAGTGAAAACTGTATATTAATGACAACACAGTCATGTACATTAAACGAGGAAAAACTTGCAGATAGTTCAATATCAAACAATGCTACAATTGAAATAACAATAGACATTTTCCTACAAGAAAATAGTCGTTACGTTGTTGCTGAATGACAGGCTAGTGAAGTATTTGATTTATTTTGACTTGTGATAATTGAGTATAAATAAAACGAATGTTATTCAAGCCTAAGTTCTAAGTTTTTTTTTTTTCCTTCCTTTGCGACCACTGAAAGAGAAAATTGAAATTAAAAAATCGTATAGATCAATATTAGTTGAGTCAAATTGTGATTTCAAAACATATTCCGGCTATGATCTCAAGTTTTCAAGTCTAGATTCTTCCTTTCCACTAATATCCTTAAGAACGAATTCTACATATTGTGCGGTCAGTGATGTTTTTTTCTATGAGCGAGCCCCCAATCGTTTGCCGCGCCGTGAAGGGACTGCTTGCTTACTTGTTGACCTTGCTGACTGTCGCAGACATAGCGCAGCTGTTACTGAATATATGTGGTATTGTTCATTTCTTAACTCTATTATATACATAAAGTGTATTACGTCACGTGTGTTTGCAACAGTACATATGTACGATTCACATGTGTTAACTCAGCGGTGAAAGAATCATAAGACCCCCCCTTTTTTTGACCATACAGTTGATTCTGTTACTTATGTGGATACCTACTAACCTCTTAATTTTTTTTTTTTTTTTTTTCCCAGAATTAACCGACAGGGTTAATTCTGAAATGCATTTGTTTCAACAGGACTCTACCAATGCTCATGCTGCGAATAAACTCATGATGGCAATTCACAATGTGTTTCCACAAGATAAGAAATGTGTGGTCCTCTTGCTCCACCGATTTAATTGCCTGCGATTATTATCTCAGGAGTAAATTTAAAAATGCCGTAAACAAGACGAACCAGCACACCATACAAAACTCACTGACAATATTCGCCAGGAAATTGTCCAGATTTCCAAAAATTAACTACAGCGAGTGATGAGTAATTACCAAAGCGAGGAGAAAATTGTGTGGAGAATGAAGGTTGGTAGTTTCACCGCTTCATTTGATAATTCAATAAGTAATGAGCCTCTCTTAAAGTGTTTTGCTTATTGTTGTGTGGTTTGTTTGTTTTATTGTTTTGCCCTCCTGCTAATCGCCGGGACTCAGCTGGCGGCTAACAACTGCGCGCTAGCTCATAGGAAAAAAAAAAAAAAAAAAAACTGATTACACGGTGCGATATTATTCAAATATTTTACAGGCATACTTTCTCGCGCTAAAATTTAACTTTACAATAGTCTGTTAGCGTAATGTAACGTGACACTAGTTTCATTGCGTTCACGGTCGGTTCCCACTTGTGACCGCTGTGCAAGTTCAGACATGCTCCGACTCACTACAGTAAATTGGAGATGACACGCGACAATATGCTGTTTTGAAATTTTGCTTTCGTTTCAACAAATCTTCAGCTAACGCGTATTCAATGTTACAGGAGGCCTATGGGAAGTTTGTTCTTTCTCATAGACAATTTAAGATGTTTAAAGAGGAGCAGGCAATCAATTTTAAAAGAAGGTAGACCCGATGCTTCAGTTTGTGCTCTAACAGAAAACAACGTTATCACTGCTGCTGCCATTGTGAGAGAGGATCATCGAATAACATTAAGAATACTTTTAAAAATTCTGAAAATTTCCTTGGTGCCACAATGCGTTACATCAAGGTTTGAGAAAGGGCTTCAAATTTTGAGAATGAGTATGAGCATATTGTATACAACAGCCCTCGTATTCGCATTAACTCCTATAAAGTTGATGATTAAACTAGAGGCCTGGGTCGTAAATACTCGTAGAATTTCGAGTCACCACTTAAAACAACTACATAGCAGCACAGGAAACCTTAGGAAGGTCTCCAGGACGTACAGAATCAGATTAGAGAGGTTTGTGGGGACTGTGACCCGATTCTTCCTTTCCATATCACAGAAGTATACGATGCTTTCTGTATAGACACATCCTGCAGATCTCAGATATTTTAATCAAAGGATTATCGAAAGTCTGCTGGAATGAAATGTAATGTAATAACAAGAGCGTCATTATATTAGGAAAAAGAAATCTCTTACCATCTTCAGTTCATCCACGCACAAATGACTTTTAATTATAATTATTACGATTTAAGAAGCTTGCGAAGTCTATGCAGCAGTAGCAGAGTGGGGCACTGCAGGTTTTTGCTGCTGATGTCTGTCTCCTGAAAGCATGCCTATTATTAATTTACAAATTAAATATCCCAAGTGTTCGAAATAGTCGTTTCGCAACACGCTAAATACAAAAGTTCTTGGATCGCATAAATTCTAGCGATTTCTAGTATCTTCCAATGTCTTTTTTAAGTCAACACTTGGCATACTAACCAAAAATTCTTCTGTAATTTTCATGTTGATCGAGTTGATTACGCTATAACGCGAGACACCTGATATTTGTTTTATAGCTTATGCTTGTTAAAGCCATTCAGCACATAGTTTTGAATCACGACCAAGTATTCGGGCGATTCTGCATCATTTCCAGCGACTATGTCGTTAAGGCGCGAATTGAGAGTGGGAGATCTGGGGTTTGGTGAGCCAGGACCGTTCTCCCTGACTGAGGTTTGTTCCAGGTTTTCCTGTCCTCATAAATGGCAAATACCAGGAAGGTACCCTAAAACTTAGGCCTGGAAGCTTTCTTTAAAAAAAATGCTTTCCCAGTTTTTCATTTCATTTCATGTATCGTCAATGTCCATCGCCTGTGGTGCCTCAGTAGTTAAAATGAGCGTGACACACTGTTAAAGAAAAAGGCTACGAACGGAGACAACTACAAAGCTGGGAGTTTATTAACTTTTGCATGGAGGCGGAAAATAAAGTATTTGTGTTGTTAAAGAGTATAA
This sequence comes from Metallyticus violacea, assembly GCA_030762175.1. Classification (NCBI taxonomy): domain Eukaryota; kingdom Metazoa; phylum Arthropoda; class Insecta; order Mantodea; family Metallyticidae; genus Metallyticus; species Metallyticus violacea. Next base: position 73,906,776 of record CM060830.1, read on the forward strand.
TGCCAAATGACACTATAATACAAATTTAAAAATCACTTTGAAGGCAAATTAAAAGAAGAAAAAGAAAAACTGACTAAAAGAAAAGGATACGTCGCAAAAGCAGACACAGGTGGTGAGTCAGCAGTGAAAGGAAGTGGTGAAATTTGCTATTTACTGGCGAAACATTGTACCTTTCATGAAGGTTTCTTCTTTAAGGGAGGCAGGATAAAAGTGGCTGAAAACGTGTATCAAATAGGTGGAAGTGTTTCTAGAAACCCGTTGTCTAAAATCACAAGTTTTTTAAAGAGTAAATGAAATTGTTGAATGGGCGTATATACATGTCCGGCAAGAGCTGCAAATCGAATGATTTTCAATCCATAATTATTTTAATATTTCTTTAAATAATAAACTGAAATAAATTCTATAAATTACTTCAACCTTGTCTTTAAAAGTTGCGTCTTGAATGATATACCCCGAAGCATGGGTAGTGACATAAGGGCACATTTCCGCATTCACCACAAATCATGTTGTTTCGTTGCGTGCGTCTCTTTTGCGGCATACCGCACATTTCCGAAACGGACGCAACCGTTTTTCCCGTACACGGTATCCGTTAGGGAAAATGAGGATGGCAAGATTTTTAGAATTTCTACCCCCCCCCCCTTTGTGTACAGGCCTCTGAATTTGGTAGCTTGCAATTAGGCTACGAGCAATTGATAAGCGAAAATGCAGATATGTCATTGTTTTTGTGAGTTTAGAGCTATTCAAATTACCAAGCAATTGTATATGGTGATATGGAACATGTGGAAAAAATAGTTTTTATACCATTTTACAGTTTTTCGTAAATGCCTGTAATACATGATTGAGAAAATCAACACCATCCATATGCATATTGCATTTATGTATATTATCAGGCTTGAAAATTGTCATTTTAGTTTTGGCTATAGCTTTCCTGTATCGTGCATCAAAATTGTATAATTGTAATTAGATAAAGCAGTAACTAACTACCCTTCTATTCTATCAAGCAATGTAAGTCAAAGGTGGAAGATGACGTACCTCCCCTTTCCCCCTCTCTTTAGAACCGGTAGTTTGACAATCCAATACGATTTGAGGTCAAATCTTCGAGCATAAGCCCATATACATTTGTTTTTAGTAATTATGAAAGCTACTAAATTTTCAGAAAAAACTTGGTAATAAATCAATTGGTTGATTGTCACTTGTGAGCTGTACCCATAGGTTGTACTACGAAAAACGTGTCTTTTTATGCCGCAATGGTTTTCGGAATCCATAACCCTGTCTCTCTAGGTGAAACCATGACTCGAACTGGGAATAACAGGTTTGTAACTTTGTAATTCATTGTCAAGTGAACCTTGCCTCAGTATTTAGCTGAAACGAAAATATCCCCAATAAACAAACCCAAACATAGGGAACAAGAACAGATTCCAGTATGAAATTGCTAATTTGTCTATCTCAGCAGCTGAAAATTGTATAGCTAACCTGAACATAAAACCTACGCTTATTGTGTCATGCAAACACAATCATATGATTCAAGCACTTCGTGTAGGGTCACACACGTGTTGTACATGAAAATCTACTCTCCACGAACGATAAAGAAGTGTGTGTAGGGCTGCTTCGCGTTACGTCAAACATTTCAATATTTATTACAGTTGTGTGTGCTGGCTCAGCTAAAGAGCTTGCAATGCTTATAAACACTAGTGTTGAATAGTAGTAGCTTAAGATAAACAAAAAGTAGAGAATTCTTTTAGCTCCACAAATTGCAAATCTACAGGTAAAATACACTACAAAATTGACTTTTTTGTGCATTTTGCAAATAAATACAGTAATACTTGTTGTAGTTGGCTCATACTGCATTTAATGCCTTTTAATTCCATTTCTGTTTCATTAAAATATGATAAAAAACTAAGCAAAATATAAATGTTTGTTCTATAGGGTAGAAATTTTAAACGCCTAGATCTGTCTATTGGGTATACGGGAACAGTCAGTGCGGTTTTTTTTTTTTTGAGTAGTGTTTAACGCCCGTTTTTACTACTGAAGTACCATAGGCGATGGACACTGATGATACATGAAATGAAATGATATATTGGAAAAGGATATTTTTTAAGGAACGAAGCGTTCCAGGCCTAAGTTTAGGGTACCTACTCGGCATTTGCCAGTTATGAGGATTGAGGAAAATCTGGAAAAAACCCAGTCAGGGAAGACGGTACTGGCCGGATTCGAACCCTAGACCTCCCGCTCATGAGTCCGTACCTTAACAACTTCGGCCACCCGTGGCGGTCGGGATTCGAAACCCTGACCTCCCCCACGAGTCCGTGCCTTAACGACCTCGGCCACCCGTGGCGGTCGATACATGAAATGAAATGATAAATTGGGAAAGGATATTTTTTTCAAGGAAGGAAGCGTTCCAGGCCTAAGTTTAGGGTACCTCCCCGGCATTTGCCAGTTATGAGGACTCAGGAAAACCTGGAAAAAAAAAAAATAAACTAGCCAGGGTGGACGGTCCTGGCAGGATTCGAACCCCAGACTTCCCGCTCAAGAGTCCGCGCCTTAACGATCTCGGCCACCCGTGGCGGTCTGTACGGGTTTAAATGGCCATCGGGCAACGAGTTTACCGCTGGAGTTGCCCACTGGGCGGCTTCGATTAGTGACCTTTCGCTCGGGTTCAAATAAAACAAAGCCGAATCTCAATTCAGTTATCTCATTTCAACAGCGAGATTACTTTTACTGTAAAACGTCGCAGTTGGTTACTAGAGAGTTCCATTTAGTCCTCCTTCGTCCGGGTTCGAATAACAAAATTGCACTACAATAGCTATAGGTAAAGTTCTTTCTCTGGGTGAGATTGGCTTTTTCTGTACAACGTCGCAACTGTTCATTAAAGATTTTCCATTTAATCACTCACATCCCCCTTCTACCCCATTTCATATTGCACATGTAATGATATTGCATGCTTCGAAGTGGCACTTGTTTTCACGGACCATTGCTGGTCAATTGCGAAAGTTTATAGAAAAAACGATTATCGTCACTAAATTCAGAGGTAAATACACACCCTATAACTGCATTTGAACCGAGGGTTTTCCTTATTAGTAACACAGAGGCTCACTTATTGGGTACGAAGCGTAGCGACATCGAAGCAACCGAGCTAATGCCTCCGGGCAACGCTTGGCATGTTTGACTCTATTTTTATTTCGCCATTTATCTTTTTATGCTCTCAACCTCCTTGTTCTTTGTCTGATAGGTTTCCCCTTGTTTGACATGGTAAAATGTGACTGAGTAATGGCGTAACTCCCAGCTACTGTGTTATCAAGTAGGACAAGAGCTGCTCGGGGAAGAGCCATTGGATGAGCTGTTACCTTCCTGAAGACGATTAGGTCCCTCTGTCTAGACTCTGGGAGTGTGTACCTGAAGTTGAGAATTTTCGGGTCAGAACAACTCGCCTAAGCTGGGGCAGTGCCCAGGAAACAGCCTGCCATCGGAGACAGTTGCAATGGCGGAGGAAGAATTTGCTATGGCCATTAATAATTCTCGCTAAAAATAAAACGAAAACAGTGGATGTAAGGCAGGTAACTGAGATGTCATTCCCTTGTTACTTAGTGATAAGTAGAACAAAAGATCATTCTTATGTCGCGTCAATCCGTTTATTATTCAGAAGGGTTTAGATAACATCCTTCGACCCGTGAAATCGTGTAACAGTGGCCGAGCGGTTTAGAAGGCATTGTTCTTCTGCGTAAGCTCCTGTGTTCAAAGTGCAACACAATATTTTTTATTATTATTATTATTATTATTATTATTATTATTATTATTATTATTATTATTATTGGTTTTATAAATGCATGCATTGAAACATTATGATGACTTAGTATATTATATTTTAACGTATTATTTGAGTATTATGACATTAGCTATGCACACACAAAATTAATATCGTTTGTGAACCCTCACATGTATTATTGCACGCAATCTTCGGAGCATGTATGATATCAGTATTTCTACAGTAACGTAGACGAGAGCCTAAAATATCCCCGGCTTTCAATTTGTGTCCATAAGCCATCTTTTGTCCTTCTTGCATGTGCAAGGAATGAGTGTGCAGCATATTGAATTTTGATAGAACAAATTCTGAAGGAGATATAATATTCATATATACATATATAAAATTTAAACTTAATGTTGGCTATGTGCAGGAAGCAATATTGCAAAACTAATTTGTCATAATATATTAAAAGGATTATTAAAAAAAGTGTTCCATGACGTGATGCGAACCACTTCACTGTACACTCTGCCACTGAGCTAACAGAACACACATACTAGACAGCCTCTTTAGTGTATGTCATTCATACAATTGCTGCAGTGGCTACACAACCTTGCTATGTGGCGACTGTAACGAGGACCTAGAAGAATTTTGCATTTTGGTCGAGCACTTCGAGATCGTATTTATTTCTGCTGCTAATGAAGCTATTTCCTTGTCGTCTTCCTACCCCAGACATTTTCCGGTTCCTTGGTGGACCGACGAAGCCAGGACGCATTGCGTGCACATCGAGGTGCTCTTAAGAGTGTTTCGTCGTCACCCTCAAGAATTCCGCACATTTAAGTTGCAAGTGAAATCGAGGGGATCCATTGCCTTCGACATCCGAGAGTGTTATAATGTCCCATTCACTGCCAGGGGGTATGCGCTTTCTACCTCTCGGCATGGAGTTCCGGGGCCAGATGGTATATATGCTGCTATGCTATAGCACAAAAGTCATTACTCCAAATAAACATCGCATTGGGTGTGACGGCGTGTTCCTGTGTGCTTGGCGTCTTACCAATACAAAAACCTTGAAAGGACACTTCCAGTTACCGTCCAATTTCCTTCCTCCAGTTGCGTATGCAAGGTGATGGGAACGCATGATAAACGGGCGGCCAGAATCGCAACCACTAACGTCTAATGCTGTTTTCAATGTTGCCGCCCTTCTTGATCATTTGGCTTCTCTTTTCACCCATATTATGGTTTCCGTGTTCTTTGATCTGGAGAAAGCTTATGATACCTGCTGGAGAAGTGGTATTTTCGTAGGCTTCATGATTGGCATATTCCATCATGGATTGTTTACCGCCAGGGATTACATCGTTGCTGTTTGTCGACGACTTTGCAATCTTTCTTCTCAGCCACTTGTCTTTTGGAACGCCGCCTGCAATACTGTTTTGGAACGTCTATGCTTGGAGCGACGCACGGCTTCCTTTTTTTTTTTTTTTAACCCTCTCCTGCTGAGAAGACCGTTCGCGCGAATTTCGGGCGCTGTCTTTTCTTTCGCAGAACGAAGTTTATCTCCTTGGCTTGGTTTTTGATAGGAATATATGCTGGTCGTTTATATATAGCACAACTGAAAAGCCAGTGTTAACGTTTTCTTGTCTTTTGCGTGTTTTAAGTGGCACATTCTAGGGACCTGACCGGATGGTGCTTTTGCGTCTATACCGTCGAATAATCCGATCCAAAATCGATTATGGTTGCATTATGTGTGGCTCTGAGCGACCTTCAATACTTCGTTGCATTAACCCTATTCATCACCGGGGAATCGTGTCGTGACAGGAGCCTTTCCTATGAATTCTATGCCCATCCTGTGCGTGAAGTTGGGTGTACCTCCTCTGTCCATCATAAGAGACATTTACTTGGTGCATACAGTTGCTTCACACCTTATATACTACTAAGTCTCTGGCTAAGCCTCCCGGCTATCGGTTTCGGGAAATAAATTGGATATTGCTAGCTTTTTCGCACTTAAGAAGAGCTTGTTATCCCCCTTGGTTATTAGCAGAGGTGCCCATTCATCTTGGACTTACGTCCTGCCCGAAATCCTTGACCACAGCCTCCATGATTCGTAAGCATTATGGCGCGATCCGCTCTGCATTTGAGGGCTGTAACTTTATCTATACAGACGCTCAAAAACACACACAGTTTTTGGATGTGCTTTCGTTTTTAGTGGGTCTAGGCTTAATTTTGATTTTTACTGTGCGACAAGTATTTTAATGGCAGAATTTAAAGAGATTTATAGATAGATTTTATTGTATCCGAACAGCGGCTGGGGACTCGGTAATTTGTTCTGATTCCTAGCTCTATTGAGCTTTCGCCAGCTGTACAATTCCCATCCTCTTGTACAGAAAATCCAGAATGCACTACGCGCTAGTTGACGCAAGTGTGAACGCAACACTGCTATGGGAATTCAGGGCAACGAGGTCGCAGATGTCGCAGCGAAATCCACTCTTTTAGGCGCTGCCACAATCCAGCGACACGTTTACTCGGGGAGTTTAATGAGCTTTTACGTACAGCCGTTCTGTGGCGCTGGGGCGAAGAATGGCATTTGCTCCGAAATAATAACCTTGGGGAAATCAAATCTGCTCCCTTTTATTGCTTTACCTCTTCTTGCGTAGTTCGTCGCGAAGAAATGGTTTTAGCACGTATACGGATTGGGTGTTTTAGTCACCGTCACATTTTTAAGGGCAAATCTCCAGCCAGCCCAAAATGCGACCACCCCTATACAGTGCGCCACATTTTAATTGAATGTCATGACCTAGCGACGTTTAGAACTTACATTGTTTGCCTTCCTCTCTTGAAAAAGTTTTTGCGCAGTCGAGAGCGAGAGCTCCGTTTTATACGTATTAAGTTTCATTTTATATGTGAGGGTTTCCTTTTTAGCGCATTTTAAGCCTATTTATTTGCTGACTATTGTTGGTGTATTTTATTGTCTTTATTTTGTGCATTGTTGATGCTTTTGACCTTGTTATTTTTAATGGGGTTTTTACTTTTATTCGCCAAATACGTGTATTTTTTTCTGCGTAGTATTCAGTGTATATAGTTTATTTACTTGTTTTTTATTACTGGCGCATTTTGAGTATTTGGACGCGAATGAACTTAGCAGTTTTGCACCCTTAAACCATAATCATCATCACTGACAGATAAGAGATTACGGTTTGCATATTTCACTCCCTCGAAAGAGAAAACTAACAATTACGGGCATTAGAAATGTAACAACTGCAGAATACTGGAGATGCTGGACATTCTCCTATGACGTTTCAAACTTATAGTTTATAAAAAGTGTTTCACTTCATTTAAGCAGTAATCAGGGGTAATTATCTCTGAAACATGAGCATGGTAAAACTATTATTTTATATACTTATTTTCATCCTTGTAATACATTATAAGTGTTTATTTTCCACGGTAGCGTTTAGTGCTTTACGTATTTTGTTAAAATGCTTACTACACAGTCTTATGTTGCAAGCCACTGCTTGTTTTATGGAATTTAATGTTAATTGCATTTTGCCTGCAATATGAGGACTATCATAATGATATTACAACGATGAAACCAAATTCCGTTAGAAGAATTGTCACTATGGGATCTGCGGAAAAAAGAAAATGAACGTGCGTAAGATAGCACGGCGCAACAAAACACAAATGTGCATACAAAATGGAGTCACTCCGTGTTTAATGCGGCTTTGAAAATCTAAGTCCATCTGCAGAAATCCGCCACTGAAGCATACGAAATTATACACCACACATATGATGAAGACCTTCCACATTCATCCGCATTTCGGGGTTTAAAACAATTAAAGGAGAGCTGTATTTCGACCACAAAGCATGGAAGTTCTGATGCCTTGGCCAATTAATGGGAACCGTGACTAAAACAGCTGCCTCATGTTGTGGGAAGAATAATGCTAGATTGATTGGCGGATATGTCAAATATGGTCCATCGCTTTCATCATAGTGTACAATCGCTTGCATCTAAATAATAGATTAATCTGGTTGGAGTTTGCACCACCTCGTTTTTCCAACGTGTTTGCCCAATATTTGGCTTAACCAAACAAAATTTGCCCTTCATATAGTGCGGACATTGCTCCGCATGACTTATTTGTTTTCCTTCTTAAGCCGGAGCTGCGGGAAACGTTTTAGTTTAATTGCTGTTATGAAAACGATTTTGAAATATATGTTCCAGCACGTCTCTAGGACTGACAGAATGGTTAGGCCACAAATAAATGGGTTTCGAAACACACCATTTCTATTTGAACCCCATTCATTTAATTTCGTAAAAAAATAAATATATAAATAAATAATTTTCACTCTTTTTGAGTTGTTCTTGGAATTTTGTTCATATTTTACGGCATATTTCTCTTGTGTTCTGCATTCACATGATTATCTACGACCTTTGGAGCTATAACCTTCACCAAACTTCCTCTTTTCCTTTACATGTTGGGTGTTATTGAAAGAGTACCTAATTAACTACATCTCACTTGTTGCACATTTTCTGCTAGTAATTTCATAGTTTTTGTGATAAGAGTGCCTATCCTAGCAATGGTGCATTTTTTGCAGGTATTTACGAAGTGTTTGACAATAGAGTTATCAGTAACAATATGACTGGTTCGATATCTCGATTTAACCCCTGTGATTATTCTTATTAAAGTTTCTCTGGAAACATTAACAGACAAATCCACACACGATATACAAACTAAAGACAACATTTTAATTAAATTTTTTAAAGAACTAGGAAGGGTAACTGATAATTTGTAACTAGATGCCAGAAACGTGTGAAAAATAAATGCAGTAAGTTCCAGCTTCTCCTTGCATGGCATGGCCTTTAAAGTGTAAATATATAGTATTTTATTAACAGTCACGCATGAAAACTGTTATTCCGCTGGCCGAGAGCAGATTGTAGCCCATGAACCCTCCGCCTCTTTTTTTTTTTATATAGTTTTTAACGCCCGTTTTTACTACCGAGGCACCATGGGCGGTGGACGCTGATAATATATGAGATGAAATAATAAATTGGGAAACAATTTTTTTCTCTCCGCATCGCTAATTTGCATGTATTATTCGCTTTTTTAATTTAAGTATGACAAAATTTAGGCACGGACGTAATAAAACGTACGATTATTTCTGCATCACTTCTCTGCTCTCCATTCAGCGTAAGAGTCTATGGTCCCGCAGGTGGTTTGTAAGTGAAAAGCACTGTCTACACGTGTCACAAACTAGTGGTTTTTGTTTAGATTTTTTTCCTGTATCAAACTTCGATTAAAAACGTTTGGTCATCTCTGCAAATGTGGTTTATTCTGGTGTTTTGCAACAGAGAACGGCAAAGCAAGCGTCTTATTACAAGCACTGCAAGCGCAAGTCTTTACCGTTAAGTGTACGTTTTAGTGTTCCTTCAGATGTTGCTTTCTCGAGAAACTTTCCACAGACGTCACACACATGACCTTTCGAGGACATGCACTACTTTATCATACCTCGAGTTGCGCCGTCTTGTGAATGGCTTGTTCGCAGAGATCACAGACGTACGGTTTCTCAGAAGAACGTGTCAATCGGTGTTCTCTAGGATATTGAATTCTTGCAAAGCATTTACCGCAGTCTTCACATATATGCAGTTTCTCTGTGGAATGAATGATCGAGTGCTGTCGCATATGCTTAACCCTAACACACACGTCGCAGATATGGTACTTCTCTGACGAGTGAATGATGTTATGTTCCTTGAGATGCTGTTTCCTACCGCAGATGTCACAAACGAATGGCTTTTCGCCTAGGTGTAATCCGTTGTGCTCACGCAACGAAACTGCATGCACGAACGATTTGGACACCAATCACATGCGTATGCCGTTTGCCCGTGTGCAGTCTCAGGTGCAGCTTCAAATGAGTTGCATGAGTGAAACCTTTCCCACAAAAAAGAAAAGAACATACATGGAGTCTCACACCACTGTATAGGATAACATGTCCCATGTGCCACCCTAGTGAAGGTCTTACCACATGTTTCGCAGGAATGCACCCTCTCTTAGTTAACTTTTTTCGGAGCCGACGTCAAGACTGCAGGTGTTGTTTGCTGTCAGCGTGAAACTTCTCGTGCACCTTTAGCGTGTTTGGGTGCATAAAACTTATGCCACAAATTGAACACGGAAACAGCTCGCTCTTTGTGTGACATACAGCAGACTTTTTCTACATTGCTCTGGTAGGTTCGTTTGAATTTTGCAATTGTACATTGGTGATTTTGGACGCCCGTGCACCCTGTTCTTCGAGAACATCGCATCTGAAACGAAGAGATCTTGCTTTATTGACGTGAATAGTCCTACAGACGCACAACATTAATTACAGCTAATGGTCGATTAGAAAAAAATCACAAACTTTATTATTCATTAACTTTCATATTTTTGATACAAGGCTGATCTTTGTGTTCCTCCCCTAACTATTCCTAGTTTATCTAAAATGTATAATTTTATCTTAATTTGCAATTATATCTCCTTATAGACCTATCGCCTCTGCCCGCGATTTTTTTTTTTTTTTTTTTTTTTTTTTGTGTGTTTAACGTCCGTTTTTACTACTGAAGCACTACAGGCGGTTCTCCCCGCGATGTTTTCACATTTCTACTTTGTAGTCTCATTAAGTCACTGGGAGAAGTTCTAACGAGTAAATAGGGCATTTCAGCAGTTCATTTATCATAATACATAGCTAATAGTTTAAAGAACTGTTCAGAAGATACACTATACCTTGCCTCTCGCCTTTCCGCGACGTTTCTCCTTGAGAAATCTTTCAATTATATTAATTTTGCATAATAATGGCCTGTTATTATGATTCTTCCCTACCTACAAATAACCAGAACACCTTAAGACACATAGCACCCAAAAAAGACAGCATGATCTTGATTTAATGGCTGCACCCTGAACTTCTTGGAGGATGGAGACGCCGTAATTTTCCATTTCTTTTGATTTCAAAATCATAGTGAAGGACCCATTATTAATCCAGTCATAAACCTGTAGAGATATATTTGTACGTCCACGAAAGGTACCTATATCGCAATTAATTTTTCTCATTTCTAATTATTTTGTTAAAATATTATACACAGAATGTATGCGATATCATTTGCTCTACTTTATCTACAATAGTCGCTCGTCGATCTTGCAACGTTAAATCATTCACCTAATTTTTCTCTACTATGAAAATTACCCAAGAACACTAGCTAGCATGCTTATCTTCACATAATGTTTTACAACTCCTACAAAACTCACAAATCTCTCTTTTTACAATTTTACTTTAAATTTCTGGCATATCTTGATTAATTTCAGAAGCAGCATTCCTTCGCTTGTAGATTTAACACGGAACTTTGTTCGATATGCTACTTTTCCTAACGAGCAAGCACCTTCATTACTACGCAATAACACACAACGACAGAGTTCGTGGAGCCGTTGCCAATCTTTTTCGGCATAAGGTTGGAAAGTTCATGAAAAGGTTTGCAGTATTTCAGAGGACGACTCTACTAAGAGTACATATAAAACAGAAAACAGTCATAATTATGGATCCAACAATTCGCTAGAAAAAGAGTCGGTCCTGATGGTCTAGTGTAAACCATACTTGCCTCGTAGACCCAAGATTGCGGTTCAATCCGGGCCAAGGTCGACGGATTTTTCGGGCGTAAAAATCTTAAGTAAAGCTTCTTTCGGAAAGGAAGTAAAGCCTTGGGTCCCGTGTCGTACTTTTAAGGCCTGAAAATGAGCCTCAAGCCTGAAAGAAGAGGCCTCTGAGCAAAATTTGTCGCCCGTTTCACGCCTTGAATTGAATGGGACGCTGATGACCTGAGACGTTAAAGAGCGTCCGTAAATAAAACAAATCAACAAAGCATGAAAAAGGACAACAGCGAACTTCAGCAGGTGGATAAAGAGGGGAAATAAGTTATTTGTGGAGCTATTTATTTGTGCTCCCCTTTTAGTATTATATATAGCATTCTTGTTTTCGTGGTAGTAGTCGCTTATATTCGGTGCTCAAGGGCATTTTTAAACTTATTTATACCTCCTTTAAGGAAAGTTTAATACCTTTTTAGAGATCCAAAAGATCACTCAATTTCTCAAATACTCATTATAAATTGTTCTGGGAGTTTTATTTAATACTGAAAATCTTGAATTTTTTCGCTAACTGTATTGAAGTTTCATTGATTTTCTATCTTTTTATATAATTTTACCTCATATATAATGCATTTTTTACACACTTCATTTAACATGATGATTTTCGGATCTTTGTTATCACCCTTTCTTTTAAGAACGGAAGATCTGTTTTATGTACATAGCTATGACATAATGCAAAAAGTATGGTCTTAAAACAGCGTACGGAGCATTTATACATTTCAGGCATTCTCCTGCAATAAAATGAACTATTAGATCAAGTATAAAGAGCAAGAAAGCTTAAGATTGATAATGCGCAGTCACCCACCTTACGTTTGTATATTGATGTAGTTTACAGAACGAAAGATAGTAATTATGGATTATTAGGTATTACCCTTATAAGATGAGAGATAAAAACAAAAACCTATAAAAAAGTTCCTTTGCTGAAATATTTAACCTGTCCTGCCGTATAAAGTGCTTAGTCAATTTATGTACGAATAATGTGAAGGAAGTTCTTGAGCATCATGTACACAGAAATCTCAGCTGATGAATGCTATTTATGTCACCTATGAGCAATAGTTTTCTGATCAATTTAATGGGACCGAGTACATTTGTGCTCAAAAGAAGGCAGAAAGGCATTATTTACCGCCAATGCCGCACTACATAATCCGCCTTTCCTTTATTTCCTTCCTTGCATGACGCCTTTTCTTGGAATTTTCTCCAATACAGTGATTACCGCTTATTGGTTGGAGCATGTAGCGGATGGTAAAGTAAACCGTATGAACTCGAACTAACTTTACTTAATAGAAAGGAATGTTCATCATTAAAGATATCTGAATATGCAGAAAATTAAGCGAAGATTTTTTTTTTAATTCTTGACATATCACTACAGTATCTCTGGGAAATAGAGAGGTGAAATCAATGAGGGATACATTTTCTGGTAAACACCATCTTATTCAGAATCATTTCGATGATGATCATAGGTGATGTGTATAAATAATTTTAAAAATAACACCAAGAGGTTAAATTGAAAAATCCAAGTTTTATGATTTAACACCTTTATTCAAGCTGCCAATTTCTATTTCAAAGATGCAACAAAACGTATGTACATGTAGATACGAGGGTAGGTCCACAAGTTTCCGGCTTAACCATTTTCTAAGTATGATAAAGACAAAAGTTATATTTCACCTTTCAATATTGTTATCCTTTACTGCAATACACTTCTCACATCTTTGATTTAACATTAAAAATAGTCAGAAGCTTTATTTGCAAAATGGGCAGAAACAGTATTCATCACTCCTTCGTCACACTTACATATCCTTCCTAGAGTTTTGAGCAGAGGAAATGGTCACTGGGAGCTATATCCTAGCTCTATTAGGGTGGATGGTCGATCTCCTTGAAGCCACATTTCTTCACAGCTTCCTTTGCAACAAGAGCTGTGTGCAGGCGCGTTGTAGTGAAGAAGGCGCACACCACCACTCAGTTTTCCTCGCCTTTTCGCTTTGATGGAAGCACATATGCAGTAGGCCAGCATAGTATTCCCCATTTACTGTGGTGTTCCTCTCCTTGAAGTAAATGAAGGGTATTCCTTCACAGTACCAAAAGATTGTGGCCATGATGATCTTGGCCTTTAAAGGCGGTGCTTCGCCAGGTTCACATCGATCCTCTTTTGGACAACGGATCAGAGTAGAAGACCATAGTTTCATTTCCTGTAACAATGGTTTGCACAACTTCTCTCTCGTTGCCAGGGCACAGCTTCATAAATGTCTGAATCAGATGAGTAGTTGCTGAGGAAAGAAGTCTAGGCACCCATCTTGCACTAACCTTATTCATGTTTAAATGTTCATGAATAATTCCAAGGACTGTTGTTTTAGAAAGGCCTAACCTTGCTGCTATTTCTTTGAGCCTCACTCTTCCACAATTTCTCCTTTCACAAGAGCGATGTTTCAGGAGTGAGCACCTCCAAGGGCCGACCTGCATGCTCTTCGTCCTAAACGCTTTCTCGTAAAATTTTGGCCCATTCTTTTCGGTAGAATATGGGAGGGATCTTTCCCATATACACCGTCCAATCGCTGTTTGATTTCATTTGGAGTAAGTCCTTCTTTTGTGAAGAACTTATAACAGCTCGATACTCTATGTTGAACATATCACAATCTTCTACACATATCATTCTTAAAGCAACTATACCTGAACAACTGAACACAGTGGAGTGGGAGTTACAGCTGCAATTATTTACTTAACAGACACCAGATAAGGGTTTTGTGAAGGCGACAATCCTTATCGGCGAGGCCGGAAGCTTACGGACCTACCCTCGTACCATGCCAATTTAAATTTCTTACTAGAACCTTTATCTAAATGTGTGAAGGACTTCTCAGCAATTCAAAGCATCTCTTAGGCAGGATGTGCTGCAACATAAATATGAAGACTGCATTGTGGATCTGATGCTGCTGTATATTTGAAAAGTATGAATGAATGTTTCACTAGGATTTTCGTATTCTGTATACTGGTTTTTCAAAATACCGCAAAAATTAAGCCTATGATGTCTGGATATGTTTCATCCTGCCTTAGTTGTCCAGCATGCTTCTTAGTTCTATATTTTCCTTGTTTCTCTGCATCTGCAAGTCCTGTAGTTTAGCTCCTTAAGTAATCAGTTTTCTTTGATTCACATCTCTCTGTATTTCTAGCAATTTCCTTGTGCAAATGCAATTTCCATTTTACACTATCTTCTTTCAGACATTTTTTTTTCTAAGTGTAGCATACACTGCAAATGAATTATGGCACTGAAACCATATTGAATATATTATCTTTTGACTTAATCACCGGCAAAGCATTCTTACTGCAAGTAGTGGAGATTGCCCGAGTACCGGACAATAGCAAGTTAATCATTGTGCGTTAGATAGCAAGCACAGGCTTATGGTTATGTGCGTGTGGCAATCTCGGGTTTCACAACCCACACATCTGCTCCGCATTCTTTTGCGCTCTGGCGTTGCCGCTAGGAGCAGAACGAGATGACTGCGGCAGACTGCGCAGACAGTTGGACGGTCTAGTACTAGCAGCCCCACGAGTAGGGGTCCTATGTGCGGCTAATGCCAACTATTGTAAATATGTGTATAGTGTCTGATATATGTGCGTTGAATAAATAGGAGCACTCAGAGAAGGTTCTAGTTATTAGTGGTTAGCCCTGCCCTCTCCTTTCATAATCACACTGGTGACACCGATATCGTAACGCATCATGTCTGACGAAGAAAATCGACGTCACGAAGGCCCCATATACAGAGTGGCCGTTCGCCTACCACCCTTCTGGCCGCATCGACCAGCTCTATGGTTTGCGCAAGCCAAAGCAAATTCGAGCTCGCCGGCATAACTGGCGAAAAAAATCAAACACACCACCGGTTCGCGGTAGAAGAGGAAGGACGCCATTATCACTACGCCGGACAAATCGTACTAGACACTGAAGTCCGAACTAGTTGCCCGGCTATAACTTCCAAGGAGATGTGGGTGAGACAACTTATGACTCACGAGAAGATGGGAGACCGATAGCCATCTCAGTTTCTTCGGCACTTGAAAAGGGCACTGGACATCACTTTCTACAAAGCATCTGGTCGAGTCGTCTTCCTGCAAACCCACAACAAACCATTATCCACCAGTGAGAATCTGGAAGCTAAGGGAACTTAGCGCGCCTGGGCGACGCAATCGTCTGCAGCCGAATGGCGGGTCGGTTTAGAGTTACAAGGTACCGTCCTAATGCAAAAACCCACGGGTGGCACAGACCTCTGTGTTACACCCCTGGACCCAGGGCTTAGTAAACCCGATGCAATCTGCCAGTCCAACGTGACCTCTACTCTGTCGTCCAGTGGGCGGACAAAGTTTACGAGGTAAACGTTGGCCCCACTACCTTCTTCTACCGTCGGAGCCGTCGCGTCCTATTCGGACACCAACGACCTCCTGCAACGGATCGAGGACCTCGCACGCCCGACATCGCCGTCGCTCGAGCTCGCGAGATCCGCGACGCGAAAGCCGTTCTACAAGAGTTCCATCTGCTGGTAGCACCAACGTTTTAAGGAGAAGACACAGCGATGCACCACACCCTGTTCTTACGGTCAGCAGGAAAACTCGAACAGCAGCCGCTAGTGGCGGCAAACGGCTGCCCTCCTTCCCATGTCCACCTTTTCGTCACTGATAAGCTCACCAAAAAAACCGGTATCTGATAGACATGGGTTCAGACATCTGCGTGTTAAGCCAATGGGTCAACCATTCCCACCTTGGTTGGTTGGTTCCAGTTTCAAGATCATTCACTAGAGCATTCCCATGAACGAGGTCCTGCACGAGTTCCACGATCTCGTCCGGTCATCTGGACAACCACAAGAGGTTCAGCACAACACTGTCCTCTTCATTCGGACAATACCCGGCCCACCAGTTTTCTGTCGTCCACGTCGGCTCGCCCCACACCGGCTCAGAATAGCGAAAATCGAGTTCGATGCAATGCTTCAATGAGTACCGGCGGCGTTCGGGGAGTTCCGGTCGTCGGCTCTGCATCTCGTGCCCAAGAAGGTCAACATATGGCGGCCGTGCGGGGATTAAGAATGCTGAACGCTCGAACCATCTCAGATCGGTCCCCCGTCAGGTAAATCCACAATATGCCCACCAACTCGCAGGATGCATCGTGTTCACCAAGATCGATTTGGTAAGGAATACAAACAAATCTCCGTCCACCGAAATGATATCCGAAAACAGCAATCATAGCGTCTTTCGGGCTGTTCCAAATTCCATATTTGTCTTTTGGCCTGTAGAACGCGGACGAGCTGCTACATGACATGGATTTGTACTTTTCGTATTTGGACATTTTGATAGCATCTAAAAACCTCCGAAGAGCACAAAGAACACCTGCGACCACTCTTTCGAGGAGCAAAGGGTCCTCAACAATCCCGAAAAATGCATCTTTGGTGCCCCAAAAGTAACCTTCCTCGGTTACCAGGTCTATGCGAATGATTCCCGTCCAATAGAAAACAGAATTACTGATCTCTAGGCTTATGCCCCTCCTCAGACGGTACGACAGCTCCGCAGGTTCCTCGGTATGACCAACTTCTATCAACGTTTCCTATGCAATGCTACCGCGGTCCAAGCTTAACTCCACGCACTTCTGTCAGGCACCAAGGTCAAAGGATTCCAGCCAATTAACTGGACGCCTGAACTTTACCCTTGTGAAGATTGCAAAGCAGGTCTTTCGCACGCCACCCGCCTGGAGCACCCGACTCTTCCGCTGCCTTGGCATTAGCTTCGGGTTCCGCAATTGGGGCAGTTTTACAACAGACTCGGGGAATATTGGAAACCGCTCACTTCCTTCTCGAAGAAGTTATCTCAACAGCAGTAGCAATATAGTGCTTAATTGGGAATTTTGAAGTAATTACGAAACCGTAAAGCAGTTCCATCACATGCTGGAGACCCGCCAGTTCACCATATTCACAGACCACAAGCCTCTAGTATTTGCTTTCCTGTAGGAAACCGACAATCTTTCACCCCGCCAGTTTCGGCATTTGGACTTTATATCCTACTTCTCAACAGCCATTGAGCACATTTCAGGAGTAGGCAACGCCGTAGTCGATACTCACGCGTTGACTCTGTTTCAGGAACCATCAACCTCCACGACCAGGCTAACTCATATGAACGGGAGTTAGAAATTCCACTGATGCAGTCCGTGATTTCTCTGCAGCTACAGAAGGTAATCAATCCTGCCACCCCGACCGAGCTGTACTGTGATACTTCTTTCGGCTTGTCACGTCACCCTTCCGACTAAGTTCTTCATCATTTTACACAATCTCAGCCACCCTGGAGCCCGAGCCACCTTTCAGTTAGTGACTCAGCGCTTCATGTGGCCAGCATCCGGAATGATTGTCGCCTATGGGTTTGCACCTTCCTACCTCGACAGAAAACTAAACTCTCTCGGCACATCTGTACACCTCCGGCTGAGTTTCCTATTTCCCAAGGCCGTTTCTTACATATTCACATCGATCTGATCGATTTGCGTCCTCGATTGTCGTTATTTCCTAACCGTAATAGACAAATTTACCCACTGGCGAGAGGCGATTCTTCCACCAGACATCACGGCGAAACCGTTCCCAAAGCTCTCCTCTCTGACTGAATTGCCCGTTTTGGCTGTCCTCAGCAGATAAGCACCGACTAAGGACACAGTTTACCTCAGAGCTTTTCCGATCGCTCTAAAAATTGCGTGGTTATCCAGCTGTCCAGGACCACGGCATGTCACCCCAGGCAGCGAATGGCCTGGTCAAACGTCTCCACCATTTCATGAAGGCCGCCATCATGTGTCATGCCAACGAGTCCTGGACGGACGCTTTTCCCCCTCGTCCTCTTGGACCTGAGAGCAGCATATGAGTATATGAAATCTTCTTCAGCCGAACTGGTGCGAACCTTAGGGATCCCCGTCGAATTTTTGCCACGCAGGGTCACGTCTTGGAGCCACCATACCGTGAACCCAACCATACCGGAACGGTCCGACAAGATCTTTAAAATCCGATCCGCGGCAAGCCAGTACCAGTGTCGATAGACCGCGTAAAGCCTGACTTTCTCCTCATGGAGTCCGACGCCGTACCAGGCCCGACGCACACTCTAAGACAAGTTCCACCCCCAAACTTGTAGACAGGTACTGCTGAGGAGACATGGTCTGCGAAGTAGGGACGCAGAGTCCGATTCCCGGACTTCTGTCCCTGAAATATTCACCTGCGCGAGGGTATGGTGTGACAACCTCGGGTTTCACAACCCACAAATCTGTTCCGCATTCTCTCGCCCCCTAGGAGCAGCACGAGATGAATGGAAGTCCTGTGCCCTGCGGTAGACAGTTGGACAGTCGAGTACTAGCGGCGCCGCGAGTAGTAGCCCTCTGTGTATCTAATGCAAACTACTGCAAATATATTTACTATTGTTATATGAACTGTATGTGTTATATGTGTGCTGAATAAATATAGGAATCAGAGAAGTACTAGTTTTCTATTTTTTTCTTTCCTCATGTTCAGTCCCAGTACCGCTGAATGTTCAGTACTGGGACCTGGAGCCTGGTTGAGTTCCAGTTCTGGTCAAAAAAATAATTGACATGGCAAATAAATTAGAGTCGCCGTTTGTTTTCAAGGAATTTTAGGAATCTGTTCCAATAGAAGTGGCTCTTTCAGTCATTATGGCTGTTCCTTTGAAATTTTCACCCAACTTAATCTAAAAAATCTACTCGTGAGTGATGATCTGCAAAGTAAGATTGCTGCAAGCAAAATGAGATATTGACATCCATGCCCTATAAAGAATGACTTGTAAAGAAAGTATCAGTTAAATACCTGAAGAAAGAATAAACAGCCTTTAAAAAGAGTCTTCATAAACATAAGCCAATCTCAGTATCACCTCAATTAATTGGAGTTCAGGCTTTTAATATGCATGATATAGGGTTTGAAAATTGGCGTTCCTAAGTACAAAACTTGTATAGTTATATTTTTTTCTTTAATATTTTTATTGAAATTTTATTTACATGAACTGTATATATCTATCTTTCATTTAAGTGTAGAAAACGTTCCCTTTATTCCAGTAATCTAAGTTAAAGGAATTGTATATATACATTTGAAACCATATAAAATGTCCTTTCAATTAATGCAGCAGAAAAAAATCCAACTTTCTACAACAAATTTAAGAAGATATTCAAAAAACATGATTTAATGTTAGCCCCAAAGAACAAATATAACTTCAAAAAATTATTAGGTTGCACAGCAATAGACACCATACCAACAGAACATAAATCAGGAATTTATGAAATCAAATGTGCAGATTCTAATCAATTCAAGTAGTCAGTCAACAGCTAATGATAGAAGCAATTAGCTTCCAAAACATGTCCAGTATAATGTAAGTAAATGGTGTTAGTGTGAAAGGTTTGAATACATTAATGCAGGATATATTACCACTCATATTCTACACAACTTACTAAGTACAATTTATTCAGTTAGTTTATTATGAGTAAATTGGAGTGTAACACAATTTCATGTTAATGCAAATAAGCTGCTGGAGTCCAATAAATAAATAAATGAGATTTTGAGAGGTATTTGAACAAAAGTTTTAGGTTGATTTTTAGTTATTAGATGATTTTCTTTATATTTTAACTTCATTTTACAGATTTTTCAAACAGTTTTAAGCTATCACAAACTATATCTTGTTCAGGTTCTTGAGATGAACATCTCCAGTATCCATAAAATTATTAAAATTAAGGGAAAGAGCAATACATTTTACATTAGATATTGAAAAGAATGGATGGATTCATTTTTACATTAGAAGATTATAAAATATAATAACAGTTTGCCTTTGGAACATATAGGAAACCTACCACAGTGACAATTACATTAAGAATAATAACTTTAATCTCAAAGCACACCAGCATTTCGTCTAAAATAGCCTTGCATATAGATTAGTGAATGTTCCAATTAGTAAAAAAGAATAAAAAGAAGAATACCAATACATCTTCTACTCAGCATTACATAATGGCTTGCATAAAAATTTAGTAGATAAAATTATTAAAAAGTTTAAAAGAAATAAAGATATCAAAGACACAAGTTTGCATTCACAAATAAAAGAATATGTGCAATTCAAAAACTTTACATATGAACCTAGTATGTTCAATAAATTTAAACAGAAAATAATGTTGTTTGGTTGGTTGCTAGTGGCCATTGGGGATGCTGATATTTATCATCATCATCATCATCATCATCATCATCATCATCCTAGCTTTAATATTATTTTTTACTTGTATGTTGCTATCAAGTTGGCTACAGTTGCTATTCCTTGTTTAGGATAGTACTCGCATCCTTACACAGTGGCAATGGGTGCACTTGACTAGTTTCATCCTGAGGAGATGTTTTGACAGGCAATCATGCCCAACAATTAAGCGGAATGGGGCAACTTAAATTTTTCTTGGTTTCAATATAAGATGTTTGAAAGTCTTTAGATTTTCATATGATTTTCCTTGGATATTTTCTTGTTCTTGTTCAGTTATTAATCTTTTTATGAGTTTCAATTTTGGGAAGTTCTAATTCAAAAGATGGTTTTCATTTTATGGTGCCCCCCCGCTTTTTTGCCAAAGTATCAGCAATCTCATTCCCCTTTAATCCTAAATGGCTTGGGATTCATTGTAAAACTATTTCTGTATTTCTGATCTGGATTGTATGTTATACTTTTCTTATTTCATTTATAGTGTGTGTTGGTGCATAACTGTAATTCATTATACTTTGTAGTGCTGCTTTAGAGTCACTTAAGATAACAATTCTTTTATTAATGTTAGATTTATCAAGTACATTTTGTAAAACTGCTCTAATAGCCATTATTTCACCATCAAAACTGTTAGCATACTATCCCAAAGAAGTATATTCAAAGAATTCTTCACAGTATATTCCAAAGCCTGCTTCTCCATTTTTAAGACATCCATCTATACACACTCTACACCATGTATTTGTCAGATAATAGTTGTTTAGTATACTAAGTGCTGCCAATCTCAATACCTCAGGTCATTCTTTTTGGAGACCATTGTATGCAGATGTAGTTTCACATTAATATCTATATATTATAATGGAACAGTTGGTATAATGGTAGGTTTAGTGTTTATTTTTAAAATTTTGTTTAAATCTTCTTTCTGTATGTAATTTTTGAAAGTCAGTTGTGTTTTTAATTTTTGTGTGCTGTCAGGAATATGAAACCATTTATTCCTGTGTTGATTACTTTCTGATTTCTGTCCCAGTATTGCCGTTTTAATATCTAGCTCTGTTTTAATTAGCAGGTTGGTAGTTATGCTCTGCATTGCAACAATTGGTGTTAATTTTATGAATCCTGTTATTATTCTTAAAGACCTAAATTGTATTGTATCCTATTTAGTTTTAAGTTTGTTGTTATTTTGGATATTATTTCATTTCCATACAGCAAATTGGACTTTATGTATCTTTTTATATGTCATTAAGGAGACCTTTGAATCCTGACCATTTGACACCTGTTAGTCTTCTTAATATGTTGTTCTTCTTATTCATTTTCTTAGTTATTATGTCGATCTGTTCAGAGAAGGAAAGTCTTTTGCCAGGTGTTATTCTATGATACTTAGTGTGTTCTTTCTCTTGATATTAAGTTGCAAATCATCTGTAGTAGTTTGAAGACTGAAAAGTTAGAAAACTGTCTTTTTAATGTTTATTTCCATATTGATAGTGGATGCCCATGTTTCCATTCTATTAATAATTATCTCTATTTCATTTTCTAGTTATTAGTAATGTTGTGTATTCTACTTATTTTTTTTAGCTAATTCATATGGCAATATCATCTGCAAACAATCCCATATTTGCCTTTGGGAAGTCAGTTAATACTTTGTTGATGTCATCTATAAAAATACTAAAGAGAATTGTACTGGAGACAACACCTTGAGGAAGGCCTACTTTAGTCATATGCCATTTAGAAAGGATATTAATCCATTTTATAGATATGCACCTTTGTGATAATAGATGCATGAACTATCTCAACATGCTTC
Organism: Metallyticus violacea; assembly: GCA_030762175.1. NCBI lineage: Eukaryota > Metazoa > Arthropoda > Insecta > Mantodea > Metallyticidae > Metallyticus > Metallyticus violacea. The sequence goes on from CM060830.1 coordinate 73,929,187, forward strand.
CTCTTATTCCAACATTACCTATCTTATAAATAAGTTTCTCTCTCCATAATTTTCCAAAGGCATTTTTGAAGTCAATAAAGAGAGTAGACACTGTTTCCTTTTTGTTGAAGGTATTTTTATAACCTGTGTTAAATGTAGAACCTGATTGATTGTTGAATATTGCTTTCTGAAACCTGCTTGATGGTCTGAAAGATTTTGAGATTCCAGTTAGTAAAATAATCTTGCAGTGATCATTTTCGATTGTTTTAGCAATTACCGAGATTAAGGATATAGGACTATAACAGTCTAACTCGCCTGCTGGTTGCGTTTCTTCTTAATTGGAATGATTATGGCTTTTTTCCATATAACAGGAATGCTCTCTTTATTGTTCCAGATCTTATGTTCAGTAGTACCTTCTTGGCCCTGCACCTTAAATTCTGGATGTATTCACTATGGATTTTGTCTGGTTCAGGGCTCTTTTTCTTGTTATGAGATATTGCTGCTTGGTTCAGTTCTTGAATTGTAAAGTCGTCATAAAATAGATGTTGTTGGCCTGCAAATATCTTGGGCTTATGCCTTTTTAATGTTTGGTTGAATTTCCCATTGTCTCTATTCAATTTATGTGCAATTTTGTAATGAGTGGGGAATCTATTGGCTATATCTTTGTCCTGAATGAGGAATTTGTTGTTAATAATAAGAGTTTCTTGTTTTGTTTCTGGGACATTGGTTAATGTATTAATATATTTATTTACTTTTATGCTACTACTTCTATAGGCAAGGGAATTAAGGAATTTATTAAATGATGCCTTCTTAGCATTTTTTATTTCTCTGTTTAGAAATGCTCTTTTCTTTTTCAAATCTCTCACTAAGTTAGAATCTTTTGTTGCTTTTGCTACATTTCTAGTGTTATTTTGGTATCTTTTAAATACAGATATTCTCTGATTTCAAAAAGGTTTGTACCTAACACCCCTTCTTCTGGGTATTGGTGTTGTAGCGTCAACCCGCTACTACCAATGAACAAGCTTGCCACAGCTAACAATGCAGAATAACTACTTATAGATTGGACATGAGCCACAGCAGCGTTAATATGTAATATACTTGAGACTCAATATACTAGAGAACACCACAGGTACTATGCACTAATGACCTGGACCCAGCAGCAGGTATAGGCTGACCAAGGCTGTCCGAAGTTAGTTCCCATCATTAGCCCATTCTATATGGTGAACTCAATTAAGACATCATACCGGCTCTAATTTTTGGCAACGCTCCCTGTCTCTCTTTATCTTCCTTCCTCTATGCCACTTGACAATGTTTCTGTAGACCATAAATGTTGTAGTTTATAAAATTATAAACATTTTCGTTAGCAATATCAATACTCGCTTCAAGAACTACAAAGATATTTACATTATGTTTATGTAATAATATTTCAATTTGTGACTTTTTACTGTGTGATAAACCACCAACATTCCAGAGTAGCTGCTGTTGTATGTTAGAGCTCTTACATCTTGGAAAGCTTGGCTTAGCTGAAACCTGCTAAGTGTTATCCAGATGCAACACGAGGAGGTGGGATTACTATGCACCCATAATTCATGTTCCTCAAAACATCCACAGTATTAAAAATATATTACAATCTTTCTGTAAAGATTCTATATCTCCTGATAAGAAGTTGGGTATCAACCAATTAATTTACAAAGATTGTGATCGCGTATATATTGGGGAAAAAAAGAAAGAAAGAAAGAAATTTGGAGACACAGAACATTTCAGAAATATCTGTTATAAACAGAGAAATTGGTAGTGGCAGCCCATTTTTGGTCACACAACCAAAAAATTGATAAAAAATGATAAAAAAAAACAAAATTATTGAAACATAATTGCAAACCTTTGGAGCTATTAACTGCTCTTCCTCTTAGAAGCTGCATGACCTTGGTGCTGGTGGGGAGGTTCTGTGTATCTGTAATCATGTGGGCTGTAATGGAGGTGGCAATCACTGGAAGAGTTACTCATGCCTGGGAGGCCACAGGGGAGATACCAAGACAAAGCAGCAGCTCAACCATGCTAAATCCCAAAGTGTAGTGCAACCCATATATGGCACAAGGCAAACGAGTCTTAAATGGGGCTTATGGATGCCAGGCAACCTCCTTACCCAGGTAAGAGGGACTCTGCCTTGGCAGACATTACAAATCCCTAGTTCTCATGGGACCTATGAAAACCACTTTAATTACCAAAAACCCAATTCTGAATGCCACATTATTAAAACCTCAGCAATAGAAATCATTTCCCTCAGCGAGGAAGCTCTTTTAGAGCAAGCCTCAGACGAAACTGGGTATTATCTCTTCTGAGGGGATCTGGGCAAAAGAGCTTTACAGCCTCAGTAGGGTTACAGCAACTCTAGCCAATGATGCCCTAATGGTCCTCCAGATCAACCTCCATCATAAGCTGACCTTAGCTGCCTTCTGTAAAACTTTCAATGAAGAAAGATCTAGCACATATTCAAGAACCCTGGATTAAAAGGGGCTGAATCACAGGACTAGGAGAAGGTCAAGGTAAGTTGATACATTGCAGCAAGTGCAATCTATTTAGAAGTTATGTTCTTGTTTGTAATGGAATTCAATGCCTACTTATTCTAGAATTTTGCCTTCTTGACTCCATCATGTCGAAAAAGGGGGACAGAAGAAGGACATATTATAAGCTTTGCCTATCTCACCCTATGATGGCAGCAATCCACCCACCAGAGAACTAGAACAGTAGGTCTCACATGCCACTCAGAGAGGGGAACAGACAATCTCTGGATGTGACATCAACTTTGACCATAAAATCTGAGACAGCAAAAATGTCAACAAAAGGGATGAGTACCTTTTATATTTCTTGCTCTCCAGTAATCTATACATATTTATTGTAGATAACACGCCTACCTTTGTCAATCACATAAGGTAGGAAGTTATTGACATTGCTTTTGGTATGAAATACATTACTACTCAAATTACCAATTGAAAGGTGTTAGATGAACTATGACTTTAGAGAAAATCTCTACAGTAATCCCTGGAGAACCCAATGAAAGGATCTCTTAAGGGCAGATTGATAGGATTAGATCTTTTGGTGATACTGACAAGGTTACCTCCTCTATTCAAGAGGTTATACTTGACCGTTATCACAAAAATTGGCCCATGCAACCATAAATAAAATCCAAGAAAGTGCCTGGTGGCTTAATGACCTGGAACATAAGATAGGCAGAGCAAGATATCTCCTTAACAAAGCAAAAAGAACTGGAGACTGGAGGGATTATCATATAGCCCTCACAGACTATAATAAAACTGTACATAAAGCCAAAAGATCTTTTGACAAGCTTCTGCCAGGAAATACCTAGCCTATCAGAGGCAGCCAATTACAGAGAGCATTGGCCCACAGACCATCAAATTCTGCATAACAATATGCAAACTACAGGTGGATTTACTTGCCCACAAAAGAAACGCTGAAGTTCTCTTTGAGGTACACTTCCCTGGGAGCATATATGATGTCAAGACATGTGAATCCATGAACCACTCTGAAAAATCTAGACGAAAAGGATCGCAAAAGAACTTGCATGTCATTGTCACAACTCATAATATTAAATGGGCAGTTAATAAATTTAGCCCATTAAATCTCGCCAGGTGCAGACGATATCTTTCCTGCACTGTTGCAGAAAGGACCTGCATTATATGCTCCTCTGCAACCTCTTTCAGGTCAGCATAGCTTTTAGCTATATCTCCCAGGCCTGGAGAGCTACCAGAATAGTTTTTATTCCTAAGTGTGGATGTATTAACTATACCAATGACTAAGCTTATCAACTTGCATCAGTCTTGCATCATTCCTTTTAAGGCTTTGGAAAGGCTGATCGAAAGATATATTAGCAGAAGGGTACTGCTACATACTACCCTCCAAATTCAAAATCAACATGCCTACCAACCATCTAAGTCCTGTACCACACTGTTTAGTTAGCAGATTGAAGGAACATGTTTGGCTCCATCTCTCCACTATTTCCACAGTTCAAAAAGTAGCATTGGTAATAATGATGTCACAAAAGCTATGAATGACTTCTTGGACATCCAGCATTCAACATTGTAGACTCTTCAGCATTGATGTCAGAGATCATAAATAAAAGAATTTCATGTGAGAATTCTCCTACATTATTCTTGGCCTCTAACCTTATCATATTTGGTATACTGCACACTTAACAAACCATAGTAATTTGTATTTTCATTACATGAAGAACAGCAACTCTGAGATCCAACATTTGTAGAGACTGTTTGAGCATAAATTACATTCTTTAAATTGTTTTTACAATCATGCACCAGAACATCAGTAATATAGCAGCTCATAACTACCAGGAAAAATATCTCTGTTTACTGCTGGAGAGCTTTATGCCAATACCATAAATACATTAGAAGTGTGTACAAACTGGTATGTTTAGCAACAAATTATTGATTTTAGCTTTACTGCTTTTCAGAACGTACATTAAAGTGTGAATCCTCCTTAAATGTTTGGCAATTGTACATTTAATGGAACCAGCTATCCAAGAACTACATCCATTTTTATACAAACACTTCAGATACCAGTTCCCTGAAGGTTTCAATTGCAATTTCAGCAGTATTAAAGGGCAATTTGCACATTTTCTTATTGCTGGCTGGGAACAAGGGGTTGTATGGTGCAGGATTAGGACTGTAGAGCAGAGGAGAATTAGTTTCTCCCCTTAAGTGACCAAAAATATATTGCCAATTCAACAGTGTGGAATAATGCATAGTCATCATGAAGAATTATAAGAATTCAGGCTCATTTGGTAGGCACATTTTCAAAGATTGTCAGTAACATCTGAGGACACATTACATTGTATTAACCATATAATGACCCTCCAGCAAAACAAGAGACAACAGGATCAGAGCAACAACTGAATGAGGCAACTTTTTTTACCAATGTTTCAACCTCTTTTTAATTTTGTGGGCCTATCTTCTTTTGGGAAGATCCATTGTGTTAATTGCCATTTGTTTTTCAGCTTATAACATAAATCTATATTTCATCATGTTACGTAAAAACAGAATATGACTGACCCCCAATAAATTGTTTAAGCATTTCCTAGCACAAATCAACATATTTCTCAGTTTCTGTCAACTTATTAGGAATCAACTGGTTACTTAACTTCCTCGCAGCAAAAATGATTCAGGATATATGTACTGCACATATAACTACCTTGAAATAGGTCCCAAAATTGGCATAGTTCATTTGATTACCTTCTTTAATCATTTGATTAAGTGTTGCTATTCCTGCCAATGAATGGTTGGTTCCTGTAGCAGGTTGACCCAAACAGAAATTATGTTGATGTAAGTACATTCCACATTTGAATTACTCAAATCAATCATACACATATTTGCTGGTGTATTTTATCTACAAAAGAACTTTAAAGTCATTAGTTGTATTGCTTTGGCATCACTGATGATTTAAAATCATATTAATCATAGTTCGAAAGCCTTGTCAAATTTAAACCACTAATTTGATACACTGTTGATTTAAAAGCTATGTAGCAAGAACTAGAACTTTTTATTTTTTTATTTATAAACAGCAGTTGTTTGGGAAACAGAATTGTATTTATTACTGAACAAAAGAAATTTCGTTTATTGCTATATTACCATTTTGCAGAAACTTTCAGTATGATATCCGAGCATAGGTCCATAAGTTTCTGGCTTAACCATTTTCTAGGTACGAAAAAGGCAAAACTATATTTCATTACTTAAATGTAAATTGGAACTTGCACAGTGAAGCCAATCATATTAATTGATATCATTGTATGATTCAGTTGAACTACACACTCTTAAAGCTTCACTTACTTTTCATAAATGTATGGAACCGGTTTCGAGAACATTTTGTTCCCATCTTCAGCCAGGCTAAAGTTCAACTGTCGGATCATTCGTTGAGCTGTGGGAATGTATATTCTGCTCTGGTGGCGGTGTGATAAACTTGTAGTTTATGTTTTCATCCCCGACAATGTCGAAGTTCATTATGCTGTCTTTGTATTTGTAGATGTAGATTTTCTCCCAGCTTGCTAATTCCATAGGTCCTTGTACTGATTTTAATAATTTTGTTTTATTTATTATGTCGTGATTTTGTGTCCAAAAATGACATGCTACTGCTGATTTCTCTATTTGCTTGTACTTTATGCTCCTGAAATGTTCCTTTAACCGTGTGCCTATGTTTCTCTTTGTTTTCCCTATGTAGATTTTTTCACATTCTGCACAGTTTATTTTGTAAATAAAGAAAAAAAAATAAATAAAAAATAAAAAAGAACTAGTACATAAAAAGGTGCAGAAATTCAAGAGACAAAAACATATCAAAGAAACCACAACACTTTCAGCAACAAAAGATGAATTATTTTTAAAAAATTCACATATCATCCATGGGCCACAAAAAAAAATTTCAGAATATTCTTAAAGATTTTAATATCAGGTTGGCACCGATTAATAGATTTAATGTTCAAAATTTGCTGATAGAAAATGTTAATGACAGTATTCCACAAGAAGAAAAATCAGGTATTTACAAAATAAACTGTGCAGAATGTGAAAAAATCTACATAGGGAAAACAAAGAGAAACATAGGCACACGGTTAAAGGAACATTTCAGGAACATAAAGTACAAGCAAATAGAGAAATCAGCGTAGCATATCATTTTGGACACAAAATCACGACATAATAAATAAAACAAAATTATTAAAATCAGTACAAGGACCTACAGAATTAGCAAGCTGGGAGAAAATCTACATCTACAAATACAAAGACAGCATAATGAACTTCGACATCGTCGGGGATGAAAACATAAACTACAAGTTTATCACACCGCCACCAGAGCAGAATATACATTCCCACAGCTCAACGAATGATCCGACAGTTGAACTTTAGCCTGGCTGAAGATGGGAACAAAATGTTCTCGTAACCGGTTCCATACATTTATGAAAAGTAAGTGAAGCTTTAAGAGTGTGTAGTTCAACTGAATCATACAATGATATCAATTAACTATATTTCATTTTTCAATATAGTTATGCTTTATTACAATTCACTTCTCAATTTTGAATTACATTTCAATCCCCCTACCCAAAAAAATAGTCAGAAGTCTTGTCTGCAAAATGGACATAAACAGCATCCATTATTTCATCATACTTAAATTTCCATCCTAGAAGGTCCTTCTTTAGTTTTGAGAAGAGGAAATAATCACTGGGAGCTAGATCTGGGCTGTAGGGTGTATGGTCGATCTTCTTGAAGTCACATTTCTTCACATCTTCCTTTGCAACAACAGCTGTTTGCACAGGTGAGTTGTCATGAAGAAGGTGCATCACCAATCAGCTTTCCTTGCCTTTTCTCTTTGATGGAAGCACATAGTATGTACATAGGGCAGCAAAGTACTCCCCATTTACTGTGGTATTCCTCTCCTTGAAGTCAATGAAGAGTGCCAAAAGATTGTGGCCATGATCTTCTTGATTGAGTGACCATGGCCTTTAGAGGCGGTGCTTCGCCAGGTTTACGCCACTCCATTGATCCTCTTTTGGACAAGGGATCACAGTAGAGAACCATAGTTTCATCTCCTGTAGCAATGGTTTGCAGAATTTCTCTCTCATTGCCATGGCAGAGCTTCAAAAATGCCTGACAACAGATGATTCGTTGCTGCTTTTGGACTGAAGAAAGAAGTCTAGGCACCCATTTTGCACTAACCTTATTCATGTTTAAATGCTCATGAATAATCTGAAAGACTTGTTTTAGAAAGGCCCAACCTTGTTGCTATTTCTGTAACTTTGAGCTGCCAGTCTTCCATAATTTTTCCTTCCACAAGAGCGATGTTATCAGGAGTGAGCACCTCCAAGAGCCGACCTGCACACTCTTAATTTCAATGCTTTCTTGACCCATTTGAAAAAGTTCATTCTTTTCAGTAGAATATGATGAGAATGCTTCCCCATATACACCGTTCACTTGCTGTTTGATTTCATTTGGAGTAAGTCCTTCTTTTCTGAAGAACTTAATAACAGTTCAATACTACATTTCGAACATGTCACAATCTTCCACACATAGCCTTCTTTATGCAACTGTGCCTGAACAACTGAACACAGTGGAGCAGAAGTTACAGCTGCAATTATTTACATAACAGATAAGGTGTGATACCAGCCAAGGGTTTTGTGAAGGCGGTAATCCTTATTGGCGAGGCCAGAAACTTATGGACCTATCCTCGTATGTGCTAGCCACTATTGGGTAAAGTATAACACAGCTTGTGCAAACAGCTGATGATCTTATTGAAAAATAGACAAAGACAGTCAACATGAGGATACCACAATGATAATGATAACCTTGCTAGACATAAAACCTCTCCACCTGATTGCCATCTTTTATGGTGATCTAAAATTTGCACTTAATTAAATATTCATATTATTTTAAGACCCTATAGCATTATATACAGTATGAGTACTTAACTATGTGAATACAAATAGGGAATGGAACAAAAAATATAAAAAGCAATATTATATTACACCAAGTTTCTCAGTCTATAACAATGTAGTTATATGATAATTTCTTAGAACTCTTCACACTTTAAAATGATACAAGTAACTTATTCTATGAAAAAAAAATTATGGTTTAAAAAGGTGAATTTTGTTATATTGGGTTTTCACATAAAAACTCTTCTGCGGTATTTTGATTCTCGGTGGCTGGGAGTATCGCTTCTAACATTGTGTATAAACAATTTTACCGCATAGTCTTCAAAGAACATGCTGAAAATGTCATCCCCCTTACACTAAACCGACATTTTATCGGGAAAACACATTCTGATTCACACATATAAATTCGGCCACTGATATGTTTCTGATTTCATTTGTGATATGTTCCTTTAATTCCTCCAATGTCTGAATTTTTTATTTATTTATTATATAAAAGGTGTTCTACAGGCAATCCCACGGGTAAAAAATCGCGCACTGTTAAATCTTGTGCGCGAGTGAAATATATATTGGGAATACGCACCGCTGGCGACCATGCGAGAACGGGGTCCATTTGGCGACGCCGTAGTCGCGAAACGGATTTTCAAAGTTACAAGAGGAAGGGCTGCTCACTATAAAAGCAAAGTAAAGTTATCTAACAAATATTCATACAATCTGCCCAAGGACATCATAGGACCCCTTGGGTGAAAAAGTTCCAGCCTTTCAGGTTAGGCTACTTCGGGGAGGGTAACCGCCCCGAAGTACCACCACAAAATACTGATCCAAGTACAACTAGCTTCCAAACCTGAATCTGTTCAAGTGCCCTCTGAACCCTCACAAACGGCAACCATGCTGCGGACCCCGGTTGACCACCGAGGTTAAGCAGCATCAGGCCTGATCATTACTTGGATGGGTGATCGCCAGGAAAAACCACGTGCCGCTTGCAACCCCCCCCCCTCCCCAACTTAGAAACACAGTAGCTCTTTTCCTGGTTTTCATTATAAAATTTTTCTATCCATCGAGTAGGTAAAGCCGAAAGCGGCTAGGTACTGCTGACAAATGACATCCACCTGGGAGAAGTCTCAGGTGACCTATACTGACTTCTGGCTTCTTCTAACAAATACTGTAACAGTGATGTCCGCTCGGCGTGGTTGCTACAGTCTATTGATCCTATAGTGCTCTACTTGGACGACATTAGCATTCTAACTCGAGGACTCTTCACCAACGGAGTGGTAACATTTGAGAAGAGAATTGAGGATTGTTCCTTAACTAACGAGTTAGAGAAGTTAATTGGACACTTCGCGGACTACAAAGACAACACTAGCGTGGTTCCTATGTCCACCCACCTCGATGAAATGGAGTCTCGCCGTTATCTGGAAATCATTGCTAGGAAAAGGGTTCACCCGGCATCCCCAGGAAAGGACAACACTGTCGAGGCTTCAGGATCACAGCACAATAGTACAGTCAATGTTTCTATAACTCATCAAAAAGTTAAGAGATTATAAGTAGTTTAATTAGAAAGTAATATCGACGTTACTCGACATTTGCATGTTTGATTAATTTGTACAGAAATTATAAATATCAACAACCTTACTTAATGAATATATTAATAACTCAATATCCATATATATATATATATATATATATATATATATATATATATAAAGAAGAGATTGTATATATAGTGAGAAGCTATGTTAGATCGTGCAGAAAATGGGGATAGCCACTGCAGAAATGCAATTCGTGAGTTGTTTCTTCGAAATAATTGTTCCTAGTGATTTTGTTAAGGACCTTCAGAAAGTACTTAATTGCCAGCAAACGAAGCTTAATTGTATGTTCCTTCTTCGGCCCTCGAACAGTGGAAAGAGTTTTTAGTGCAAAGCAGAGAGGCACATTTTATAACGGGGTAAGGCTCATATTCAAATTCCTTATCGGAATTTTCTCATGATATTTTTTAAACAAAAAAAAAAAAGTTCAAAAGAAGTGTAACGCGCCTCGCGAGAGGAAAAAAATTATCCCCATGCTGCATGATGAAGGTCTAGTAAATCCATAATTGTTTTGGAAGAACTTTTCTTTACCGATTCTATTCGCGACGATATGAAAAACATATTTGTATGCGCAAATTTACAAATCGGCAAAAAAATACGTGGCAAAACAAGATTTATTACAGAAAGTCAGTATTGATGACAGGTTATCATGAAAAGTTGGGCAAGACTATTTAAACTCACGAGGAAGCTTTGCGCAACAGATTCCTTTTGTAAGAATTTGGAGAACCCTTTAGACCAGATGTAAGCCCGCAACAATTTGCTGGTTTGCAGGTCTTGAAGAATGAATGCTACGTTCCGGAGGTACGATAGCCCGCACGCTGAGCGATCCTTCGGCATTCGACCTTCCGCCCCGCACCCATCCTGAATATGACGACGAGAATGAAGTGGACGCCGGAGTTTGTGTCGAGAGGAGTGCCGCGAAAGTGCGTCACCAGTACCGCGGCCGTTACCCTACAAATGTAACATTTTCGTTCATGGGATCATGGGAAGAAATAGACACTAGCCTCAGCACATTAGTATTGCATTGCTTGAATGATGAAATGATTAAAGTGATTAATTCAGTATTACCTTGTTGTTTGGGGTTTCGTCTATGCCGTCCTCGCGTGAAAATGTTCAATTGCATTATTCTGACGGACACGTCGAGGGATTAACTCTGCTATAGAAATGTCCTCCTTTGAGCAACATACACTACATACTAAAAATGTTCTCACCATGGGATATACGTTGTTTAATAAGGATACAATAACCGGTATGAAGTATAGCGAATTGGTAGGAAAAAATGCAAGGTGAAGTTCCCAATACCGAAGATTTTGAAACAGTAAAAATATACGGCATTGATCACAGAATACACGAGAATCTGATGAATAGGAAAAAAAGTATCAGAGACACACATTAAAGGACCTAGAATTTAAAAAAAAAAAAGAACTATTTGGTCACGGCTTCTATTCAAGAGGACAATAAATGGGGAGCAATGACCTATGCATATGGGGTAGTGGACGAAAAAGGGGACAATACCGGGGCTAAAAGTATGTGCAACATGGATAATAGAGTTGTTTCCAAGTATACAAATTTGGACAAAATCGAGATAACTGGTGCGTCTGACGTCATCGAGTATGATATAGAAACTAACGTAGGGGCTGACGTGCTGTATCCGAACTCTATAGATGATTATACTGCAATAATTTTCACTTCTCGTATTTAACCGTTCCCGGCACGGAAAGAGTTACTCAAAAAACCATGTTGAAGTTTGAGTTTTACACCATGGCCCTTTACATTTAACCTCATGATGACAAGGGGAACGGCTGCTCTAAGCGATCAATGGCTCCAGGCTCAATATAACCTTCTGCAGCACCATTTTTTCGCCATGATACCAATGCATAAATCGAACGGTACATTGATGAGACAACAAGCTTCATGTCTCGTAGAACAATCATTTGAGGAAATTTCTTCTAACCAATCGTTTTAACAGTTGACAGTGCGAGCAAACGTCTCACGAAACATGTCTTGAATTTTTAAATTTGAGAGTAAAACGTAAGTGTTTTATCATTGTATCAACATTTTAAATATTTTTAATTCAGACTGCTTCTTTTCAGTGGAAGTGAGGCCACGGAAGTGTTTTTAAGCATTCTGAAACATTTCATCTACTGGAAATGATCAAGTGTTGCCAACATCTCTGTTATAAACGCCATGTGGCTGCTCCTGTCTTCTGCTCTGTGTTTCTGTGGCATGACATGTTTCTCAATACTAGAATCCTATTGAAAACTTAGGATAATTTGGAAAATTAGAACAATGGAACAGGCATCCATGTGCTCTTGCAGAATTTTGGAACCTCTTAATGTACCAGCGATTGTAAAATAATGGTGCATGCCTGCACAATCATGTGTAGTCCTTACCACAAAATATTCAAGCCATATTTGTGCAACAGGCAATTTTTATCGAATATTACATAATAAACACAAGAGGATATCTAATATTTTGTCCAAAGAGTGCATAACTGAAAATGTACTCTATTCTACAATATACTCACAAGAGACTTCCAGGGTAATAAACATCTTGCCCACCCTCCACGTTTCTCTTCGTTTCTATGCTGGCAGTTTTTTGCTCATTATCAGAAAGTGAAATATCTTCACTTGGTTCAGCATCAGATAGACTTTGCACCTCTTCCAGTTCTTCCTATGCACAAAAAGGAAAATACAATTTCTGCCTTAAGCTATGTTAATAAGCAGTTCGTACTAAATAAATATTATATTATTACGAACATTTATTGTTTATATATTTATATTACGGGGTGTGATCAAAAAATAACGGCATTTTTTTTTATTTTGCGAGCTTCATAAAATCCCATTTTCAAGTTTTTTATTTGAGTTTATTGGTACACATGTTTCTGACCAATGTTGCGTTTTCAGCTGTTTTGAATATTTAGTTCATTGTTGACAGTCGAAAAGATTACCTACGTGTTTTGGTGTGTTCGGCGATTTTTTACTTTCGAAAAAGATGGATCAAAGAATCCCAATTAAATTTTGCTTGAAAAATGGGTGCAACAAAGTATTCGAAATATTGACTGTGGCTTTTGGCGAATCTACTAAGAGCAAGACAAGATCTTACGAGTGGTACAGACGTTTCAAAGAGGGCCGTGAAGACGTTGAAGATGACTACCGCCCTGGGCGTCCTAGAACATCAATAACCGCCGACAACGTCGAAGAAGTGAAGGAAATGATTCTGAAAATCGCCGGATCACTATCAGAAAGGTTGCTGATGATGTCGGTATATCATTTGGTTCATACCAAGCAATTTTTTCGAATGTTTTGGGCATGAAACGTGTGGCAGCAAAGTTTGTTCCGAGATTGCTGAATTTCGAGCAAAAACAGCATCGCGTAGATATCGCTCAGGAATTGCTGAATGAAGTCAACAATGCTTCAGAAATTCTTGAAAAGGTCATAAACGGTGACGAAACATGGGTATGTGGGTATGACGTCGAAATCAAGGTCTAATCTCCCCAATGGAAGCTGCCTGAAGAGCCAAAACCGAAAAAAATTCGACTAGTTCCATCAAATGTGAAGGTTCTTCTCACTGATTTCTTCGATTTCAAAGGCATAGCGTACCATGAGTTCCTGCCATATGGTCGTACGGTCAATAAAGAATACTACCTGGAAGTAATACGCCGTTTGCGTGATGCAATCCGACGAAAACGATCAGATTTGTGGCAAAACCACTCGTGGAAATTGCATTGCATCACGATAATGCTACTTACTGCTCACACCCCAATTCTTGTTCGTGATTTTTTTTGGCAAAAAACAAAACCGTTATGTTGCCTCAGCCACCATATTCGCCGGACATGGCCTCCTGCGACTTCTTTTTATTCCCGAGGCTGAAGAAAACCATGAAAGGACGATGTTTTCCCACCAATGGTGAGGTAAAAACACAATCGCTGAAGGAGCTCAAGGGCATACCGAAAAATGAGTTCCAGAAGTGCTTCCAAGATTGGTAAAAGCGCTGGCACAAGTGTTTTATATACGGAAGGGATTACTTTGAAGGGGACAGAATTGATGTTGATGAATAAATAAGGATTCTTTTAAGAAAATCGATTATTGCCGTTATTTTTTTATCACACCTCGCATGTACATATATATTGACCTAAAAATAAATAGAGGAAGTACTTAACATTGTGAATCTGTAGTGTAAAAAATCATTCAAAAGGGAACTATAATTCTTAAAAATGCACTATGTTTAATGCATTAAGTGAATTAATTAATCATAAAACACAGTTTATAGGAACAGATTCAGATACAATGAATAACAGGTGTGTGACTGAGTTTTATTGACATGAACACCAGAATTTAATTCTTACACATGAGCAAGCACATTATTCTTTTTTCTTAGTACTTAATTGCAAAAAAGTTCTAAAATCTATAAAAAATGCATATACTTACTATAAAGACAAGCATACATAATATAAAAACAGATATGGAACACACAACTCAGATCTAAGCAAGGTTTTGAATGCAAATTTAACTCCATTTTTCATACTTACTGATTGTTTATAGGCGCTGACTTGCAATATACAAAATAAACAAAAATTTTGCACATGTAAATTCTCAAAAGTAAATTATTGGTTATCTACGAGCACAGTTGTATAAACTGAAAATTTTCTCTCTATTTCTACTGAAGAAACAAATGCATATTTAACATAAAGAAAATCCAATTCTAATTCCAATTTAGAATCGAACACAGTAAACACAAATTAATAATTCTTCTGAGTCAAAATATTTAAAACACTCTTTATGGTTTCACTTATATGAGATTTACCCAGGACATGTTTTGTGCACAATTGTCCACATCCTCAGCTGTTAAACGACTGTTGGATCATTCGTAGAAGTTGGGTAGATAGGTAGGTATCTGGGTTGATTCTGGTGGTCTTGTGATAAACTTGAATAAAGAGCTGTATGCTTCTGTGATGTCGAAATTCATAAGGTTTTAAAAAATTCCAGAAACAAGAAAGAATTAAGCAAATCACAACTTTGAGAGATTTAAACAGGGAAAATACATTTAAAAAGTTCAGTTGCCACCCGTCAGTCAAAGAAATTTAAAAATATTTTCAAGCAGTGCAACATCATCTTAGCACTTCAAAACCAATATAGTGTAAAAAAAATTAAACATAACACATTCCAGGACCAAAGAGAAAAAAATCTGGTATTTACAGATTAATTGTAAGGGTTGTGAAAAAATCTATGTAGGAAAAACAAGAAAAATATAGACATTAGGTTCAAGGAACACTAGAGAAACATCCATTGAAAACAAATAGATAAATCATCTGTGGCAGCACCTTTTTGGAATGAAAACCATGAAATAGAAAAAGACATCAAGTTATTAAAAACTGTTTTACAACCAAAAGAAATAAACATATGCAAAAGGATTTATATAAAAAAAAACATAACCAAAACCTTATGAAATTGGATATCCCGGAAGCAGACAGCTCTTTATCCAAGTTTATCAGAAGACCACCAGTGTTAACCCAGATATCTATCTAATCAGCTTCTACAAATGATTCAACAATTGTTTAATAACTGAGAGTGTGGACAGTAGTTCCACAAAACATGTCCTGAGTAAATCTCATGCAAGTGAAACCATAAGAATGTTCTAAATATTTCGACTCAGAAGAGATTATTCAGTTCTAAATTCCCCTCCATTTCTTCAGAGAGAATGTCTGCTAATAAACACAAGTTTTTACATTTTTTCTAGTACCTGCTCCAGTTTTCCATTATCCCAATGATTAATAACTTCCATCAATTCAATATTGTAAAATATTGAGATTTTTCAAATTAAATGTTTGCAGGTGGAAGAAAACCAATATCTGCCATAATATAGTGGAATTTACCTTCTATTTGTGGGTGTGAAAGTATTTTCTTGCGCCTTTAATTAAAGATGCTTCACTGCTATCAAAACTGTGATAACACTTTTCACTGTTTTGAAGTGAAAAACTTAGTAGCTGCAGGCATTATTCCAAGTTTCACATCTTGTGACAATAGGAGCAGAAGCAAGGGGAAATTAAGAGCAATGGACTTAAATGAAATGGTGCTTTCATGAACACCATTTTTATTCTTTCTATTCATCTGGTCCACCACGGGAATCCTTTACAACTCAGTCACAGGCAAATGCAAAGCATATTACATGTACCATCTTATTTTACAATGCTCATAGATGGCTCAGCTTTTCAATTTGTAGTTTGCAGCATTGGTCACAAACAGCAGTACATAATCATGCTGCACATAATTTGGCCAAATTAAATACCCAGACTGTCAAAAAGTTTACAGAATGTTGGGTGGTCAACCTTCTCAAACTTCTTACAACTGAAAAGAGAAATTCTCCCCGACTCTTATGCCTTCAATGTGGCTACCCTTGCATTGCTATATAACATTTTAAATTATCACTCATTTCATGAATCAAAGCCCCAAATGTTTCCTATATAATTTCTTAATTTTTTTTAACCTTTTTCCATTATTAAGCTTACTTAAAAAGATGCCAACACAGTGGAAAGCTTCACAAAGTTTTTCAAGAACTGTGAATGTTTAAATAAGACTGTCAAAGTAATAATTGTTAAGCTCTCTTCTCATCCGGTAGACACTGAACCCGCACTTATGTTTTTATATGTTCACATGCTGCATTACAATAAAATTCCTCTCAGTGACCACTCTCACATTATAAATTTTACAGTATAAAATTATTTTATTAGCATAATATCTGTACATCATACTGAAACACAAACCTTTTAATTAGTATGCAGTACTTTCCTTCAATTTAGACATTTTGAGAAAACTAAAAGCACAACTGTCACCATTTAAACTTACACTTTAAGAAAATGCTGATAATTTTCCATTAACAAATTTGGCCAGCAATAACAATATATCAATTATGATTGCCTTGAGGAGCAAAAATTGGAGAGCTTTGATATCAGAACAAGAAAGCAGAAAGAAAAGTGCCATATCAGCTAACTGATCACAATCATAACAATAAACTTTTTTGTGTAAATTGTTTCATCACTTTAAATTTAGATTTTTGGTTTTACACAGTTCATACACTGTCAGTTACATAGTTTCGATCCATTAGGTTTGTGCCTGTGTCAGCCAGTTTACTGCTGCTCTGTTTAATTCTCATTTGCTAACTGAGGAGCCTAACCGACACAAAGCATTTTTCTTTTATAGTGTTTGGTGCATCTGTTTTACTTATCTAAGACCAGAATATTTTAGTCTATAATTTTGATTACATTCTATGAGATAATTTAAACTTTTTGACTACTACATACATAGGTTGGAACTTTAATAGTGGCAAATATTTATTTATTATTAATACAAAAGTGATAACATGCCAAACTGCTACAACCCTTCAATGTAACCACTAGCATTGTCAATAGTCTGTTGTCAGCAATGTGGTAGTTTTAGGATCCCTGTTGCACCTTGTTCTGTTAATGTTCTGATGGAGCAATTTAATGCTGCAGAATTTTGTATTCCACAAAGTGGTTCCTTCATCTTCCGGATTAATTCATAATCACAGGGACTTAGGTCCGGTGAATATGGAGGATGGAAAAGCACTTTCCAACCCCAGCGATGGTATAGATCAGCTAAAGGGCCTGCCACGTGTGCCAGAGCATTACCCTGTAAAATAGTGGTTCGCAAAGACGCCACTTGTTGAGATTTGTACGATCTGACCAAACTTAAGAAAGCGTCTCCATCACAACCATAACCCTCCAAGTGAGTTTGGGCGGCTTCACAACGTAGGGAACCCCCTGCAATGCAACTTTTCTCATTCTCAGGCGATTCTTTACAATATGAAGCACAACCGTATGCGATAATTCTCTCTCTTGGCCTAACCCACGTACGGTCTGACGTCAACCTATGCCTAACACGGCGTCAACAGTCTTCATTGACGCTCACAGTTCGGAGTGACAGCCCTCATAATACGAGTGACAGCCACGGCGCATGCGCTTTGAGTCCGAAGGGAGAGTCCATTTACTGTGAGACAAACAAATGGTAAACGTGAGAATAATTAATTCCGTCTCGTTTCACTTCCACAGTAGTGTTGCCACTATTAAAGTTCCAACCCACGTACCACGATTGTTAATACTGTTACGCGTGGCATTGACAATCGTGATACATGGGCTCGTGAACGGGAGGTCTGGAGTTCGATTCAGTCAGGATCGTCCTCCCTTACCGAGTTTTTTTTATTTTTTTATTTGTTCAGATTTTCCTCTGTCCTCATAAATGACAAATGCCGGGGAGGTACCCTAAATTTTCTTTCCTTTAAAAAATTCCTGTCACAATTTATCATTTCCTTTCATGTATCATACGTGTCCACCGCTTGTTAAACACTACAAAAGAAAAAGGGCCAAACTCAGTGAAAGAAATAAAGAAAACTCAGGAACAGAATTTATGTGGAAAATAAATCAAATATTTTATGGAAGCTATATGATCTAAATGACAATAAAAACTAAGCATTGAATTGCTTCATAAAATGCATTTATTGCGGGGAAAAAAGGCTAACATATACATGCAAATTGATTCATAAAAATTAAATTAATGAAAATGTTCATGTAAAACCTAAGCGTTACGGGGTTTGTGTATTAGTAAAATTACTTGATTTAGCTAGGTACCGCTCCTGTGGCAAGAGGTAAGAAACAAGTATGGAAGATAAGTTGCAGACCTGACGGCACCTATTCACTAGTTAACCTTCAACCAGACAGCAGCGTTACTTGACAAAAAATCCTAGGAATAGCTGCCAGCTAACGAGGGAGTACAATAAACCAACCCAACCTGGAACATAACACGTGGGGAAAAAGATGTCAACACTAATAGCTTGCTGAATCCGGAAGAATACAATGACCCAGAAGTTACTGTATTACAAGATTTAGAAATAAGTGATGATAATAGATGTCTGAAATTGAGCCTGTCCCGAGCAGCAATCCAGGTCTACGGCAATGTGAAAGAACAGGAGGAAGAATCCAATTGAACAGGACTTCGCAGAATTGATCAAAAGTTTAGGTAGCAGCACATTACTACGCCGTTGGTGCACAGAACAACACCGCCTATCGATATTTGTGTTAATCTCCTTACTGGTACTATCACATGAGCACGGTGACGTAACTTTAAAATTTAATTTCGTTGGTCAACACAATCTTGTCTTCAAATGTCGTGGATTAAAAGCTCGTTCCGGGTACAGTGAATGGTCCTTCTCCTCTGAGCTGCCGGAGTAATACGACTTAGGTAATATGTTCCCGGGGAATGATTGTTTCGGCTTTCTTCTGAAAATTTAATGGAGCTTCTTGTCTACTTTGGCGACCTAAGTTTGCTGTTGATTTTTCAGAATTATTTTAATATAAATTATAAAATGTTTTAATACTATCTTTCTCGAGAGAAATGAAGCAATTTTGCTTTTGCAGCTACTAGGCAGTAATGTTATAAAGAATTTGTGCCATAACTTTTGGTGTGATACGAGGGTTACTTGTTATCTGCTTAATTGTATTATGTAATTTTGCTTGCTACAAGGTGTATGTGTCCACCTCCATTGTCTAGTGGTTAGCGTTGCTGGCTACGGGTCGGGAGGCCCGGGTTCGATTCCCGAAAAATTAGAAATTTTTCTATGTTAGGGAGGTCTGGAACGGGGTCCGCCCAGCCTCGTGAGAACAATTGGGAAACTGCCTAATCTTCGACCCAGTAAGCCGCGATCAGCGGGATGCGGTGTGCTGATCACATGCCCCCAGCAATGGATGGAGTAGAGGACGCAGCGGTCGTCGCGGTAAACTAAGGCCCATATGGAGCTGTAAAAGGCTATAAGAAGATACGAAGAAGCAAGCAGGTTTCTTTGTATCCCATTTTGAAGCAATTTCGTAGCAGATGGGATTGTTTAATATAGTTCTTATTTATTGTTTAATGTTTCATAAATCATTGTTTATAAAACTATAATACATTTATGTTAATTACTTAATTTTGTAACAAGTTACCTCAAGACATGCTTTTGAATTTCACGGCTTCCCTTATTGTTATAATAAAAGGAATGAAAGAAGTTATTATTTTCTCTTAAATGTTGTTGAGTCGTAACCTTCTTTTAGCAAACCAATATCATTTAAACTCTTTTAAGTTTGTTCTTTTGTATGCCATATGACAACAATTGATAGCAGAGAGCGGTCCTATAAATAACATCAAGTAAAGTTATCGCAGTGTTATGTCTTCATTTGCTGCAGCTCACGGTTATCCAAAATAAATATAAAACATGCTAGCGTACGAGCGTATTTACAAAATAAAATAAATTAAAATACAAAAGGTCCTTCCCTCAGCTACTGCCGTCAGAAGTGGTAGTAAAATAGATTCATTCCCCGAGGCCACAACATTTAGCGGGCATTACCAATCAATTGACCATTTATACGGACAAAGCAGTAAATTTCTACTTATCGAAATGGTCATCATTGCTTCAAATTTACCGTACTAGTCGTTTGCAATAACTTTGTGCACTTTTTTAAATCAAGAAAATACCCTTTCACATATCACAACACCCGGAGAACTTGGAATATGGACGAGAAGGAAGGGAACTAACACGATTGTCATTAAATAGAATTATATAAATTATTCTCCAGAAATTTTAAAACTCAATAATTTTAATTGAAATGCCCAGTCAACACGATTCTTCGGTTATGAAAACCATCGCAGGCCTAGTTCATTATAGAGGATTGTAACTCCCAGTAGTTCTTGGAGTGTAGCATGGGCCTGAGATTGCAGCAAAGAATTATGTTAGGCGCTACTCCATGTGCTGGGAACCGCCACGTTAAAAAGTGCACTTTCGCCATTTAACAGAGTAGGGATTAATATCAATGTAAAACAAGCGGCTAGTCAAATCATACTTGACAACACTGCAGTACGTGAGATGACAATACGCCATGTGCACGCGCTTGCTAGCCAGCTGGCCAGGAGCGGCTAATAGCCCGCAGTAGGTAATGTAAACCAAATATTTATATTTGGGCTTTAGGAAAAAATGGAAGGGAGAGCAGAAAAAGAAGAATTTATTTCCAAAAATACCCTATTAAGATCACCAGTAAGAGGAAACGTTCAAAATGTAAGTAGAGATTTTTTTTAAATTAGTGTTTAACGCCCGTTTTTACTACTGAGGCGGTGGACACTGATGATACATGAGATGAAATGGAATTTATTTTTTTTTAAGGAAGGAAACGTTCCAGGTCTAAGTTTAGGGTACCTCATCGGCATTTGCCATTTATGAGGACTGAAGAAAACCTGGAAAAACGCTGTCAGGGAGGACGGTTCCGGTGGAATTCCAACCCCAGACCTCCCGCTCCGAGTTGGCGCCTAACGACTTCGGTCATCCGTGGCGGTAGAGAAGAGATTTAAATCGGGATGGACGTATAGATCAGAAAAGGAAAAGTTCAGTAGTGGAGGAAGGTAAAGAAAGTATGGCAGAAATGAAAAACACAAGGAAAATGGATGAAATAGTAACAAAAGAATCCGAAGAAGGCTTTAGGAAATTAATTATCGATCTATCCATAAGTAGCTCCGGAGAAGAAAGAGAAGATAAAAATTGCTACATTAAGACTTAATAAAATACATGAACAAGTGAAAATAGACAGAGAAAAGCACAAGATTCAAGCAGAAGTTATGAAAGAAATACTAGACAAACTTCAAGGTACTCCCACAAAAACTTCTGCTCAAGCAGCAGCCATGTCTGCACCGAGCAACCAGACCTTACATCTTCAAAAAACCATAGAAGCAAAGACAAATACTTCTTTCTTACGTCCACCGAGAACTCTGATATAAAAGAAGTACGTAACTCAAAACCTGAAACCAGCTGAGGAGAAAATTAAAATTCAAAGCTTAAGAACGACAGGGGGGAATTTAATTATAGAAGCAGCAACTGAAGAAGATATGAATAAAATAATAAACTGTGAGAGTTTGAAGCACAAGGATATTAAAATTGAAACAGCTAGTAAAAGAGATTCTCTAATACTTATAAGAAGCATTAGCAGGCTCCGAAGAGGATGATTTAAAAGAAGAAATTTCTAAACAAAACTGTGAGGGAATAATGACGACACAGGACTATGATAAGGAGTTCAGATTCAAATCAGGACCGAGAAATCGCCCTACAAGGCATCATGTTGTGGAAGTTTCCGCAAGGTTAAGGAAGATAATACTCCAAAAAGGAAGATTTGGGTTCCAATCAGTAAATGTTAAATATTTTATATCTGTGGCAAGATGCATTAAATGCTCTGATTTTGGACATGTTGAAAAATTTTGCTACAAGCAAAAATCAACGTGCGGACACTGCGGCGAAGAAGACAATGACAGAAGACAATGTGGAAAGAAAGAACAAATATCAATAAGTATTCCATGTATGAGTAAGAAAGAATCCCCAACATAACGAATTTTTTTGGGAAAGATTCATTTCTCGTACAAATTATGAAGAATTACAATAAGAACGTGGAATTACGGAGGAAAAAGCCAAAAAGGAACACTCCATAAGAATGAATTTAAGGAGAGTAATTGCCCACAAACTAAAATTAAATATACCAAAAGCTTGCAACAAAATTGGTATACAAACAGAAGAGGTACAAATTAATGATGATAGGATTATATCTATAAGGGTAAAATAAATAACGAGAAAGAAGATGATGATGATTGTTGTTTAAGGGGCGCACAACATCTAAGGTCATTAGCGCCCAAACATACTAAAAACTGCGTCAGAACTAAAATATAAATAGTTAACACAAATTAAGTCTTAGTAGCACGTTGTGCAACAAAATAAAAACCCATAACAAATAACAAGTGGGTGTAATGGTCAACAAAGGACTGGTATTAAAATAGCCGCAATCGCGAAAACAACAGTCCTATAATGGTCTAAAAAGGGTTAATAAAACCCTATAACCATCAACACTAGAACATATAAAAACTGGTAGTAAAACACATCAGCAAAAGCTGAAAATAAACCAGTATTGTAGAAGTCTAACCTGGTAACAATAAAACCCCAAAACAATAACAAGGGCTATATATAACAACTCAATTAAAGACTGGTACTAAAAACGATGCATCAAATGCTGAAACAACCACAGTCTTAAAAGCGTCTAAAAATGCCGTCATGGATAAAAAGAGAACACCTCACACCTTGCTCCAAAAACCACAAACACGGATAAAACGGAGCACTCGCTCAACAGCAACCACATCATCTGCAAGTAATTCCTCAATAGAAGAGGGCAAACCTAGGCTATGTCTAAAAGCTGCCAGATGATGGCATTCAATTAAAATGTGACGCACTGTAAAGGGGTGGTCACAGTGGGGGCAAGCTGGAGCGGGTTGACCATTAAAAAGGGAAGAGTGACTAAAACGGCAATGCCCAATTCTAAGACGAGCTAAAATTACTTCTTCGCGACGAACAGCGCGAGAAGAAGTTGACCAGTTAAAAGGGGATGATTTACATTCCCGAAACTTATTGGCGAGTATTAAATCCCACTCATCGCGCCAGCGCGAGAGAATGCCACTACGTAATAAATGGTTAAAATCGCCAAAATAAAAACGTTGCTCGTGCTCAGCAGGGTCTAAAAGAGCGGATTTAGCTGCGACATCTGCGGCCCCATTACCTTTGAGTCCCACATGTCCAGGTACCCATAATAGTGTAACCCTGACGCCAGCGTCCAAAAGAGTTAACACTATATCCTGGACCTTCTGCACAAGGGGGTGGTGGTTGTACAGAT
Organism: Metallyticus violacea; assembly: GCA_030762175.1. Classification (NCBI taxonomy): domain Eukaryota; kingdom Metazoa; phylum Arthropoda; class Insecta; order Mantodea; family Metallyticidae; genus Metallyticus; species Metallyticus violacea. The sequence goes on from CM060830.1 coordinate 73,952,927, forward strand.
TTCTAAAACTTAATATTGCACTCAAAGAGTCAGAACAAATAACAGTGTTCCCAAGCCCGTGAACAGAAATAAATAAAATCGCCCGATAAATAGCATAAAGCTCCGCTATAAAAATAGATGTCGCAACGTTAAGACCAAACGTAAAACTTGCTCCATTAAAAACAAAAGCACATCCTACCCCTGTGTCAGATTTCGAGCCGTCTGTATATATAAAATTCCAGCCATTAAAAGAGGATTTGATCTCGCTAAAAGAACAACGAATAACATGTGCTGCGGTCGAAGATTTCGGACAGGACGTAAGCCCAAGATGAACGGGGGCCTCTGCTAAAATCCAGGGGGGAGAAGAATTCTCCCCGGCAAAGAAAAAAGCAGGTAACTCAAAGCCCAACATCCGTAAAATCTCCCTAAAATGAAAGCCAGCAGGCTTAGGGGTAAAAGACCGAACAGCATAAAAACGATCAAAAGACACATTAAAAAACCGCCCATTCGTGGGATGAAGAGGTTGCGCAGCTAAGCGACTACCGTACGCAGCTAGTAAAACATCCCTACGATAAAACAACGGAGGTTCTCCAGACTCCGCACATAAACTCAGCACAGGACTGGTGGGGAATGCTCCAATGCCAACACGGATACCCAGGTGATGAATCGGGTTAAGGCGACGAAGCACAGAAGGTCGCGCTGAGCCATAAACCATACAGCCATAATCCAGTTTCGATCGGATAAGTGAGCGATAAAAACGTAAAAGAACAGTCCGGTCAGCTCATCAACATGTGCCACTTAAAACACGTAAAATACAAAGAGAACGTTCACACTTGCCTCTGACTTGCGCTATATGCGATGACCAGCATAATTTCCTATCGAACACCAAGCCAAGCAACCTAACTTCGTCCGCGAAAGAGAGTGCGTCTGGGCCAAGATGGAGCGAAGGTGGAGGATACTCCTTGTGGCGCCAGAAGTTCATGCAGACGGTCTTCTCTGCGGAGAAACGGAACCCGTGAGAAACACTCCAAGCGTGAAGGCGATCGAGACAGCATTGGCGGCGGTCCAAGAGACAGGTTCTCCGAGAGGAAAGATAGATGGCAAAATCGTCCACAAATAACGACGATTGTATTCCTGGCGGTAAACACTCGGTGATAGAGTTAATCGCAATGGCAAACAGTGTGCAACTAAGTACCGAGCCCTGAGGTACGCCGTTCTCTTGAATAAAATTAGATGATAAAACTGATCCCACGCGAACATTAAAAACCCGGTCTTTCATAAATTCCTGAATAAAAACAGACATACGCCCACGTATGTTCCAATCGTGAAGCGTTCGGAGGATACCGCCTCTCCAGCAGGTATCGTACGCTTTCTCTAAATCGAAAAACACAGCAACCGTTTGGCACTTCCAAATAAAACTGTCCATTATGTGGGTCGAAAGAGATATGAGATGGTCGACAGAGTAGCGGTGACGACGAAAACCGCACTGAGTGTTACTCAATAGATGTCTCGACTCTAACCACCACATGAGCCGTCCGTTAATCATGCGTTCTAACACCTTGCAGACGCAGCTGGTGAGGGAAATCGGACGGTAACTGGAAGGAAGATGGGGGTCCTTTCCAGGCTTAGATATAGGAATCACGGTGGCCAACCGCCAAGCGTTGGGAAATATGCCATGACACCAAATAAAATTAAAAGTTCGTAATAAAAAAGCCTTGCCTTCCGCTGATAAATGCTGCAACATGGCAACATGAATGTCATCTGGCCCCGGTGCGCAATGTCGAGAGGTGGAATGGGCATGCTCCAGTTCCCTGGCGGTAAAAGGAACGTTGTAGCTCGCCTGATGGTCGGAGGCAAATGAGAAACGTTTCCTCTCAACCTGCTCCCTTAATGCGCGAAAAATAGCCGGGTAATTGGCGGAGCTCGAAACATCAGCGAAGGTTCGCCCTAAAACATTGGCGACGTCAGTCGGAGTAGTGAGCACTCGATTTTCCTAAGACCGGGTATAGGTGTAAACCTTGGTTTGCCAGCAAAGCGGCGTAGCCGTTCCCAAACTACGGATGAAGGCGTTGTGCGGTTAAAAGAAGAGGTAAAAGAAATCCAAGATGCCTTTTTGCTATCCTTAATGACTCGACGGCATTTGGCGCGAAGTTGTTTGTAGCAAATCATATTTGCTGAAGTAGGGTGGCGACAAAAAACTCGGAGAGCACCTCGGCGTGCATGCAATGCATCCCGGCATTCATCGTTCCACCAAGGAACCGGTAAGCGTCTGGGGTGACAAGACGACCGGGGAATAGCTTTATCTGCGGCTGTTATGATGACCGTACGGAGGTGCTCGATCGCGATGTCGATAGATGGAAATTTACACCCTGAAAATTCGGCCAAAGATCGATAGAGAGGCCAATTCGCTTTTTCAATGAGCCATTTTGGCGTGTGCTGTGAATGTGCGTTCGAAGAGAGTACACGGATCTGACACGGAAAGTGGTCACTGGAATATGAGTCGGAGATGACGTTCCAGGTGAAATGTACAGCAAGTGAGGCAGAACAGATGGATAAGTCCAAGTGCGAAAAGCTGTGAGTGCTGTCAGAGAGAAAAGTAGGTTGACCAGTATTGAGAAGTATAAGATTGTGATTTAGCAAAAAGTCAGCTAAGAGGTTACCCCTTGCACACTCCGTGGTGGAACCCCATAGGGGATGGTGTGCATTGAAATCCCCCAAAAGGAGAACAGGGCGTGGTAGCTGACACAAAAGATCGTCCAGGTCAACTGTGGTGATGGTGCCGGACGGAGGTAAATAAACAGTGCAGACTGAAAAACTAAGGCCAGAAAAGTGAACTGTAACTGCAGCAGCTTGTAAAGGAGTCTGGAGCTGTAATGAAGTGCTGTACACGTCATTTCGAATTAAAAGTAAAACTCCGCCGTGAGCGGGAGTGCCATCTTCGGGAGGGAGATCAAATCTTACCGAAGAGTAACCGCGTAAATTAAAAGAATCACTTGGGCGAAGCTTAGTCTCTTGGAGACACACAAGCAAAGGGTCAGTAGAACGTAAAACTCGAGGTCAGGTCTTCGACTACGGAGACCACGCACATTCCACGAAAGGATAGCCATTGTTAAAATTAGATAAAAGAAGCTAAAAATTTACCACCTTACTTTTGGACGGTCCAGGGCGAAACGTCCTTATTTTAATCGCGTGGGGCTTGGTGGTTTTCCTGGAGCAGGTACATCCTGCTCCATGACCTCCTCAGAGGGAGGGCTCTCCCGCTGAGAAGCATCCGCCGATTCCAACGCCTGGAATCGGTTGGATGTGGGTATAGGCGGCGACGGCGACCGCCTAGCGGGTTTGCTCCCATCATGGGAGCGTGACCTCCGAGGAGGAGAAGGGCTCTTTTTTTGCTCTACCTGAGTGACGACTTTAAAAAATCCGTTCGCGTAAAACTCGTCCTGAACTTAATATCAGGTGCATTAAAAACAACCGCTTTGGGCTTAACGGTAGAGCGCTTTGGAGAACTAGGAGTAGTTTGGACCCGTGTAAAAACAAGATCGCAGGTCTGCGTACTGCTATCGCACTTCTTGGGCGCAAAAGAAGCTGCTGCGCTGTAGGTGCCGGTCTTAGGCACGACAGGTTGGCGAGACTGGAATCGCTTCCGGGCATCAGTAAAGGAGAGTTTTTCCTTCACCCGGATCTCCTGGATACAGCGCTCCTCTCGAAAACGAGGGCAATCGCGGGACGAGGCTGGATGTCCACCGCGGCAGTTGACGCAGACAGGAGCAGATGGGCATGCTCCCTCGTGACTTGCTTCACCGCAGGTTGCACAGATGGGAACGGCACTTTTACAGGATATGCGAGTGTGTCCAAAACGCTGACACTGAAAACATCGCAACGGGCTCGGGATATACGGGCGCACCTCTATCATCTCGTAGCCCGCCTTTATCCTCTGCGGCAATTCGACCCTGTCGAATGTGAGGAAAAGAGTCCGGGTCGGCTGTAATTCTCCCTCTTTCCTTGCCTGTACACGATAAACTGAGGTGACCCCTTGGTCTTCCAGACAGCTCTGGATTTCCGGGTCGGACATTCCGTCTAGAACATTTGTGGTAACAATTCCTCGGGACGAATTCATGGTCTTATGTTTCTCGACACGGATGGGATATCCGTGGAGTAGCGTCGCCTTGAGCAACGAGTGGCTTTGAGACAGGCCAAGTGTCTCCACCAAAAGTGATCCGTTGCGTAGACGGGTACAGGACTTAACGGGCCCAGCTATGGCATCAACGCCCTTCTGAATTTTAAATGGATTTACGGTCGTAAACGACTGACTCTCTTCAGTACGACTAATAACTAAGTAACGAGGGAAAGACTTCTCGATTACTTCTTTTACGTCAACTCTTTTACGTTTAAAATGTAAAGGATTATTTTCCAGTACCATAGCGATTTATTCCTCCGCCATTGCAACCGTCTCCGATGTCAGGCTGCTTCCTGGGCGCCACCCCGGCTTAGGTTACTGGCTCTGGCCTGAACAAAGTAACCTTAGGGTCACACCTTCCTGTGGGCTGACGAAGGGACCCAATCGCCTGCAGGAAGTCTACAGCTCATGCAATGGCCCTTCCCCGGGCCTGGCCTTTACCAGGGGATACGCTCCCGTCCTACATGATAACCCAGTGCTGGGAGTTACGCTGTTACCCAGTCACTTTTTACCGTGTCAAACACGGGGGCACCCATTAGACAAAGAACAGGGAAGTAGGACAAATAAAACAATAAAAGAGGCGAAATAAAAAGGAGTCAAACGCGCTAAGCGCGGACTTGAGGGAGCAGCTCGGTGCCTCGGGGTCGCTACGCCCCGTACCCAATAAATTGGGCCCCCGAGGGGAGAAAGAAGATGAAATAGCAAAACTACCACCAAAATACATAAAATCAGGAGGAAATGGGAATGGTGAATAAGAAGAAAATTATAGTATACTACAAAACAACGGAGGATATAAGTACGGAAGAGGATGGAGCAAAAGATTAGGAGAGAAATATAAGTAAAACAAAAATCGGGCAGTATAGGTTTTTTATGGTCACTTTGGGATGGAGGGAAATTACAATTACAACATAAGCTATAGGAAACAGGTAATAATTACACCGTAGTGAAAGAAGAATGTAAAGATGAAGAAGAAGAAGAAGAAGAGGAAGAAGAAGAAGAAGAGGAAGAAGAAGATATGAAAAGGATGGAATAAAGGGACTCGATTTAGATAAAGAAATAAACACATACACAATAGAAGAAGATAATAGCACCTTAGACAGAAACGAAACTGCCACGGTGACAGCGACAAAACCCAACATCAGCCAAATAAACGCTGACTTGGATATTTCTCTCAAACTACGACAGGCTCGGATTGCGGCCTTGAGGCACGTAATTCGTAAATTGCACACAAATGCTGAACTTATAATCTTCCCAGTTCCAGGCGCAATCAAAAGAATGAATCTCAAAATTCAAAATATTATAACAAATCCGCAAGAATTATTAAAACTATTAGAAGTAGTGTATAAAAGAAGAGATGAAAATTTGGATCTAGAATGAATGATGTTTAAAGCCCGTTTTTGTTACAGAGGCACCACAGGCGATGAACACTGATGATACATGAGATGAAAAGATATATTGGAAAAGGATTTATTTTTAAGGAAGGAAACGCTCCAGGCCTAAGTTTTGGGTATCTTCCCGGCATTTGTCATTTATGAGGACTGAGGAAAACCTGGACAAAACCTTAGTCAGGGTGGGCGGTCCTAGCGGGATTCGAACTCCAGACCTCCCGCTCACGAGTCTGCGCCTTAACACCTCGGCCACCCATGGCGGTCTTGGGTCTAGAAAAAAGTATATAAACACTTTGTGTTATGCTATGAACGTATTGCTTTCGATATTAATCAAAGATGGCTGTTATACGCAGGTTAGGTGTGACATTGCAAATTATTCAAATTTTATCTTAAAATCCACAAAACTAATTTCCCAAAAGTACCCCAACAAACACTCCACCTAAAAGTAAACACACAACCACTAAACCAAAGACCCAAAAAATCGTGAACAATCACAACATTAAAGACAATTTCCTTGAATCACTTTTTTTTTTTAAAAAATAAGGTAATACATTTAAACGCAGGGGAAAAGAAAGTATTAAATTAATGCCAAAAATAAATGGATCAAGAAATACGTCAAACACAAGAAATACACCATATACAAAAAACACCCAAGTGCAAAAGCAATTTTAGAGAACCAATAGAACAAGATTCTGAAAATGGAACATCACTCATTTGCCAACGCAGAAAAAGTTCATTTAAAAAAAGAACATAATGGAACGTTACAAAGAATATAACTACTAATTAATTAAAATAGGACAAATAAATGCCCAATGAAGTAGATTGGTAATGTCTGAATTAAAACTTCTTTTAGATGAATTAAACTTAGACATACTCTCTATTCAAGAAATATACACAACAAATAGTAAATTAATACACATCCCAGTTAAAGCAAGAATGATAAGTAACGAGGATAATCCAATGGCAGTCATAATTATAAACAATCCGGATTTACAAATAGTTAAGCGTTCTACAGATAAATGATTCTCATACAAACTGTATCGAAATCACTCAGGCAATGGAAAACTTATTTTAGCAAATCATTATTTCCAATTTAGTCATCAAATAGAACCCTATCTGGAAAAAAATTAGAAACATTAATAACATCACAGACGCGAAGTTAGTGCACACGGTCGACGCAAATGCAAAATCAGACTGGTGATTGGTGATACGACAAAAGACGAAAGAGGAGAAAAACTGGAGGAAGTAATTTCGGAATTAAAAATGATTATAAAGAATGAATATCACAACCCTCCAACGTATGAAAATCGTCAAGGAGCAACATCCAACATAGATCTAACCATATGCAACAATAAGATAGAAAATAAACGTATCAACTGGAGGTTAGGGCAAGATCTCACCTCCAGCGACCACAGGGTAATATATTTTAACTACTGTATTGGGGAAAGAGCAACGAGAACGAATAGAAGCAGATGGGTTAAAATTATAACCATGCATAAGCTAGTTGGTTGTTAATGAAGAACATATTTGATAACAGTAACTTAGAATATACGGGAACAACAGTAGATCGAGATGCGAAAAATTTAATAAATACAATTAAATAAGCAATTAGAGATTCACTTCCAAAATTAAGAACTGAAAAATATCCAGACAAAACCTGGACAGATGCCTTACAAAAAGCGAGAAGAAGAATGAGGAAAATGAGAAGAATCTACCAAAAAACAATTGTGGCAGAAGGAAAAGAAAATAACTTGAGGAATTATAAGAAAAGACAAGAAAAGGAAATTTTTGAGAATTTATTGAACGAAACTAGAAAGAATTTGTGGAAATTTTTGTCCAGAATAATCTCGACTCAAACGTTTGGGGAGTTCCGTATAAAATTGTGGTGGAGAAAATTAGAAAACCCGAAATTGACTACTGTAAACAAAGAAGACGGTACGGTGATACTAATTGGAAAAATTCATTACACGTATTTTTGAACAAATTACTTCCTGACGACAATACTCAAACCGATGAAACAATAAACACCCCCCAAAAAAATTAACATACACCTCTTGTACAATAATATAAACGTAATATATCTGTTTGATATTGCGGAAATTGGATTAATCATTAAAAAACTGAAAAGCAGGAAGGTTGCAGGACTTGATGGTATACCCAATGAAGTGCTAAATTGCATAAAGGAAAAATTAACACCATTTTTATTTAAACTATTTAATGCGTATGGTAAGGCCGTTGCCCCTATTTTTGAAAAGAAGCAAAAGTGACAATCCTGAAGAAAGGAAAAGAAAAAGATCCAAAAGATCCAAATACTTATAGGTCATTTGTTTAATGAACAGGATTGGGAAAGTATTTGAACAGTTGATTTGTAAAAAAATAATGGAATACAGAATAATGATCGGGTTGAACGATAAACAATTTCCCTGTAGGAAAGGGAAATCAATGGAAGATGCCATAAACGAGGTAATAAATACAGTAAAAAAAAAAAAAAACTTAAATGCATAATAGGATTTATTAATATCTCCGGGGCTTTTGATAATCTATGGTGGCCATTTCTGTTTGAAAGATTACGAAATAAGCATTTCCCAAAAAGCCTGTATGTAATATTGAAAGATTACCGGTGTACAGAAGAGTTTATATAAAAGGAGTTGGAGAAATAATAAACACATTACGAAAGAGTGCCCTTGGGGATCAGTTCTAGGGCCGATATTTTGGGATATAGTAATGAAAACCCTATTAGATGACTTAAATGACGATGTAGATATATTACATACCGTGGCATATGCACATGATATTATTTTTACTATTGAAGCAGACTCACAAAGGGAATTAGAAGCAAGGGCCAACAAGTTGACAACGAAATTAAAATTAAGGTGTACAAAATCCAAATTACAAATAGTTCCATCAAAATCAGGTTGTATGATGATGAAAGGAAGCTTAAAAAGAGGTCCAGTAATTAAATGCAACAATAAATATAAACAATGAAGTTAGGGATACTATTAGATGAGAAATTAAATTTCATGAAGCGTACTGTACAAGAGCTAAACCCGAGAAAATAACAATGAAATTATCTAGAAGCATTCCAATATATTTTAAAATACTATTAAATGTTATTAATATTTGTGACAACAATATCTTTGCAACAACAATTAAATATGGGACTGGAGTGTGCCACAAGAATGCAATGTTATACAAATCAGAAATTAATTAAGAACTCAAAGCAAAATTTTATCACACTATACAGGGGCAGTTAGTACCACACCTACAATGGCACTATTGATATCAACAGGCATAGATCCATTAGTAAAACTAAGGAGCGAACCACTGGATTAAGTAAAAGAATTATGGAGAAGAGGAAACAATAATAGGTACATGATGTGTAACACCATAGCAGAAATAAAATTTAATTTGAAATTGATATGGCAACTAGAATGGAATCAAGTCAAAGAAGGAAGACAAACTTGTAATATCTTTAAAAGTATTACCGAAAAATTACAACTACGGCACGTAAAACTACCAGAGGATAGATACACTATTTGACTGGACATGCCTCTTATAAAACATACTGGCTTAAATTAAAAGGACCCAAAATTATACCTGCCTATGATATGGAAAGCAGGATACATCGGAGCATGTTTGTTTGAATGTCCACGTTATAGGAACCAAACTTCAGAAGATAGAAGGAATTTCAGTGGTCATCGTGTAGTCTACATTTTAAGGAACAGAGAATTATATAAATATTTGCCCATAAAATAAATAAAATGGCACAGGAAAAAAGGATGGAGCAAGAAGAGATTCCATCTTCAAGGGAAGAAGAAGTGGAAGTTAAAAGATTGAAAAGTTTAAGAATATTAAATACAGACAATCAGAAAAAGTATTTACTACCCAATTCACAATTAAAACTTGATTTGTATCATGTTAGAAGAACGAAAGGGAGATGATGGATAGGAAGAAATAGAACAAGTTATATAATAAACAAACCTACAGTATAGAAGGTATGGTAAGGAGAAGAGGAAGAGGGAAAGAATATGATGAGGCAGCAGGAGAAGCAGGAGCTGAAAGAGTTGTTGGGGGCATTAGTGAAGATGCAGAGGATGGGAGTTAGAGGAGCTTGTTTTGAAAGAATGGAGAAGTATAATAAAGATTGAGAGGGGTATAATACATTGGAGTGTAATGGTGTAGCAGATATGGGTGATGTCAAGTGAAGTTAGTAGTGAAAATTGTAAGAATAGTTTTAAACTTGTAATAATGTAAGTATAAAGAATAAATAAACAAATGCAAGAGAGAAGTGTAAAGCGTAATGGAGTAGTGAAAAGAAACTTTTTATGGGATATAAAACAATATTGTATTTATAGAATTAGGGATAAGTAAAGTGATTGTGGAAAAAGGGTATGGCGAAAGATGAAGAAGAAAAAGAAGAGGAGGAAGATAAAGAAGAAGTAAAATATAATAAAATAGCTATAATGACTATTATAATTATAATTAATACTACTAGTGGTGTTATTATTACTATTGTTAATGATGTCAAAGTGATGAAATGGTAGGGTACATGTTCCATTGATAAATGTCAATTAGATTTGCAAAAAAGGATGTAATTAGTGTTGAAAAAAATAGCTATTATAAGATATAATTGTGAACTTTATAGGAATAGAAAGATGATATAATATAGAAAGATAATATAATATGGAAAATAAAGAAAAATATATATGATCAATAGATATATAACATACATTTTATACAAATATAGACAGGAATAAATGCATATGAGTATAAGTAGTTAAGTAAAAGTATGTAAGAAATGTACTGGTCTCCAGTACAGTTTCTACCGGATACCGGTGAATAGCAGTTTAATAATTTAGAGTTAAAAGATTAAGTGGAAGTTGTAGCTGATTTCCAGTTATTCAAATAGTGCTGGTTTCCAGCAATTAGGAAGTAGATGAAAGAAAGGTAATTTTGTTATTTATCAAATTTGTTACTTTTATTATTTTTGTAAATTTCTAACTGTAACGTAAGTATAAGTATCATATGGAAAATAATAATATAAGAACGTAATTTTGTAATTTAGAAATAAAGTGTGACAGTTTGCAATATACGCCCCAGCGTAGAAAACAAGTAACTGGGATGGAGTACTTCAGATTATTATTATTATTATTATTATTATTATTATTATTATCATCATCATCATCATCATCATCATCATTATTATTATACCAGAATTCCTGAAGGACAACTCATAATTAAATGAAATTAGGCAATATTTAATTAACAAAACATATCTATGGCCCTGCTTGAAGAAACCTTCTTTACCAATAGGGTGCGCCTCTCTGCACCTATATATAGAATTTAAGCCGTGGGCCATACTAATAAAAAATGCAAAACCCATTGCCAACTGTAAATACCCCGATGAACCACGTGGAAACAACATCTATATCAGTTTGCATGGAAAACTAAACTGTCATAATGATGCCAAGAATACAGAAGCTGATCTACAAATATTAGCAAAATGATACAAATTACATTAAAGTAGGTTGAAAATTAAAGGACTTATACTTGTGGAACTACGGTTTCCTGCTAAATTACATTTCAGAGTAATGTGTAGTTAGTGGGCAACAATGATATGCTATGTGATTGGTTATATGGACGCACCTACGGTGTGACACTTGCGATAGTATGAATTAGGCTTGTTTGCGATAAATTACTCTCTTAGTTCCTCGATTTGACTTCGTCAGCGCTTTGCTCCTGCCCCTGTAAGGTAAATGGTGCTCCGGGAGGACTTGTTTGTATCAAGAGTTGCTCTATTCTTCCCCTTCCTAAAGCCTCTTAACATTTGAGCTACGCTTGCAAATCACGTTCGATCCCTGCTTACAAATGACCATGACATTATCTAGCATTTACAACTTGCCCTTGTCAGCTAACAATCTCCTAAGATTTAAATACGCTAACAAGTCTGGGGGACCGTCTTATCGCAATCGGCGATTTTGATGTGTCTAATTAAACATGGTAATAATAGAGCAAATGGCAACATATTATACTGACATATGCAAATCCGTCAATATGTGTAGTCGGTTCTGGTGGTGTAGTGGTAACCATACTTGCCCTCCTAAACCCAATATCGTGGGTACAAACCTGGCCAGGACCGATGGATTTTTTCGGGCGTAAAAATCCTAAATATGGTTTCCTTCGGAAGGGAAGTAAAGCCGTGAGTCCCATGTCGTACATTTATGGCACGAAGAACCTCAAGCCTGAAAGAGAGGCCTCTGAGCAAAATTTGTCAGCCGTTTCACGCCCTGAATTGAAAGGAACGCTGATAACCTGGTCTGTTAAAGAGCGTCTATAAAGAAACCAAAAAACAATCAACCGTCAATATGCCATTACTATAACGATCAAAATATTTGCATTCCTCATAATGCATTACAACCCCCCCCCCCCACACACACACATACACACACTTGATATAGAGCTTTTAAACAACATAACAGTCAAATACAATATATGTGCGTTATTATAGCAGCAGACTAAATACCGCCGATGTATAGCCTACACCACTCAAGAAGGAATGAACCCATGATCCCTATTTAAAGCTAAGTTATAAGCCATTTTTGCAGTAACTTGTGCAGGTTTGTGCCAAATGCGTGTTCTTCGCTTTATATAAGGTTTATATCAAGATATAATATACCTAGAGCCGATATATTGGGTCCGGCCTCACAGGCTGAAATTACATGGTGTTTATAAAATGTTGATTTTTTAATTTATTTATTTGCGGACGCTCTTTAACATCTCAGATCATCTGCGTCCCATTCAATTTAGGGCGTGAAACAGCTGACAAATTTTGCTCAGAGGCCTCTTTTTTTCAGGCTTGAGGTTCTTTTTCGTGCCGTAAATGTACGACACGGGACCCACGGCTTTACTTCCCTTCCGAAGGAAGCCATAATTAGGATTTTTACGCCCCTAAAAATCCATCGATCCTGGCCGGGTTTGAACCCGCAATCTTGGGTGTAGAAGGCAAGTATGGTTTTATAAAATGTGAAATGATAACAAAATCAATGTGCGGGCTTATGCAACGCCCTCGGGCCTCGAGAACAGCGCCGCAGTGTTACAGTCTTTATTCTATTAAGAGCATTTCTACTGGTCCTATCACAGAACATCAGTGTTGGTGACACAAAAGTTGTTTTTTTTAATCAAAAACTTAAAGCTACACACAACTATTTATAATATTTACATTCATACACTATATACAACCGCCGCCTTGATACGTGCTTGAATATACTAATATTGACGCATGCGCCTGTGCTTTCTATGGAGGGGCTCTTCCCTTCAATGCCAGCGACATAGGGGTTGTATAGCGGCGGATTCTCTCTCAGGTACGCCTGGTCTGTCTCTTGATAGAGTGCAACTGAAGGCATTCTCGCGCGCGCATTCCGAGACCAGCTCTCGAGGTGAACACATCTCCCTGAGCAAGAAGCACCAGCGTGGACAGCGGACCAGCGGACCAGCCTGCAGCGAGGGTCGACGCACAGTCATTGGCCGGCAGTGGGCACTGGCCCCCTTCAAGGCGGTCGAGCCCGAACCTTGCCGCTACTCAGCGGAGGCACGTGCAGCAATTGCCGTGGACAGAGCTTCCTCTGCGAGCTTGCTGATTTCGTGCCCCCCTCTAGTCCCCCTGAGCCGCAGCCCAGCCTGCCAGCGGCCTGGAATTGAAGGAAGAGGACCCTGCTGCTCCGGCGAGGCGTCACTCTTCACCTAAGCCTCCCGCTACCGTCGTCTGGAGCGCCATAGCCAGGACAGGCGACAAAGGGGCAGTCAATCGGGTTTTGAAGAAAGCGATTTCTGAATTCCTGAGCTGCCCCTCCCCCGACCCGACTGTAACTGACAGGACGACACATAACCGGGCTCACAAGGTCACAGCCAGCAGGGATCCGGGCTTCGGTCCGGACCTGGGGCTAACCAGACCCCCTAAAGGCGCGTGCTCCTCTGGAGACGTCCGGCCCTCTGTGAGTAGCTGGATGGCACCCGGAACCGCAGACAAACCCCGCAGTACCAGCAGCCAGGTAAGTCCGACTTCCCTACCTTGCCTTCGACCTCATCTGCCAAGGACCCCGTTCCCGTTTTACCCGTTGCTCAGGCAAAGGGGAAGGAGCTAGCCAGGGCTAGCTTCAAAAGAGCAAGGCTCGACCGGTCCCCGGACCGGGAAGCCGGGAGTGCGTCGGTGGCACCAGCTGCCCCCGTCCCTCCCCCTGCACCAGCACCAGCACCATCACCCTCCCCGCTTCTCGCCCCTCTTCCCGAGAGCCAATCTGAGCTCTCGGACTGCGAGAGATTTGAATTGGTCCGCTCAAAGCGACAAAAGAGGGCAGGCAAAACGCCACCCTCCCAGGTAGCGGGGGCGCCGCAGAATGCCTTTGCACCCCGCCCAACTCCTACCACTCCCGCTCCTGCACCATACAAGTTGCCTGTTATAATGACGGACCCTTTCCCCAACCATGTGAGGAGCATGAGGGCCCTGGGCTCCCAGTTGAAGGCCCCCTTCCAAGAGCACGCCTGCCCCGGAAGGTCAAGCTGAACACCAGCACCCCGGAAGACCACGAGGCCGCTAGGTCGGTACTCAGGGAGAACGGCATAACTTTCTATACCTTCCCCCTGAAGAAGCCGAACGTGGCTCGTCGAATTATTCGGGGTCTGGATTCGGAGACCAGCCCGGAAGATGTGCGGGAGGCTCTGAGAGCCGAGCACGGAATTGTGGAGCTCTCCGTGTCCCAGATGAGGAAAACTGTCCTCAGCAAGGCCGGAGAGACCTCCAGGGCCCCCATGCCTCTGTTCCTAGTAATCGTGAACAAGGAAGCTGGCCGCATCCCCGAGATTGATCTTCACGAGGGTGAGAATAGAGCCTTATATGGGCAAGGAAGGACCTGCCCAATGCTTTAAGTGCCTGGGCTTCCATCATTCTAGCGTACCATGCGAACGGAAGCTTGCATGCTCCGCTGTGCTGGTCCTCACCTTGTGAAGGACTGTACCGTGGCCAGGGAAGACCGTAAGTGTGCCAACTACGGGGAGACCCACATTGGCATTTACAGCGGTTGCCCCATAAGACTACGAATAATCGAGAGCATGAGGGCCAAAAATGAGCAGAAAGCCCATCACCGGGAACAGCCGCGCCGGCCTTCTGAACCTGTACGACCGGGGGTGTCCTTCTTGAACGCCCTCAGCCGACAGGAGCAGAGGCTGGAGGAGGCGACACCGACGCAGGAGCAGACGTCTACCGACGAAGCCCAACTGGCGCCCAGCACGGAACCGGCCGTAGAAGCACCAAATCCCGCACCTCCCCAGCCCAGTTCCTCGGGCTCCAAGGGGAAAAAGAAGAAATCAAAGAAGGGGAAGAAAAGCGCCCCTCCTCCCAAGCCAGCCACGCCCAACTCAGGGGCCAATGGCAAGAAAGCAGAACAGAAACCAGCAGAGCAGGTGGCAGCCGCCCAGGCTTCCACCCCCGCTCCACCTACGGCTCCAACGCCGGCTATCCCATCGGCCGTGGCCGACCTAACATCCGACGCCTCCTCACAGGCACCCAGTGCTGTACTGACTGCTCAGGATGTACAGGACTTCCAGCAGCTTTCCAGTTGGTTCACGGACCTTATTTCAAACTCCCTCCCCTTACTGCGGTGCTGCAAGCAGGTTATGCTCAGTAAAACGGCATCACCAGCCCAAAAGATCCAGATCGTGCTCAGGACGCTCGAGCACCTGTTCCCCGACTCCCTTAGCGAGTAATGGCCCCACGGCTGGTCCGGATACCATTACGAGCCGCATTCTGGAATGCGAACGGAGTCATGGAACAGAGGCCCGGCATTCTGGAGTTTGTAGAGGACCACGGAATCGATATTCTGATGGTCTGCGAAACCCACCTCCATGCCGGGGTAAACTTTCACCTGCCAAGTTACGTCGCCCATCGGACTGACAGTCGGCCGACGGGGCGGAGGTACTGCAATATTCATCAAAAGACATATCGCTCACTCCCTGTTCCCCATCCCGCCCATACAGCACGTCGAGGCGACCGCCATAAGGATCTCCTTGGGCGGCCATGACGCCCAGCTGGTTGCGGCATACGACCCACCAGATGGTCGCTTCTACGAAGCCGACTATACAGCACTTCTCAACCTACATCCCGAAATCTGCATCGCAGGAGATCTCAACGCGAAGCACGCCTCGTGGCACAGCCACACTGCTAACCGCAGAGGAGGCCAGCTCGCCCGCTTCATAAGCGGGGATTCGGCCCTGCTCGCGCACGGTCCGAGAGGTCCAACGCACCGTCCCCCCCCCGTGGCAGGAGGGACGTCATTGACATCCTGATCACCAAAAACATTCACTTTCATCTGGACCTCAGAACGGTCAACGCGCCAGACTCCGATCACGACCCGGTCGTGGTGGACGCCAGCGTCACGCTCCCAGCTCTGGCCATACCAGAATGGACAAATGAGACCGACTGGGATGCAGTAATCCATCGCCTGAACCAGTGTGTAGAACCGTCCCCCCGAGTCGACTCAATCGAGGAGCTCGAGGAAGCGGCAGCACACTTCTCCAGCACCGTCCTCCTTGCGGTCCGTGCCCACACTTACCGCATACCGTAGGAAAACTCAAACCCGCATATCATCCCACGACCCATTAGGCAACTCATCTAAGCCAAAAACGTCGTACGGAAGCTATGGCAGAGATTCCGCCACCCCAGGATAGGAGAAGTCCACAGGAGGTTCAAAACCCTGGTGAGACGCCTCCTAAGGGCACACAGATCTGAGGCCTGGGAAAACACGCTTCGGCACGCTAACCTCCAATAGAGGAAACCGTGGCGGATCGTCCGAGGCCTTCGGAGAGATAGGGCTGAACACAACCACCCCGTGCACAACCGCTTTCTTGGTCACCTGGTATACGAGGCCCAAGAAAAGGCGGAGGCTTTCGCAGACCACCTGGAGTTTCAGTTCCAACCACGAGAGGAACCCCAGGACGACGACCACACTGAGCTCGTGGAGGACACCGTCTCAGCCTTCCTAGAAGGTGGACGGGGCCAACATGAGAACTTCCACATCCCGATCGCCACCCCCAAGGAGGTGGCCGCCCTGATCCAACGCCAAAGAACCCACAAAGCCCCTGGGCAAGACCGCGTAACAGCAGAAATGGTCCAGCACCTTCCCAGACGGGCCGTGATACACTTGGCGCGGATTTACAATGCCTGCCTACATCTGCGCCACTTTCCTTCTTCTTGGAAAGAGGCGCAAGTGGTCTGCATTGTGAAGCCCGGAAAAGATCCGGTCCTTCCTTCAAGCTACCGCTCCATAAGCCTCCTTCCCATAGTCTCCAAAATATTTGAGAAACTTCTCCTGTCCCGGCTTCTCCCTCACTTCGAGAAGCAACTCCAACCAAACCATCAGTTCGGTTTTCGCCCTGGTCTTTCCACGACCCAGCAGCTGCTGCGAGTGGCCGAGAAGGTCTCGATTGGCTTCCAATCGAAGTCCAAGTCGGTAGCGGTCCTGCTGGTCGTGGAAAAAGCCTTTTCGACCACGTGGCATGATGCCCTCAATTACAAACTCCTCGAGCACGACATCCCTGCCCCCTACATTTCCCTGGTGGCTAGCTTCCTCAGAGAACGCAGCTTCCGGGTAAAAGTAGATGGCAAACTCTCTACAGTCCGGCCCATTGGCGCGGGAGTGCCGGAGGGCAGCGTGCTGTCCCCGACGCTCTTCAATGCTTACATGGCCGACTTCCCAATCAACGACAGAGCCACTACATGTCAATATGCTGACGACCTGCTTATTCTGGCACAGAATAATAATCAAAATCATGCATTGTGTCCAATTCAGAACCAACTCCGAGCGGTGGAGACCTGGAGCGAGCAATGGCGGATGGCCATTAATCCGGTGAAAGGTTCTGCTATTCTCATGACTAAAGGTCGACGTCCGAGGCACCGGCGGGACCTGGTGTTGCATCGCCGGCGGATCCCCTGGGTCCGCAGTGCGAGGTACCTCGGGGTCACGCTGGACCACTCGCTGATCTTTAGGGAGCACATACTCGCTAAAGTTCGGCAAGGCCATGCTGCTGCCCTCGGGAAGTTGTAGCCAATCCTGAGCTCTCGCACAATGAACTTGAACCAAAAGCTGCGCGTCTACCGTGCCACGATCCCGGCGATGGTTCTGTACGGCTGTGAGATCTGGGGTGTCGCGGCCTCGACCACGATCCGCAGAATCCAGATCCTGCAGAACCGACCGTTAAGAATCGTGTACGGCACAGATCTACGCTTTCCTGCCCACATATTCCATGACCACTCCAACATACCCTACATCATAGAGGTCATACGGGAGAGGGCCCGGACGCTATATGATACATTCCCGCATCATCCCAACACGCTGGTCAGGACTCTAGGGGACTACGATCATAGAGCCCCTAGACAATATAAATCTTACTCGCTCCCCAAGGACGTCATGGGACCCCTTGGTGACTTATAATCAGAACCCTCAAATCAACTCTAGAACCTGAGTCTGAGCAACTCACTAAATCCCATCCCGACACCTGCCAGAGGCAAACCATGCTGTTAACGTCAGCCGACCACTGACGTTAAGCAGCATCGAGCATGGTCAGTGCTTGGATGGGTGACCGCCGGGCGCTGCACTCGCGGAGGTTAAGTAGCCTCGAGCGTGGTCGGCGCTTGGATTGGTGGCAGTCCGAGCACTGAACTCACCTCTGGCAACAACCAAACACATCCTTCTTCCTGTGCTATTAAGAATATCCTACGTCCATCGAGCAGGTAAAGCCGCGCGCGGCTAGGTACTGCTGACACTTGACACCCACCTGGGAAAATACATTCCCCAGGTGCCCCGAACTGGCATCTGGCATTCTCGTTCCGCCAGACCTGCCAGCGCGCAGCCCTCCTGCGCAGCTTGCTCAGTCAGCGTCGAAACTTCACTGCAGCCGCTCCGGACAGAGCCGCCTCGCCATGCCTCGCCCCGCCACTCCTACGCAGCCAGCAGCATTACAGAAAAGTCAGCTATCCCCTCCACTCGCCGCACCGCTGGCCGTAACACAAGCTGAACCTTCCGCCGCAAGCCCACCTGCTCCCGCCGGCCAAAACAGTACAGTAGTCCGCGGTGTACCGCGAGGCACGCAGCCGCAGATTTTACTGCGCTCACTACAGCACTGCTGGCCTTCAACTGTTCGAGCAGCAAAAATCTTCTCCGCTAACGGACCGACACCTCTAGTACGTGTGGTCTTTCTTGAACGCCAGGAACGCGACGCCGCCATCGCAGCGGGCATCCAAATTTTTGGCCGCGCCCTGACGATCCAACGTACCCTCTCCACGCCCTGCCGACATTGCTGCGCCTACGGGCACACAGGCAGACGCACTAACCAACCGAAATGTCATTACTGCGGTTCTGCACAACTGACTGCCACCTGCACCGACTGAAATATTGCGCCTCGTGTGAAAGCACCAGCCACTTCACAGGTCAAGCGTAGTTGACGCTCCAGCGCATAGCCTGCCAGAACACCTCCGCTTCGGCCAGCTCCAGAACCACAGGCCATTGCACTGCCTAGAGCACACAATTGAAACAGCCTGCACCTCTCAGCACTGGTCATGGCCCCCGCGCCAACTGATCCAACGCAAACACTGCAGTAGTGAATCGGAGCTCTACTATCATCACTACATGCACCGCAGATGCCACCGCCGTCCTTACAGATCTCGCCTCCAAGGTCTCGGTCCTGGAGGACCGCCTCAACTCAGCTCTCGACTCACTCCACGCCATCGCCGAAAACATCCAACAGATCGCCACACACCAACCTGCACCACCACATGAAGTAATCCAGCTACAGCAAGAACAGGCCGCTCTCACACGTAGAAGTCCTGAGGCCATTGCCTCGCGCCTGGAAGCTTGCGACGCCTTCGTGAGAGAGACCACCGCCGACCTAATACAAAAGCTCCAGCGGTACCATGATGACATTTTACAACACCTGACTACATCATTACAACACGCCTCGACAGACTGGAGGAGGCGTTCACAGAACTCCGGACCTCCAGCTTCGAGCTCCTGGACACCATAACGCAACAGTTTGTCTCCATCAATACATCCACAAACACTATCACCGACCTGCCGCCAGAGGAAGATGGCCACGCCCCCAGCATTGCTCATCACATGCACCAAGATCAGGTTCCACGCTTCCTTGAGCACTGGCGTAACTCCAGAACTCAAATCACCACCCTATATATCGTTCGTCAGCACGCAAGATATACGATAAACTAAATTCATGATTAAAGATACTCAAATCCCACCCGACCTTTCACCAACCAACCTCCAGGTGCCACTCAGGGCCTTGGTCTTGTTTGGCTTTAGGAATTATCTCCCGTACCCGCTTAAGGCAAACAGCCTTGTAGCTATATTATCACCTAATAATAACGAGCGGGACCTCGCAACAACCCTTACCTCAGTTCCTTTGTTACCTTTTCCGTTAAAAAAAAATACAAGGCATTCTCGTCTCCTCGTGTATTGTTGCGTTGCTTGTGAGGAGCGGCACCCTCAGAGCCTTCCGTAGAGATTTTGAATTGTTTGCAAGCATTTTAGTGCAGACTTGGACGCGTGAGCCCATGCTTCACTCGCCGGCTTCAACCCTTTCTCTTCTTACCCCGGTACTTGTCCGCCCTGGTCGTCTAGTGGTAACCATACTTGCCTTCTAAACCCATTCAAACCCGGCCAGGATCGATGGATTTTTTTCGGGGCATCCTGAGTATGACTTCCTTCGGAAGGAAAGTACAGACGTTGCTCCCGTGTCGCACATTTACGACAGAAGAGGCCTCTGAGCAAAATTTGTCGGCCGTTTCACGCCCTCAATTGAATGGGACGCCGATGACCTGAGATGTTAAAGAGCGTCCAAAAATAAACCAAATCAACAACATCCCCGGTATTTGATCTCACTGGAACACCGGTATAGTGATATATGTAAGTTTGATTGTTTTAATCTAAATTTTATTCCTCGACTCATGACATGCAATATCAATATCCTCAATTCCTCGACCTTTACTGTGTATAATTTTTCCTTTCCCCCCATTGTTGTGGAACATCCATTATTTGTATGTATGTATATATAATTTGGTCAATATATATGTAACACTATACACGTTGCATGGGTACCCCTCTCCAAGAGCAGGAGAATATACACAGAGGTCTGTGCGGCCCAGTGGTTTTTTACATTTAGGACGGTACCTCAGTCAAAACCGACCCGCCTTTCGGCCGTAGACGATCTCGTCGCCCAAACGCGCTAAGCGAACTTAACTACCACACTCTCGCTGGCGGATGGTCATGTCTAGCATAGACCTACTCAAATTTAAGATGAGTTACCCCAGTATTAAGGTAGTCACCATCTTCCCCACGACAACAGTGATTCAGGTTTACCTGCCCCCAAGGGCACAGCCTGGGGCACTCCCTTTGAACACAATGCCGCAGTGGGTACTCAACTATTCATGAGTTCCGGGACCACTGCCACACCGAGTTCAACCCAATCCGGACAACTCCCCAACGGGAGTTGTATGTACATATAATTAGGTCAATATATAACATTATACATTTTGTATGCGGGGATCTCTCCCCTGACCAGGGGAATGTACACAAAGATCTGTAGCCCAGTGGTGTTTTGCATTTAGGAATATATATGTAACACTATACACTAACACTTAATAAACAACGCAATTTAAAATGTCCAACTGTTCACTATTAATACTATGCTTTTGTTAACGCAATGAGAATGGACCGGCGTAAATATTTGCATAGATGATATACAAGCAATGCGTAATGTTTTACTTGGCAGATACAGCCTTTCTCCCCTTCTCTGTCCGCTTACGTCGTCGCTAGAAAAGTCTCCAGCTCCCAACAATAGCTATTGCTGTCTTGGGTAATAATACATAAAAAATTGTGCAATTATCTTCTCCCGTACTTGAAAACTAAAATTATCCAGTCATATTGTGAGTGTTCTTTCTGATTCCTAATCATGTAGGCAACAGCGGGAGGGTGCAAAGACCGCCACCACTAACCTAGAAATAGCTATTCAAGCTACTATTGTTGCTCCTGTCCCTTTGAACATCCCGGAAATATTGTGTTACTCTCCTGATAAAATTTTGACTGTAATGGGTGAATTGGGCTATCAAAGGAGAAAGTGGAAAAATGGAAAAGAAAAAGAAAAAGAAATAATAAATAACACGCGCCAAATTAGACATGGCAGTTGCAGTAGCAATGGAATCAAACGCTAATGAACTTTGAACTCGGAAATACGCATGTCTGACAATTAACTTACCAATCAAAGGGCATTTAAAATACTGCAAACTGTTTAAACCCGCCAATACATACGCATATGCAGAAATAGTACAAGATAACGTCAATGCATTAACTTATGTCCAAGAAAAGGCATGCCCGCTAAATCTGTAAGATTTACCGTAGAACAAGCCACAGCTTCAAAAGACAATTAAGATGTATAATTGAGCATCCAAATGATTTAAGGGTTCCTGGACCAGGCAACATACTACAACTGGTGTTAAAACCCTTACTGTTAAAGCAATGCAGTTACTGATTGAAATATGCAACTTTTGTTTATGGTGTGCATGCTTTCCGAAAGGCTAGGAGCATGCAAAGTGTTATATGTTCTCAAAACAGGACAAGAACGCAGGGGATTCCATAAAATATTGGGCAATTAGCCTACTGGACACCATGAGCAAAGTAATAGTGAAGGTTATACTGCAACGATTAACGCATACATTATCAAACATACGAGGTAGTATTCAGAATATTCTGAAGTGGTGCTGCCATCTGGTCAAAAACTTACTTTCAGACTAATGAACGCCGTCACCCTCGAAATAGTTCCCTTCCACATATATGTATACACCGGTCCCAGCGATTCTGCCACCTTCCAAGTGCATCTTGGAAGTCATGTTCTTTGAGGGTGTTTGGCACAGACAGGTTTCTTCTTGAATCCTCTCAATTGTGTCGAACCGACGTCCTTTCATCTTGATTTTCAGTTTGGGGAATATAGCGAAGTCGCAGGATGCCAAATCAGGCGAGTAAGGTGGATGGGGGACAACCGTCATGTTGTTTTTCGACTAAATGCTTCTGGTGAACAAGGAATTGTGACAGGGCGCATTATCGTGATGCAACAGCCAGTTTCCTTTTCGCCGTCGTCTCCACACATTTTCACGGAGTCGTCGCAAAACTTCACAGTAGTACGTGGAATTGACTGTTTGATTTGGTGGAACGAATTCTTTGTGCACAATCCCCATGGTATCAAAGAAAACGAGGAGCATGCTCTTCAATTTGCTCTTCACTTGTCTCGCTTTTTTTTTTTTTTTTTTTTTTTTTTTTTTGTCTTGGTGAGTTCGGGCTCTTCCACTGGGAGGACTGCTGTTTTGTCTCCGTCATAAGCGTACAACCCAGCTCTCGTCGCCGGTGATGACCCTGGACAAGAAGGTTGGGTCATCGGATACGGCCTGACGAAGCTCGGTGCAAACTCCAACACGCTACGCCTTTTCATCAGCAGTCGGATCCTTGGCACAAATTTTGCGGCGACACGATGCATGCCCAATTCATCAGTTAAAATTTGTTGGCATGTCCCATAACCAATTCCCACTTAATAGGCAAGGTCTTCAATGGTTCGATGTCTATCCTCACGAATGAGGTGTTGAACTTTGGCAACAATGTCGGGCGTTGTATAGCTGACAGGACTACCGGTGTGAGCATTGTCTTCAATAGCTTTACGGCCGGCCCTGAACCGAGCATGCCACTCAAACACACGTGGCTCATGCTTTGTCCCCCCAATACTTGCTGAATCATTGCGAGGATTTCCGTAGCATTTTTTCCCGAATTTGATGCACACTCTATGTTGATACATCGTAAAATCGCCACACACTACACACAGAGTATCATGGAAAGTACTATAGAATCTCAACATATCTACCCAGCTGCATGAAACTAAACACTCACTCATGAGAAGTGCTAGTGTTCTCACCTAGCGGTACAAAACTCTACTGCAACTACTGTCGAGATGGCAGCACCAGTCCCGAATATTGTGGATACCACCTAGTAATACACTAATCGAGGAGCAGTTCGTATTTCCATCAAAGTGTTTTACTATCTTACAGCTCATTTAATATATTGAGAATATAATGAGTGGCACAACAATAAATCAACAAGAGTAAAAGGACATTTTACTCGATATACCAATGTGGAATATATACAAACTGGAAAAAAAACTGCACCTCAGTGACCTGTGCTGACATTAATAGCATACTACCCGACAAGTAGAGCCTTCATTGTAACGATAGATACTCAACATCCACCATATACGCAAGTGTAGCACAATGCTGTTAACAAATTATACATAAATGATATACCTAAAACTTCGAACAACCACCTATGCAATGATACCGTCATTACTGCACAATCCTGGAAACCGGCCATAATTGCTGCAAGATTGTTGCAAAAACGGAGAATTAAAGTTAATGATAATGATATCTCAAACCGGGATATTTGCTAAAAGAAAAGCTACGGAAGCCTCTGCCCCATTTAAAACCTTTTCAAGTACCTTGGGTGACCCTTGACTCAGAATTCACTTTTTCAAAGCCCTTGGATCCTTGATTAAACCGGAAATTAAATAGTTGGCGTTTGCAAGGGGTCATTATGCCTCTACCCATATCAAAGCACTCCAAAATATACAAAACTAGCTAATGCGGATCATTAATAAAGTACCCAGAACTTCAATTGATTTGCTACACGTTCATACTATTGAACAATTAATTAACACGCTTGCGCTTGACATGTCAAAATTTTGTTTTTTGCTTGTATTTGTTTTCTTGCACATATGATTAACGTCATCGTACGCTTCTGTTAATTTTTGCTTCATAGCTTCTATATGAATGGTTTTCAGTCTTTGGTTCAAGATCGATGACAGTCGGTGATCGCATCTCGCGTACAAGCAAGAATGCACTTAAGTAGAACAATATGGATAGCTGATCTGTAAGTCGTTAGTGCAAACGGAATCATCTTATACCGTTCGGCCCGATAGGTCCATATCATCGACATAGAATCATTTAAATGCTGTGAAATCGCTCAAAAATAGTTGGATTGGGAATGGATTGGGCTACTGCTGATATGTTTAACATTAAATATTTTACAAATTTCTGTGAATAATGCTGGTTGAAAATTTGTTCCTTGATCAGAAAGAAGTTTAGCAGGAGCTGCGTGCTAAAGTTCGAGCGACTGTGTTTGCAGATTGCTCTGGCATTGACATAGTTCCTGGATATTTAGTAAAAGTATCCATTGCGATCCAAATATACTTGTTTCTGAATTTAGTTACACTATAGAGTATTGTGATGTCTATTAAAAATTTGGAAAGATTGAGTAGTAGTTTCCGAAATTCCTAACTGTGCTATTGGTTTCTTAGTTACTTTCCTAGTGGCACAAGTTTGACATTGCTGTATGTACGTCTTTATATCTTCACCTAAAAGTATCTTTGCTCAATTATGGCTTGAGTGCGCTTTATTCCTTGATGTACACTATAACCAGTATCATGAAACATTGAAATTATGTCCTTTACCAAACTACTAGGGACAATACTTTTGTAACGTCCGTTCATTTTAACGAACATTGCACATTCTGAGTTTAAATAAGTTATATTGTTTATTCGTAGCTCTTTCTCCTGAGTAATTGCTGACAATATTGATATTTTGTTTTCTCTTGTTTCAGGACCTCTCTAGACAGATCAAATGTATTATTCGCAAAGATATTGAACCTCTCAGACGACTCCTGCGTCTCCGGAGCAAATTGGCTCACCTGTGCTAACTGCTCTTTCAGGCCAGAGTATTCAATGGATTGATCTTCTCGCGACAACCGGGAAAGAGCATTAGATACGACATTAGCCTTCTCTGGTTTATGATTAATGGCAAAATCATATTCACTCAGCTCTAGCATCCATTTTGTTAATATAGTATTCAGTAGATTTTTAGTTGTTAATAGCCAAGTCAATGGTTTATGGTCAATGAAAATTACAAATTTATGCCAGAATACGTCAATTCTGAATTCTTAACTCAAAAAAAAAAAAAAAAAAAAAAAACCCACTAAGCTACTTCTTTTCCGTTGCATTATAATTTGTTTCTGGAACTGTTAACAGCCTACTTGTATATGCTACAGGTCGAACGATTGCTTTTTGAATTTGACTTAATATAGCTGAAATTGCATAATTTGAAACATCGCGTGACTAAATAAACAAGTGAGAAAAATCAGGGTGAGAGAGAAGTGATGAAGTTCTCAAGACATACGGGGTAGGTCCATAAGTTTCCGGCATCGCCGATAAGGATTATCGACTTCACAAAATCCTTACCTGCTGTTATATTTTATCTATTAAGTAAATAATTGTAGCTGTAACTTCCGCTCTGATGTGTTCAGTTGTTCAGATATAGTTGCATAAAAAAGGCTATTTGTAGAAGACTGTGCATTTTCAAAATGGAGTTTCGAACTGTTATTAAGTTCTTTACAAAAGAAGGACTTACTCCAAAAGAAATTAAACAGCTATTGGACGGTGCACATGAGGAAGCATCCCCCTCATATTCTACCTTAAAAGAATGGGCCAAACTTTTTCGGATGGATCGAGAAAGCATTGAAGACGAAGAGCGTGCAGGTCGGCCCTTGGAGGTGCTCACTCCTGAAAACATCGCTCGCTCTTGTGGAAGGAGAAATTATGGAAGACCGGCGGCTCAAAGTTACAGAAATAGCAGCAAGGTTGGGCCTTTCTAAAATAACAGTCCTTCGAATTATTCATGAACATTTAAACATAAATAAGGTTAGTGCAAAATAGGTGCCTAGACTTCTTTCTTCAGTTCAAAAGCAGCAATGAGTCATCTGATGTCAGATATTTTTGGAGCTCTGCCATGGTAACGAGAGAGAAGTTCTGCAAACTATTGTTACAGGAAATGAAACTATGATCCTCTACTGTGATCTCTTGTTTCAAAGAGAATCAATGGAGTGGTGTAAACCTGGCGAAGCACCGCCTCTAAAGGCCATTGGTCACTCAATCAATCAAGAAGATCATGGCCACAATCTTTTGAGACTGTGAAGGAACACTCTTCATTGACTTCAAGGAGAGGAACACCACAGTAAATGGGGAGTACTGTGCCGGCCTACTGTACAGACTACCTGCTTCCATTAAAGAGAAAAGGAGGGGAAAGCTGAGTGGTAGTGTGTACGTTCTTCATGACAATGCGCCTGTGCACACAGCTCTTGTTGCAACGGAAGCTGTGAAGAAATGTGGCTTTAAGGAGATGGATCATCCACCCTACAGCCCAGATCTAGCTCCCAGTGACTATTTCCTCTTCTTAGAACTCAAGAAGAACCTTCGAGGAAGGAAATTTAAGTGTGGCAAACAATTTATGGATGCTGTTTATGCCCATTTTGCAGACAAGACTTATGACTATTTTTGGGAGGATTGAAATGTTAATTCAAAAATGTGAGAAGTGTATTGCAATAAAGGGCAACTATATTGAAAAAGATATAGTTTTTGTGTTTATCACACATAGAAAATGGTTAGGCCGGAAATTTATGGACCTACCCTCATATTTCAAAATGTTAAAGGCCTTTTCTGTTTCATCAGTATATAAAACTTCTAATTCTTCTTTTTAAGTTGAGTTAGGGGTTTATTAATTTCGGAAAATTTTGCAACAAAAGCCCTATAACACGGTATGGCCTAAGTAAACCATTTCCGGTTTTAAAAATAATGTTTTTTCAAGACTGGATTTCAAACTAGCTTCCAGTAATTCATGCAAAATTTGTCTTAAATGAGCCTGTAAGATTTCCCGTGATTAGATATATTGCTTTTGACCCTGTCATCGGAGGTGCTACCAGAGCATTAGGCATTCAGATATTGATAACTACCTTCAGGACTAACAAATGCTGTCTCCGGTTTATCTGCTTCTTTAACTTTCATCGCATAAGCTCAATTAATTTCAATGATAGAAAAATAAGCATTACCTGATAACATAGATAAAATTTCTTCAATATCAGGTGTGGGCCAGGTTGGGACTTTATAGTTCCCGCGTTCTATCTCCTTATAGTCAATATATAACTTGTATTTCAATCCCCATCGATTGTTTTCTTAGGCACGAATAAGCAAGGACTTGCCCAGTCTACTTTTGTGTATTCGATAATTTTCTTGTTAGGCATCTCAAGTATTTGTCTCCTCTACTCACTCTTTAGCGAAAAAGAAACTCGATAGGGATTCAATTTTATCGGTTTCCCGTGGCCTATATATATCTCATGTTCTACTATTGTCGTGCATGGTAATTCGCCTGTTGGTTCATCGGGAAACGAATTTATATAGTTTATATAAGACATCTAAAATTATATCTCATTCTCTTGGGTTTCAATGTACTCTTTGGTTTAAACACCTCATATATTTCCTTTAATTCAAATTCCCGTGTTTTACCATATTAGTTCATTTTTTTCTTTAAAACTGGTTTGGTAAATCATAAATAGTCCCTTTAACTTGTATGCATAGTACACATGAACTTCAGTTTTCGTTTATCTCCACTATTGCCTCGTTTTCCGCGATTGCCTGCACTGTCCTCCCTCTTCCGGATTCCCTTGGCCCCTACTGCTACCAGAATCACAATGTCCTAACTTTCGGCTCACACAGCAATAAGGCAACTCATAAAAAGTTTTACACACAGAAACATTTATCTCGCGTACTTTGTCTATTTCGTATGGCGTCATTATTGTTTTATTTTTTCCTGCATTGGTACATCACATTCTGTTGCTTCGCTTTGTCATTAACTAAATAAACGCTCCAAGACCGACATTTAAAATTTGCATTATACAGTATTTTGAATTCCTTGGGAAGTTAACACTATTTTTCCTAACCCACGAATCATTTGCTTCATATGCAGAGTACAGTTTTGTTTCAGTCCTAGCAATAAACATATCTCTTCTCTTTCTCAACACTCACAAGCTCTGCATATACTTCCAAAATCGCGGGTTCGATCCCGGCCAGAACCGATAAAGTTTTTCGGGCGTAAAAATCGTAAGTGTGGCTTTTTTCGGAAGGGAGGGTTCCATGTCGTACATTTACGGCACGATAAAGAACCTCAAGCCTGAAAAAAGAGGCCTCTGAGTAAAATTTGTCGGCCGTTTGAATGGGACGCTGATAACCTGAGATGTTAAAGAGCGTCCGTAAATAAACCAAATTAAGAAAAAAAAACCTCTACATATACTTCTAAGGGGAAAGAAAACATTTTATTCTTCTTAATGCAAGTAAGCAGTTGGTTCCCCGACCTAGGCAGAATGATAAAATCCCAATTCAAATATCTTCTTTCTCTTTCCTATCATCTTTGGGTTGCACCTACGTACACGTTCTGCTGCTGCAGTGATCAGGTCCAATTTAGATTGTGTCCCCCTAGCTTCTAACTGTACCATCCCGTACTTTGTTTGGAGTTTTTCTTTGGCCACATCTATCACCGCTTCTAAGTATTTTAATAAGTCTAATTCGATAATTCCTCTGATTTCATAATTCATATGAATTACATAAAATTCATGTGCAATATTAGTGGATATATATATATTTTAAAATCTACATACAATTGTCCCTTTATATCTAATTGGTCAATTGTTCCTCTTCAAGTTCCGTGTTCAATTGTTCCTTCAAGTGTTCCCTGCAACGTGGAAGGAAACACTCAAAACTGATCCCTTGTTTCTTCATCAACTGTGAAAAACTTGCTCCCGTATCTTGCAGCATTTCAAGGGATTCCCCTTCAAAGTAAATGACTAGGATTAATTTTTTGTGCGCAGGATCTAGCGAGAATACGGAAAGTGTGTTGGCTCCCGCTCCCTGGTCAGCCCATCCCATTTCTCAGTAGGCGCTGCCACCTGCAGTCTCTCGCTAAGTGGCCACATTGGCAGCATTTTCGAGTCTACCATCAATTTCCTCTCCTGTGTGAAGGTTATTTTCCTCTCGGCTAAGGGTGCCACTTGCCTATGACCTTGGCCTAGTCCTTGGTCTCTTAACGATAGTTATGTTTATGCTTCTACAATCAGCAACCGTGCGTCCTTTTCTGTTACAATTATAACAAACGTTATTCCCTCTCATAAAAAGTTTCGTCATTACAGCCTAGCCACCCCTCTGCTTTTCGGTATTTTCTACCGTCGTGGAAATACGGACAGCCGCCGCCTTGGTCTGCTGCCCCACAGTATCCCCTTAAGCTATTTATGAAGGCGGCAGGGAGACGTTTGTCCGTCTCCTCGTTTATAGTGCGCAGCGCTATTGGATTATCCATGGTTTTGTCTATACCTATCTATATTTATTTTGTGAAACCGTGTAAGAGTGCTGAGGGGATAATTTTTCAGTGAACCTGTCGAGAATGGTTGTTTTAAACTCCTCCCACGCAGCATCAGAACTTTGCGAATTTGATCTTCCCCTGTCAATTTGTAAAGCTGATCCAGCTAAATTTAGCTCTGGCTAAGTTCAATTGATTTTCCTTTGCCCATTTGCAGACCACGGTCATTTGTCCCATGTTACTGATAAAATCTTTGACGGGCCTACCCTTTGGTTCCCCCGTGCATTCTTTGATAAGATTTTCTACACTGACAACTTTTATACGAGATTCCGTTAGGATCGCTATTCGCTCCTCCAGTACTCGAATTCCATGCTCAGTAGTGGTCATTTTTTTTTAACTAATTGAGTATGTTGTTTAAGTTACAAGCGTTATCTGTTGATAAACCGAGGGCGAAACAGCCTGACGAGTGAGCCTCGTTCCTAACATAGCGGACAAAACCCGCATCAGTAAAAGGCAGTTAAGCTCGGATGAGGAATTGTTCCAGGATCTATCGTCACTGGGAACACTATTCTGCTCAGAGGATGAGGAAGAGTATGACGGCCAAGAATTCCTTGCCTCTATAGTCGGATATCTCTGTGTATCTCCAGTCTTCCGAAAGTACACGGAACAACTCGAAAAACTGATGAGCAAAACTCAACAGCCAAGAGGGGGGAAATAACGCTTCCAAAAGAGAGGCAAAGAAATAGGACTGGTGAATTAAAGTTCCTAAAACTTAAATAGACAGTAAATAATTTTAAATATAACAATTAGTTCTTACCTAAAAAAATGTAGCTTTCTTTTTTCACATTGTTTTACTTATTTTTCCATTCCAGGTTAAAATTCGGAGAATTTCCAAGATAAACAGATATTCTTTTCCTTTAGGTTCCCCATTCTTTCATCTCGGATGATTCCACCCGAATAGTCGGTGCTGGTGGTGTAGTGGTAACCTACTTGCCTTCTAAACCCAAGGTCGCAGGTTCGAACCCGGCCAGGATCGGTGGATTTTTTCGGGCGTAAAAATCGATAGTGTGGCTTCCTTCGGAAGGGAAGTAAAACCGTGGGTCCCGTATCGTACATTTACGGCACGATAAAGAACCTCAAGCCTGAAAGAAGAGGATTATAAGCAAAATTTGTCGGCCGTTTCATGCCCTGAATAGAATGGGACGCTGATGACCTGAGATGTTAAGGAGCGTCCTTAAATAAACAAATCAAAAAAAAAAAAAACCAATAATCATACAGAAAAGCAGTTTTCTCTATTTCTAGGCAATAGCACTTGCAGCATCGATTGATGTTTCATTTCAACAACAAATATTACAGTACTGAACTCTTTATGGCGTGTAAATATTTTGTATGAAGGGCACTCAAATCTCTTCAGTTTACCTCCGATTGCCAGTTCTATCCGCGAATCCGTTACTAATTCACAAAATTTAGAACGATGTTCGTCTAAAAGACTTAGATCTATGCTAATATATTTCTTAAAAAATGAAGTGACGAGATTAAAAGCAAACCGATCTACATTTCTCAAGGCTAAAGAACCTGTCGCAGAAACAACGTGAACATATATAATAGTAAACGTAATAGACTGTATCTCCCTTCGAACTTAAATATGCATCTAAATATGTGCGAAGCATAGCATCCAGTATTAAATTTAACCCTGAGAGCCGGTATTCCTTAGAATACCTAGAAAAAATTCCAAGAAGCTGTCAGGATGTTAGAAATTGGCAGTTTCAAGAAAATGACTGTCAGTAATTCTCACTAAATGTAACATAAATTATTTAACACATTAATAAAAATATACATAATTGGTTTAATACTTTCCCAAGTCCATTAGTTAATCTGTTAGTTTAATATGATTAATGAATGTAAACATACGAAGAACTTTAACTGAATTAAAACTCCGAATAAAACTTTATTTAATACATACTATATAAAAGTAGTTAAAACATTAATTGAAAATAACTTTAAGTGTGAATTTAAAGACCCTATTTGATATAGCAGAATTCACTGATAGTATCTTTTAATCATTGCCTGTACTTAATCATCGCGGATAGTAAGGCGACGATCAGACTAGCGTTCATCGTGGAGTTGTTTTATCAGAAGACTCCGGCACTTCTGCTGGCCAAGGTGTGCTTTTATATCCGCTATCTGGGCATTGACTCGTGTCATACGATACGAGGCGTAGCATCATTTATCTGGTTGTACTTTGTACGCCGACAAAAGCGAACCAATTTAACGCTTTAAATAAATCTTTGTACCTGGGATAATCTTTGTGGTATCGGGAGAATTGCCGATCTTGAATGTCAAGGTAAGGTGGTTTTTGGACTCCCCAAGTGGTACCTGAAGATTCGCATTTTCGAACCAAGTCACATTAACCTTGAGAGTTTTATGCTTGGACTTGCCATTTAATGCAAACCTTGAGTTCGAGACCTGAGTACTATACTTGCATACCACTGCAGGCGACGACCTCGCCGCCAAAACTACATAGTTACCCCAGCCACCTCTCTCGCTCGGAAAGCAAATGTAAACATTGCTGCTTACTCCATTTAAAACTATTACAAAAAAATGTTTTATACCTCCAAAAGAAGCCCATTACTACAAGGATGAAGTAAGTATAGTAGCGGATATTGAAGCGCCCCTGGCTTTTGCCAGCTTGCATTTGGTATATGTGTTTTCCTGCATGAGTAAGCTATAAAGCAGTGCCATCTCGTTGCTCTTCAGAAGGCTCTGCAATAGCGGAACTTAAAGCGATAGCAATAAAGTCTCCGTCGACGGCGCCCCATTTCGCACTGCAAGAGAAAGGGGCTTTTGCAGCAATCAAGTACCTCGCTAGTGTCCACAGCTAGCTACTTTTGAGAAGAAAATGAAGAAGAAATTGCAGTGCAAGAAAGGGTAAAGTCTTTTACACCCCTTCCCCAAATCCAAAAATATTCAAACAACACTTTCAAGAAACAACTAATAAAAAAATGAAGTCTTCCTTAAATTTCTTACCACATTCTCCCACTTTTTTCAACCGTCATTACAGATACATCGTTATTATGAGGGTCCCATGAAGTTTGTGCCTATTAATATTCAGAGAAGAATCTAAAATCCGAGCCACCATTTATTTTTGACGATGGGGGTAGTTCTTCAGGAAAGAGGAAGGAAGAAAGAAGAAAATTGAGCTAGGAGAGGAAAGAAAATACACTCTGGCAGGAAGATCAGAGGATAATACAACTTTTGCCGGGGAAGGAGATCAGCAATAAGACCAAGCCGGTTGTTGCAAATTGATATAAGTAGAGTAGGCTCACTTCCATAAGTCTTGCAGATATAGCGGCTGAGCCCTTTGTCAACAGTCTGTGTCCATGTATGCGTAATTGACAGTGCGTTTTCGCTTCTAAACGAGTAAAATTGATTAGCGCGTGGTTAATCCAATACGGATTATTTGCAATGTACTGAAGCGCATTATGTCAATCAATCGCTCTAAAGTTTATCAAAGAAGTTTAAGATTAGCATTTACTGTGGTGATGGCTGAGTACGACTCGAGCTCCCGGATGGAGCAGACGACACTTTACAGGGCATCGTGTAGCTTGACCAATGCGTTAAGTACCTATAAGTTAGTGAGAGACACGCTTCTAACATAAGCAGGAACTATATGGGAGTACGCCTGCTGTACCGACATTGATGTGCAGCTACGAGTTATAGGCTTTGTGCAAATAGCACGGTAAGCTATGCTTTGTTACCAATTTTACTTATTATGTGTACTGCTAATTTCTATCGCGTTTTTGCAGTTGAGTTATTGTGATTAATTGAGCTGGATAATTTGTAATGCTTCGAAAATGTAGTGAGATTCACGGAGTTTTCACTAATTCTGTGATAACTAATCCTCTGTACCGAGGCGTTTCATGGACGCAAAATGCTCTTGGAGAAAGTACATGCTGTAACGGCTTGACGCTTAAAAGCATGAGACAGACCCCTATATAGTAGACCTCTTACTGTCGAAAGTTTGTTCTTTATTAAGCTTTCATTACTATGCAGAAATTTTAGGAATTTAAATGAATAATTCTAGGGTAATTCATTATATTACCCACACTTAATAGACTTTTACTAACCTAAAATGAAAACTCTACAATATCAGTCGTTAAACAGTAGTGGCTGATGCAACGTTGAAGTAATAATAAAGCCAACATTACATAAACTGACGCTGAAAGTCAAGTGCAATGTTTCGGCAGCCCGGGTATGGATAAGCGTCATTTGCGAAGAACCGAGCCCATGACGCGGAGTGACAACGTGCACAACAGACCATCAGAATTACGTGCCATTTAAGTCGTGGATAATGGAGACCAAATTTGGTTAAGAGGATATCATAAGAAGCCTACCTCTAGGTTCGAGACCCCCGATCGAAGAAGTGAAGTGTTGATATTGGAGATGTGAGTGCAAAATTCCTCGTTGTCCAGTAAATTCACTCATGGATGATTTTCACATGGACCTTGTATGCACATTGCTGTAAAACAGCTCAACACATCGCAATTTCTTTCATTATGAAGAGAGAGATGTCTCATTCATGGCATAAGAATTCCTACTCGCTCAAATATAGTACTCTAAGTAATAGATGACTACTTAAGTGGAACCATGACAGTATATTTGCTTTCGCCCTGTAATGGGGGCCTAGTTTTCGAAACTAGACCCCCCATTTGGGGTCAAATATAGGCATGTATAACCTTGCTGTGAAGTGAGGGATCCTCAACATGGACATGCATCACTGAAGAACCACATACAGTCCAATATTCTCGTAAGTGTATCAATAAACTCCTGGAACAAATGACTATAATTCAGTCTTTTTTCTCTGTTGGGAAGTTCAAATCCTTGCAGAGCAGTGACACGATATGCATGCAGCACTCTGATAGGCACTCAGAGAAACTTCATTCTCTTTAGTTTACACAAGGACTTCAGCTGGGAAACCTGCAGTCTGTTTTTCAGCCCCTGCACCATTACTTCCGGCAATTTTGGAGTCCTCTTTTATGGAAATTCAACAGTATTCCCATGGTTTTCAGTTCCCTTACTAGATACCAAATAGAGGATTATGGCATTGGTTTCTGAAACTGCACAATGAACCATCTTTTGACACTCCTTTGTCAATACAGTTTAGCAGTATGTGCACATAATTTCAGTATACTATTCCACCATGTGGTTGTTCATCTTGTACATACTGTATTGCTTGCAACACAAAGATTAGATAACTATTGATGATTGAGCTCTGTAAGATATATTACACTGTTGCCAAAAATAGAAAATTGCAATTGACCATTTTCTGTATTTCAATATTAAAATTCACTGAACTGTAACCTTTAGTTTGAAGTTTGAGGGAAAACCAGGGGCCAAGTGCAAGTGAAAACACCTTATACATCAAAAGTATTTTAAAATTTACTATGTTCATAATAAAACAAGTAATGATAATTATAAAAATAAATGGTCATTTCTAATTTAAAGAAAGCCACAATATACTCACCTCCTCTAAAGAATCATCCTCATCTTCATCAAAGGATGCTTCCATATCTGGAACAATGATTTCTCTAGTTTTCATTTCTAGGTGGCAAATGGTTGCTTCTTTTGTAGCTACTTCTTCAGGACAAACTATAATATCTGTATTTATTTCATAATCTGGCTGCTCTACCTTAATTTCAACTTTTTCTGGTGGTTTAATATCTTCTGATTCTATATCTGTTTTTTCATTAGTGTCAATCTTTAAAAATATTTCACCACCAGATTTCTCTAATTTAGGAGATTCCATTATGACTATGTGTACTTTCCGTCTGTTTCTTATTCCTGCCACAGTAATGGTCAAAACTATCTTCTGATTATAGGTCTCTTAGGAGAGCCTGCAATAAAAAAGAAAAATTAAGTATATATTTCCTGAGCACATTATTTGAGCTACAGATCCATTAATACTGCCAGAATACAAGCATTGAATCTAAACATAGCCCAATGTAGAAAGGATAGAATATTGCAGCTTTCAAACAGAAACTCATATCACCACTTATAATTACGTGAAAGCCTTATTGAAATCACATGTCAAAATTGCTACATAAAACATCTGCTTAGAAGTAACTATCGCTACTTTTGTTATCAACACACGAAATGGAAGATATGAGGCTGCCATAGGCTTATGATGTCATCGATAACCTATTTTGTATCATAAGTCTTTACTTTAACTGATAAAAATGCAACCTCTTGGTCAGTTTTAACTCTTGTTTGTCTGTCATTTGGATTTTTGAATAGGTGGTTAGATTAACCTTAGGCAGTATTGAGCACTAATTTTAGTTCTGCATTCCAGAAATGACAAACCTGCAATACATTATTTCCAAATTTTCTCCATCATGCAGTTGTCACAATAGTGACATTACAAGCAGGAAGTGTGATGTCTCTGCTACATAATTTTCTATGTTAACTCCCTTATAGTTTTAGGCTTAATCCTTATTGCTAGCTGAGCTATTATGAAAGTACGGTTTAATTCTGAGAAGAACTGTTCTAATGGATATGAAATGGTTCTGAGCTTTGGTTCTCAAACAGATTTGCAAGATTATGGTAAGGGATGTTACATGGAAAGTGTAATTTGTAAAGGAAATTGGTTTCAAAACAGTAATTGTGTTTTGTTACAATTCTAAGATGCATTTACTGCTTGTGTTGGAAATAGAATTCTGTGAAACTGTGATTTTCAGTGCAAGTAGGGTAGAAAAAGTAGTGAGCTATCGAAGTAAGTAGGCATTAGTGTTAGTTATAAGTGGCAGATTTTTGCAGTACACCTTCCACTTGGCATGTTACCAGAAAAGTACCTGGTTATGCTTTATCACGTGCAAGGGAAACCAAATTTATACAGAGTCAGTTAAAAGTCCTACCACCTAAATAACTTATGAATGAATGCATTATTGCATATAAAGTAAATTACAAAGTAATGGATGTCTACATATTCTGACTCTGGTCACTATTTCCATAGCATATTCCAACACATTAAATATTACAAAAAACTTATTATTAGCAAAAATAAATATTAGTTTATTTTCAGCAATTATAATATATTAGCACTACCATGCATTTATTTGTCATAACTCATCCCTTTTTTAACCTTCATCCATTTTTTTTTAACTTCATATAAAAATTAAAAATTCACCTAATTTCCTAATTTAGTCATCATCCTCAAAAAGTATGTTAAGCAGTTTATTAATTATGCCATTAAACTGCTCAACTTACATAAGCCAAGCTTAATAAATATATGTGAAAAGGATACAGATAATGTGCTACATTTTTTGGATGACACAATAATAGTAAACAATAGAAAGTTGAAATTTGGAATACAGAACAAGAACACCAATAAAGATAATTGCATAATCCAAGACAACATAAATATGCAGTAAGTAATAGTTAAGACTTGCAATCTTATCTTTGAATAATACAGAATATTAACTAGAACATAACCAAATAATAGAAACAACACTAAACGATGGATTTTGCAGCAAAAAAAAAAAAAGGAGGGGGTTCTAAAAGTATATAAAAGTTTAACAAACTGAAGCAGCTAAAGAAACTTCAACTATCTTGGCAACAAAAGAAAAGAAAATTGATAAAAAAAATTAATTATCATCCTTGGGCTATAAGAACATTTCAGAAAATCTTTAAGTATGCTAACATTACATTGACATAAAAATATTTTAAACAACAAACAGATACATCTTAGGCTTTCACGACTAGTATTATAATTAAAACAGATAGTATATTACCAGAAACCAAATCAGGAATCTATTATAAATTGCGCAAACTGCAAAAAAAAAATACAGTAAAAAAAAAAAATATTAGCACCCAACAGTTAGAGCACAACAGAAACATAAAGTATCGGTAAATAGAGAAATTTACTAAGGCAGCTCATTTTTGGACAGAAAAATCATGAAACTGAAGAAAAAGCACAATTGTTAAAGGCAATAGAAGAACATACAAGAACTTAACATATGGGAAAAAATTTATACCCATAAATTCAAAAATCAACAAAGAAAACTAATTTCAAGTTCAAAGATGTCCATCAAAGTCAAATAGCTTATCCTCCAGGTATTACAACAACTCTTACAACAGTGGATAAGTAGCTGATGATGCAAACAAAAGGTCTGTGAAAAATGTTCTAATGAAAAGTAAGTTAGTGAAACTGTAAGAGTGTATGTTTGACTTGACACAACATATTAACACAATATTACATCATTTATTAACAAATTGAACAAAATAGGGCTCAATTTACATCATGGCCTAATTTCATACTGCTGTTTTATACCCGAGACTACTTCATTACTTCACAGTATCCCCATTTAATACAAAATGTACTTTGTTGATATGCTTTCAATAAATTGACTATCCCTTTACTACAACCCATCTTTGACATTTTATACAGTGCTTCTTGTACATATGGATTTGATTTGTTTTTATTTATGGGCGGTCTTTAACATTTCAGGTCATCAACCTCTCATTAAATTCATGGCATGAAACAGTCAATAAATTTTGCTAAGAGGCCTCTTCTTTCAGCTTGAAGTTCTTTATGTACTGTAAATCTATGACACGGGATCCATGGCTTTACTTACCTTCTGAAGGAAGCCATACTTAGGATTTTTACACTCAAAAGTCTAGGCTCGGATTGAACCCGCGATCTTGGGTCTGCGAGGCAAGTATGGTTACCACTAGACCACCAGGACTGACTTATAGATCTAGAAAAGGCACTAGAACGACATAAGGAAGGGAAGTAAAGCCATGGGTCCTGTGTCGTAGATTTACGGCATGTAAATCTACGAAACCTCAAGCCTGAAGGAAGAGGTCTTTGAGCAAAATTTATTGACCATTTCAAGCCCTGAAATGAAATATGTCCTGAGTAAATCTTGAATAGGTGAAGCCATAATGTTCTAAATAGTTCAACTCAGATGAGATTATTAATGCTTGTTTTACTGAGTTAAATTCAAAATTGAATTAATATTGAAATTATACAGTCCTATTTAAAACATCATGAAAGTTTTAGGAAAGGGTACCCAACAGCTAACCCCATTAATGATTTTGTTCATGAAATATTAAATAAAGAGAATTAAGGTGAATGCTTTGTGTAACATTTCTAGGCTTGTCTAGAGTATTAAATAGTATTTAGTATTTATTTAAATAGCAATAAGTTTACAAATATTACAATGTGACCTGCTAATCCAGGTTCTATTCCAGGTCAATATATTAAATCACTACAATACAAAAAATTTTAATTAACTTACTAATTTTTACCATTCAATTAAGTATAATCAACAGTGTTTGTTAAGTCTCAGTCTTCAGTTTCCAGAAGACTGGTATCCCCTTCTACTAAACAAAGAAACATTATGACCAGATTAAAATATTTTATACAATTTAATAATCACCCAAAATTAACAATAAAGTTGTTTCCTTTTATAAAGCTCCTGCCCTTAAACAGTTTACATCCATACACAATTAAACTTTTGATACTATACATATAACCACAATACTACTACCCACCAAACACAATCCAACTCATAGATACCTTCTCCTCACTTACCATAACCATTTGTTCTTAACTCTATATAAAGATTCACCAAGATTCCTAATTTGTCTTTGGTCACCAAACATTTTCTTTGATGCAGTTTGCTTATATAACTTCAACCATTTACCACTGCTTGTTGTCTCCATTTACTTGTTCCTCTTTTATCTTCTGATATAACATTAGTGACCTCTTCTGCCTCATTATAGAATGTAATATTTGTCCGTCTATGTCCTCGAGCCTTACTCTAATCTGTTTCCAAAAACTCCCTGCTAAGCACTTCTTCTTAGCCATACATACACATTCCATTCCTTATTAACTCTTCCACAACTTTGTTTACCCAATAGAAATCCCCTACCCCAGACTCCTGACATTTTAAACATTCATTTAACAAAGAAATCTCCAACATCTGTTATTCTATACTAAACTAATACTTCAAAACTTTCTCCATTGCCCCCCTCTCACACTAACCCTAGCCATTTCCAACAGTACCCTTGCATTTGCAGCATTTTGTGAATTCCTAACATAATTTAATTCTGTCAGTGCTAATGCTATAGCTACCTGGATTATCAATAGAAACTATTCCCTTAAAAATAGGATGAAGAGCTGTATGCCAGTTCTTAGGTATCCTCTTGCTACACTTAATTATTCAATAATCTAGTCAAACATAGATTTTGCTTCTGACACCAGACCTGGAAAAATTCAACTTGCAATTCATCTTTACCCACTGCCTGTATTTGATACTGTATCTCCTGTTAGAAAATCTAGAAACTATGGTTTAAGAGGGAAACAAACTTATGTATACAGTTCTATCTAAAAAAAAAAATGCAGTGAAATGTACTGGAAATCCACTCACTGTATAAAAACGATTTAAGCTGAGTTAAAAAAATGTTCACTCTGGGGTACAACAAGGGTCAATATTACGTTCATTACTTTTATGTAAATAATTTTCCTGATTTAACTGACTTGTATTAAACACATATATTTATTATAAATCAAAGTCAATGATTGTACAATGCTTAATGCTTATACTTATAAGTCTACAAGCAATAAAGACCTCATTAATTAATTGCATGAATGGATGGAATACCCAATATACTTTTGAAATAATATGCATTAAGAGCTTTTCAAAAAGTATTCTTTATATATAAAGACAAATTTATAAGTCTGATATTTTAACCCTCCTCCTAATAGTCCTATTTCACTGATTGTCACCAACTATTTTTCTTATTTTATTTCAATGGCATATATCGGGTTTCCTTTAAAAACATTTAAAATTGCTGCTAGAGCGATTTTTAAATTTCATTTTACCCCCACTTGTTTTTCAAATATACTCCCAATCCTAATGGCATAATTGCCCTGATTTTCCGAAAATAATTTAATCAATTTATTTTAAAGAAATATACTGAGTTTCATTGAGAAAAAGCAAAAATTGCGGCTGCTGGAGCAATTTTTAACTTTTTTTTAAAGAAATTTTACTTTATGTTAACCCTCATCCCCAATGGCCCAATTTTGCTGGTTAACGAACTTCATATTTTTTTTGTTAATTGATGGTTATATGCCGAGTTTCATTGAGAAAAAACAAAAATTACGACCGTTAGAGCGTAAAAAACACACACACATATACCCACCCACACATGCTCTCTCTCTCTACAACTTTTTGTTTTTTTCTGTGCCTAGTAGGTAGGATCGATGAAAATTTAAAGAAATTATTCAATAATCATTCTATGGTATCCACCAACCACAACAACTTCATTCCTTCGGAATTCGCTAAAATATCAACTAACACTTCTTATATTTATGTGTTTTTGTTACTAATAACAAAATATAGACTGTTCTCTGGTAATTTCATGGGAAAAGGTTAACATACAGAAAAATCTTAATCACATGATTAAATCTGCAACCTAGATTGTTAAATTCTGATACCTCATGTTGAGCAAAAGGGAAATAACTTTAATTTTAATTATTGGTTGGGTATGGAGACATGCAACAATCTCATTGAGATGTGGCTAATTCATTTAATGATATACCTCTGCATCACAATTCAATTTCATGTACAACAGTGACAAAGATTTTAAGGAAATTTAAACCAACTAAAAGCTTGAAGGATTTACCAAGATCAGGTCATCTTCAAACTGCAAATGATGAGAATACATTAAATGTTCTACTCCTCATACAAGAATATGCAAAAGTGTCTTACAAAATTGATATTAGAATTCAATAAAAGCTCCGTAATGAAAAATCTTAAAACTACCAGCTGATACTGGTCAGATGGAATTTAATACTTCAGATGTAACCTCCTAACTGCACAGGTCTAAGTAAACAACACATTGCCCTCATGTGTTAAAAAAAGTAAATTCACCATTACTACCCTTCCCTATAAGACCCATTGACAATCATAAATCCCATTATTTTCACTAAATTGAATAACTTTAAGCCACCCATTCATGTTTTGTTCTTAGTTCTTCATATCACCTTCACATTCCTTATTCACAATGATATTTTTGCCCATACATTACAGTTTCTTTTTTGCATATTTCCATTCCTTGCATTAAAATTCCCCAAGATAAATTCAATCTTGGGCATATCTAGCAAAATCTCCTCTATTTCAGATTCTAGATGCTAAAGGAGAACAAGATCATGAAACTGGGAGATTCTGGGTAGATTGTCAATCATGCACCAATATAATTCTACCTTTTTTAATAAAACATGGCAAGTTTCAGCAATGATATTGAAGATGATTCAGGTAAATCTACTCCAACTAAAACATTTGAAAGAATTTGCTATTATATACACAGAGGATGTGAAAATGTGTATACACACTTCAAGCAAAGAAAAAATTGTGTTAACATAATAAAACTAAATTCACACAAACAGAAAATTATGAGCACTAATCATCTTAGACTTTTACAGTTACAACAGTGCTCACCATCTGCATCAATACACTTTGAGTAAGCTGAACAACTGATTGAGCAACGTTTGAGAAATAGCCCTCAGCAATTGCAGCATATGCTGTTTCAATTTCTTTCTGAAGTGCTGACAGTGTAGCTGGTTTTCTATGGTTTACAACATACTTGCGAGTTCCCCATAGGTAGAGGTCCAACAGAGTTAGATCCGGAGAACGCGGTGGAAACTCAATTGGACCTCTTCTTCCTATCCAGTGCCTTGGAAGATTGTCATCAAGGTATGAACACACATCTCGGTGGTAATTGTTGCTGTGCGAGGTCTCTCATATCTGCCCTTGTAAACATCACATATGGTACCACGAATCTCAAATTTGTCTTAAATGCATGCAATTGTTACTGGCATTGGCAGTTCTGCTATTGCTTTCCGCTGTTCAAATGATAATCTTGGCTCCATTTTGTTGCAGCAACACTTAACATAACATAATATGAATCATATCTGTTTACAGAACATCATACAATAATCTATGGCATTTGTTCATTGTTGATTTATGATAATCTTGGCTTCATTGTTTATTTACCTGTTATGTACAAATGCTATCATAATGTATGTGAGTCACATCTGTTTAAAAAACATCATACTACACATTACTGTTGTTTTTCGGTCCAACTTTGAAATATATTAAATAGATATCTACTGTGAAAGTGTGTATGCATTTTTTGGCACCCTTGGTATATATCAAAACTTTTAAAATTTACTTATGAGGCAAGGCAATTTTACAGCTAAATGTATATCGTATTCTGTTATGTTTTCATAAAGTACAGAGGGTGATGTACCTTGAAGGTTTAAATGGATTAAAAAAAAAATCACAAAATATACCAAGAAATATAGCATCAAAATAAAAAACCATTAATGTTTTTTTGTGAGCAAAAGCACAAATGAGGAAGATGCCATTATAAAAACTGAAGACATTTCCATATTTCACAGTGTTAAACATGGCCAAAGCTTCAAGTCTAAGACTGTCAAAATAAACTGTATCAAAAGACAGTTATTAAAATAGTTATGGAGGAACCAAAGCAAAGTCAACTGTTTAAAATTCTCACAGAAACAGAAGACCTTAAGAAGTCTGGATACTTTTCTGTATCATCATATGCATTTACTGTAGAAACATTAAAACATTTCATTATGCAGTTTATAATTTTAAGCAAAAATTTGAATTTGCTAGATATTCAAAGATCCAAAGGAGAACTCAACTGACATCTTTAATGCTACAAAAACATCACGGTGGCAAATGAATTCACAATTAAACAAGTTAGTGCATACTGTGCTGATAATGCATATGTGATTTATGGTATATGCAATTCAGTTCATGTGAAACTACAGCATGAAATCCCACAGGCTGCAAAAGCAAATTGCAACTGTTATATTAAAATATAAGAACTTCTGCAGTATGTACTCATCAGATAGCTTCCGCTATATCCTGCCTTTAACCATCTTGTGAACTGCTGGCCTGCTGTTAAGTCCAATTTTTTTTGCATAAATGACAAGAAAGTTTCAAGATAGTGTGGGAGTTTATTACCGTACATGACTCTGAAGCAGATTCCTCCAAGGCTTCATATAGTGTTTCTGAATGCAAAGCATACTTTCCCACTTTTGAGGCTGTTGTACTGCAGTTAGAGAGCACTTTGTGTTCTGTGAACTTGGATGCAATAATGCAAAAAATTCTAACACAACCAGAAAAATGTCTTGCTCAAGAGTTAATACTATTTTGAATAATCTGAGAAATTATGCTAAAAAGTTTTGAAGCAAATGTGTGCAACTTCATTAAGCAATAAATCGCCTAGTTGATGAAGAACTATGATTTTGGTGAAGATAGTTTTTTTCAGATTAGTTGTTTGTCACCAAAAGTTAAATGTGATACTGTGCATTTCACTTGGGATGTCATTATAAGACTTTCTAATGTATTTAATCTCTCACTAGGTTCAGCCAAGCTGTGTCATGACTATGATGTCAACTGGCATTTCCAGCTCTTAGTAAAAATTCATCTGATGCTTAAATATGGACCACAAATACGAAAGCTTGATGAACTATTAAAGTTAGGTTGTTTTGTTTTGTGTGTTCCTTTTGCATATGCTGAAAAAACTTTCAGTATTATATGTAATCTTTGAACCAAAGAGAGAAACTGAACATCTCAGAACCTTGCAAAAAATTAAACTACAGATATGTTTAAATTTGCAGTATTTATGTTATGATTTTGTAGTATTTCAGGGTTGCTTTAAGGAAGAAAGGAAGATGATTCTAAAAGCAGCAAAAAGTAATACAAAATATCATTGGAAGAAGTGAATAAACTCAGTTTTATAAAAAATATACTTCTTTACTGCTGTGCAATA
The DNA here is from genome assembly GCA_030762175.1 of Metallyticus violacea. Taxonomy (NCBI): domain Eukaryota; kingdom Metazoa; phylum Arthropoda; class Insecta; order Mantodea; family Metallyticidae; genus Metallyticus; species Metallyticus violacea. The sequence continues at coordinate 73,997,661 of CM060830.1, forward strand.
TTTGTAGAAATGTTCCATATTCTTACAATTATTATAATATTATCTTTATTTATTTCATGCAAATAATTACTTTATCATTTGAATTAAATAATTATATTAAAACATTTCATATTTAGGTTAGTTCTTTTTTGAAAAAGTACTGAACTTAAACTATTTGCAAAATTTAATAAATTACAAAAACATAAAGTTGTGTTTTTGGACAATATCCTCACCACTATTTTCATTACTATTATTATCATTGTTGTTACTACAGCAGTTGTTATTGTTTATGTGACCTGGAATCAACAAGCAAAAGGAAGCAACAATAACTGATCAAAATAATTGTATATTCATTAAAGTACTGTTTATATAATACAATCAGTGCAGACAGCGGGAAAATGAAACATAAATGGTACTGTAGAAAAGTAAGAAACAGAAAGGAGCGATCATCAGAATTTAATTAACTAAAGTTTTTGAACAAATTAACAAGAAACCTGGATAACCTATGATGAAAATAACACACTATTGTATGACACTTTCAGCTTTTAGCAGCTCTGCAGTTAATTTTGTTTAGTAATAAAAATTTTACCAAAGAATAGGAAAATGCGGTACAGCACTGATAAATTTGAGTGTTCCTACTTTTTTTGCACAGAGTAAATCTTTATATCAGCTAAGAATCATATAATTAGAAGTTGTGAATATAAGGCTCTTAAGGTTGGTAATTCATATCACAGTAACTTTATTAACCTCTGCTTCTTCTTACTTTATTCAGACTATAAACAAATAGAGCTATCGTTCTGCATTTCCTTACCCTGATTGGTTAAAGCTGTTTGTTCCATAGGCCTAGCCCTAACAATCAACAGGAACATTAAAAACTATGAAAATGAATATTTACAAGCATATAAACTTATAATTATAAAGTTATATCTAGAACAACAAACTGTGTTAACAAACAAACTGAACTTTGTTCTCTCCAATGAGCAAGATCGAGAAACAAGTGAATGCAGTAATCAAGTCCCATATGCTTATGTTATGATAAAGCAAGCTTCCTTAACGGTTGATTTGGGAAATAATTTGGGAACCATACTTGCCACCTGAACCCAAGATCGCGGGTTCGATCCCAGTCAGGACCGATGGAGTTTGACGCGCGTAAAAAGTATGGCTTCCTTCAGAAGGAAAGTAAAGCGAGTCCCAAGTCGTATATTTATTGCAGTAAAAGAACCTCACGCCTGAAAAGAGGTTTCTGAGCAAAATTTATCAGCCATTTCACGCCCTTAATTGAACTGAACGCCGATGACCTGGAATGTCGAAGAGCGTCCATAAATAAATCAAATCTACTCAAATCGGGCCTCTCTTCTCTCTCGTGGTAAGTGACCCAGGCTAGTGTACATATTGAAAACTTTGGTGACAAGAGCACAGCTTTGAAAGGAAGGTTCACAGCTTTGAAAGGAAGGTTGCGAAGCATGAGGGGGTTAAACCCATTAGGTCTGGCATCCTTTTTGGGGTGGAGAGCTGAAATGCGCATTGGATTTCGTTGGGATGGAATATAGGAATATGATAATAATCGTTGTCTAAACTGACGAACGTCGCGGCGAATCGACTCGAAAAGTGTTGTCCTGGGGATCATCTCTTGGCCTAAAAAGACATTCCAAATAGTCAGGGAAAGCATTTGGTTTGGCTTGGGGGTTGTAGACCCGGCCTCTGGTGTCATGAATGGGTGTTTTTACCTCGTTGCCTATGGAAATTTTTAATGATCCTCCACACGTCACCATCAGAAAGATTCTGTTTAGGCGTAATGTCCTTCTGTGTTCGCAAATTAGGACACAGACTGCTGGGCGCCAGCGCCTTAAGACGTCTTGGTGATGTGGCGTGCGGTATCACTGATAGAGGCTGACAGCTGCCCAGAATCGATGAATTAGGAGCTCAAGTTGTAGAGGAATTACATCTGGAGGGGGAAGTGTGTGGATTCTGATGCTGTGAGTCACCCGAGTGACCGTGAGGGGAGAAGGGTGAGATGGTTTAGACGTCTGTTATTTTAGGGTTTGGAGGGAAGATGGCACTCCTTTACGTTTTACCTATCCATCTCGCGGTTGAGGCCTGCGACATCGTGGTTGGCAATCTTTGTATTGATTTTCATCAACACGGGGATATTATCGGAATGTAATGCGTTGAACGATATGACGGCGATGGTAAAAGTGCATGCAACGGTCGACGCATGAGCAGGCTCATTGTCCTAGTGAAGAACTATTTTGTGTGCTATCTTTGTAGCTTCTGTTTCATCTTACTATGCAAACGATCCAATAACGATGTGTAATATCAGATAGTGATTGTTTTACTCTTTTTCAAATAGTCAATCATGATGATATCCCATAGTTCCAACAAAAAGGTTGCCATGACTTTTCGTGCCAACAAAACGGCTTAGTTTTTTTCGGTGTACTTTCATATTCGCCAACTTACTGCTTTGACTGCCATTTGTCTCCGGAGTGTAATGATGGATCCAAGTATTAAAGTCACAAACGACGCCATGAGTTATTTGTATTATGCTGCAACTTTTCAAAACACGACTTTGAAATATCCTTCCTCGAGCGCTTTTGGTCTGGAATCAACAAACGCGGCACCCATCGTGCGCTTAGCTACTTCATATGCTGAACTACATGCATGTTCATATGAGATGCCTTACATTTCATCAATGTCATGAATGTACGACGCTCTTCTATTACGATATCAAGAACTCTATCAGAAGAACCTTAACTGGGCGTCCGGAACGTGCAGCATGTGCAGTGCACGCATGGTCACTTTTAAATTCATGTACCCAGTAATATAGTCTTGAGTGCTGGTGCAGAGTCCCCATTAACTTCAACTCAGTTTGTCTCTAAGCCACAGTTCACCTTTTTAAATAAAAATGTTTTATTACTATACGATATTCGTATTTATCCATTTATAGAAACGTGTTAAACACAATAATAATAAACTGCTGGAATAAACTGCTCAAAATTTGAACAAAACCGTTACAATAATCATAGTTACCAACATGCCGCTTAAAAAAATTTCTTGTCATTTCATTGAAATTAACCAGACTTATCAATCTGCCCTCATATTTCATATGCTTGGTTTTAAATATACATGTTTTGGGAACATTCACTCCCTTCATCAGCAGGAGACCCGTCAACATTATTTTATTATTTCACTGTTAATCGCTTCAGAGTATAAGTTCATATTGGCAACCTTATTTAGAAGCCCCACTTTTAAATCTAGACTTTGTTGTAAGACATTAAAACTAGTATTTATTAACATTAGTTTCTTTTAGTTAAAATTTTTAACAAAAAATTCCAAAATGTTTTCTGTTAATACCAGTTCTACCTTAAAATCCCTTTTATAGCTTGTCTACCTTAAGATATTTCATTGGAAATTTTATACTGAAATATCAATAACTTCTTTATATTCTGGACATATTTCGAAGGCACTTGCATTCATCCTCAGTTTTCTTTCTCCAACTGTAGTTGCCTTATTGCTATCTCCTTCTCATTCTCGCAGTTGTCTGAGGAACTCTTTGATTACGTCATTTTTAGGTGGGATTTGAAAATGCATCATATATTGCTTGTTTCTGTATATGTATGTCTATATACATATATATATTTTTTCCCAAAAAGTTAGCTCTGTATGGTTTCTCGCTGTTTTTAATAAATTTGTTCCTGTATCTATTTCATGGTTTCTTGCGCAAAAGTGTTGCTACTGTAGGTTTTTCTGTTTCTTTGTATTTGATGTTTCTGAAATGTTTTATCTCTAAGTCTATAACATGCCATGTTGGCTGCCATTGTAGATGAAATGAATTAAGACTGTGCAAATGAAGCTGTAGAATATCAGCAGCTTGATACTAAATAACATGTACAGAAAATAATCCTGAGATGAAGATGACTTAAATTTGTATTAGTTATATGGTACATAAAATGTATATATTTTATTAATTTGTAAAAGTATAACATGATATCTTGCAAAACCATAGTTTTTTTTTTACACAGTCAGAAACATGTATACACAAGTCTATTGGCAGTTGATGTTATTATTATTATAAGCTTATTAAAATACAAATAAATAAATAAAAGATATGGGGAGAAATATTTATTTTGCTAATTTATTCCAGTTCATCTCATTTGTTATCAGTATCCAATGCAGTGATGTCTTAATCAATAAAGCATGTGTTACTATTAAAAAAAAGTGGTAATCACTTTGGTAGAAAAAAAGAGGACAATTTGCTCTGCAAAGGTCTGCACATGTAAGGCATTTCTTAGAGATCTAGGATACATGAAAACTGATATATGAGGGAGCACATTCTTCCATCTTAATGTCTCTTCCTACATGGTGTAGTCAACAATTTCATTTCTTGAAAAATTATCTCCAAAGTGATCAACACACATTGTCTGTAATTCCAGCTGAACACTTTGCAACGTTTTTCTGTTCACTAATTATGTAAATAATATAATGACGAAACAATTTTATAGCAGATAGGTAGTAATTACTGTATATTTTTGAGAATGAGTAAACATGATTGCTTCTAGAATTGTGAGCACAATACCTTAAAAAAAAAAAAATCTGTGAAAATTTTCATGTTGCTCAGTGTTGTTTATCCTAATACTTCACTAGTTCCCATAAAAACAGCATTTAGACATGAAAACCACTATAAAAATCAGAAACCAAACCCTTATGCTTATTTTACTGTTCACACACAAATACTGTAAGCAAAATTCTAGCTCTATCAGAAATTTATTATTGATGTTCAATGCATGTGCTTGTTACTAATTCACCTAGCACAAATATCCACCTTCAGATTCAAGAAATTCTGTATTTACTAAAATAGACATACCTTAATGGTGAATTAGTAGGAAAGCATTAATTCTCCTCTTCCACCCATTGTAAACACCTTATCTGAAATGTTTTAAAACAAATAAATTACATACATATACACATATATAACAGAATATATAATTATTCATATAATTAACCTTTTAACCCAATTCTTACTGAAAAAAAATACACAGAAAGGAAAAATCACAGGAAAAAAATTGAGATTGATTAAGGAATGATAATTATTATGTACCTTGTTTACAATACATTGGTGGGTGTAGTTGTGTAGCAAGTATTCTTGTTCTTATGTTAGATTCTATGGTGAGCAAAGTTGAAGGATATGAACATACCACGCAACTTATAAAGCATTAAACACGTTTTACAGTAAAAGTAGTTTAAAACTCGAGTAACTTAGATCAGCCAATGCACCCTCTGCAATCTTTGAGATTCTCCAAGCAACATTCATGGTGCCGTTCTCCCTTCCAGTCAGATTTCTAGTCAGACAGATCCACTGTGCAATGGTGAGATATTCATTGTGTCATATTCATCTTCAAGGCATACAAAAGGTACGGAATTGTGTGTGGCAAAACATGATAGGCATTAGGCATAAATTTTCAGGCGGTTTGGTTTTAATATAAAAGCTACACAAAGTTAGTACAAAAGTTTTATGAAACAGGTTTTGTGACTGATTAGAAAAAATATAAGACTGCTCATCAATTCATGATCAAATTGCATCTTAATTCCCAGATCTTATGGCTTATAATTTTTACTTTGAGGCAGAATGAAAAACAGAGCATATACAATGCACCCTCACACATAGGAGAAACTTACAGCAGGCATTTGAAATGAAGTTAGATTTAATAGTGATGGGGAACTGATGCATTTCAGTGTTAACTTCCTAAGCTATGGACTGCATGTCAGGGAATATGAGCAACATTTCCAGCACCTACTATAAGGAAGGTAGTATAAAATTTTGTTAAGTTTGAAAATTGTGAAGCAATTGAGTGCCATGAGTCTAAGCAAAAGAGTACTGATGGCAACACTGGGTCAACTGGCTGAACTATATATCAGGACTTTCAAACTGCTCTCAAACTGCTATAACAAATCATCATTTATAATACATTGTAATAATACTCATATCAGGATGTATAATAAAACTATAATAAAAGCCCCTTTATCGTATTTAGGAAATGACCTAGTGTAACTCAAGTTAATCTGTGCTAGAATTAAAATATTTGTTCATATTATAGGTGTATTTGAAAATATCTATTTTTTTCTTGAAAAATTTGCACTTATTTGAATTATAAGGGACAATCAAATATAAACAGTTCTTAGGTTTATTTAACTTAAATTAATTTAAATAAAAATGAGATAAATTTCATTTTTCTACATAGTTTCCCAATTTAAAAATACCTTTTCCCCAATGGGTAGAGATTTTTAATCCCATTATTGAAGAAAGAGTAGGTTAGGTTTTCAGCCAGTAAACACAAATGTTTACACATTCATAGTTGAATCACTGACCAATGGTCCAAACATGTGGTAATCGCAAGAGAAAAAGTCTGAACTATAGGGAGAATATTCCAATGCTGTCCAATGGATTTCCTCAAGTTTTTCCCTTATAAAAGCAGCTGCATGTGGATGGGCATTGTTTTGGAGGATAAGAACACAATTAGCAAATTTTGCTTCAACCAGAAGTTGACAGGATTGAGCTGCATTGACTGTTAATAGTCATGAAGAAAATCAAGTAACAAAATGCCTTGGAAGACCCACACAATGGTCAAGAGCATCCTCCCAGCTGATAAGCAATTTTTTTTTACTTTGACAGGTTCAGGTAACCCTCTTTCCTTTTACTCTATGCTGACTTGCTTAAACTCAGGAGTATAGAGGTGTGCTCACAGGTTACAGTTCAATGCAGAGACATTTCTCCTAGACCCCAGTATTGAGTCTAAAGCCTACGACACAACTCTTGTAAATTCAGTTTTTTGGTCATTATTGAAAATTTGAAGTACCAGAATTTTTGGTAATCCAAGTCATCTGAAATTATGGACTGAACACTTCCACAACTCATTCCAATCTCAGAAGCAATTTCAGAAATGGCCAAATGTTGGTTACACTTGGCAACATAACAAATGGTCTGAATTTTACACCTGTCCAAGATTGACATTAATGATTTTCATATTTCACAGTTTCTTGTCATTCTTTAAAACCTTTTCTCCAAACTGTCAAAATTTACATAATTTCAGTTGGTTTTATGCTCTCCCCTGCCAAAAACTGAACAATGTAGTGCATAATGAATGAGTGTACCTCTTACTAGGACATGATGCTGCTGACAAATAAAACAGATATGCAAGGGAACTCATTTCCCTACTGTTGAGACCCCAATGCATAATGTCTCCCTCTGAATTAATCACAAGCAATAAAATAAAAACTCCAATTATATTTGATTCATTTCAACTTCCTAAGTTGAAAGGCTGTTATATACTTTCACCCCAGAGTAATAGCTACCCTTCTGTAAAAGTTTTAGTGAATTTATTGGTCTATTCAAATCAGTACCATGTCTAATATTGTAATTAAGCACATATAGGCTCACTTTAAAATTATCAAAGATATTGACAAAGCTCATGAGAGAATATATGTACTCTGCAGTAAGAGTACAAATATTGAGCTTCTTAAATAAATATCTATATTATTTTTCTGATACATTAGTCATATTTAACTGGATACATGTACTTGATGTATTTGTCTAATGGCAGTCCTGAAAATAGGCAAATTGATTATTAAATAACTCATTCACACATGGAATCATGCTTCACATCCATACACCAGGCTCTGGACATGCCAAGAAAGCTTCACTGGTATTATCTGCATAAAGTACTATCTTACAGACTACAATGTAAATCAGATAAGTATCAGATAAGTAAATCAGATAAGTATCAGAAAGAGAACAAGGTAATTGAGCTTTATGGAACACCAAGTTTAGCAATTCTAACAACTGACACACAATTATTTATGATAGCTTGTCAGGAATTAAACTTCTGTAATAGCAGTATAAGATTTAAGTTAACAAAACCTTAGCCAACTCACAAAATATTCCCACAGGAAAATTTTTCACATTTACAGCAGGTACTATTTAGTACTGAACTTAAATTTGTATTGCTAGTAAAAAATTATTCCTAAAACTGAATTGAAATACTGCAGAATATTGTTTGAGTCAAAATAATTTATAGTGTGATTATACCGTGCAATAAGTTTTGTTTCCTCCTGGAGTGGTTTGCCTATGGGCAAATGCACCATTCGCTAGCTAGTTAACCAGCCATCCAGTGAATAGAGTGAGGGTTAAACAATAAACCCAACTATACAATACACAAACCAATTTAAGAGGCTCATTACTTACCAAATTATCAATTGAGGTGTTGAAACTGCCCACCTTCATTCCCCATTCATTTTTAGCACGTCTTTAGGAAATTGTCGTCACTCACTGTGACTCACTCCAGACAATTTTATAACAAATATTTGAATTCTTGTATGATGTGCAGGTTGGTCTTATACATAGTATTTTTAAATTTACCACAGAGATAATAATTGCAGGCTGTTAAATCTCGGAACTGAGGGGGCCACAAACCCCTACTAATAACTCTTATCTGTCATTATAAATTGCTTTCATTGAATTATTTGCAGTGTGAGCAGTGATAATGCCCTATTGAAAAAATGCATAATCATGCTTCCAATCGGTTGATTCTCTGAAAAAAGGGATTAGTATTCTATTTGCATAAGCAACAGAATCAACTGTATGCTACAACAGAATTGGTCTTATGAGTTAACACATATGAATAGACAAGCTGTGCCATTGTAAAAACATGAGGTATAACACACTTGTCAATTAAGAAGCAAACAACACATACCCAAGAAAAGCTGCGCTATGAGTATAAAGTAAGGGAGGTCAACAAATAAGCCAGCAGTCTTGCCACCCCTTCCACTGAGCTGCAAACAAGTGGGGGCTGGCTCATATAAAACTCCAATCACTGATCACACAGTACATAACTTTCTCAAAAACCTTTAAAAATGCACTCAAGAGTGAACACAGGATATTAATACTTTTTATTATAAAAAATGATGATAGTGTGCTTATTTTTCCTGCAGTTAAAAATTAATGATTACCAATGTGACCAAGAGACTAGTTTAATCCATTTGAACATATTAATAATTGTGCTTATTCCATCCCCATGTGCATTTTTGCTGACTAATGACATAATTAGTCTCTAGTGAGACTAGAAATTGAATTTCCAGTTTTATATTTCTAAGTTTCTAGTTTCATATTTCTCAGCTGCAGCTAAGAAATATGAAACTAATGCATTGGCAGTGTCATAATCATCATTGTGCTGATCATCTTTCATGGTAAAGTGTGTGCCTGAAAATTGGAAGTCGTGGGTTTGAATGAAATAAGGTGGTTGCCTGGGAAAATTTTTTCAATTTTTCCTCACCCTGAAAAGATGAATGGCTGGTAACTTTAAGTGCTTCAAACTTTGGGCTTATTTATGCACTCATTTCATAAAAAAATGTATTTGTCCTCTCTTTATAGCTGCAGATATTGTATGTTTAACTGTAACAAAAAAATTCCTTTTATTAGCATAGGACTTTCTAATACCTAAGCTTTATTCTTTATTTTGGAAGAATTACCAATGTTTTGCTTAGGAAAGTTAGTCTCAAACAACAATAATACAATATTTAAAAATTAATTAAACCTGTCATTTACTAACTTGCAGAAATAGATCAATTTTGATTCTCATATCTTGTTTCCATTTATTCTAATGATAATTTTTCTAATAGTATTATTATTCTGTTTCTTAAATGAATTTCCATTTATGACAATTCCGCACACTACTGGCATTTGAATATTACAATCTAATAGGTAATTGCCTACTGGAATATAAGTGCCTGGCAGAGAAGTAAATTTAATTTTTAATTCATTGAACAAGGTTGATTCAAGAAGTATTATTCAGGGCAAGAAAAATGTATTTATCAAGGCATTACTACACAATATGACACAGATATAATACATTATTTCTCAACATAATCACTGTCTCTATAAATATTCAATGTTTTATAATTTTTCAAATTCCTGAAAATAAAAATATACTCCACATGATCTTGGATGATAAAATGAGTACTGTCTTTTGAAATACCTAATTTCTGTACAATTTTCACAATGTCACTCTGCAATTGCTGAGAAGCATTGCATCAATCTGCAGCACATCTTCTGTGCTTGACATTGCTGGCCTCTTCCTTGTATATTAACATCTGTACAGCCTTGTTCAAACTGCTGGTACCATTTTAATATGGCATGGATGTAACATTAAATTTGGCACATACATGATCAAAATTTCATGGTGAGTCTACATGTAATCAAAACCTTTTGCTGCCCACAAAAATTGTACTGTTCCTTATACTTCAATCTTGAAGTAGGTTTCCAGTTGACATGCCATTTTGTACACCTTTTATATACAACCTTTATCACTACTACAATAAAAACGGTTCTATAGGAAGAACTGAATATGAACCCTGTTCATTGTTGCAAAATATACACATTTATTAGTTATAACATAAGTAGTATTGCTATTTTAATTACATCACCTACATTTTTTTTTTTTTTGATATGGTTTATTTACGGACACTCTTTAACATCTCAGGTCATCGTCTCATTCAATTCAGAGCATGAAATAGCCGACAAATTTTGCTCAGAGGCCTCTTCTTTTAGGCTTGAGGTTCTTTTTCATGCCATAAATGTACAACACGGGACCCACGGCTTTACTTCCCTTCCGAAGGAAGCCATACTTGGGATTTTTACGCCCGAAAAAAATCGATCGATCCTGGGCGGGTTTGAACCCGCGATCTTGGGTTTAGAAGGCAAGTATGGTTTCCACTACACCACCAGGACCGACGAACCTACATGTTTAAAACTTCTCAAATCTGGACTATGTGTACTTCTTTGGTTTCAATATAGTGTTATATAATTTGGAATATCAACCTTGTAGGATACTGATTAAATTAAATGAAAGGAAATCTTACCTTTCATATCGTATATAACAGTGTCTTTTATGCAATTCTTCCACAGATTTAGTTTCTTTTAGCACACTGTAGCAATTACCTATTTCTTTGACAATGAATATCTATATCTATATCCTTTAATCCTCTGGCCCACATTTTAGTCCGAACTTGCCAACATAATATACAGTATCAAGCCTTCATAAGTACACTGGGTCTTCTTGGGTTTGTATTTAAGAGCAATAAAATGTGAAATCACTCTAAGTTTCCTGTGTGATAATAGTATCTTGTGAGCTTCATGTCTTCTAAAAATGTTGTTCCCTTTATTAAAGATGACAAAAGACTTACTGGGGTTTCATCCAGTTTGTGTTGTTCTACTGTTAATCTTTATGTTGCAAGTGGTCACATTTATTAATGATCACATTCCCCAGTCCAACTATGAATATTGTATATGTGGTTTAAAACTGACATAAACTTTTCTATAAGAAAATATTTTATTCCCTTCACAAATTTGGGATGATTACCAAAAGACATTTAAGATACAGTATTACCTAGCATTTACATTTCCATTATTAGGAACATTTTTGTTGGTCCCTTCAGTTTTCCTATGTACACAAGGTATTAAATCAATTGATATCATTGTATGATTCAGTTGAACTACACACTCTTAAAGCCTCATTTACTTTTCATAAATGTATGGAACCGGTTTTGAGAACATTTAGTTCCATCTTCAGCCAGGCTAAAGTTCAAATCATACAATGATATCAATTAATATGATTAGCTTCAATGTGCAAGTTCCAATTTATATTGTAAGTATTAAAATCAAGTTTACATTTACGAAATTTTTTTTTCCACCATTTACATCACCCCAAATAAAATGGCATTGCAACTAAGACAAATCAACGAGTAATCATGCAAACATGGTCTGACATTGAGCATGAACTTCTACATTCCCTTGAAGAGATATGCATTCACATTTTGCAACAATTGCTATTCTACTTTGGCAAGATGCACTGTAATGAAGTTCTCAAGTGATCTTGGATTCATCTCACTTCAAGTTCATAGTTTAACGGTTACTGTTTAACAATTGATTTGGTTCTTGTAGTTGTTAGCATTATCATTGCTGATTCATTGCCTTTTACTATTGTTATTTGTTCCTTTTATTGATTTTGTTAGTCATTTATAGTTGAGCAATCTTAGTCATTTGCCACAATTTCCATTCTGCTTCCATTGTTTAATTATTAACCCTTTTCTTTTATTTTTTCTTATTGTTTGTAATAATGGAAAAAATAAAGAAAAGGGAATTTTTCACTATTGTAGAGAAGGTTCAAAACTTGGAAAAAGTTTATTTCATTCTACTAAACACATGATGTTGTACTGGTATGTGAGCCATGCTGAACCAATATTGAAAAACAGAGGAAGCATAGAATCAATTGCTTCAGAATGTGCATCACTTTCCAAAAGAAGAAAATATGCATAATATTCCAAACATGAATATTTGAAAGATGTAGTAAAAACTTAGTTTCAAACTTTAGAGTAGCAGACATCCCAGTTATTGGTATGCTCTTAAGGGAGAAGGACTAAAAGTGGCCATAATTCTTGGCACTGAAAACTTCAGCATGTTCGATTGCTGGATCAACCAATTTAGGCACTATTTGTGGCAAATCAAATGCTGTTGGTGTGAAACTGTGAATCAATGGATAAATGGAAGATCACAGGAGCTGGCCATCAAATGCAAACCCAGAAACACTTTCATTGTGGATGAAACTGAATTATCTTTTAGTATGTTGCCCAACTAAACTTTGGCTAAAACTAAATTAAGGGGTTAAATGCCACGGCAGAGACATAGAAAATGAGGCTCATGATGATGTTAGGAGCCAATGCCAATCTGCCTCTTTATGATAATAAATTCAAAAAGTCTCCTTGCTTCAAAAATATGAAATCATTACCAACCATCTACAATCCCAACCATAACACTTGAATGACCTTGGAGCTGTACAAGCAAATGCAGCCTATGGATTTTGGGGTGGTACAAGCTTTTAATCAGTTTATAGAGATAACCTGGAGCAGGGAATTTTGTGTCTGATGGATTTTGGAAAGGATCCTTCATCCTATAATTGTCTCAGTCCCGGATGTGCTTCACCTCATTTCAAAATCTTTAAAGCAAACCACAATTGCAAACTGTTTCCAGAAAGTAGGATTTTTCAAGAATTGTAGGAACTGTCACCTGTTGGTAAAGAGAGAAGAAGGCCTGCTACATGTAAATATTTGCAGCAGAACTACATCATTGACCATCATTAGTGGATGGTCACTGCAGAGATGATCAGTGAAGTGATGCCTACCAATGCTGAGGAAAGTGTAGCAGTGGAAGTTTTATGCAAATATTCTCATCTTGCACAGAGGGGGAAATAATTTTAAAATACTTTATGAACTGGAAAAGCAAATGCAGGACATAAAAAAATAACAGATATAAACAAATATCAAAATTAGACTAGATTTTAATAGGAAGCAGTGTGTGTTGTGTTGGTTTCTATCTGAAATAAATTTGCTTTAATGTTGTAAACACAAAGTTGCACAAAAAGTTAAAATCTTTTATCCAGTGAATGAAAATGTATTGCATTTTGTTTATTCTATATCCTCTGTAAGAAAAGATAAACAAATTATAAGAATATATTACACACATTTTAACTATACTAATCCCGGGCAGTGGCTAAATGCAATTACAAAAGCAGCATAGTATCAGCAATTAATTTGCATTGGACCTTGTTTCAGGTAAATATCAGGGACTAAGAATGAAAAACTAAAATGCATTTACCTCTTTTTCCACAACCCTTAAAATATGTACATAATTTCCCATGATGTACACCAGTATTCTTTTGGTTCCTTGAAAAATATAAACGAGGGGTTATACTATATATAATTTCCAGTCCTGAATGAGGAAAGATTTACTTTCAGCAGTTTTTATTTATTTTTTGTAACAATTCACCATGTGCCAAACATCGTACTTATGAATTAGATTTGGAAATAATTTGCAACATTTTCTTTGTTTCACAATGCCTATTCAAAAGAAACAGTTCAATTTTTTACTCTTGCCTCAATTAGTCTCCATAATAACTGTTCACATACTGGTTTTTCCCACTCACCTTCCACCATACTTTTCTGAAGGGCAACGAAATCAATAATTTTATCACTGTGAACATCTGTTACAGTGTGGATTACATATTTAGCACAGAAACCAGAACTGTCATATTAGTCATTCCCTGCTAACCAAACTCTGTTGGATTTTAATTCCTCTATGTTCTCCTGACATTTTTCATGTCATATTTGTTTAATGGCTGGAGAAAGTTTTCACCACCCTGTAGAAAGAGTTGTCTGCAAAGCCCTCAAGTAGTCTCCTTATACACTTATACCCATAATGCATTGCATTTCCACCATAGTGCTGATGGGCTTCATATGCATCACATATTTTCTACATTAGACAGAATTTAAATAGGAGTAATAAATATTGCCACATAATAATGAAACAGGATTTCCCCCTCCCCATCCAAACAACTGGTGCTTCATCACACTTGAACAAGATGAAATACCAGTGCCTGACATGAATTATCTGTCCCTTCACCAACACATATTTTTATCAAGAAATAGTTATTTTTAAAATTGCACGAAACTTTATAATTTTCTTCTGTGAAATGAATTGAACATATTAAGGTGGCTTTACATGGTACAAAGCTAAGGTGCATTGCAAAATAATATGGCCAACTGATATAACCTGCCATGTAAGAGAAGAACTGAAATCAATATATTTTAACTTAAGTACATAAAATTGCATGATCTTTATTTTATGATTAGCTGCAAACAAAGGCATTCCTTTCAAAAACTGCCACATGCTAAAAAACACTATATTACAAAATGATAAGCTCACTTGTCATTAATATCCTATAAATGAAGCCTTTTTCAAAATAACCTGACTCATATGATTTGTCATACTCTCTCCAAGCTTCTGTAATACATACAGTTCAAAATCATTCATGCAAATATAACAGAGGACTTTAATTTTCTGCACAGGGATGTATTGCTTCTCATCCTGATAAATTGAACTCCATAAGATTCTCCATACATTATCCATAGGGTTTAGGTCCGGGGAATTTGTGGACCATTCCATGACACTAACACTTTTGCAGTGAAATCCCTCTCTTGTGGATCTGGCAGTATGAATGGTTGCATTGTTCTGCCAAAATATAAAATTCTCTGTTCCAATCCTGTAGAAAAAAAGTTAAATGGTGCTCTTCAAGCAGTGTATAGTGCATGGCTTACATACGACCTGCAGGGAAGCAAGATGTGCTTTCCCCCTGCACAAATCCACCCCAATCTTTCCTCCTTGCTACCTCTTTGAAAATACTTCCTCTTCTTTTCTGACATGCCAACAGTATGCCCTTATTTTTCAAATTGCAAAAGTTTAGCTCCCATCCCTCTATCATGTTCAAATCAACAAGAAAACGATATGTGCAAATTTTCAGTTCACTGGATAACTGCTTGATGCCCTCAAGCGCTTTGAAGTTGGAACATAGTATACGTAACAATTAGTTCCATATAAAAGCCATTTGTTCTTCCCTATCTCAACCTTTGAGGCAACCCCAGCAATTGTTTAAAAACATTTTGAATAAAATTTCCCAAAACTTAATTTGAAAAATTCCTGAAATAACATGAGAAATTTAGGAAATAATAGGTTTTTTTAATAATGCACACAAATTCTATAAAAGAACAACTTTTTTTTTAATTGTAACTTTATTATATAATACGTTCTGTACAGTTCTGCAAAATTAATAGAGCACATTATAAATATATACATGGCACATGAGTTGTTGCTGCCCAGCTGCCCAGCATCTGTCCTTATTACAATGTGCTAAATGTTAATCTTGCAATAAATCTGAATGTTGTTTTCGTTTCAGTATTCAAAGTAAGTGGGTTGGAATGTTACTCAGAAATTCAATGGTGTGATTTAAAATAGTGCAATGAAGTTGATTGTAGCAGGAGTGAACAACTATGTTTACTGTTTGAATGTATAAATCTTTATATAGAGTTTCATTGTGATGTAACTACCGTGATGCATCTGCAATCAGGCAAAGAACCCAGTTCTGGAAGGTTTTGACCCTTTTCATTGTGAATCTGAAGCCAAACTCCATATTATGCAGCCATATAAGTCTTATCATTGAGAAGTAGATTAGTCTTTTGAAATAAAGTGGTAAAGGTGATGATCCTTGAAGAAGGTATTTTAGTTGAATAATCTTGTATAGTCTTTTAATTAAGATATTTATGTGCTGCCTCCAATTGCATTTATTATCTAATATAATTCCAAAATACAATGTGGATTGTACTAAGGGTATTCGTTCTCCTTAGAGAGAAATTATTTCATTCTTTTTTGTTTTATAAGTGAATTGAACTACTTTAGCTTTACAAGGGTTCATTATAATTTTCCATTGTTTGCACCTTATTCCCAACAGATTGACATATGTCTGAAGATTGTCAGCTGATGATTTCCACATGCCTTTCCTTAGAGTAGTGATATCGTCAGCAAACTGACTATTGTTATTTTATTGTCTTTTGGGAGATTATGTGTTAACATTAGATAAAGAAATGGCACCCATATGCTTCCTTGAGAAACTTCAGCTTGTATAGCACGGATTGGAGACTGAGTATTTTCATAACTAACAGAGAAAGGTCTGTTAGAGAAAAATGACTATTACTCTAAATAAGGTATCAGTGAGTATTGGTTTTAGTTTATACAGCAGTCCAGCGTGCCAAAACTTATCAAATGCCTTCTCAGTATTCAGAAATAGCCTAAGACAAACATATTTTCTCTTCAAATGCTTCTAATATGACATCAACTACATGATGAAGTTCCTGAAGACAAGAATGTGATGATCGAAAGCCAAAGCATGTGTTTGGTATTATGAAATTTGTTGCCTTCAAGAGTTGAGGATAGAGTAGACATTCAAAAATCTTTGAAAACAAAGCGAGAAGACTGATTGGTCAATAAATATGAGGATCGCTTTTAACTTTGTTTAGTTTGTGAATAATGGCATTAAATATCTGTGTTAAAAACACAAGAGTTTTCCAGAGAAATAGTCCAAATAGCGGATTAACAATTAAATCATGACTGGGAGATTTGTTGCCTGGATATTTCTTTATTGCATTTAATACATGAGCAGGGGTGAAGTATGCAGTAAAATTTATTACTGAAGAAGAGCTGTTACTTTCTCTAATATTTCTTGTTCCAATTCAGGATCTGTAGTTGGATTCAGTTTGAATTGTTCTTCTAAAACTTTTGAAAATAAATTCACCTTTTCTTCTGAAGTGCTATACCAGGAGTTATCAAATCTCAAAGGAGGTATCCTATCTTTATATTTTGTTAGAATTTAATTTTTTGTCACAAGGACCCATCTTTGCAATTAAGTGAAAGCAGTTGATTTCAAGTAGCAAGAATTTCCTCTTCCTTAAGGGTGCAATGTAAGTTTCCAGTGGCTCAGTTATAAAGTGTTTTATAAGAGGGTATCTACATTGTCCTGGTAATTTACAGCAATTTCATTTCACCTCAAGGATCTGTTTCACTTTAGGTGTCATTGTATGTTTACTTTGGGTATGTAACTGAGTATCTTGTCCTGCTCTACCAGTGGCATAATGAATGTATTTTGTCAGCATGCTTATTGCCACATCAAATTTCTTGTGCAAATTATTAAGAAAATTTTTATGTCTGTGATTTCATTTATGTAGAGCTACCAATCAAAGTATCTTTTTATTAAGGTTGATTTGATTATAATTTCTCAATTGAGGTTCAAAACAAATTGTGATTATTACAGGTAAATGATCTGAGCTAAGTTCATTAGTAAGAACGGAAGGAGCAAGGTACACATCAAGTTTTTACTTATAAAAAAGTCTAAAACATCTGGAGTTTGTCCACTTGCTGGATAATAACTTGGTTCTATTGGATGAGTGAAATCAAATGACAGTTGAGTTGCAGCTTCTAAGAGCAATTTCCCTCGTGGATTGACTAAGTTAGAGCCCCATTTTGGGTGTTTGGGGTTAAAATCCCCTCCCAGAAGAAGTCTGTTACCCATTTCATGGGCTATATTCCATAAATCTCCTAGCATATTTTGTTTTCTGGTGCTAAGTAAAATGATTCGATTTGATATTTAACTTTGTTCACAGTTATAATTCTTGAAATTTGAAATTGATTTTCAATAAAATGAGGAAGTCTGTCATGATCTATGTCATTTTTGATAATTATGGTAGATCCACCCTTTTCTTTGCTGACAAAGAAAATCAGCTTGATATATTTTATAACCAGGAATAAAGAAATGAATGTGAGGGGCCAATTTTGTCTCTGTAAAAGGCAAAATGTCTATAGCATATGATTCTAAAAAGAATTGTAATTTGAAGTACTTATTAATTACACTTTTGCAATTCCAAGTGCAAACTTTTAAAGGGTTAAATAGATTGTACTTATGAAGCTGTAGACCATGGAGTGGTAATGTATCCTACATTTACGTATTCAATTTGTTTACATTATACTCCACTTACTTAAATTAAATTTAATGATCCAAAGGAAAAACAAGAATTGGAAACTAAAAAAAAAACTCTGCAATTTAGATAAACACCAAATCAAAATGGTACCAGCCTCACGAACACAGTCACCGCTAATGACCTTAGCTGTTTTGCGCCCTTTAAACAATCATCATCACCACAAACACAAATAATAGATAATGTAATTAATTCTCTCGAGCACCACATTTTTGAACAATGAAATTAATTTCCTAAACAAAGGCCTCAAAACTTGTGTAGATTTCTCAGAAAAAAATAGACCATCATCAACAAAACCAGCCACCCACTAAACAGAAGTGCAAAATCATTTGTAAAAATTTAATGCAAAAAATTTTTGGAAAACAAAAAACCGAAAGAAATTAAAAAATTACAAAACGACATTAAAACAGTTAAAAGAGAAACTGGTGATATATACAAAAGTAGATAAAGACAATAAAATAGCCATTTTAGATCAAAAGGAGTACATAAATGGAATAGAAATTATGTTAAAAGGGTAAGACTAAGAATCGGCTCAGTAGATGGAATAAAAACATTGCTAAAATTGAATGAGATCAATATATTATATAATGCTGAAAAACAGAAAGTCACACAGAGCAATCCAGTAGTACCCAGACTTTATGCACTTCCTAAAATGCATAAAAATATAACAGCATGAGACCAATAATTAACAACATCAATTTACCCACATACCAGTTAGCAAAAAAATTTATCAACATTTTCAACTCTTTTAAAAGATTCCGAAGTTTGAGTAACAAAAATTCATTTTATTTAGTTGAAAAACTTAAATATAGTACAATTACAAATGGAGATATAATGGTGTTGTTTGACATAAAGACCTTATACCTGAGCATAACAAAAGAGAAGCTTATGTAAATGTTAAAGAAATGGTTAACATCCCTAAATTTATAAACAGAAGAAATAGAAGACTTACTAATATTTGCATTCAACAAAATTTCTTCATCTTATTTTGATTTAAAGTAAAACACTAAAAATCATGTCGTCACATTAAAACTCTCTTTAAGTTTCACAAACACACTGATAAAATTTCTTCAGTTTCAACCAGAGATATTACCAAAAAGTTTCAGGCCTGGCTATTAGAAACCCCTTCTCTCTGTTACCAGTGGATGTATTTATGAGTTCCTTTGAAATACAAATCACCAGAGCCTTCCCTTTAGTCTTCAAGAGATGGTAAAGGTATGTGGATGACACATATTTCCAATAATTCCAAGAAAAAGCACTCAATAGATGCTCTGAAACTTCTGAATCTACAATATACGAGTAAATCTATACAATTTACAATAGAAGAACAGAGAAATGATCTGCTCCCATTGGTAGATCCAAAAATCATAAGAAATGGAGATTGTCTGAACTTTGGAATTTACAGAAAAGAAACACATACAAAATTGCATAAAAAATGAGAGTTATAATCCCA
Source organism: Metallyticus violacea (assembly GCA_030762175.1). Classification (NCBI taxonomy): domain Eukaryota; kingdom Metazoa; phylum Arthropoda; class Insecta; order Mantodea; family Metallyticidae; genus Metallyticus; species Metallyticus violacea. The sequence goes on from CM060830.1 coordinate 74,017,555, forward strand.
TTCCACATAAATATGCAGTGTTTCACAGCTTGGCACAACTAATGTCCCTCTCACAAAACGAGTACAAAATAGAATATCTACAGATAATAAAGACAGCTATAACCAATGGTTTCAACAAAGACACAGTAATACATTTAAAAGACAAAAATCGATAAGAAAAGTTTCCACACTGAAGAACACCAAGGAAAGATACAAACTCAAAAGTTTCACATACCATTCAACTTACCACAACAAATTTCAAAGAACACGGAATAATGTTAGCCCCTAAGAACAAAATAATATCAAGAATTTATTAGGTTGCACAGTAAAACATACCATACCAAGAGAGCAGAAATCAGGAATTCATGAAATCAAATCTGCAAAGTGTGATCAGAAATACATTGTTAAAACAAAGAGAAATTTGGAAAAAAGAACACTTTAGTAATATTTGGATTAAGTAGTTTGATTAAGTCAGCGGTAGCAGCTCACTTTTCAACCAAAAATCATGAAATTAAACCAGAGGCTAAGCTGCTGAAACATCTTCACAACCCAGACTACCCACTTGGGAAAAACTTTTAATTATAAAAAATAAAGAAACTCAATTACCTTTTTTTTTTTAAATGATTTATTTATGGACACTCTTTAACATCTCAGGTCATCAGCGTCCCATTCAACTCAGGGCATGAAATGGTCAACTAATTTTGCTCAGAGGCCTCTCTTTCAGGCTTGAGGTTCTTTATCGTGCCGTAAATGTATGACATGGGACCCAAGGCTTTACTTCCCTTCCGAAGGAAGCCATACTTAGGATTTTTACGCCCCGAAAATTAATGAACTTTGATTTTCCTCCTATGGATGAACTCAAAAGTTCCTAATACAACCATGAGTCACCAACACAGGTGCATCTGGGTATCTGCCACCAATTCCAGTAACAGTAGTCAGTCAACAACTGATGATGGGAGAGAGTGTTCTGGAAACATGTCTTAAGTTTTATGTAAGTAAGTGGAGTTTAGTGTAAACAAGTTGAATACATTAGTGTAGAATATTTAAAGGATTGTTTCTGAGACAGTTCATTTTTTAAGAAGGGAAGAAATGTAATGTGTTCACTAATGGAATAATTAAGAGATATTAGAAGATCTATTTTATCAACCAGCTTTTTTATTATACTGTTAGTAGTGTCAATTCTTTATGATGCATTCTTAGTGGCGTCTACATATGATGTATAGGTGCGAGTATAGTTTGCATTTATTTCGTGATTAGGAATAAAAGTAGCAGGCTGTTGCTGTCATTTGAAATTTCTGATGTTAGCTTGGGTGAATTTTTGAAGTTCTGAGTACACAGGATAGCCTTTATAGTTTGCTGTGTGTTGACCTTTGCAGCTACACAGTTAGGAGATTTTGGATTTCTAGTATAATGCAAACCTTCACATTTAAAGCAAGGGGAGTCCTATAATAGCAATGCTTAGAATGACCATAATTCTGGCATTCTGTATACTGAAATATAAAGCGTTTAATCAATTCGTTCAATCTTAACTATAGCATTATATAGTTTAGTAACTTCATAATTTTTTTCATTAATTGGATTTAGTTTCAGATTAACAAAGAAAAGAGGCATAGGAGCTTTGGTTAGGGATGCAAAACTGGTATAGTTTGCACTGACTAATAATCTAATTCGCTAAGATCTTCCATCATTAAATTAGTATCACACGAAGGATAGATCCCTCTCACTACGATTCTGAAATTCTCACTTTTAAGTTGGCGTATGTAGAAATCATCGTTTGTAAGTAGTCTATTGTTTTTCTATAACCTCCAATTTTTTCAAAGTTAAGCTTAACTTTGTTGTCACTTACAGCCATATGTTTATAATTTCTGGTTTCCAACTTTTGCAAATCATTTAGAAACAGTTAATATTTACCAATTTGCATATGTGTATAGATGGAGGCCTATTAATTTGCTTGCAGCTGTTTTCATTAGTACTAGCTGTACTTATATCAGTGATGTCCTCATTGAATTCTTGTAAGGGAGCAAATTTATTAAATGAAGCAAATGGAGAACCATGTCTCAACCACTGTCTTTTGGTAATATTTGTATTTTCAGTATGCTCCTTTTCAACAGACATAATCACACAGTTACACTGTGTGTATCTATGAGTTATTATTTAAACAAATACCAGAACTATAATTTGAATAATAACAAAGCACTTATTAAACAATAATTTCATTTATTTAAGAGTGCTATTAACTCAGTGTTAGTATGATTTCCACCACCTCCTCGATCCATTTTACAGTCTCTGTTTACAATCTGTAAAACAAATTGTTTCTCAGCTTCATCTTTTGTGAGAATATTATTGTAATCCTGAATGAGTTTAAATCTTCTTTCTGCGTCATTTTGATAAACTATAACAACCATCTTGTCAAAGTTTTTTCAATTCCACTTTTGTAACCAGAATTATCCTTCCAAGTTGAAGGATCTTTGTCAAGGAAATAGGTGCTGATAGAAAATATTGTATACATTTTTGTACCAAGAGTTACATAAGATAAAAGCTCAAATGTTTGTAGAGGAAGAAAAACAATTTGAATGCACTTTATTTGATTTTTTTCCCTTCTTTGTCTTCTTTGCCTTTGCTTCCAATTGCTTTGCTTTGCTTTGCTTTGCTTGAACCATATTTGCCTTAACAGCTGTTGAAATATTGTCATCAAATAAGGAGGGGAGCCACAGTTTCTGAAAACTCAGTATCAGAGATGTTTGGAAAATTTGTTTGCAGCAGTGTTGCTCATTTCTGAATGAATATCCTGATAATGTATGACTGAAACTGCAGGTAAGGAAAAAGAAATCTTTTTGTGGAATTTATGGATGATCTCTTTCACATATCTTATTCAGATATTTTCAGACAGAAGACATGAATTTTCATTGTTGTCACCAGCACCATTGCTTTGGCTGTTTGATATTCAATGATCAATTTTTGATGTAGCAAGCTGATGAGTAGCAAAATGTTTCATTTCCTCACGAGGCCTTTTTTCCCTGGCAGTTTTCATTGCATTGAGCATCAGTGCTATTTCTTCCTTGTATTTTAGTTTTTGACATACACCAACCATGCACCATGATCATCCTTTTTGGAGCTGAAGCATTAAAATTTTTCCTATCCTCTTCATTTTTCCTCTGTCCGAAAGCATCTGAATGAGATATTAAAAGAGATCTATAATTTCTGTGAAAAGATCTTTTTTTTTTTTTCTTTTTCCTTGTCTATAGTTAAATTTTTCTGTAAACCTTTCCATTCATCATAAAGTTTGAACTACTTATCAATGCAATGATCAGTTCTTCTAATAGGAATTCATGCTTTTTGCCAAATAATGGAAACTTCTTGAATCACCAATTTCCTACAACTGTTACATTTTAGGAAAACATGCTTAAAACTTCCCATTTCAAAAGTAGTTTGGTTTCGAGAGTTGATTAGAGATGTAGCCAACAAGAGAGACATAAAAATATTTTCTTAACTGTGAATAACTAAGGTGAACAACATGATGCCATTTTACAAGTCTAGGAAAAACATGTCGACAATAGCATAAACAGTAGTTTTGAAACAATAATTGAAAAATCATTCAACACAGACATCTTTAAAGACAATGAAGCACACATAATAATGATGATGACGATAATGATGATGATGATGATAATGATGATGATAATAATAATAACAACAACAACAACAATAATAATAATAATAATAATAATAATAATAAACATTTATCTAATAATATTATAGAAAATTACTTTCCGGGCCAATAGTTCGCAGTTGTCCGATTGAGCTGAAAATTTGCGCAGATCGTGGGTTGTTGTTTTTTTTTTATTTGGAACACAATAAGAGGGTGGGAGCAGCACAATTTCAACTTTCGGGAAAATTACCTACAGCTAAGGGCCACCCTACTGCCCAACCAAAAGAATCATTCAAATTGAATCTCTTTTCATTGCTGAATATTATAGAGTTCCACTCTTCCTTCCAGGTTTTGTGTTCCTTAGCACAGTTAACTCATCTGTGTTTATGGTAGGTCATCAGACACGGTTGTTTCTTCTCTTTTTTGTATGTCAATATATTTGCCTGTTTGACTAACCTGGACATTATCAATTTGTGAACAATGAAGTAGGATCACAAGCAAGTTATCCCAGCAATGATCCACCAATATGAGCTTTCTGATCACTTGCCTCTTTTGTTGAAGTGTAAGTTTTTTAGGCCTTTCAGGAGAATTTTTTATTCCATAATTATTTTTAGCTTCTTTATGAATAGTTTTTAATGCCGTTTTTACTACTGAGGAACCACAGGTGGTGGAAAATGATACACGAGATGAAATGATATATTGGGAATGGATATTTCTTTAAGGAAGGAAATGTTACAGGCCTAAGTTTAGGGTACCTCCTCGGCATTTGCCATTTATTAGGATTGAGGAAAACGTGAATAAAACCTCAGACAGGGAGGATAGTCCTGGTGGGATTCGAACCCCAGACCTCCCGCTCATGAGTCTGCACCTTAATGACCTTGGCCACCCGTGGCAGTTTTTTAACTTCAGGAAGCTATTTATCATGAGTAGTGACCTGCCAAGCTTTTTTGCTATTTCTCAAGACCAAAATGTTTCTTCTTTGTAGACTTTAACCTGGCTTTGTTGTGCACTCATCGTGAACACAACAAACAAAAGACTGCTCACTCCATAGCTGAAGAACAGTGTTTGATTATGAAAGTCACAAGGTATTCAGTCTGTATTTTTCATTTTGCAAGAGGATTATTTTCTGTCTTCTGGCCTGTGTACATTGAATGCATATGTTTGCAACTAACCATTGAAACAATTCAATGTTCTTAAGTTCAAATATGTTTGATTAAATTTTCTCTCTATACATGAAATTTGGTTTCATCATTTGGTTTTATCATTTTGCAACACACTTTAGCTGTTTATTTTCTTTATCCAGGCTGAATATGGAACTGGTGATCTGTCTTTATTAGGGAAATGGAAAAGGTTTAATTCTTTATTTGCACTTGCTATACCCAAAAGCACACTGCAGCATTTTACAAATTTAATGACAACACACAGACGATACTTCCTTTAACCACATGGACTCAGTAATGTGAAAGAAGCTATGCTAGCAATAATGGTGACACTTGGCATGATGTTACATGCAAACGAGGTGTACTGAAAACTAGTGGCTTTCTTGGAATCTAGAGCCATCAGAATATTTGATTTTTTCATCATTTATTCATTTTTTTTACTCTCTTTCATTTTCATTTACACCCTTCTTCCCATTAAAATATACTGCTGCAGTGGGCCTATAATAATGAAAGGGAGATGTACTGAAGTTCAACAAAGTTAGAGAACTGATTTTAGTAGCAGAAAATTGTGTAATATTCAGCCTTAAAAAAAAAAAAAACAGTGCTAACATCAAGTTATGAAGGGTGCAGGACCTGGTTACTACAGTTTAAGTCCTGTATAAATGTTCTCTTCCCTTTGAAATAGAGATGAAAGCTGTGCCTGGAGAAGCCATCTCATCCTAAATTAAAAGTAGCTCATATAAAAACATGGTTAAATAACACATTCTACTGCCAGTTTATTCTTCATAACCACAACTTTTTGATGGAGAGATATCTATTGTACCAGTGAAGGATTTTTTTTGTTTGTTTATTTACAGACATTCTTTAACATGTAATCAGCGTCCCATTCTATTCAGGGCGTGAAATGGCCGACAAATTTTGCTCAGGGGCACCTTCTTTCAGGCTGGAGGTTCTTTTTGGTGCCATAAATGTACAACACGGGACCCACGGCTTTACTTCCCTTCCGAAGGAAGCCATACTTAGGATTTTTACACCCGAAAAAATCCATCGATCCTGGCCAGGTTTGAACCTGCGATTTTGGGTTTAGAAGACCTGTGAAGGAATTCCAGATTTTTTATATTCAGTAGTATGAGTGCTTACCTTGGCAATGAGCCACACATCCTTTTGAATAGAATGCCTTGGCTACCACTACCTCCAATAACAACATAGTCTCTCTTAGTAAATCCTGAGCCCACCACATCTGAAATTACATTACCAAGCTTAGCACTCAGCTTACAAATCACTGCACATAAAAATCTTCTCCATGTTCATCCTGGTTCATGCTACTATTCCCCTTGCATAACTGCTGATTCATAACTAAAACTTTTATTTGTAATATGACTTCTACTAGTTTCCAACTCATTTAGTTTATCTGGAACAAGTTTCATTTAAAAAGTTTATTGATAAAAGGGTTATGTTTTGGCACTTTACGAGTCATTGTTTTACATTTCTCTTCTCATGATGACATACCTCTATAAAAGATCTATCTCAAAATAAATTTTATCACGGTTTAACTTCGTTGTTAAATTCCTATTGTCAAAATGCAAAACATCAATTAAACACTTTAAGCCTTCTATCTCTAGATCCTTGCAAGCTGGCAGTACCCATTTCCTTTCTTTTTATTATTTATATATTCACAACCTAACTGAAATGAAATTATTATTTACATGAATTACATAGGATTCCCTCTGGAATGCACTTGTAGAGTTTCACAAAAATCATCCATGTCCATTGGTCATTCATGTGGTAATTTAATAATGTATGGTCAGCCCCTATTTAGTATAGATATAGTGCACTTATAAACAAAGACAGTTCATGATTTTTTCTTTATTGAAAAGAGCTTTTCTTTAGTATTTCTGTTTAGTTTCTTAACTTGGTATTATCATAGGATTTGGAGGGGGAAAAAACTTCAAATGTATGGTATTTGTATTAAGCAACAGATATGAAAACTTTCATCAACATCGATGACATGAGACCAACATGCTCAGACAGCAGAGGAATAATGAAGAAAAATATTCCATAAATAAGGGAAATGTTACTTCTGTTTGGTGAAATAGTAAGAAAACATACCATAAACACAAAAAGTTGTAATGTGCATAATTAATTTACACAAATTTAGTTTTAAAAATAATGATAAATTAACTGCTATACTGTAAAATTACCTTTTTAAAATTTAAATGCTTAATGATAAAAAAATCGTATATATCAAAATTTTGTATTCATTGCTTAGCTTATGGTATAAAGAGGTCGTTTAACTCAATATTCGACAACTATTCTTTTTCACATACAGGCACACCTATATGAACTGAATTTCCAATTCTGGTCATACATGAAACCAACATAACCTTAAAACAGAAGAGCTATCTTTGAACGCTGATCTCTAAAAGACATATTATACCGTACACAAATTTACCTTTAACTTTTTACTAAAAGTTAAAAGAATTGGAGTTTTATTGTTAACATACTTTTAATAACAATAGTCATTCATTACTCAGCCAGTATACTTATTCTGAGCTTGACAGCAGGTCCACTTCGCTTATTTATTTTTTGAGTGAGCATGCGGTTTGATCATTATAACAGCTACTGTTTCATTCTAGATTTTACATTACACGCTTATTCAAGCTAAAACATAACACGCCCTTACAACCTTCACATAATCCGAAATTAAAACGTAATTCGCATTATAGTATCCCATTTCGTGCGTAAAACTAACGCTAGATAGCAATAGCTTAGTAATTACTTAATTCCACAATTTTTTTGAAGTGCCAATGATGACAAAATTCCACCAGATTTGGTGATTTTTCCCCTTTACTCAATTGAGGTACATTGTATTATTTTGTCACTAAATAACAAACTAATATGCGAAAAAAGTATCCATAATTTTTATAATGTGATAATGTTACTATTAATATGAGTTCAACATATATAATATATCGCCACAGAAGGCAGAGATCTTTTTGTTCAGGACTCGTGAGCGGATGTTCTGTGATTGCCATCAGGACCGTTCTCCTTGATACTGTCCTGTCCTTGACTGAGCAATTTCCAGATTTTCCTCGCTCCTCATAAATGGCAAATGCCAGGGTGGTACTCTAAACTTAGACCTGGAACGTTTCCTTCCTTAAAAAATCCCGTTAGAAAACAAGGAATAGGACGGACTGCCCGTCATCTACGCTAAGGACTAGTTTAAAAAAGGTATGGCCTAATACATTACAAATGTACGTACTGGGCCCTGTTTCACAAAAGTGTAATCTAATACATACAAGTGTATTAGTGCAGGTTCTTGTTAAGTACGATCTTGTAACTTTCTGTTCCACGAAAGAAATGCTACAGTGGTACAGTTTTAGCAAAAAGTTACAAGTGAAGTCTTGTGAACGTCTTATAAAAGACAGATGGAGGAACAGCCGTTTGCAATACCTTGAATTAGATCATTTCCACTCTTTAGATTTTAATGCACAGAGTGGATTATCGTCAGTTCTGCTAAATGGGTCTCCCCCCCCTCAGACATAATGATAATTTAAATGCTTTATTATGTATTTATCGATATTCAACCGTAATAATCCACTTTGAACGACGGTCCCATAAGTCAATTTCAGCCGTCGAAATATGGCAGAAGAATCGAGTTTCCCGATTGCTTTAGGCCATTTATTTTATTAATCCATTTTAACCTTTACATTTATTTATTATTTATATTGGTCGACAATCATGCTCTCACAAGCAAAAAAGTGGGAATGTGCCCAAAGAGTTCATTTTAAAAGAATTAAGAATGAAAAGAAATTATTTTCGTGACATGTAGGAAGAACCTTAAAAATACAAATTAAGAATGAAAAGAACTTATTTTCGTGGCAAGAACCTTAAAAATTATATTAACTACATTAACTAAGAAGCTGGTCTGAAATATACATTTGGAACAGGAAACAGGAAACTTATAATATCAATCATAAGCCGTACTTTATTAGTCCTTAACCTAACTGCATTATACATAAATACTTATTTATGCTCTATATATAGAGTATATAATATATATACTCATCCTTATTATCACTTTCGCTAATATTTAGCACATTTGGATAAACTGGCTCCCAAAATCATTGAAAAGATAATAAATTTTGAGCTAGTATTGGAAGCAACTCTTATACTTGTAGAAAAATTGTAGAAATTTTTATATAAACACCAGTGCTCGATTTTTTTTTATGGACGCTCTTTAACAGCTCAGGTCATCAGCGTCCCATTCAACTCAGGGCGTTAAACGGCCGACAAAATTTGCTCAGAGGCCTCTCTTTCAGGCTTGAGGTTCTTTTTCGTGCCGTAAATGTACGACACGGGACCCACGGCTTTACTTCCCTTCCGAAGGAAGCCATATTTAGGATTTTTACGCCCGAAAAAATCCATCGGTCCTGGCCGGGTTCGAACCCGCGATCTTGGGTATAGGAGGCAAGTATGGTAACCACTACACCACCAGGACCGACCACCAGTGCTCGACTTACTAATACTTTCATGGAATAGAACTACGAATAATCACTTGTACATATGTAAGTATGCAGTAGTGAAGCATAAGTGTAGTAGAAATCTTTGTGGAACAGAGTTTTACTAATAGCTATGAGTTACCAGTCCGTACACTTGTATTAGACCATACTTTTGTGTAACAGGGCCCTGGTAACTTGAGATTATTAGTAAAAATCTGTTCCACAAAGATTTCGGCTGCACTTATTTTACTACTTCATACTTACAAACGTACAAGTGGTTTTTCGTAGTTCTGCTCTACGAAAGTATTCATATAAGTTGAGCACTGGTAGTTTGTATAAATTTCTCTACAAGTGTATGGGCATGGTAATTTCAGCGAACTTTGACATCTTTAATACGGAATGTTATCCATATGATCAAAATTCAACTCACATTGTAGGTAATGTTTCGACAATTGTGCCTATCTGGCGAATCATCCACCTAGAATTTGTAATTATAATTTAATTACTTTTGCCAAATTCATGGCATTCGATAATAGTTGAATTACAGATTATGCCTACTAGCACAAGGGAAAATTTTATTGTTAAAGAAACAGGCTATAGCCTGTCATATGGCTTTGAGGTAGTCAAACTTAGCAGACAGTGTGACATCAAACGCCTTTAGGGCTGTTTGCAGCATACGCAGGAGTTCGTAAGACCATATGTTATATACAGTTGTGTTATATTCGATGATACAGAAAGACCAGGATACTGTGCCAAAGTTTCTTCGAAACGGACGAAGCCTCACCACGTGGAGCACTTTGCTGTTTCTGATGCGAATAGTTTGCTTATGGTGTACTCTTACGTTCAACAATCAGTAATTCAAACCATTTTAGAAACTATGAATATCGGCACTTACTTGCACTATTATAAGAACATTCTGCATAAATACTTTCCGCCTTCGATATATAACTAGCTGCTTGCGAGAAATATTTTTGAGCACAACGATCGAACGAAACTTGTTAAATGTTTACAATGATATTCGGAAAGTGGTGAAGCATTGTGTATTTCCTGCCCCAATGCTGAAATAGTAAATAATATAGTCCTAAAGTTCAACTTTTCTGAATTTCGAGCGTTATTTCGGGTTCATCTCCGCCTTTATAATTTTATTAACTTGAAACGGTTACCTTTCCAGTAAGATAATTGCAATTCAGTGCCAATCAGGCATCTGTGGGTGATGCTACTCATGTGCACAAGCAAAGAGCTCGTCTTGTGGGTTGGTATTTCAGAAAGCAGGGAATATACAATCTCAATGTTTTAAGAAATTAGCAGATTTTAGCATTAACTACAATGAAAGAACTGTGGTATCTGAACGAGCGCAGTCGTCTTCTTTCTTCTTATTACGGTCTAGACCCTCGGATCAATTGCAATATGTCTGCTGCTATCCCAGGAAGCGCCTGTAATGAAACGGAAATTTCTTTTGTACGGTGTTACTATCCACTTTATGGTTATTTGATGCTGATTCAAAATGTCTTTAATTCGTGCTCGTTTGACAAAGAAATTAAAGGCCACCATTAAGTCTTCCCGTGTGACTTGTACTAGTATTAATTAAAAATTAAAATTATCACCATTGATGAAGTGTCACTTTTATTTCTGCAAGTATGAATTTCATGTGGTGCCTGACTTAGCTTGCCAGGTGAATTTAGCCGTTGATTTCATAAATCACGCGGGTATCAGCAATATATTGTTTTCTTTGCTTTTGCTCACCACGTTTAATTACTTTGCAACACCATCCTCTTCCGCTAGATTTTAAGAATTGTAATAAATTTTTGCCTACAAATTGACTAGCTGGAATAGAAACCCCCTTCCTTGAATCTTTCTCATTTATCAAGGGATAAAGCTGTTCCTATTTTACAACTTTGCCGGACATTTTCAGGTGTTCATACGTCTGGACTTGGGCGTGCTATAAAATTGTCTTGCACAATCCCGAACCTGCTAGATGGTCATCTTATCGTTTACCACTTCAAAGAATGGCCTTGATAAAAAAAATAATTAAATGCTGGAGAAAGGAATTATCAGGTTGTTAACTTCCAATTATTTTCGCCCAATATTTTTTATTCCAAAGTTAACAATGACGTACGACTAGTAGTGATTTTTTACTATTGAATACGAAGAAATCTGTACATTCCGTTCCACTATCCAACGTTTGGGTTTCAATTGTGCCTATTATCAAATTCCATTGAATGAAACTTCGAAAAGGAACACAGCTTTTGCTACTGTTTGGAATATGTATGAGTTTAATTGTTATCCTTTGGGTTGACAGTGTGTTCATAGGTCCTAACGTGCCTGTTGAAATGAAATATAAAGTTTAAATATTTGTGTCATTGTTTAGATAATTTGTGCATTTATTTGGAATCTTTTGATTGGCATTTCTCTCGTTTAAAAGAAGTATTTGATAGTTTAAGAAACATTACGATTAATTTTGAGAAGTTAAATTCGAGGCTCCTCAGCGAAAGTTTTAGGACGTAATATTTCTTTTACTGGAGTAGCTGTTGATTCAGAACTTATTCAAAATAGTAGTAATTTTCTGCACCCCGAGACATTCAAACAGGTGTCTCAATTTACTGATATGGTTAACTCGCATGCTCATTATGCTGCAAAATTTAATATATGGCGCAAAAAGGTTAAATTTGTTTGGGGTTCAAAGCAATATAAAGCGTTCATTATTTAAATCACTCATTAATTTCACTTTCTTTTCTCCTCCCCCTTAACAAATTTCCCTAAGGGTAGGAAAGATGTTGCTTATGATTCATATTCATATACTGATTTAGAGAGGAAATCATCATCATTCTGACTGAAATCATGAATTCCAACTTTTTTTTTTTTTTTTTTTTGCAGAAATGACGATTTTAGTGATTTCTACTTTACTAAAAGATGTAAAATTTGGACTTAATGGGAATACCAGGTACCTATTACATAGAAGGATACAGAAGTATTACAGACTATAAAGCTCTCTTTCCTTAGTATAATGTTTTTAATGCCTAAAAATAGCCAATTTTTTATTTGTTAACTTGCCACAACACATCAAAATATTCTATATATTAGTTACAGCCTCTAACCGTATTATTCGATTATACGGGTCGGAACAGTTTCGATTTTTACTTAAAGCATGTAAATTTCATACTTGACAACTAAATAATCTGGATTTTCCCGGATCCTGGCTAAAATGCTTAAGGTGGGTCTATTAGCCAGATGGGCGCTCAAGTGATGCATGTTAAAGAGACAAATAATTGCATTGCGGAAGTTTTGTCGGGTGAGTTTCGGAGAGCGATTGCTATTCATCTTCTCAAATTCCTACAAGCCCAATTGTCACTAACGTTCGTTGACTTGAGTCAGTATGACCTACATTTAATTCAGATAATTGTAGAACTACAGACGGATACTATCGTGAAACCACACTGTTTAAAAGAAATGTACATTACTCTCCCAAGCCCAACCAGTTTAGGATTGTGGTCTCCGAAGAGCTTTGTACTACATTGGCTTCATTGTTACTATGTAGCACCCATTCGGCTGAATAAAACTGGGTACGGATCCGCCAACATTTTGTGGAAGAGGATTAACTGGATACGTGCTTTTGTTAAGCAAACATGTGCAATCAGTAAGACAGCTCAAAATACAAAGACTGGAGTTTTAGCATCAAATGTTACCTTGAAGCCAATATATAATATTTTTATAGATTTTACTGGAAAGTTACCTCTGTCCAAGGCTGGAAATAAACTTCTCCTTTGTGTCGATGTTCTTACCAAATACGCTAGTTATTCTCAGCTCGGCCTTCACAGGTATGATAGCAAGCACAAAAGTAGACGTGGAGTATTTAAATTCTATTTTTGGTAGTTTCGAGGTACCTCAATATATTTTTTCAGAAAACGCTGCTTATTTTCAAGTCTTTTGACTTACGTACCTATGTTTAATTTCGATTCAGCCATACAATTGTTACAGCTATTCCGTACAATCCAAAACTTTCTTTGAGTGAGCGTATTTATTGCAATTTAAAAGCCGCCAAATTGCATATCATCATAATGACCATAATAGCAGGGACGAAAGTTTGCATTTAATGCTGCCATGCTGAATCTCATAATCTTTTCAAATTGACAGTATACTTCCCATCCTGTAGCCAATTGTCCAAATTGTGGACTCTACAGGAGAGATTGCCGTATCTTCCTACTTAAAGAGATTATTATATTTGGAATAGGGCAAGGCTTTATCTTAACATTGCGCATAACCTTAATGCCGTAAAGTATAATTGTGGTCGTATACAAGGAAGGCAATATGGCGTAACTGAAAACACGTCCATTAGGTAAAGCAAGCTAAAGATCTGCTAAATTGACATCTACATTTAAGAGTCCTTTCCTTATATCTCCATTTTCCGTGTTGCTCCAAGGCAAGGGTAATATGTAAGTGCTCATGTATTTCGGTTAAAGCCGGCATGAATTGCTGTGAACCTTATTTAGGGAAAATTTGTATAATATGTTGTTTTTATTGTGTAATTGTTTGTTCGGGTCTTTATCATTGTTAGATATTAGGAATATTTTATGAGTAGACGTGGATCACTTAGGTACATGGTATTAATAACACTTGCCTGCGAATCCACACTTTGTTATTGCTGCCTAGTAAATAAAGTGTTTTTATATAAACTCGATGTGCTGAATCCGCATTTTTTAATTAATTAACTTCTATCGCGTCAGATGTTTTGCAAAATCACTTTATTTGTACTGTATGATTATGAGAATTTTATTACAAACTTTTTCATTTAAATTTGTTATTTTCAATGCAAAAATGGGAGGGGAAAAAAAACATAACTTGCTGATATAATAGACATGGTTGTTCATGCATGTCACTATTGATTTTTTTTTTCTTTCTTTCTTTCTTGGTAACTTTACTATTGGATGAATACATTAGCACAAAGTATCACATAAAAAATTAAAATATTTCAAGAAATAAGCATTTATCACCGAAATTTTTTTAATTTCAAGAGAAATTTGAACATATGCCGGGAAGTGTTGGTGCATGCGAGATACACAATTTGGGAATATTTCTAGAGAAGACCCGACAAAGGAGGTTAATCAGCATAATGAAGAGGGGGAGATGAGAGGGGTAGGAGTAAAGGGAAGGGGGGCTCATGAGTAAGGGTTTCATTCATGTCCATATATTTATATTTAAATTATTAATAGAAAACTTAAATATATCGAAGTATTTGTATATTTGTATGTATGCACGTAGATTTGTGTGTATGTGAGTGCGCGCGCGCGCGCGTATGTATGAGTATTGCCCTTTTGATTGCTATAAGGACGACATTAGCATGTACGGCCGTAAGGCCCATGCGACAGTTGTATTTATTTAAGAGTATCCTAAAATCGTACAATAAATCGTCTATTCTACTACTAAAAAACTACAGTCGATCCTTCTTAGTTGAGAAAGTCCTCCTGCTTCCCTTCTTTTTATGTTTGTCTTCAGGTATTTTATGCTTTAACATCCAACAATAGTCCACCTTGTGAAATCGTTTACCTTTCTCTTCCCTAAAAAAACTCTAGATTTTCAGGAAAACAACCTAGTTGAGAAAATAGAAAATTAAATTTGAAACTCATGTTACAACCAAGTTCCTTGTATACTTCAAGTATTTTAGCCAAAATGTCTCGGTAATTAGGATCCTGGAACTGTTGAAATTTCACAGAAAGATATTCATGTTGGTTTCTCCTTTTCATCCATAGTGGTTTTACATGCTGTGTCAGTTTTCTTATATCAGGATTATTAAATATACCTTCTTTAATTTTTCTTCAGATAGTAGTGGAAATATCTCGCATACATAATACATAGTCTCCATCCTTATTTAAACCCTTTACGGGCTGTTTTATTAAGCCAAGTTTAATGTGGAGAGGTGGCAACAAAACTTTAGAAGGCTTTGGCGCACATTTTTAGAACCAACTTTCAAATTTTATCAAGATGGCCAATCTTTCTTAGTCCAGTGATCAAATCTTGCCCTTTTACCCTACAGGCATGGAAAGCATGGAAATTTGGTAAAACCAGATTTTTGGCCCAGCAGCATAGTAGGACTTTTAAAATCACCACAAATGTACCAGTTGTTTTTACTATATTTCCAATAACAGCAGTTCCAAATAATTGTCATACAATTCTTTGAAAATCATTGAATAGGCAATGGGCACTGAAAAGTGTTTCTGTTATGAAGGAGGACATTCTTTAAACTTCACTTGGAAGCATCTACGAACAGTCTCCATCCATAGGCCATAGTTTGGAAGACCAAGTTTATCATAATTTCTTTCACATTATTGAAATATATACAATGGCACTAGGGTTTTAGTGTGTATAAGGTCCTAAGGAATAAGCAACTCTGAAGGATAGAAATTTGGTGGATGGGTTTAATTAAAAAAAAAAGAAGGAAGGAAGGTTTGGTATTGTAGGAAATATAATTTAATATTGTATTGAATGTATAAATTACATTTATTGCTGTGTTTTATTTTTGGTTAGATTGGAGCCCGGTCTCCTGGATATTCCAGTAGGTAGCTGCTAATGAACCGGATACTGGGGAGATGAGTCAATCAAATCTGATTAAATTTTGATTGGAGTTAGTGCCGTCTGGAATTACCAAGGCACTGTTCCTAATTATTATATTGAAAAGTGATGATTTTTTTATTTGTGTTTATTTTGTTAAAAAATTCTGTATGTTGATGCATGAGAAATAAATACTAACACTAATACAAGAAGGCCATCTTCGGAGAATAAGAATTTAAAATCTATTTGCATTGTTGCTACCAATAGAATGCTATTTCTGAGCACAGTAAATATTTTTCTTGGAGTCTAAAACCTAACAACTCGGCTAACTCTTCAGGAAGGACATGATTCCTCATTAAGTCATTTAATTCACTCTGGTTTAAACACAATTTCTGCAGCAGACGATTCTGGTGGATAGCAGTCTCTGTCACTCATCACAATTTCCTTCACTTCTGCCTCATGCTTGATGAAAAGATTTTCTGGTTGCACAGGGATTGGTACATCAGCCCAAGTAAAATATCTGACCGAATAACTGGATACACAATTTGCTTTTTATTTTTACATCACACGATCAGAAGTAGCAGTCATTTCTGTGGTTTGATCTCCAAACCATAGTATTCCAATAGTGACGGTCTTCTGCCATTGACTCATGACAAAGTTCTTCAATGCTCTACATGCTTTATGTGGTACCCAAGATTTACTTTTATCCCATCTTCCATAAATATATATAATGGTAAGGCTACATATAATCTCACTTTATGATCTGCTTGCATCCCGCTCCCATTCAGATAAGAAACATTCTCTGTCCTTGGTTTTTACTATTAACACCTTAAAAATACACATAATAAATTTATTTTTCATATCTTGACATACTAAAACTATAAATGTGATGAAATATTATGATTTTAATAATTGTTATAATTTTCAAAATTAGATATATGAAAATTAACATTAAAATAACAAAAAATAGCTCTGGTGTTGCATTTGATTTTGGCATGCTAGAAACACTATAAAAACTTCAAACAATGGAGGCAGTAATTTCATCACAGACTAACATAATCCTCAGTTCCTTTCCATTTCACATGTAATGACGATGAATTTATTTTCTGCCACCACCAAGGAATACGTTTCTTAATGCCTGACATTTCACCAGTATGCTCTGTCAAGTGATGTAACTTGGGGTCTTATAAACCTTCATCCTTCTCCAGTGCTGAACTTTTCTAACTCTAGCCCATTATCTTGACGTATATTCTGCCTGGATGAAATCAGGTAACACTTGAGGAAGAAATTTGAGTTAGCACCTAAGATCATTTTGTGTTAACATGAAGTATGTCAGGCATGGAAAGCATGGAAATTTGGTAAAACCAGATTTTTGGCCCAGCAGCATAGTAGGACTTTTAATTGACACTCACTTAAAGTGTACACTCAGTACACTCTAAGACCTTTAAGCAGGGGAGTCTGTGCAGCTTCTGCATATAATTCTTGCTTAAATAATTTTGTTCTAATAAATTATTAACATTGGTCAATCAACATCAGTCTCTTCTGACAGGCCCTTAATGTTATCCTTATACAATTTATTTTATATTATTGTTAGCTTATTGTTTTAGTAATATGTATGTGTAAAACTTAATCTGGATGACTTATTATTGTTTTATTAATATCTAAACTGAATTCTGAGTTTACAAACAATTGTTAAATATTTATGTAATTTATAACTGTATTACTTTGGGCATGT
This sequence comes from Metallyticus violacea, assembly GCA_030762175.1. Classification (NCBI taxonomy): domain Eukaryota; kingdom Metazoa; phylum Arthropoda; class Insecta; order Mantodea; family Metallyticidae; genus Metallyticus; species Metallyticus violacea. The sequence goes on from CM060830.1 coordinate 74,035,123, forward strand.
CCAATATAATGATTATTGTGGTCCGAGGATGAAACTAAACTACACTAAACTAAACCTAGAGGGTTACATGCTGCAGAAATTACTTACATTCTTTCTCAGCAAAATCAGCAAATTCTTTATGTCATTTGGTTCTGACAGCAGATGATCTGAATTCATTGAACATCTTTATGAAAACATTTCAATGTCATAAGAGAGAGGTTTGCAAATATGTTTCAAACAATTGTTGTTCAATCTGAGCAGTTTTGTGGGGGTGAAGCAGCATCTGGAGCCTTCATTTCCCCTGCCACTCATTTCACCATTCACCTTATCTCATTTCCATCTTCTCATCTAGCATAATGTAGTCTGCTGATTTATCCAAATGTGCCATGCTACTGCGCTCTAATGGCAATAAATAATGCTATCATCAATTTATTCGCTGATGACACTAACATTTTAATAACACATAAAAGTATTACTTAGCTTCAAACATTTTCAAACAAAATCCTTGTTGATATCAGTACTTAAATTAATAATAGCAAAAAATTTCTGCTCAACAGCTGAAAAATATTAGCTATCCTTTTCCATATTGCTAAATCAACAAGCAAACCAGTACTAAAAATTGAAGATAACATTTTAGCATATAAACACCAAATATGCAGCTTTGCTTTAATATTGACCCTAATATTTAATGGAATACCAATATTGAAACTTATATTCAAAATGAAGCATCCAGTACTATGCACTAAATATAATCAGACTAGCCAGATGACTTGTATAATATTATTTGAGGAAAAAAAATTGTGCCTCACTTGAAAGTCATACAGGATGTCAAAAATCTCATATTTCATCTCTTGATTGATATTTGCACTTAAAAATCATGCAGAACTTATGAAAAGTTATTCTAAATTTCTCATACATGAAAATCAGAATCAAGCACTTAACTCCAGTAGCCTGCAGATTAGAGTGTGAATATTGTTGATGATAGCCTGAATGAGTGAACTGGTAAATGTACTTGAACAACATGAGTGGATCTGTGGAGCGAAGAAAACATAGTAAACACATTATGGTCAGGTTTAGTCACACTAATCTTATTTTGATTAAAAGTAAAACACTAAAAATCATGTCGTCACATTAAAACTCTCTTTAAGTTTCACAAACACACTTATAAAAGTAATTTTGGTACATGTTTCGTGAGGAATGTCTGTGTGGATTCCAACATTCTGTAAACATATTAGTCATACTAGTTAACTTTGATGGTGTTCACAGTGCTAGTAGCAATGCAATATTAAGGCAATAAAATTACTCCTGATTTTGCTTGGCATATTATTTATAATATTATCAACTTTTATGATAAATACGAGAAATAAGGCCTGAAAATACTTGTTACAAATGTCACTGAATGTGCTATTGCAAGTGCATAATTTGAAGATGATTTCATAATTAATATTTTGAGATGAAAAAAAAATTCTAACATTGCAAAAGCAATTAAAATTCTGCAGGAAAGGGATTAATTTCTCCTAGAGCAGAGCAACCCATATAAATATAGTGAAGTCTGTTGGATTTCATTTCAAAAAGTTCAAAAATAAGAGGAATGTGTCATGCAAATGCTCTGATATACTGGCTCAAAGAGCGTTGTTTCTCAGAGCACTTAGAAGAAATAAAAAGGGAGAAATAAACCAGAGGTATACATGAATGAAACATGAATTCACACCCATTATATAGTTTCTAAGCTTCGGCACAGTGATAGCCTTCCAGGAGTGTATGTAAACAAAATTGTAAACAGTACCTTATTATGGCCCATGTTGGCTGGGAGATAGAATTTATTCTGCATGCCTGCCTCATTTATGATTCAAAATTTAAAACATCTGATTACCATAAAAATTTACTACAAAATTATTCAACAGGGAAATCAATTGTTTTCAGTAACTGTGAATGATTTGGAAATGAGATACTCTTCCAGAAGAAGAAATTAAACTTCTATTAATTAATTCAGAACTGGAGAGGGTGATGAGGCAGGAGAAGAAATGCCTGATACAGCAAGTGAGGGAGACATTGCAAGGTAAGGTTTAGTTTAAGCAGACCAGAAGGATAATTTCAAATGCCATATATTTTAAACTATTTGAAAATATTATTGATTGCTTATGATTTAAAATATATAACTAATTATAAAACAAAAATATTTGTCATAAGGTGCAACATTTTTTGTATCAGTAATCCTTACTTATTCACATATAGTATGTTTATAATATCTGACTGTACCATGTGAAGGTCAGGTTTCATTGTTACCAGTAGTACTATCATATCTGACTGTACCATGCAAAGGTCAGGTTTCATTGTTACCAGTAGTACTCCATGATACAGGACCCCATTCACTTTTGCTGAGTTATACTCTTGTCGCTGTTGTGTGAAGTTGGCTCATGTTATACTGTTATTTACCTGTTTGATACTGTTTGCAACCTGTTATGAAAAATTATGTATAAGATGCCATGACTTTTAAGGTGATTAAATGCACAAAAGCTTCAATCATTAGAAGAACAATTTTTCAGTATTCACGTTCCTGTAGACATTCCCAATAAGAACATTTTAATTTCATACTTTTTAAGCATTCTGGGCTCTGGCTAATGCATTTGTAGAGTGAGTGATTTCATTATTAAATAAGAAGTGGAACGTTGAATGATATACAAGTTCTTTAAATTTAATTATACATGAAATTAAAATAAATTTTAATGTTAATGCAAGTTGGCAAGGATTTTGTGTTTTAATTATCAATGATACAGCATTACAAATATTGCAAAGAAGAGTTGCAAGTGTGATGGTCCACCATAATTATGTTATGTATATATTGAGTACTTTAAACTACGGACAAAGCTAACTAAAAGGAATCTTACAAATGCTTATATAAACAACTTCCATCCTTGTATATTTATTAAATATTGTTATTTATAAAAATATAAATATGTAATTTCACACAAAATTATATATCTCATTCCAGCATGCATAAAATGATATTCTTTATCATGTCCTTACTTTAGATAAGTATGTATCATATATGCTGCAAGCTTTATAACTACCTTCCTGCTCATTCATTGGTGTATTTAAGAGATGAATGAAGTCTATTACTGCAGCATTATTTCTATTCTGTATGTGATTATCTAAGTTACAACGATGAAATTTTGGATATACTCCAAAATGAAAAGAAAATATGGAATATATATTAATGCATCATGGACTGTTCTAGGATGGTCCATCATTTCATAAAAATAATGGGATGATTTTTAGGTAAATTGTGTAGTAAGGATGTCATCTGGTTTCAAAACTGATGGCACAACATAAACTTTAGAAAGCATATGTTTTTGTATCTAGAGATATATATAGTTAAAAGTTAGCATGGAGGGAATGAAAACCTGAGAGGTAGATTGCTACATACTTCAATTTTTTTTTTTTGTGGCTACAATGCAAAAGGGACCTATCGGGAAGTTTGTTTTTAAAATGGAAAGACCAAGAAAATGTTTAGTGTCTATGGGATAAAGCACAATATAAGGCAAGGAGAGTTTTTCACGAAGTATAAGAGAGATGATCATATTTCCATTATACTATCGTATGATTTAGATTTAATTCCTAACCAATGTGACCACCAAGCAAATGCATTTTGTACTAACTTATACAGAGAAATAGAACTAGATTTAAATAAAATGTACCTGATATTCTAAATTAGCCTGGGAAATCAATTTTGTACACTTATCCTCGACTTATCATTGAAAAGTACATCATTTTTATTTGCTTTTGTTTGGCTAAAATTGAAGCATTTCATAATATTACTGTTTTATTAACACAAATGAACTGATTGAAAAATTTTTATTAAATTAATCACATACAGTAAATATGAAAAGAAAAAGTAAAAACTCATCTATGAGTCCAAAGAATTATAACTGAAGATCATTATAACAGAAGTTCCTTTTATGTCAATTTACATATAAATTAATTTATCATTTAATGTTCACAGTGCTTATAATAATTATATAATATAACTTTACTTTTTTAAGGATGCTCTTTAACCTCTGTGGCTTTCTATTCAATTCAGGGTGTGAAACAGCAAATAAATTTTGCTTAGAGGCCTCTTCTCCCAAGTTTACTGTATATAATTATCAGGCTAATGCAACTTGGTTGGTGACCTTGGAACCTATAGTGAATGCCAGAAATTCCAATGGGGATACATGTAAAATTGTGCTGCACTCACAGCTCAGTTGTTTGACAACTCCAATTCCAATAGATGTTTCTCAATTACAGGGGAGCTAAAGCTGCAAAATTAAACCATGTTTAAACCTATTTCGTCTAACATAAGCAATCTTTTCATTAATATGTGCTTTAGTGGTTGTTGAGAAATCACAACCCATGTTAAATGTACATTTATTAAAGTGGAAGTGCAACACCAAGGAAGATGATAAGGAATTGAAACTGTTTTATTTTCCAAAAAATGCTGAGTGGTAAGATCTCAGAAAGATACAAATGCAGGTTGCATTGAAAGAACTATGGACCCAAGTAATGTATATTTAAAATGATATGTTTAAATGCACTGCGCATATCTGTCTTGTACAAAATGTGTTAAATGAGTAATAAGATGTTTTTCACAGTATTTCAACAAAATATGTCATAAATTCATAGGTATACAACTAGATAACATTTTTCTTCTAGTTCCTCTTCCTTCCCAAAAAAATATAGTATTAGTAACAGTGAACAAAATGTGGTGTAAAGTAAAATATCCTATCTTAATTCATTTATATAGAATTACCATTACAATGACTTTATTTAAAGTTTTAAGTATTATCAAAAGTGACCAAAGTTTAATTACTGATGAACAATATTTAGAGTAGAATTTAGATTAGATGATTCGAAACTGTTTTATTAAAATGTTTACATTTTACATCTTAGGGGATTTAAAAAAACAAGGATGTATTTTACTGTTGTAATATAAGTGCTACATGCATTTAATAACTCATATTTAATTTCAAATATAAACTTTGGGCCTATTTTTTTGAGAAACACACAAGTGCAGGGAAGAAAAGCCATTTACATGCATGCTCACTATTTTGACAAAAAACAGTTTAGGGAAAACATATAAATGAATAGTACATTCAAAACCCATTATCAAATGATAAGTCACATGCTTAATTTATAATTTCATATATATTGCAAAATTGAAATGAATGTAAATAAGCAATTAATTAATGAGGCTAAAGTGCAGTTAATTACTTCTCTTTAATGCATTTTTGAAACATATTTCTGTAGCCCTTCATATTATGGTATAGTGTTAAATTGTATATTTTGCAAGTAATTTAGTTTATTCTTGTTGGGAAAACCATTGCTGTTCTAGCAGATAAATGAATTATGTCTGAAACATTTTGCTTCTGCTAAAATAAAACATTAATATTGACAACACTCAGAATCTGCAAAACTTCTGCATTTGGAGGAAAGGGGTAGACTTATCTAACTTGATCAATTTGGTACCTAAAATGTAGGTTTTTGTATGTTTTTATTTGTAACCATGGTTTATTAATGTTAAATTATTGTGCTGTTCAAAGTTGCTTGAATTCTTGCAAATAGTGAAAATGAAATATTTTTGTGCCATAAGAGATTTTAGTTTAGTTTAGTTCTCAGAGCATTCAGTGAGTTCGTGAAGCAGCCATAGAGACCTATGAACATTGAACTTGTCATATACAAATACCACAGTAGTTTTCAATCTGTATTTACAAAAATTTATTTAGATCTACATAAATAATTACAATAAAAATAAAAAGAACAGAACAACTTAACCAACACCAAAAACAGACAAATCAATCATACAACTTTTATTAATACATATTTACATATACATTTATATGTTGTGCAGTATACTATTGTCACTCATATATTCCTTTACAGAATAATAGGCCTTTTTACATAGGTATTTTCTAAGAGCAGATTTAAAGGAATTATCATTGTTTATTAAGGCTTTTAGGCTAGAGGGAAGAGCATTGTATACTAAAATGAACTCATAATAAATGCCTTTTTGATGGCATGAAAGTGCTGAAATTGGGCGATGTAGATTTGCTTTTTGTCTAGTATTCTTGTCATGTATATTTTGATTTTGAACAAATTTTTGTTTATTTCTTTTATAAAAGTTCATGAGGGATAAAATATATTTGCAAGGAAAAGTTAAAATTTCAAATTTCCTAAAGAGGTTTCTGCATGAATGTCTACTATGTGTACCAGCAATTATTTGTATGACTTTTTTTTGTAACAGGAAGACACATTCACTTTTAACTGAATTTCCCCAAAATATTAGACTGTACTTCATTATTGAGTTGAAATAAGCATAATAAACTAGTTTTAAAGTCTTAATTGGCTCTAACATTACTAATGCATGTATTGCATAGCATGCACTGCTTAGTTTAGGTGTAATAAGATCAATGTGATCTTTCCAATTCAGATGGTTATCAATTATTAAACCAAGGAATTTAATATATTTGGTTTGTGAAAGTACACTGTTATAATATCCTATCTGTAATTGTGGATCTGGAGATCTGTGAGTAATGAATTTCATAACATTTGTTTTATCTAGATTTACAGACAATTTGTTTGCTTTGAACCATACACACAATGAACTGAGAACCAAATTTGATTTAATGGCACAATCATTAAGGCTCTTTCCATTTATCAATATGCTTGTGTCATCTGAGCATTTCCTACATCTTGGATAGATAAGGAGAGGTCATTTATATATATTAGAAAAAGAATAGGACCCAGAACAGATCCTTGAGGCACTCCATGGTTAATCATTCCCCACTCCGATGCATTGTTTTTATTTTTGAAGGGACAATTTATCACTACTTTTTGTTTCCTTTTGTCAAGGTAGGATATAAACCATTTTAAATATTGGTTTTTTATTCCATAGGAAGCTAATTTATCAATCAGAATTTCATGATTGACACAGTCAAAAGCCTTAGCTAAGTCACAAAATATTCCTCCTACATGTGCTCTTTCATTAAATGCAGTTAAAATTTCATTAGTAAGTTTATAGATTGCATTTTCTGTTGAAATTCCTTTTCTAAAGCCACACTGATCACTAACTAGAATATTGTTACTTTCAAGGTAATGGTAAAGCCTATTGTACATTACTTTCTCAAACACCTTAGAAAATGTAGGTGAAATAGCTATAGGTCTATAATTAGAGACATTATCTTTTCTCCCTTTTAGTACAGAGGCCTCACTATTGAATATTTTAGCCTCTCAGGAAATACACCCAATGCTAAAGATTCATTACATAAGTGACTAAGGGGAGTACTAATTTCCTTTGCACAGGCCTTTATGACTTTGCTGTTGATCTCATCATAGCCAGAAGAGGTTTTTGATTTTAGTTTCCTAATGATATTACTGATTTCTAGTGGGGTAGTGATACCTGGTTTGAATTCATTATTATGAGGGGGAGTTGATGATTGTAAAATTTTTAAAGCATCTCTTTTATCACCAGAATATAAATTTAAATTTTTTGTTACATTAAGAAAGTAATCATTAAACTCATTTGCTACATCTGCAGGGTATTGTATCTCTTGATTGTTAATATTTAAGATTATTGCATCATCTTGTTGCAGATTTTTTGCCTGTTTCTTGTTTTATTATATTCCAAGTAGTTTTTATTTTGTTTTTTGACTGATTGATAAGTGTTTGGTAATGGAGGCCTTTCGCTGCTTTTATGACTTTCCTAAGTATTTTACAATACTTTCTTAAATGTATTTTTAATTTACAGTCTTTACTGAGCTTTTGCTCATTATATAATTGTCTTTTATGTTGACAAGATTTTTTAATTCCTTGGGTTAACCATTCCCTGCTCATATTATAAGTTCTTTTTTTTATTTTTAGTGGGAAATATGCTTCAAAATGCAATTTAAAAATATGAAAAAAATTGTTGAATTTACTATTAACATCATTTGCACTGTAAACACTATTCCATGATTCTTGTCGAAGAGTCTCCACCATTATATTGAGGTTAGCATCATTAATATCTCTATATTTTATATATCTATAACATTCTTTGAGTTTTATTGTAGAATTTTTTTTCATTATTACTTGAGCATCATGGTCAGAGAGACGATTGATCAATGAAGACACAGAATATAATGACAGTTTGCCTAAATTTACAAATATATTATCTATTGCTGTGCTAGAGTTTTTATCAGTCCTGGTGGGAAAGTTAATTGTATGAACCATATTATATGCAGTTAGAAGGGAATTCAGTCGATTCATTCTTGCACTTGGCATTAAGTAATCAATGTTAATGTCTCCACATATAATTATTTCATGTTTAGGCTTAAATAAAAAGTTTAAGATATCTTCAAGTTTCATCAAGAAAGTTTCAAAGTTTCCTAACGGCAAGCGATAAATAGCAATTAAAATTATTTTTGTATTGTTGCTATCTAATTGGATTGTGCATAATTCAATGTCCTGTTCTGAATTAAATTTTGATACCTCTAATGTTTTATATGGTACATCCTGCCTGACATAAATGCAAACTCCTCCTTTATTTAGTTTTTTTCTTGAAGCTCCTGCTCCCAAACAATAACCATGTAATGACAATTGTGATAATTCCTGTTGTTTCAAATGATGTTCAGATAGGCAGATAATATGTGGTTTTATATTGTCACTAGTTAAGCTGTTTAATAATTCATCTGTTTTGCTTCCAAGTCCTCTAATATTTTGATGAAATATGCAGAGATTTTTTATTGCTTGTTGAATACTCTTCAATTTTACTTTATTTTCTGTGCTATCATGATCGATCATTGATATGATTGTCATTTGATTTAACATTAACTATTATTAAGTTTGACTTGATGAATTTCTGGCCTGGACCAGGTGTCTTTATACTAAAAAATGAGATGATGGAACTCATCATCTGGCCGTTGGTTAAGAGGGTCTCCAAAGAACATCACCCTACTACGTTACCTATGTGTCAGCTGTATTATAAATACTGCATGTCCTTAATCCTTTATAGAAGTCCATGCACATAGTTTCTAAATATCCTGGATAATAATATGAGAAATTATTGTTACAAAATCACTCAAATTTCACAAATTTTGTTCCACTTACTTGGACAAGTTTCATAACAATAATTTGTCATATTGTAATATATTTCACTGTCAAAATCCCTGATACAAAAAAATCCTGGATAATATTTACCATTATATCTTTAATTAACCTGGGATGTATAGCCTCTCTTTCATATTACTATAGAAATCTGATATCATCTATGCCCCGAAGATGGAGGGTAGTTGTACATGTTGAGGGTTCACTCCCGAAACATATGTCCAACTTTTATGTAAGTGAATGAATTTAGTGTAAACAAGTTTATACATTAGTGTTTATATACAAAACATAACTTATACAATGCTTATTTTCTTTCTAGAGTACTAAAGAACAAAGCAAAGCAGATGACAATTACATGTATCTAAGGTGTTCTCAAAAATTGAGGAGACGACTAAGAACAGGACGAACTCAAGATTATGCTGCTCCTCTTTTCAGTAAATTAATAATTTCATCATGCCTGCAATCTCAACTTGGTATGATGTAATTTCTTCCAGTAATACAATGTGAAGAATCTCTTACATAGACAATGATTTTCCAACTCGGAAGAACTTTTGCTGCCAATGAAGAGAAGAAGAATGCTATGTCAAAGAATGAGTGGCATATTACTTCCCGAGGCAGAGGTGCTGGTATATAGAACTTGCTATAGAATATGTGAAAATCCAATAGCATGGTAACTTGTTATGTTTGATATAATAGCATGTAACTTCAATATGAAATATCTCAAAAATTTTGTAGTGACTCCCATAGTCACCTCAGTAATATTAATACTACATTTGTTGTTCCAACTTCCACAGCCTGTCACAACTTCAACAGTAATTGTTAAATTATGTATGTTATACTTTAACATAAACTACATAAAGTATGGATGAGAAATTTAACGATTTCAAGTGTGACTCTATATTAAGTGTTTTTATCCTTTTTACTGTTATAATTACTGTTAATTTATGTAATTCCAAAGCTTGTCACAATTTCAACAATAATTATTATGTATGTTATACGTTAACATAAGCTACATAATGTATAAACAACACAATACAATAGCTGTTAAAGGAGCTTACTAGAGTAGCTCTCTGTGTGTGTGTATATAACACATTTTTTTGGGTACTTCTTTAATTGAAGATAATATTCTGTATTACCACATTAAAAAATATGATTTTTCAACATGCTAGGGGATGTTATTTATCTTAGCTTACAGATGTAAATATCTATTTTAACAAGTACTTTTCAATTTTTGAAATAATGTCTCATTAAACAGTTTATAGCATTGTGTGCAATATGAGAGAGCATAAATGAATTTATATATGATATTTATGCAAATATAAAGATAACATATGTATATGCTGCTGCTGAAATACTTACCTTTGGGTAAAAATTTAAACATTCATTGACATTGATGTAGTGTAATATACTGATATACTGATTTGAATGGAATGAATGGTGCAACTGATGCCATTAAGTTAATTGCCATTTGACTTTTAGAGAAACTGGGCAAGGCATGATAAGAACATGCATCCTCTGCTTTTGCAGCTTATTTTTTAATAAAAAGCTGCTGGCTCTGCCTAATTTTACACAAGCAATACAATCTAACAGCTGTGCTAATGTCCTTTGTTGCAAAGTTATTTATTGCATTAGACCATGGCCAATTGAATCAGAAGAGCGCAGAAGTGTGATTTTTGTTTAGCTGCTGAAGATTTATCCTTATCGTTAGAAACTTCCATGTATATCAGGTAGATTTCTGCTTCTGTTTGCCAGCCAGATACAGCTTTAGATATATTTTACAATAATTACCATTCAGCAGTGTGAACATCTAATTTAACAGTAAACTTGTAGTTAATATATAAAACAGAATTATGCTGTTTTATTGTAATCTATTGAGAAAACGTTCATAGCTAAACATGTAAGAGTTGAGATGGCAAGTAGCATATAATTTTGAAGTGTTTTCCCTGTAAGTAAGCTTAAAGCAGCAGAGTTATTAACAGATAATTAAGGCTTACATTTGATATACTAATGAAAATCTGAAAATAATTGGATTTTCATAATCATTTTATACAGCTCACAATATGATCTATATAATTTATTGTTTAGTTGAGGTTTAGTGTCACTATTTATGTTACTGTTGTTACAAGGAATTTTTACAATTTGCTTCTTGCTTATTTATAATCTACATTCATTCTGAATGTACAAGAAGTAGGACTTCATTTTTACCGCGTTCCTTGCCAAGTACTAACTATATGGTCAAGACAATGAATGCAATGATTGAAAATGACATAAGCTCATCATTACCTTCATGAAACTTGACTAGGTAGAATTCAATTCTGTGATGTTACTCTTGAAGCTCACTAGAACCAAAGCATTAACCATATGTGCCATGGTTTTTTTAATGGTGTTTAATGCCTGTTTTTACTACTGAGGCACCACAGGCGGTGAACACTGTTGATACATGAAATGAAATTATATATTGTGAAAGGTTTTTTTTTTTTTAAGGAAGGAAACGTTCCATGCCTAAGTTTAGGTTACCTCCCCGACATGTTATGAAGACGAGGAAAATCTGGAAAAAACCTCAGTCAGGGAGGACAGTCCTGGCGGGATTGAATCCCAGACCTCCCGCTCACGAGTCCTGCCTTAACGACCTCGGCCACCCGTGCGGTATATGTGCCAAGGTTATGGCCATTTGTTGGTAAAAAATTTCACCTTGTATACTTAATAAGAAATCATTGTATAAATCTTAAAAAAAAAAAGTTCTTTGCCAATACAAACATTAAATATGCTGTTGTCAAATTAATCTTATAAGTAGACCCAGTACTTTTGATTTTTCAGATAAGTTAAGAAGTGAATTCCTGCATCCATGTCAAAGTATTACAGTGCATTTGTATGTGTCATGTAAGAAATAGTGTATAATTCCTGAATTTGTATGTGAACATTAGATGTAACATAGCTGCCTTTAAAGTGAATCGCTTTTAAAACTATAGATAACATTTGGTCTTTACAATATAAATGTTGTCTGGAGGAAGGGATGTTATTTTTGTACATTATAACCTTCAATAAAATACTTTATATTGGTATCTTTGTGAAATTAGTATTGTTATTTGTTGTAAATAGTAGTACATTGTCAATGAGAAGTTTATTTACCTACATTTTAACACTCTTCACTGTGCTAAAACAGTTTATATTTTTAGGTTATGTATAGGCTGTAGACAAAAAATAACATTTCATTTTACTTCAAATATCCTTCCTTCTGTCCTATCCCTTACATCAAATTCCTTCTGCTTAGAATTGGGTTAAGAAGATGAGTTACTGTCAGATTTTAAAAATGAACTTTATGGCGCAACGACATGTAATGGATGGGTACTGATAGAATTATCTCACCATTTATATAATTTGCTTTATTTGTAGTTTCCTTTCTTTTTCGCACGAAACCAACGACAGCCTGCAGAGTGAAATACAAGACGAAAATATCTGATTTGTAACAGCAGTTCAGAAACTGTTTGCCAGATTTTTGCTTCTTGTACTTCTCTTCATTCTTCAGGCTCGGTGGTTCTGTGGCTGGTTGTCTGGAGTCCGGTGAAAGCTTAACACTGACTTATTTTCTCCGAGAAAGAAAGGAAACTTTAAGTAAACCTGGATGTTTATATAAATAAATTAATTAATTAATCTAATAAGGATTGCATTGCCGACCTCCCATGGTTGCGTTTTCGACTTGCCCACCAGGACCTTTCATCGCACAGCAGGGGGATACGTTCAAAAATTAGCCCTCGATGCGGTCACTCGATTTTATACAATGAGTAACATATTTGTAGTAATCTGTGATTATAATTAATCTATGCAAACAAAAGTACTTCGGAGTGAACTCAGAAATCATTCGGTTATGACACCGCTCCTTCGATATTGCAATTTACAATACTCGGGAACCGTAATAACGTGTCAACTAACGTTATGTCGGAAAAGCTTGGTGGAACGCAAGAATCTTAACATGTTAAAATATTAACACAATGTTAACAAACAAAATGTTAATGTTAATGCAGTTTTAACATCTGTTGATGTTGGCCGGTATTCATAGTCGATGGCTTATTTGGTTAATAAGTTTTACTTAATTAAGTTGTACTTACTGGACAGGCCTATTAAAATATTTCTGGTATTCATAGTTGTCAATCAAGCCATACTTTATAAAGTTTAATTTAAGAAATCTTTATTTGTTCTACATAATAAAGTCGAACTTAATCGTATGAGAAATTGCGAGCTCACTGCCAAAACGATGTAATCAAGGAGTCGAATTTCAACCCCCCCCCCCCTATGTTTTGTGTTCCAGGGGGCACTGTGTATTGTTAGTTGCAATTGAAAACAAGAGTCCTAAAATGGAAAAGAAGAGAAGTAAACATTTTACACCAATTGAAAGAGAAGTGTTTAAAGAGATACTTCTCAAATATTGTGAGATAATAGAAAACAAGAAGACTGACACTGTCTCTTCAAGACAGAAAGAAGGAAGTTGGTTGAAAATTGCACAGGAGTCAATTCACCCACAACACACACACACACACACACACACACACACACACACACACACACACACATTTTTTTGTGCACCATGTAAATAATCAATCGTGTTACAATAGTTTCTTGAGTAAATGCTGTGTATTATTATTAAGCATCTTGAGAAATAAAGCTCATTTTTCGTATTACATTTAATAGCTTACATATTATGTCACATTAAAATTATATAATTATATTTTCATTTTCATTTGGCTATATTTGTTCTAGAGAGAAACAACTTAAAAAGCTTTGGGCAAATATAAAATGCAACCAAAGAGAGATCCTAACCAAAGATCGCCAGGCATTGAGAACTACAGGAGGTGGTCTTCCAGTAATTACGGAGGAATTCTATTCGATCGTAGCCTCACTTAATGGTCCAGGTACCAGGAACAGCAGACTCTGATATGATGTTGAACGAACTAGAAGGTCAGTAAGTAATTTTAAATTGATTTTAAAGTAAGTAAATATTTTTCATGAAATAACTTTGGTAGTATTACGAGTAGTCCACTCCAAAGTGTAATAAAGTTCCATAACTAACACAAGGAAGCTTACTTAAACAGAAAAGTTGAAAAGCTAAAGTATAGACATTATAACAATGAAAATAGAATGTTTACATATACAGATTTATGAACGAGTAATCAAGAAAATATATTAACAGTTATGTCCCCATTAAAACATTTAATTTTAAATTATTATAATACGGTTCAGGGCAAATAGTTTAAAAATATTAATTTCAAAGGTAAGATACTAGCCCTGGACCCACTGCATAATATATTATTATATAGTGAAATTGTAAAAATGAATAAAACCTTTTGACTTTGGAGTGTACTAATCGCACTAATATTTTTAATATTAAAAATAATAATTAGTATTAAATAGTGAATAATTATTTTAGTTGAATTTTATTTGAATTATTATAAAACTTTAAAAATATATTGACATGCACAGAATTTTGGTTTACATCTTCAAAAGCTTAGCAGCATAGAAAGAAAACTAAATTTTTCATTCATAAAATACTACAACTCTATTCACATGATGTGAGACTGTTTCAGTACCTAAGCTGACAGATAACGAAGAATAAATTCTACATTGCATAATTACAGATAATATTGTTGTATTTCAGTTCCGTTCTTACAAGAAGTAGAGGTAGTAACAGTTCTTCCTTCTATGGAATTGTCTCCCTCCACAACTGGACCAGCAAACTCAGTCAAACCTACAAACATTCTATGCTAGCAGAATCAGGACTGTCATCAGAAGCATAAGCATCACCAGCACAGACATCATGAGCAGCATTTACAAGAAGGTGCAGAAATAATGTTTCGGCAGAATAAAATGAACTTTATGTATTACAGTTAAAAAGAGAGTCGGTCCTGGTGGTCTAATGGTAACCATATTTGTTTCCTAAACCCAGGATCACGGGTTCAAACCCGACCAGGATCGATGGATTTTTTCGGGCGTAAAAATCCTAAGTATGGCTCCTTTCGGAAGGGAAGTAAAGCAGTGGTTCCCGTGTCGTACATTTACGGTACGATAAAGCACCTCAAGTCTGAAAGAAAAGATCTCTGAGCAAAATTTGTTGGCTGTTTCACGCCCCGAATTGAATGGGACACTGATGACCTGAGATGTTAAAGAGCGTCCATAAATAAACCTAATCAACAAAGTTAAAAAGAGCTAAATTGGAACTGTGCAGAAATTATGTTGCATGTTGCCAAGAAGAAATAAGAAAGTATTGACATAAAATTAGAAAATTGTAAAAAAAAAAAAAAAAGAAAGAAAGAAAGAAAGAAAGAAAGAAAGACAAAAAGAAAAAAGTAAAATAATCCTACATTTATTATATAAGTATTGTTATCAGTCTAATTAATACGTTTCATTACCATGCCTCCTGAAAATTCTATTAATTTATTCTCTCCTAAAAGTCAAACCTCCTGGTTGCTGTACTGGTAGTGTAACAGGCACGAGTTCATATGGAGGAACTACTATATTTGGGTCATTTCCTGGTTAGTTGTGATTTAAGTCCAGACTCAAGTTGTGAAGTATTGCACAGCTAACAATTATATTGGGAACATTATCGATTTTATTTCTTAATCCAACTGAGAGACATGGAAATCTCCTTTTCCAGACTACAAACATTTTCCCTACTATATTCCTTGTCCTTTTGTGAGCTTTGTTGTACTTGAAATCGGATAATGTTAAAATGCGAAAATGTCTAATTTCTTCTTTGGTATTATTAACGAGCATAAAACCGAAAGTTCTGGAATATGCGACTGTCTTGCTCACTTCCAGCACAGCTAGGCTCAATGTCCAAAAACTCGCCTTTAGGTCCAGCAACAGACTAAGTAAGATAAAACAAATTATTCTAAATCATTCTTATAATATTAAATATTAATGTACATTTTATAAGCTAAAAGTGTACCTGAACATTCAAGGAAAAATACTTTTTCCGGTTTCGAAATGCTCTTGCATTGTCCCCAAACTTTGTGTGGCAAAGACGGATGTGAGTACAGTCAATAGCACCCTCTACTTCACGCTGATGACCTGAGATGTTAAAGAGCGTCCATAAATAAATCAACAAACCCTCTACTTCAGGTATACAAGAGTTGTTTGGGTTATGGCCCCTCCCCAATTGTTCGAAACATAGACATTGCTTGCTTTCTCTTCCTATGTTAGTGGCATTCTTATGTGATATCGAATATATAATGCCAGAATCCTTTATATTCTTGCCCACCCTCTTGATACCGTTCATTAAGAAAGTGAACAGAGATCACCATAATAATATGTAAATGATACATTAAATTGGAGATCAATATTTGCTGAACTCGTTTTTATATTAACAAATTTTTGCTGTTATTATTAAAAGTAAAAATTTATTTTGTATTAATTTCTAATTAAATATCAGAAATTCAGTTTTATGATAATTAATTTTTATGCACAACGAACTAACCTCGCCTAAGCATTTCAATATTTCTTAGTTGTTACATTATGGTTAGTTGTTATATCTGAATAGTATTGATACCTACCTGAAAGCTTCCTGTGGCATAAAATCTCAAGCATATAAGTAACAGTATTAGTGGAGGAACTGGTAAGCCTCTATGGTTCGATTTAACAAGAACTGGTTCCACTTTTGGAAGCAATACTTCCAAGACCTGTGTTTTTGTTGAAACGAAAACCTCTTTTTAAATACATTTTCATTATAGAATTCAAAGGAAAATTGCTATCCATTTTTTTTTTTTGTTAAAACATAAAGGTGTCCAGTGTGTCCTTGACTTGATAAAGTCTAACTTATTTCATTAAAAAGTTGTACTTAAGTGACCTGAATAGCAATAAGTTCGACTTCATTAAGTTCGACTTCATTAAGTTCGACTTTATAAAGTGAAGTATGACAGAATCAGTATTAAGTACCACTTATTTGGGCAACAACTGGGAATAAAGACGAGATTTAAGTTCAACTTAAATATAAGTTTTACTTAATATGATTGAATACTGGTCATGTTGCTTTCTTTAGGAAGGCAATACTTTCCATGCTGCGTTCTGTCAAATATTCCCAAATCAGCATAAATTTACAGGTAATGGATAGGGTGATCTTTAGACAGAACATGGCTTTCCCAGGAATAGATTTGGGAGGTTTCCTTATGCCATTATGCATAATATTAATATCCCCTTATGCCATTAATGGCCACTAAGGCATATGTAGCCCTTTCTTTGAGTTGTGTCAGAAAGGTGTGTTATTCTTAGGTATTTACAAGCTGGTTTCACATCTAGTCATTCTTCAGATCAGTATATTTCTTGTGACTGAGTCCTACCTTTTCGTTATTTCTAAATACCATGGATATGGTTTTCACATTATTACAGGATATTTTTGTTTGCTCATGGAGAACATCGTGTACCTTTTGCACATCTTCCCGATATCTAGATGCAATGACAATGTCATTGACATAGAGATAGACTTGACTGCATTCATTATGTCCCATATTGCTATATTAAATAGAAAAAGGCTTAAGAGATTACCTTGAAGGACTTCATTCCATTGGGCTATTGAAGTATGTTGTCATTGACAGTGACATGGTTATTAAGAGGTTTTGTATTATTAGGGCAATTGATTACTCTCCAGTGAGGTCCTTTAGTTTGGCCATGATAATGTTTCATTCAACAGATCAAAATCTTTGCTGTATTCAATAAGCCTGCAAATATTTTCCTCTTGCTTCTGGCTTTCACATACCATCAATGATTTTTTTTATTATATGTAAGGCGCATTTGTCTTTGCTGGACCCAAATTGTTCCTTAGGTAGCTAGTGGGCAACCGGTTCTGATGGTTTCCTGGTGAGAATGAATGTGAAAATTTTGAATGCTGTTATTTTCCAAGGTGATTTCACTATTGGAATTTCTTTGAGATATCCTCTTAAACTTTGTTAAGTGTTTGTAGCACATTTGATTTGGGCCTATAGTTTTTTCTTTTCTTTTCTTTCTTTCTTTCTTTCTTTCTTTCTTTCTTTTCTTCTTCTTCTTCTTCTTTTTTTTTTTGTAGTTTAACCCATTAATAATTTCACCAATACCAACGCCGGCCGTGGAAGCCTAAAGAATGGTAATTTTGTAATCCATTTGTAACGTGCGCACCGATAAATCGGCGGTTTACATTACGCTGATAAAGGAGCAATGACGGAATATGTGGCACGGTAAACCAGAGTGCTCGGAGAAAACCTAACTTGGCGTCGCTTCGTCCGCCCCACAAAGTCCACTTACAACCGCAAAGATCGAACCCACGCAACCTCTGTTGGAGACGAGCAGTCTAACCACTGATCTACGGCTTCGCTGAAGATTGCATTGTCAGTCGATGTGTACATGTGAAGACGGCGCCAGTGGGGAATGGAGAAAAGGAAGACGAATGTGACAAATTGCGACGCGGGAGAAATAATGAACTATTATGTTTTCATTTTTAATTTTATTTTTTATTGTAAAGGAAAAGTTTCTAGATATGTTGGAGAGCGTAGTAGAACACTAAACATTTATAGAAAGTACGAAAAAACCTAAACTACATTATACCCTCTGTTGGTGGTATTTACAATTGCTTCGGTGGGTAGTTACAGGATGAAAACACTAGATGGCATGACAGTTGATAGCCGCTGACTCCCGGCTTAAATAGCGTGTAGCAGACAGCGCTTCCTTATATGGCACATTGGCGCTACGGGCCGAAAAGCAACTGACTAGTGACTGCCAGTTCTGTTTAGTTTTCGAGGTGGTCGTGTGCTGAGAACTTACCAATAGGGTGTAAGTAGTGAATAATATAATTGTGTGTAATTTGGTCATTTGTAAGTGAACCTACAGAGAATTCACTGGTGCTAAAGAATTGCCTCTTGAAATTTCAGGTGAGTACATTATTTTTTTTTGTCTTGTTTTATTGTTGTCATTGCCGGTGTTTCCAGTACCGGTTGGGGTCATTGTATCATTGCATTGTATACGCGCATATGGAGAATGCGTAGTGCTGCAACATTAAAAAAGTGTGAGGGATATATGGATCTGTTTATCCCTGTTTAGGGATGAAACTGAAACAGTCGAATGGGAATGTTCCAAATACAATGTTGTTAGAGAAAAGGCCCACCCCACCTGTAAAATTAATTACATTTCAGATCACGAAAATAAATGTGTAACTCTATACTTGATATCTAATTATGTGTTCTTTTATTTTGCTTCTATAGACATTAATTTGGTGTACGGGGAATTCACTTTGTTTACAAAAATGTTAATGTTAAAATGTTGGAGAAATGTTGAGAAATGTATAGACAGACAAGGAAAAGGAAATCCATAGCGTGTTCAGGCAATAAGAAGAGATGGTTTTATTTCAAATTCAGGCTTGTTTTACCATTTAAGATCCTTTAGTGTACCTCTGAAAAAGAAATATAATCTTTTGTGTTACTTGATTTTCATGCTGTACGCAACGAGGGAAGGGAAGTTCAAATCGGTCAAGTGTTAACGTTCGAAATTGCCATGTATCGAGATAGTGTGATATTAACTAGTAGGTCATTTACCGCGCAATTTATTTGTTATCTAGACAACATATCTGTCTTAGAAGATAGCACATAAAATAAAACCTTTCCCCATAGAGCCTACCCTGACGAATCTTGATTAATGTTAATTTCTAAATTATAACTATTTTTGTAGTGTGTGTGTTTTTTTGCCAGGTACTCATAGCGAGATAACACTGCAAGATCATTTGGTGGATGTTTTTATTAATTATTTTTTTAAAAAATGCTAAATTTGCGAACACACAAGATTCGATAACCCAGACTTGAAAGCTCAGTGCAGTCAAACAGTCCTCATAAAATAGGAACATTTTATTTGTAATACATTCAAATTAACAAATAAATTAAGGGCATACTAACCTAGATTTGGTGCAGGAAACGTGAGCTCTTGCTACTTTCCTTACTTTTGACTGTTAATTTATTGCTTCTGTGGTTATGTGCAATATCTGGAAGTGTACTCATTCAACTGGTCCACTATTCATTTACCTATTTTTGGACACACTTATAGGTTTACTTGCTTCTAATGGAAACGTCCTGTTTATCCGCTCTACGTTACAACATTTACTTGCGAAGTGTAGGACCTTTCATAGTACATGGGAATTATACAAAATATAGAGATTGGATTGCATAATCTCTCGGTTTTTATTATAAGCTTGTATTCCATTTTATTAGAAATAAACAATTATTGTTTCAGCATTATTAAACAAAATTTTCCGTTAGGCAGTTTTTAAACAATCCCTATTGGATACTGTTAAAATTTAGTTAACATATTCAAACCTAATTAGAGCTTTGTTCCCATTCAATGTCGTTGCTCACTATTGTACTCTACTCTAGATTTTCATGGAATACAGTTTGCATTTTGCTGGTACGGACGTCGTATGTGAGTATGGCCTTATAATTGCACTGAATTTTTATTCTTTTGCTCTGCTGCCACAATGTACCGTATCCCTATTTATGGACTTTTTTATTAAATAAATAAGGGTCTGCTATCTACAAGTTCCAATTTTTTAAAATTAATTTCCTCAATGTGCATTATGTTGTGTTTATGCCAAGTATGAAACCCTTTATGCCAAATTGATCTAAAGTAAATAAGCATGCGCAATAACGATTACTAATTTTCCACAATATTATCATGTTTACTTGCTCCCTTCTGCCAATTGCTATGGCGAGATAGCGTAACATTTTAATACTATGGGCAAGGATACCGTGTTAAATAATGTGGAAGTAAATCCATTATTTGCCAAAAACTTCGGAATAGAAAGGGCTATATAGACAGAGACGGAGAGAGAGAGAGAGAGAGAGAGAGAGAGAGAGAGAGAGAGAACGTTAAAAAGATTTAGTAACATTATTTTATTGTTGCAATTAATATAATTGGTAACACACAATGGAAATAAGCCATCACATTACATTTTGGTGGCCATAGTTCTTGTTCACGCAATCCCGCGGTTTTTCAATATTCATTACTGTTTTCATAATGGAAAATTCCATGTTGTCTAGGAATATGGTGGCTTCCGAGAAACTGTCTGACAGAGACTGAGAACGCCCCCCCCCCCCCAAAAAAAAAAGAAATCCTTGGGTGTTAAATCGGGACATGGGTGGTCATTTAATGAGATCCCAGCGATCAGTTTATTTGTTTCGTTTGTATTGAAAAATCTTTATCTTTTCGAACTCATTTTACCAAATGTGGTGGGGGTCATCCTGTTGGAAGATAATCTTGTATTCCCGTCTGATCTAAGGAATGAAGTTTCTCCGTTTTCTTGTACACATCAACAGTGTCTGTGCCATAAGAAGCCTAAGGGACCAAAGATTACATAGGGGGTCATTATTAAGAGAGCATTTGGAGGGGGGGGGGGTCAATAGCTGAAAATTAAAATTCAACAATTAGGTATTGCAGCTATCCGTCATAAAGCGTTATACAGATTAATTCAAATTAGCATGCCTTTCAAAATAAATTGATCAAACGTAACTTTTTCTATTCAGAAATAAAAACTAGAATTAATATTAATCTTGGACCAAATAGTTTTGGCATTTGTCCTCATTAAACTGTAAATTTAAATATATTTTTATTATTCATTTTATCTAAAAAGAACGATGCCTTGGCATTCTCGTCATTTTCAATTTTGATAATATGTGCACACGTTCACGAAAAACAAGTGAAAGTGTGTAATGCTAACAAATGTTTATAATTGCTCTTTTCTGATTGCAGACAATTGACTGATTGCCGATGACATTTTAATTTTTTTTTTTTTTTCAATTGTACAATTTTTCTCAAGTACGTAAACCTGTTTCATTAAATTCTAAATCATTTTTTGATGAACTTTATATAACATATACATTTTTTCATGAGCTGCTGCTGCTTCTTCTTTTTTTTTTTTAACATAATTGACAGAAATCTGCATTTACATTCAGCTTTTATCATCCAAGGGAATTTGTTACATCATCAGTATTTTATATTTGTTGCTAATTGTTGGTAGATTATTTTATACAGGCGTAGAGACATTAGAATTGTTCACTTTCAGGGCATTCATTCTCATTTTCGATACTTACTCACTCGACACTCTTTTTGTTCTTATTACAAAACGATACACGGTAACACGTAATAAAAATACTTGTCGGAATGACATTGTTTGTTTCGAAGCACAAGAGCAGTAATATAATACTGACCTTATCTATATCTAGGCATGCATCGTCAGAAATTGTTTGGTATATCTATTTTATTTTAATCCTCTTGTTTTTGTCCTGCTCTAAAAGTTAGCCGGAGGCTCCTTTTAACTAGCAGAATCCAAGTCCCAAGTTAGTTGGGCAGGCTGAGTGGTGATCAGCCTGTAGAATGTTATCACTTATGATGTCTCTATCAGCGAGAGTGGTTTAACCACAGAAAAGGGATGAGGGCTGTAGATGGTGGGAGGTAGTGCCTACAAACTTAGGCGAGGTTTTACATATGCTACAGATGTACAGTATAAGGGCTGAGTTTGCAAATGTTGTATCACTATTATCATGCCGTGGACTGCTTAGCTATCCGCAGAGTTGGCGATAAGGATGGCTTGTGTATCGCAGATTTTAATATATTTTAGAAAATACCTCAGCTATCCCATTATGCAAGCCTGTTGATTTGTGGATAAGGGGAGGTACTGCTTTTTAATACCGCACCAATGAGCGTGCCACCTTAGTTTAGGCAAGTATTTTTTTTTTTTTTTTTTTATGGACGCTCTCTAATATCTCATGTCATCAGCGTCCCATTTAAATTTTGCTCAGAGACCTCTTCCTTCAGGCTTGAGATTCTTTTTCGTGCCGTAAATGTACGATACGGGACCCACGGTTTCACTGCCCTTCCTAAGGAAGCCATACTTAGGATTTTTACGCGCGAAAAAAAATCAATCGGTGCTGGCCGGGTTTGAACCCGTGACCTTGGGTTTAGAGAACAAATATGGTTACCACTACACCAGCTTAAGCAAGTAAGGAAATCGTAAATGACAAATACAATATTTCGTTTATATTGTACAAGAAACTTCCCTAATATTATTTTTCACATCGCTTTTGAAGAAATATTCACATGTAAACTAAAAGTTTGTTTAGAGAAGTGTGACAACGCTGCACTTTGCGATGCTGATCAGCAAGTCTGATTTGCAGTGGTTAACGCTTAAGAGTGGCAATGTCGCTGGATTATGTTCAAAAAGAGCTGCCTGCGGCATTATGTTAAACGTTCGGGTTTGTTACTCTTAAGACAGAATTTCTCCTTAATGGGTGCCAACCCACTGGTGGGTCCGTAGGGACTTATAGGTGTCGCGAAGCCTCCTGATGGTACAAGAGCTCCACAGAAAGGTTAACGTTTTAATAACATTTCAGTATGTGCTTAATAAGAAGTTTATTTTTTATAACTATTTTACTAATCTAATTTTTGGGTCCTGTAAAGTTTAATGTCCTTCAAGGTGGCTCCTGAACTTAATCACTGCTCTGAGAGACTCGGAAGATAGTACGAGAGTTAAGAAACAATGAAATATTTCAAAGACAAAAACCATTACAAATATATAATAAATAGGAAACAATTGTAATAATATGAAAGGTGTAACTAAATCCTTTAAAAGAGAACTGAGGGACGATAAGATATAGTTGTGATGATTTAATATTCCAGGCAACTTACAGAAAGTTTCGTTTGATAACAGTATTTTCACCATGATTCCCTCTCTACGGTGCGTAGTATTGCACAAAATTCAGGTCGACGTTATAGCAAATGAATCTCGGATTTAAAATAAAATTTAAATCGAACTTCTATAAATATCAAATTCCTATGATGCTTTTCTCAAGGGTTTTCTCAGGATCTCTAAAGCATGCTTTACGTACGTTCGCCATATCTATCGATGACATTTCCGCGGACTACGTTGAATCGTTTTCTCAGATTTGTTATTTGAGTGAACATGTGTCAAATGTTTTCTCCCATTTTTTCTGAACAATTTCAGCATTCACTTTCTTAGTTCAAAAGCCAAGTTTATAGTTTTCATGAACTAATAAATAAATTTGCACTGGCAGAGAGTAAAATTGACTTCTTGTTTACATTATTGGTTGCTAAATAAGTGTCCGAAACTAAACACAAGACTACACCTTGTAACTGATAATACAAGTAAATAACTTTAGCTGTATCCAGAACATAGCTATAGCATGTATCCATTCGCCTACCTGAACAATGATTGGTCAGTGGCAGCACCTACATTGCGCATGTGCTCATATTACTGACATTATAATACATAATAGCCGTAGATATTTTTCACTGAAAATAATACATACTAATTCTCGAAACTAACAACGGTGTTTGATACCAAATTATTAAATACAGAATAGTGAAGTATATACGTAATTGTCCGTAGCTACAGAATTATTATTATTATTATTATTATTATTATTGTTGTTATTATTATTATTTGGTTTATTTAAGGACGCTCTTTAACATCTCAGGCCATTAGTGTCCCATTCAATGCAGGGCATGAAACGGCCGATAAATTTTGCTTAGAGCCTCTTCTTCCAGGCTTGAGATTCTTTTTCGTGCTGTAAATGTACGACACGGGATCCACGGCTTTACTCCCTTCCGAAGGAAGCCATACTTACGAATTTTACGCCCGAAAAAACCCATCGGTCCTGGCCGGGATCGAACCCGCGACCTTGGGTTTAGGAGGCAAGCATGGTTACCACTACACCACCAGGACCGACTCTACAGGATTAGTGCGATGCTCATTTCACATACTGCATTCTCCTCCTTTAATTATCTTACCCTCTGGTAGTTGCTATTCGAGATTAGCCAGAATAAATGGTAAAAACGTTTGATGGTTACGTTCTTGGAGTGGCCTAACTATAACCAGAATTGAGTTTTATTACTATAGTAATAACAAAGTAACCATGAACTTGGGATTATCCAATAGATCAGCGGTTCTTAAGCTTTCCTTGACCGTTTTTTTTATTTGTTTATTTAAAGACGCTCTTTAACATCTCAGGTCATCAGCGTCCCATTCAATTCAGGGCGTGAAATGGCCACAAATTTTGCTCAGAGTCCTCTATTTTCAGGCTTGAGGTTCTTTTTCGTGCCGTAAATGTACGACACGGGACCCACGCCTTTACTTCCCTTCCGAAGGAAGCCATGCTTACGATTTTTACGCCCGAAAAAATCCATCAACCCTGGCCGGGTTCGAACCCGCGACCTTGGGTTTAGAAGGCAAGTATGGTTACCACTACACCACCAGGACTCCTTGACCGTGAAACACCCTTTAAAGATCTCTTGCTATCACAAAGTCTTTAAGATTTAGTTCATAGTTTAAGATTCTATGTACATTGTAAAACAGTGATTAATTTTAAAGTTATTCATCTCTTGTTTACAAAATTTGAAGATATAAACAAACAAATAAATGCATATTTTCTCAATATTTGCCTCTTGTAGTTCTTCTACAATAGTAGTAATTGATATTGAGATTCTTAAGCACTTAACATCCAAGTTGGATAAACTGAAACTACTAAATCAATATAAACAAAGGAAGAATACAAGCGAGCCACCGCCGGTAGATAAACAGGAACTATCGAACAAGTAGGTGGAGTTTAGTAAGGAGAGTATGAGGTTGAGTGGCCTGGGCTATAGGGAACCGCTAGACTGGTAAACACAGTATAGGCTACTTCAGAAGTAGCAAAACCTGATTGAAGGACACTAGAAGAAAATATGTAAACTGTGCGATCACATTAACTCATGCTGCATAAGGTTTAAAGGCATAAGTTTTATGCAATATACAGATGTTCCAGAATTTGCTGCACAGTTTGAAGGATTGCAGAGACGTTATAGGGGGGAAAAATGGAATAGGAAACGTATGGTTAGCGGGCTCTAGATTCGAAGATAATGTGTAATTAATACTAGAACAATAGTCAGAGATACATCGAATTAAAACGACGCATGCTTCAGGTTTATTATGCAAAATGTTCGTTCATACTCCCTCAGTGGCGAAACCTTGAATTCATAATCAGTTGTTATTAATCTTAAACGGTATGCGTATCGCTGTTTTGTTAAAAAAATTCTTCTGGCAAAGTTATGTACGCCACTAAATAACACCGAAAAGCATTTGTGACAATGCAAGTTAATCATAGGTAATGTCTTATCCCTTTACCTCAGTTGACTGTACGACTTCTAAGTAGATAATAGAGATACAATAGTCTGTGACATATATTGGTATTGAATAATGCTATAGTTTTGTACTCTTTTTCACTTCCAAAATAGGAATGCCAACAAAGAAATGGGGAGGGGGGAGATATCCAGAGATTGCCGAATGCCAAATCCTACCGTCTAGCAGAATAGCCAAATTAACAAGAAACTTCAACACTATCCCAATAAAAGTGTTGAAATACTCCGCGAGTAGTAGTGATGGCTCACAATTTCTTTATTGTGCAAGAAACAGATTAGAGGGAGACCCTTACGAACGCGAACTAATTTCTCATTTCACTACATCGTGCGCTTGCCTAGAGCTATTTGACCACCCGTACATCCACACGGAGCATTTTCAGTAGTCCATTCAAGCCTACGTGCAGTAAAACATGAACGGGGATTATTAATTTGCAGAGCTGATCGATTGCATTTAATGTATGGGTCCTTGGGGCCAGCGGACTTCGGTTTTGCAACTGGGCCTTAGATTATCACGATGAAAATCCACACTTTCTTTTTACTGTGCTGTTCACCGACAAAGCGACGTTCAACATACATGGGCATGTGCCCAACCACAAGAACAGCCACGAAAATCCACATGCCCTTGTCGAGTCTTGTCTCCTCTCAGCACAGGTTCAACGTGAACATTTGGGCTGGCATAGAATTTGACCGTTTAATTGGCGTTCTTATCCTTAAAAAACAACATTACAGTAAAAGAAACTGGAAATTTGATGGAAATAAACCTTTTAATTATATTCATTTCAAACTTCCTCTGAAACGCGTTTAAAACGTATTATTTTTCCTAAAATGTTTTTACTTCAAATAACTCTTTCTAAACTTTTAGGAGCCATGCGTGAAAAAAAGGAGTCAGCCGCAATGTTTAGTATTTTACTGGTCTTTTTTCCTCTCAGAAGATGGTATAAGTGTCTATAATTGTTTCGTCTCAGGTGTATAGTTGGGGTGCTTCTTCCTTTGCGTCTAAATGGGCAAGTGCGCCTTCGTTTTTTTTTTTTTTTATTTAAATTAAAGTACTGACTGTATTCCTGGAAGATAGCCCTCTAGAAGTACTACATCAAATGTGGCTCGAGCATGATGGGGATCCTCCCATTTTGATAGGAACGTTTCACAGCATCTGGAGTTTTTCCAGTAATCTGACCACCGCGCTTCCCTGACATCACTCCCATAGATTTCTTTTTATGGGGATACCTTAAATATCTTGCGTTCGAGACACCAGTTGCTCTGACAAAGATGTGCGGGTGAGGGTATTAGCTGCCGATGATTTCATAGCACCTTTGAAAGAGTGCAGAGCTCGTGTATGCACCGATGCAGTCTCTGTAGGGATGTTGGTAGTCGCCATTTTCTACAATTCCTGTAATTGCTTTCTAAGTGACACTCAAACCCTGAAAATAAGATCGCTGTACCATCATTGTTCATGAATACAGATTTTCTTCACCATACTTTTTAAAAATGTAAAAATCAAAGTACGTTTGTATTATTATTATTATTATTATTATTATTTATTATAATAATAATTAATTGATTAATTTTTTAAAATCTTGCCTAATGTAAAAATAAAATTTGTCTTATTACATCACCATCCCTAATATCCGTTCTTTACCCTTTTAGAAGAGAGTAAATTGTTTTCATTTATTGTCAGTTTTCATTTTGTTTCAATTCTCCTTTCAAACATTTGCAAACCCACTACTGACAAATAGATAAGAAAATAACGTTGCACTTCCATCGATTTAGCGCCATATGTCATAAAATTATTAAATTAGAACTGCAGAAGTAATCGTAAACAACAGAAACCAAAATCCGGCCTTTCGCAATAATGCAAATAAACTAAAAGTAAAAACGTAATGCACTCGCCCAAGATTCGAACACTTGTCATTATATTGTGATTTATTTCCAGGTCAGTAGGCCTAGGCACTGAGCTACGGAGCAACAGCTATCTTAGGCCAACTGCGTGACCACATTCGTCGTGGAAGCCGAATCACTGGCGTGCTACCTTAGATTTTACTACGTTTCAGGGAAGTTTGAACCCGCAGGTTCCTTGTCTCAAAGTGACATCCCTGCGCACTCCATTGAATTTGTTCGGTGGAATTCTTTAAACAGCTTGTATAATGACGATTATATGGATTTATCACGTCTTTGTAGGCACAACGTTATAGTTAACAATGCATTTCTTGAATGAATGTGTTGAAAGGAAAATCGCATGCGATTCGCTCATATACGATTTTTATACCTTGTAAACGTCGTTCTAAATCACACGATGTAGTGAGTGCTAATAGAAAACGTGCAAACCCAGCGTTGTTTATGCCTTCTTAAGTGAGTCGGTCCTAGTTGTCTAGTGGTAACCATACTTGCCTCCTAAATGCAAGATCTCGGGTTCATTCCCGCCCAGTACCGATGAATTTTTTTCGGGCGTAAAAATTGTATTTTCCTTCGGAAGGGTCCCGTGTCGTAGATTTACGGCATGTAAAAGAACCTCAAGCCTGAAAGAAGAAGCCCCTGAGCAAAATTTGTCCACGGTATTGAATGGGACGCTGATGACCTGAGATGTTAAAGAGCGTTCCAAATAAAACAATTCAACAACTTCTTGAGTGAGCAATTATTCATTCCTTTTCTCCGTATCCTCTATTTTTTTTCTAAACTTATTTCTGAGCCTTTCTGTAACCGGTCCGTCTTTTTATTGATTAACAACTGAAGAGCGTCTGACCAGCTTAGCTTTGACAATTGTAAGTACCTTAAGTCACTTGCTATACAGCTGAAACTTCTCTGAATATCTGAAAGATTTTCGAAAAGCTGTGTTGAAATAATATATTTTACTTTTCTTATAGAGAAATTACGCTCCTGCTCAAAGGCGTTGATTACTTAAATAACTACTTCATAATTATGTGCACAATATAAGGCCGCATCTAACCACGTCCCCCAGTTGGCAAAGTAATTTCGGGTGCCTCTTCCTTACTTCCCCCCCCCCTACTCTGAATGGTGACTTCAGAATTGTTTTTATAGGCAATTAATTATCGGCGTCACTAAAGAGTCTAAAGTCTCAATTTCTTCTGCAACTCGGTGAAGTCTGTGCCCATGCAGGTTAAATTATTTTTCAAGGATAAAATATTTGTATATCATTTGCAGCTTTCTTCATGTAAGCAGCGCTGTCGATAACAAGTAACAAAATATTTTCTCTCAGGCCACAACAGAGACAAGGGATTATAAAATAACCTTTAATTTTGGATTAATTACTTTCCTCTTCTCCTTCCGACAGGTACGCTTCACCTAAAGTGAGATTCCTCACATTAACATTTGCACCTGATCTTTGAGCAACAGATTGTTTCGGCTATAGAGAGTCGCATCCATTTATCTGATACGAGGGAACATTCAAACAAAGTAGGATTTTTTAAAAAATATATATTATTACCAAATACTATTGCAAACAAAGTATATACTTATGTAGTTTCCTGCAACAGAAAGCAAATTCTCAATCGAATATGTAGTTTCTTTATTTCCTCATCAAAGAAAGAAGATGAGCCTGTGAATAGCAAACTGCACAAAGTGCCTGAATCCCTTACGTCTTCGCTCAATCTTTTGCTCCCATATGCCTCCTTCATTGACTCGAACGTATAATCACAGGGGGATAAATCGGGACTTAAGAAGGGTGTTCTGGAGGGGAGGGGGTGCTTTAGGCTGCTGTATGTGGCTTCAGTACATCATGAAAAGGTGGCCGGTATCTTTTGTTACGATAGATGGCTCTCACGTCAGAGTTAATGTCCCGAATTGGTCACTGGGATTAACGATAATCGGAGACCATTTTTTATTAATTGATAATTGATGGGAAAACTAGAAACTAAAATATTTGAGGCGGGGGAGAGACTTGGTGGAAAAAATGTGAGCAAAGAATGAGTTGGATTAAGGTAAATTGTGCGGTGGGGAAGGGGTTGGGAAGATCTGTTGGTCGAACTGTTAACTAAACGGAGCTAGTTTTTATTTTATTGATTAAATATATAGAAATATTTACACTGTGATTAAAATATGAATCCAATTACAAAATACTGGGAACTAATATTGTGGGAATAGGATTATGCGGTAGGGAAGCATTTGGTGACAAAACTATGAACTGAAAAAATATTTGTGGTGAGTATGGAGTTGGCTTGGTGGCAAAACCAAAAATTTAAAACAAAATGTTCGTTGTGGGGTTGCGGTAGTTTTGGTAAAAATAGGAACTAAACAAACTGTGATGAGGCAATTATTGTAATGATTTGATGAATATATGCATGTAATTACACAGTTAATAAAATGTTAACAGCAATTACAAAATGATGGGAACTAAATGGCGGCGGTTGTGGAATTAAGATCATGTAGCAGGGAAGCATTTAATGGAAAAACTAGAAACTAAAATGTGCGGTGAGTATGGGGTTGACGTGGTGTCAAAACTATAAACTAAAATAGAATTGGAATAAAGTAAACTGTGCGGTTGATAGGAGGGGGAAAGACTTAATGGCAAAGCTGTAAACTAAATGTTACCTACACTTATGCTGGAAAAAAAAGTTTCACAATGGCGATGGCGCATCAAGGCCATATGCTGTCACATCTCTGTCTACATGTCTGCTGGAAATAAGTTTTGTTGCATAATTCAAGCGGTGACAGCTGGAACTTTGAGTAGAAATAGAAGCTAAAATGTACATGATGGTGGAAATAAGAAATACGTATGAATAACATCGGAATTGTGTATTTTTTGATAAATATTAAAAATAAAATAAAAATAAAAAACATAAAAACAAATTACTTTGCAAACAAAAAAAAATTATTTGGAAACAAAAATATACAATATTTATTTTACAAAAAAAGATGTAGTATTTTCAAAAAAGAAGTTAAGTTTGCAAAAAAATAATATTTTTCGAAATAGATGTTACGTTACAATCAAATCGTTTTCACTATTTTCTTTTCTTTTATAAATAATAATAATAATAATAATAATAATAATAATAATAATAATAATAAATGAAATGTAAAAATGTTTTTATTTTAACGCGTAAATAAATATTAGATATATTTCAATTTTGTAGAAAACTATTATGTAACAGGCAGTACTAGTATATTTTTATTGTCACATATTTGTTAATATGAAATATGAATCAAAGCAAAAAGCAAATATGTTTACTGCTGTTAGCATTGGAAATAGTAATATCTACCGGCCCAAAATTAGGAATAAATATAATAAAATAATTAAACAATATATTTGGTGTACTTTGTGTTTATCATCTCTCTTGTTTACCAAATACTTTTATACCTAAATGCATTTGGGTTGTATATGTCCGTTGTTGCTTTATCTTTACTACTAAAACTACATTGCCATTCAATTTACAGCACGTACCGCCTATACTGTAAATTAAAAATGCACGGTTGATCATGAGAGGAAATGCAAATAGCTTTCAGAAATGAAAAGTATTGAGAAAACAGCTTAAATAGTAACATATTGGGATTTTGTTTGTCTGTTCACACAAGGTGATATTCAACTTCGAGGAAGTCGAAAGCTATATTTACGGACACAATCCCGTAGGACAAATATAATAAATCGATATTTGTCAACATATAATTCCGAAGCAATTTAGTACCTATTTCAAATTTCCACCACCACGTATATTTTAATTTCTATTTCCACCATCACTTTGTTCGAGCTTTCATCGCTTGTGTTATGCAGCATACCTTACTTTCAGCAGTCATGTAGATATCCGTGTGACTTCATATAGCCTTGAGGCTATTTACAGTAAAATGTACAATGTGCCATTGTGCCAGTGTTCAAAGTTCCTGCGTGCCTCAATAGTCGTGCCGTCCGGATAATAATATTCATAGGACCAAAATACATTTAGTTTTCCTTTGTGATGAGTATATAAGGTAAATAACCTTTGCATTCATGCAGTTCCAAGGCCTTTGAAAATCGTGACAGTGCCATAACAATGAAATTGACCGAGTCTAGAAATGTCACACTGCCACAGTTTATCCTGTACATTTTAGTTCCGTTCATGATGAACTCCGGCGCCCAAGAATTGCCCATCACAGGAACTTAACTTGTGGTCTATGACAATTACATCGCGGAATTCGAATCCTGGATATGTGATATGATCAAACTATTGTTTCGCGTTGCAATAAGACATCTTGGGAGGTTCGTCAATGCACAAACTGCAGGCTTGACACAACATACATATGTCCGGTACATGTTCATCAAGCCCACTTTACAATGTAACGGGTGTTATGTGTACACTTAAAATCTACGAATATGAGTATAAAATTATTTCGCAATTTGAAATTGTACAGCAGGAACACTTGTGTAGCATCCACGTGAATCTTACAATTGTTACAATATATTTTCCCGCACCGATGAGAAATTTTCCTACGCCTTAAATTCATAAGTTTATTGCACTAGAGGCCGATTTTTTCCATCTCGCAAACAGACGGTTTTTGAGATAATAAATTCCCTTAATTAAATGATCTTTAAAACAGATCTGCCCGTTCGCGATGATAACTTATCACACCAGTTTAGTTCATGTTTATGTTTGCAGGCAAAATTGCAATATCGCTTATTTAATTTAAACCTGAAGGCACCGTGTACCTTCACAATTGCATTAAAATGACCATCGCGTAATATTAGATCAATATGCCTGTCGGTAGAGCACATTTTTACCGCTGTGATCATCAAAAACGACGATAGAATAGTCGTTTAGTACCATATCAAATTGTATCACGTCACATAGAGTAAACCTTCCACGAATTTGCCGATGTCCTCCACAGCGCTACAGCCTTCTGTTTTTGCAGAAATTTAATGCGCTTTATCGATTTATAATTTACATTCTCGTCTATTTTGGTTTTACACAATGTGATGGCCATAGGTAAACACAGATTGCTTTTATTCTTTATTTGTACGATCCCTTGTTTCTATTACGGTCATCGCATTGTTTGCACCATGAACCGGATACTTTTTTTGTCTAAATACACGAAATTTTGAGTGGCCCACCCAGCAAAAATTCGTCATTGCTTTACTTTTTGCATGTATTTTAATAGGACCTCGGAATTCGCTTGATCGAACTTACGCACGCTTGTCTTAAATGGTCAGGCAACGTTGCTTGGTACCGTGAATTATGACATCTATAAATCTGTTTAATAGGTTTTCATTTGCATATGTGAAAAAAATTTGCAAACACTTTAGAAATACACCGCACAGTATCTGCATCTGCGGGCATCGACTAACCTCTGCGGAATAACATTTCTTTAAGGTTCTCTGCCTATGCTCGCTAATTTCGAGAGCTGGTTGCCAGGTGAAAGCACTTACCTACGATACGTCTATGCTGAATATGATGCTGTATAAAGGGCTGATTCACTTAACAATTAATGTTTGACGCTGAAAAAGAAAATATTTATATTTGTATATGATGCACCGATGAATCAAGTCGGCGCGCTGCACTAGATGGGATGATTCACGCATGATATACTCAATCACTTTTTGCTGACTGGGTTAACGCCAGATAACCTTGAAATTTTTTACAGTCCTGCTAAGTGCAACGCTATGTTTCCTAATTACAATTATATATTTATTTGAACGTTTTAAAGCTATTCATTTCTATTCCAAACATAACTTGGAATTAATTATTAATGTACACTCTTAACCTACCGAAGCCATATTCCGTACCAAAGGCATATTCATTTCTTCATAATACGACATTGGATAATATATTTATTATAGTTCATATTTTTGCTTTCCAATGCGTTATTATGTCGATAAAATATTACAAGGCATGTAGGTCACCCCTGTGGCGAGTGGGGATATCTGTATCCCCCCTCTGCTCATTAGCGATGAGGTAGGAAACATTCTATTCTCTTCCCTCGTACCTTCAGTACGCTTTAGGCCTTCACACAGTTAACATGGTATAGGGGTTAGCGCATAGTTAATATTCCCATAATATACAGAGGATGCCAAAATTGTATACACACTTTCACAGTAGATATCTATTTAATATATTTTAAAGTTGGCCCGAAAAACAACAGTAACTTGTAGTATGATGTTCTGTAAACAGAGGTGACACATATATTATGATAGCGTTACTACGTGGCAGGTAAATCAACAATGAACAAATGAAGCCAAGATTATCGTTTGAACAGCGGAAAGCAATTTTGAAGTGGTATTGGAAAATCGAGAATGCTGTTAAAGTTCAAAAGCAATGGGGACTTATAGAACAGAACCGCCAACGTGAGTAACAATTGCACACATTGGAGACAAGTTTGAAACTCATGGTACTGTATGCGATGTTCACAAGGGCAAATTTAACAGATCACCACATTTCCCCCGAGATATACGTGCGTGCGTTGATGACAATCTTCCAAGGTACTGGATA
Source organism: Metallyticus violacea (assembly GCA_030762175.1). Taxonomy (NCBI): domain Eukaryota; kingdom Metazoa; phylum Arthropoda; class Insecta; order Mantodea; family Metallyticidae; genus Metallyticus; species Metallyticus violacea. The sequence continues at coordinate 74,069,814 of CM060830.1, forward strand.
GGACGGAGAGGTCCGATTGAGTTTCTACCGTGTTCTCCGGATTTAACTCCAATGGACTTCTACCTATGGGGAACTCTCAAGGATGTTGCAAACCGTAGAAAACCAGCTACACTGGCCGCACTTCAGGAAGAAATTGAAGCGGCATGAGCTGCAATCGCTGAGGACACTTTCACAAACGTTGCTCAATCAGTAGTTCAACGTAGTCAGAAGTGTATCGACGCCGATGGTGGGCATTTTGAGCAACTATTGTAGCTGTAAAAGTCTAAGATGATTAGTGCTCATCATTTTCTGTTTGTGTGAATTCAGTTTTGTTATGTTAACATAGTTTTTTCATTGCTTGAAGTGTATATACATTTTTCGGCACCCTCTGTATATTTTTACGTCAGTTAATTATCTATGCCTATGAGATGATATGAATATCCTTCAACGGCAAGTCCTTCTCGTTCAATATGAATATCTTTCTACCATTTCTATTCCATCCTTTTTCTTTTTATGTGTTGTAAATAGCGTTTACTTTTCAGTGTTAAAACTGTATATTTGAATTATCTTTAGTAATTTTATTGGTAGATATTACATTATTATATATTTTATTTTTGTATGTTGTGTAAGGTTATTATATATAAGCTGTTTCCTCGCTTGTAGATTTTCGTAACGTGTTTTCTCCATTTTACCAATGACTAGATTTTCTGTCTAAGCAGGTCAAGTTGCGTATGCTTTGTAAAATATTATATGTTACATATATTACAAACGTGCTTTCCTAAAGAGGATGTTAGAAACAGCGATTACACAATTTCATTTTAACATTTGTAGTTTTCACAAACATGTTTTTCCTAAAATGTTTGTCAGAAATGTGTCTCATTGCGATCTATATTCAATTTACATTTCATATCATTTTGAGTTAATAAATTTTGTGTGTGTGTGTGTATGTGTTGACATCAGTTATATTATCGCCTTCATATGCTTTAGGGCTAATATAACAATATAATTTATTACATTCCTTGCCTTACCGATTGTATCCATATATTTTCTCTCTGTTAACTATGGCCTCGGCGAGCATATAACCAACTTTCCCAATGTCACTATTTCATTTGTGTTCTGAACTTAGTGTACGAGGGTGGGTGCATAAGTTTCCGAATTAACCATTTTCTAGTTATGATAAAGACAAAAACTATATTTCACTATTCAATATAGTTATCCTTTATTGCAATACTCTTCTCATATCTTTGAATTAATATTTCACCCCACCCCCCAATAGTCAGAAATCCTGTCTCAAAATGGACATAAACAGCATCCATAACTGCTTCGTCACACTTAAATTTCCTTCCTCGATAGTCCTTCTTGAGTTTTGAAAAGAGGAAACTGTCACTGGGAGATAGATCTAGGCTGTATGGTGGATGGTCCAACTCCTTGAAGCCACGTTTATTCACAGGTACCTTTCCAACAAGAGCTGTGTACACAGGCGCGTTGTCGCGGAGAAGGCGCACGCCACTACTCAGCTTCTGGACTTTACTCGTCTTTTCTCTTTGATGGAAACACTTAGTCTGTGCAGTAGGCCAGCACAGTACTCCCCATTTACTGTGGTGTTCCTCTTCTTGAAATCAATGAAGAGTATTCCTTCACAGTGCCAAAAGATTGTCGCCAAGACCTTCTTGGTTGACTGAGTGACCTTGGCCTTTAGAGGCGGTGCTTCGCCAGATTTACGCCACTGCATTGATTCTCTTTTGGACAAGAGGTCATAGTAGAGGACCATAGTTTTATCTCCTGTAACATGGTTTGCATAAATTCTCTCTCATCGCCACGGCAGAACTCGCTGCTTTTGGACTGAGGAAAGAAGTCTAGGTACCCACCTTGCACCGACCTTACTCATGTTTAAATGTTCATGAATAATTCGAAGGACTGTTGTTTTAGAAAGGCCCAACCGTGCTATTTCTGTAACTTTGAGCCGCCGGTCTCCCATAATTTCTCCTTCCACAAGAGCGACGTTTTCAGGAGTGAGCACCTTCAAGGGCGAGCACCTGCACGCTCTTCGTGTTCAAAGCTTTCTCGACCCGTTCGAAAAAGTTGGGCTCATTATTTTACGGTAGAACATGAGGGCGGGGGGTGCTTCCCCACATACACCATCCAAACGCTGTTTAATTTCATTTAGAGTAAGTCCTTCTTTTGTAAAGAACTTAATAACAGCTCGAAACTCCATGTCACAATTTTCTACGTATAGCCTTATTTATGTTATTATATTTGAACAACAGAACACGGCGGTGCGGAAGTTAAGCTGCAATTATCTACTTAACAGTTTAGGTATAACACCAGATATGGGTTTTGTGAAGGCGATAATCCTAATCGCAGAGACCGGAATCTTATGGACCTACCCTGCATCTTACTGAACATTTTGTTTCTGAAAGCCGTTTGCATTTCGTTTGATCAACCATGTATTTTTAATTTACAGCTATATTATAGATGGTACGTACAGGATATTGAATGACAACATAGTTCTAGTAGTAAAAGGTCATGATAATTGAAAAACTCGCATATACAATCAAATTAGAATAAATTATGTATATATATATATATATATAAAAGTAATTGATAAAGAGTAGAGATAATAAAGTATCATACAAAATATATCACATATATATATATTTCTGGATTGCTACGAGGGGTGTTCTAAAAGTTCTCGGCTTGAATCGGATGTCGCGAAGATGGTCAAATTACTATGATAGTTTTAAAATATCATTCTTTAGATGGCGCACAGTAAAGTTTTAGACGTCTAAGCATAGTCAGTTGTTTGTGGCGATCGTGTAAACATAACTAGTGTTAACGTTTTCTACAAAATGGATAAAACTGAAATACGAGCTGTGATAAAGCACTTTATTGAAGGGTTCAACTCCACAGAAATACAAAAGGAGTTAGATTTCACATTAAAGGATTCTTTACCCATATTTTCGACGGTTAAAAAGTGGGATGCTGAATTTAAACGTAGTCGTACATGCATTCAAGATATGAGCGCTCACAATTTTCCAAAATTGTGTCAAAAATTCACCATGCCATACTCAACGATTGCCGATTGAAGGCCCGTGAGCTGGCTGACTTTGCAAAAATTTCGTTAGGACGTGTCCACAAGATTTTACAGGAAGTTTTGTATAGGAGAAAACTCGATGGATGGCGTGTTTGTTAACAATGAACCAAAAACTTAATTGAATGTCGCAAGAGTTTTTAGACTTGTTTAAATGTAATTCTAGTGAGTCTGTCCGACGTTTCATAACAGTACATGAAATGTGGATTCATCACTATACGCCAGAAAGAACAGTCCAAACAGTGAGTGGCAACAGATGAAAGTGCACCAAAGAAAGAAAAAAGATTCCATCTGCAGGAAAAGTCATGGCTATGGTATTCGAGGATTCTCATGTTGTGGTTCTTGTAGACTGCCTCCAGAAGAGCAGAACGATTAACAGTATTACGTTTCAATATTAGACTATCTGAAGCATGTTATTCAGACTAAACTTTCACGTCTTGCGAAAAAGAAAATTATTTTTCATCGTGATAATGCGTCTTCATAAACAACCGGGATTGTTGCTGCAAAATGGCATGACTTTCGGTTTCAAATGTTTTCACATCCGCTGTATTCGTCGGATTTGGTTCCCAGCTATTACATTTTGTTCCCAAACCTGAAGAAACGACTGGGTAGATGAATATTCACATCAAATAAGGAAGTTTAAGCTGAGATTGACGTTTATTTTTCACAGTTGGACAATCTTTTGTTTGTTTATTTTTACTTACGGTATTAAGAAATTAGAAAGTCGTTGTACTAAATGTATTGTTTTACAACGTGTGTTGAAGGGGGAGGGGGACATTTCTCTTAAATTTTGTGTTTTCTTGGTCAGGAGAAATTATAGAACTCCGCTGGTATTTTAAATTTTGACTATAATAGACATGTTTGCTCTTTGCTTTCTGATTCATATTTCATGTTAATTAATATATAATAATATGCTAGTAATGACCATTATATCCGCTTACTATAATATTGAAATATATTTAATATTTATTTGCGCGTTAAAATAAAGAATTTTAAGATTATAATTTTTTTATTGTTTTAGAGACAAATCAAATAGTGAAAGGAATTTTTATTGTGAGCTAATTTTTTTTAACTTTTTTTGCAAAACTAATTATTTTTTTGAAAATGTTATATATTTTGGCAAAGTTAAGTATTGTAAATAATTTTTATTTCCAAATTTATATTTAGGTTTGTTTGCAAAGGGTAATTAAGTTTTCATATTTTCGCAAAAAGGTAAATTTTATTTCTAATGTTTGCCAAATGTAATTCTAATGTAATTCAGTAAGAAAATCTGATTTCTGTCATCATGTTTTTTTTAGCTTCTATTTCTACATTATGAAGTTCCAGTTTTCATCATTTGTGTTATGCAACACAACTTATTTCCAGCAGCTTCATAGATAACCTTAAGACTCCAATGGCATTGGGCCTGTTTACAGTAAATCTGCGAGGTCTCCTTTTGCTACTTTACAGGTTTAGACTGGTTTTTCCCTGGATAGTCTTGTGATGTCATATAACCCATAGGTTCTTAACAGTAAAATCTACATGGCGTCCTCGTCTAAAATTACAGGTGCACATTTGTTTTCCTCACCCACAGCTATTTACACAGCCAATGACACCGTATGTTTAATGTTTGCATATCATAATTTCCCTCAGTAGCTGGAATGCATAATCAAACACCTTTACGTCACCTCAGTCACAGTAAGTCAAAAACATACTTTGCATCTTTTCGTTTCACTTTTCATCGTTATCAACACCATTTTTGTATCAGCAGCAAAAATAATATTTTTCAAATACCAAGTAATTTTGCAAGAGTTAAATTATTTTCATTCCACCACCAGCTTATGTGCACACACTTTAGTTCCATTTTATTCACAAAATATAATTTTGTTTTATTAAGAAATGGAACGGTAAATAAAATTTTGCGTACAGTGTAACTATTTTTAAAACTTAAAAATATTAAAAAATATGTTTTCTTTGCATATCCAACTCGAGAACGGAAAAGAAGTATTTCTCTACACACTTCAACAACCTTCTTCCGGAGCTCGTCATCCAACTCCTTTGCCTTTTACGCCGTGTACCCTGGTGAGGAGAATCTCAGAAACTGCTACAAGAGGCACGTCATTAAATTTATACCTACGTAGATCATGGCTTGTCAAACCGATCCCGTGTACATTGACAGCTTTCTCATTGCCAAACTCCTTTTTGGCACACAAAACTGTGTCATAACAAGCGTAGAGTATCTCCCCAAACATGAACTTGCTCTCCACCGAAATGTTCCTTAACTAGGACAAAACAGTCACCGTCAAACTTGCCATTAACAATGCCAACGTCACGGAAGTTAGGTACTTGCCTTCACAAGTATTTCACTATGGAATAGACTTGCTGTACCTTGGTAGCACAAGACTCCTGCGCTAGACTAAACGCTCACGCCAGCTGGATGCTTCTCCACAGCTTCCATTGGCGATTTCTTCGTCCCCATCTCCATGCAGTACAACCGGTAAAACCTAAACAACTTTTGCCACATGCTACTCACCTGCGTCACCACACCCTTCGAGGATCGAACATAGTTTTCTACGAATGCAGCAACGACGAAGATAGTGACGATTATGATTGTATAATCATAAGTGATTGTTTGGATCAGTTTTACTTTTGCAACAGATTGAAAAAATAGTGTATTGCTTTCATTTTGCAACTTAATAAACATTTGTATGTATTAAATGTTTAGTTCATAGTTTTGCCACCAAGTCTTTCCTCTACCCCAGCTCCCCACTATACATTTTACTTTAATTCAACTTATTTTTAGTTCACAGTTTGCCGCCTCTTAGCTTTCTCCATTACACAAATTTCCTTAATCCAACTTATTTTTAGTTCATAGTTTTGCCACAAAGTCTGTTCCGCGACCACGTGATCTTATTCCCACCCACCTTCATTTTAGTTCTCAACATTTTGTGTAATTAATAATCGCTTTATATATTCAATTAATCAATAGGTCCGTTAGATTAACGATAGTCTTACCATTAGATGGCACTTTTCCTCCCATCTGGTCACACCATTTGGAAGGAAGGATTAAAGGAGATAGTAGTGCCATCTGGATTGTTAATCCAAGTGGTTAATCCGGGACATTATCTACTGAGTCCAAAAAAAGTTGAATGAAATACGTCGCATTCACAGTCCTCGGTTCTGAAAGAAGTCGATAAGCACTAGGCCTTTGTACTTCCAAACCACGGTCGCAAGAACTTTTCCAGCTGATAAGCGAGCTAGACTTTGCCCGTAACACCCTCCCGTCTAATCGCAGGGGGGTCAAAAATTGAGCACCTTTCTAAAATCAACCGAGAAGCATCTGTTGTCCTTTCGAACATTTTTCTGTTCATTAATAAGGAGACGTGGAACTCACCGCGCCGACACTTTCCGAAATTCTAGTACTTCGGAAATAATGGTGTATATGTGTGTGTGCATTTCACAACTTATGGCCATCTTTGAAGCGTTTTTGAGCACACTGAGGCGTTGATCAGCTTCCACAAGGTCAAAAACGGCTTAAATATTGACCTGCGTGACGCACTTCCATGGGCGAGGTTCGTGGCTTTCATTCCCATTGCATCACATCCGCTGGGAGACCTTCATGAAAGCATAGTTTCTCCAAACTGTGCCCGAAGTCTCGTCAAAGCTCGGTAGATATGATTCCTTTGATTAGAAAACGGGCGCTAATCTACGCAACGGACGGCGCAACCTATTGCTCAGGCATAGCGCCACTGGCGATGGACCGACCAATGCACGAGTATCCTTGGATCTCCTCCACAAATTCAAATTCCCACCAACCATCACTATGCCCCCCCCCCACTCTTTCCTAGCCCAGAGGACATATGTCCGGTTAAAATTTGAATGACGATTGCATTATTTAGGACTTCTTCATACTATTCTATTAAATAATCCAATCTCTCCAGGTAAATATGTTTGGCGGAGTTTATAAATGTGTTTGATGTAATGTTCTTTTAGAAGAAATTTTCTGTTTTAATATTTTTCAATAAAGGATCTGAAACAAGTAGGCTGTACATTTTTCAAGGAAATATCGGCGCAGTTTACCATATTGCAAATATCCTGAAAAAAGTCGTGTAGCGTTTTATATTGGAGCGTTTTATATTTTTTAGTAGTATTTAACGCCCGTTTTTATTGCCGAGTTATTACAGACGGCGCTCACTGGTAATAGACGAGATGATATTATAAATTGGGAAAGGATTTTTTTAAGGAAGGAAACGTTCCAACCGAAATTTAGGGTACCTCCCCGGCATTTCCATTTATTGGGCCTGAGGGGTTAAAAAAAAAAAAAAACCAACCAGGGAGGACGGTCGTAGCGGGAATCGAATTCAAATCTCCTGCTCCGAGTCCGTACCTCAACGACCTAGGAGATGATTATTGGAGGTATGTTTTCACTTTATTTATTTCTAGTTTCCCCCCCCCCCCAGTTGAAGTGTTGTTCTACACAATGCCTTAAGCCTCAATTCAACTGTATGTGACATGTGATTGTTTAGCAGTGCTTATTTCCAAACTGTTCTACAAATGATGCTAATTTCGATTGCCCATTCTTATGCAGGCAAGAGTTAAAGTGACTGTTACGCTGGTATGGTTTGATACGCAGCGAACCGCTTGCAAGTGTTTCTTGTGACGTGCATGTATCTGCATAAACACTCAAAAATAAGCTTCCATAGTTCCTCACTTTTCAATGTAATCTCCGTCTTTTTCAGTTGTTTTTATAACCTTTTAATAGCGATAAGAATTTGGACAGTTGTTAGCGGAACACGTGCTATTTACACTCCCTGCATCAACAATCTTTCGAACGTACTCCCTTTTTCTGCTGATAAATGACAGGCGAAAAAAGAGAGGATGGTTTGTATCTCGTGCCCTATTGTCTACAGTCTAGTATCAAATAACTTCATTTTCATTTGGTTTTATTTTATTCCAATGCCCAATGACAATAATAATAAAACAATACTATTAGATTAAAAAGTATATAAACATTAATATTAATAACTAACAATACAATTATGATAGCGCAACATTACTAATTCCTTTTAATTTCTGACTGAGAGCGATGTTCTTTTAATAAGTCGTGATATATCGCGCTTATCAAAAGAAAATTGTATTCTGGGTTCAGAATATAAATTTTCATACCTGGTTTCTATATTAATTTATATAGATAAATAAGTGCAAAGATTGATTTTCCCAAAAGTAAGTTGAATACATTCATACCCTCATGTCCATTGACAGTACGGGAAAATTTTCCTATAGATAACCCAAAACTTGCTGTGCCTTTGCTCTCAAAGCTAGTCTTCTTCTGTTATTGTTAGCACTTCCTCTTCGTGTTATGACTGCGATACGTTTTAAGGAGGTTTACTTCGCCGTGAACACAAAGCACATAATCATAATCTGCACTTTTACGTTACATGATGAAAAGTCATAGATACAACTTGCTGCGATAGAATCGAGAAATCGTTTTTATCTTATGAAATCATGTCATAGACACAACATTTACTGCGACAGAATCGAGAAATCACTTTTACCTTATGATATAATTCATGGACACAGCATTTAAGGAGAATCCAGAGACCACTTTTTCGTTATGAGATCATAAATATAGACATAAAATTTATTGCTACATAATCAAGAAATCATTTTTACACAATGAAATCATATGTCATAGACAGAACATTTACTGCAACAAAAACGAGAAATACGTTATGAGTTCAGAGTTATAGACAAAATATTTACTGTTACAGAATCGAGAAATCACTTTTACATTATAAGATCATAAGTCATAGACGCAACACTTATTCCGGCACAATCGAATGAATGATTAGTGTTTAACGCCCGTTTTTGCTACAGAGGCACCACAGGCGATGGACACTGATGATACATGAGATGAAATCATATATTGGGAAAGGATTTTATGGAAGGAATCGTTCCAGGCCTAAGTTTAGGGGTACCTGCCCAGCATTTGGCATTTATGAGCACTGAGGAAAACCTGGAAAAAACCTCAGTCAGGAAGGACGGTCCTGGCGGTATTCGAACCCAGACCTCCCGCTCACGAGTCCGAGACTTAACTACCTCGGCCACCCGTGGCGGTCCGGCACAATCGAGAAATCACTTTTACGCTGATATCAAAAGTTTTAAACTTAACATTTTCTCCGACAGAATCGAGAAATGACTCCTTCGTTATGATATCATAAGGTATAAACACAACATTTACTTTCGGTCCTGGTCGTCTAGTGGTAACCATACTTGCCTTCTAAATCCAAGATCGCGGGTTCAAACCCGGCCAGGATCGATAGATTTTTTCGGGCGTAAAAATCCTAAGTATGAATTGAATGGGACGCTGATGACCTCAGATGTTAAAGAGCGTCCTTAAATAAACCAAATCAACAACGTTTACTCTGACGGAATCGAAATATCACTCTTACTTTATTAGTTCATAAGCCATAAATACAAAATTTACTGTGACTGAATCGGAATATCACTTTTACTTCCTGAGATCATAAGCCATAAACAAAATTTACTGTGACGGAATCCGAATATCACTTTTACTTCCTGAGATCATGAGCAATAAACAAAATTTACTGTGACGTAATCGGAATATCACTTTTAAATTATGAGATCATAAGCCATAAACAAAATTTACTGTGACGGAATCGGAATATCACTTTTACTTTATGAGATCATAAGCCATAAGCAAAATTTACTGTGACTGAATCGGAATATCACTTTTACTTCCTGAGATCATGAGCAATAAACAAAATTTACTGTGACGTAATCGGAATATCACTTTTAAATTATGAGATCATAAGCCATAAACAAAATTTACTGTGACGGAATCCGAATATCACTTTTAAATTATGAGATCATAAGCCATAAGCAAAATTTACTGTGACTGAATCGGAATATCACTTTTACTTTATGAGATCATAAGCCACAAACAAAATTTACTGTGACGTAATCGGAATATCACTTTTAAATTATGAGATCATAAGCCATAAACAAAATTTACTGTGACTGAATCGGAATATCACTTTTACTTTATGAGATCATAAGCCACAAACAAAATTTACTGTGACGTAATCGGAATATCACTTTTAAATTATGAGATCATAAGCCATAAACAAAATTTACTGTGACTGAATCGGAATATCACTTTTACTTTATGAGATCATAAGCCACAAACAAAATTTACTGTGACTGAATCGGAATATCACTTTTACTTCCTGAGATCATGAGCCATAAACAAAATTTAATGTGACAAAATCCGAATATCACTTTTACATTATGAGGGCATACGCCATAAGCAAAATTTACTGTGACTGAATCCGAATATCACTTTTAAATTATGAGATCATAAGCCATAAATAAACTTTACTGTGACGGAATCGGACATTATGAGCTCATAAGCCATAAAAACAATATTTACTGTGACGGAATCGCAATATCACTTTTACATTATGCGATCATAAGTTGTAAGCATAACATTTACTCTGACGGAATCGGAATATCACTTTTACATTATGAGATCATAAGCCATAAACATAACATTTACTGTGACAGGATCGAGCAATCACTTTTACATTATGAGATCTTAAGTCAAAGACACCACATTTATTCTGACAAAATCGATCGAGAAATCACTACGACAATAAGCAAAGGATAAGAAGGGGGGGGGATATAAAAACAGAAAGAAACGTATTTGCATGTCTGCGCAAACAATCACAAATTGACTGTGATAAGAATGTGGTATTGTTTTTATACGAGATCTTCGAAAAGACCCTACCTATGTAGATAAAAGTTGGAAATAATGCAACCCAATTTTGTCCAAGAATTAAAAAAATGACAGGAATTACTACAGCTGAGCTAACAGACTTTTCGTCTGATTAAATAATGTCGCTTTCGGCCAGTGCAAAATGGAATAAGGCTATGCGATTAGAAAGCCGAGCCTTAGAGAGGCAGGAGAAGATCTCCATGCTTTACAGTTCGCGTGCTTTCGCCAGGGAAATGTTTTGCTTGATTCATGTTTTCATGTTTTATTAATAAAATCTCTGCGGAACAAATAGTCTCCTTCAATTTGATTTTAATTGACTGTAGTAAATACACGTAGGAAATGTGTATCATCTTTAGTTTTATTATTAAATTGTTGTTTGCATCTATACATTCAAGAATAAATGCCGGTAACAGTACTCAAATGTTTTGTGAACTTCCGATGGTGCACGGACCACAGTTTGGGAATTCCTGCTTTAAAATATGGCTGAGATAAACCTCTGCTTTGTTCAAGATCTAAAGAGACGGAAAGAGGAACGAAATAATATTTGTATCGAATGAAATGCGTTGGAGGGTGAAAGCAATACACGCTTTTAGACATCACCGTTGTGTGCCCAGGAGTAAGAAGTGAGAGGTTGATATACTTCGTGCATCAGTAGCACAGTATGCAAGCATGGCCTGACATCTGCAAGGAGATGACAAAAAAAAACCCACTTCCTGCTGTGACAGTTGTTACTCTGCCTCTTAATACAGTACAGAAATAGGAATGCTTTTTCCATACACAAGCCTGATGAAACAACGAAAAATGTAGGTTTCATATTAAATTTATATAGTTTTCTTTATGTTACAGCTGGCATTCGTGCCAGCGTGTTATTTTCCAGTTCCACAAGAATGCGAAGAATTCTTCTTTTCACTAAGTAAGTGCTCATCATTAAGCTGAGTAGGTATTATTTTAATATTTGGTTCTCTGTAGAGGACATACGAAATTCTAAATTAGCGAACTTTATAATTCAAACCGTCTTGAATGAATGAATAGTGTTTAACGCCCGTTTTGCTACAGATATATTGGGAAAGGATTAATTTTTAAGGGAGAAAACGTTCCAGGCCTAAGTTTAGGGTACCTCCCCAGCATTTCCCATTTATGAGTACTGAGAAAACCAGGAAAAAACCTTACTCAGGGAGCACAGTCCTGGCGGGATTCGAACCCCCGGCCTCCCGCTCACAGTCTGTGCCTTAATGACCTCGGCCACCAGTGGCGGTTTATACAGTCTTGAACTTCATAAATCATTATTTCTTAACCCCACTCAAAAAAAAAAAAAAAAAAAAAAAAAATGTCATAGCACGCTAATCTAGTGAGTAAAGTTTCATAAGCAATATCCTTTTTTATTCCGGACCGCGCATTTTATAGAATATATACCAAATTACAGAAACAGAAGAATTGCACGGATCTATTCCCTGAATAAAATTCCCCTTAGTGGCGGAAGTATATTCAAAGTCTGCCCATTTTTACCTCCTACCTCTTATGTTTCGCGCTTTTTGCTGCTCAGAATCCATTCAGTATGCGATGTATCGTGAAAGTGTGTGTGTGTGTGAGAGAGAGAGAGAGAGAGAGAGAGAGAGAGAGGATATATAACAAATCCTCGCACTCATACAGAATTTTATTTAATAGTGTTCAAAGCCTAAAGATCAAAGACAATGGGCACTTACGATACGCAAGATGAAATTTTAAATTTGGAAATAATCATAAAAAGTATACTATGTAATATATGTGTGAACTACAAACTACCATATGACTTGCCTTACGCTTTCTACTCTGCCCACAGAATGAAATGCGAATCACAGGAATGTCTGCATAGGACCGGTTTATGTAACGTTTCTTTTGTGGTGGCACGGGCGAAATTGAAGTGCACAAAAATATTTGCAGTACAAATGACAACGGCAAAATAAAAATAATATAGCAATAAATCGTCACAGGCTATGTAATGTTTAATTATTAAAAGTAGAATCGTGTTTCTAAGAACAATAGAGTTTAGTACTTAACAGTAATTCTGGTCATCGTAATTCACTTATGTACTCAGGAGTTTAACTACAGTCTATAAAAGCCTATAACCTGTACAAGATTTATGTATACATATAAAATAGCTTTAACCAATGTTGCAGTAAGTAGATGGTACGTCACTAGGTATAAACTCATATACCGTACTTTATTCTAATTGTTCTATGTGCCAGTGCATAGGTCCCTAGGGATATAAGTTCTTCAATGGCAAGAAGCTAGGTCTAGCTTCTTGCCATTGAAGAACTCGCAATAGTTCGAAATATAGCAATTTCAAGTGTGACTCTTTCTCTGTGTTTTATCTTTATCTACTTTTATTATTAGTGTTAATTTGTTACATTGTTAATAGTGTTTCTTTATTTTTATTTTTCATATATATATATATATAAATTAACACTAAAATAAAAGTAGATAAAGATAAAACACAGAGAAAGAGTCACACTTGAAACTGCTATACTTCGAACTACTGCGAGTTCTTCAATGGCAAGAAGCTAGGTCTAGCTTCTTGCCATTGAAGAACTCGCAGTAGTTCGAAGTATAGCAGTTTCAAGTGTGACTCTTTCTCTGTGTTTTATCTTTATCTACTTTTATTTTAGTGTTAATTTGTTACATTGTTAATAGTGTTTCTTTATTTTTATGTTTCATTAATATTATATATATATATATATATATATATATATATATATATACACACATTTGTGCAAATGCAATTATCATACCTTGGTATTGTAATTAGTAATATAAATGTTATATACGAGGTGGTATCCAGAATATTTGGGACTGGTGCTGCCATCTGATCTAAAACTTACTTTGAGACTAATGACCGCCGTCATCCTCGAAGTAGTTCCCTTCCACGCGTATACACCGGTCTCAGCGATTCTGCCATTTTCCAAGCACATCTTAGAAGTCTTGTTCTTTGAGAGTGTTTAGCACAGAGAGTGTTTCTTCTTGAATCCTCTCAATTGTGTCGAACCTACGTCTTTTCAACGTCATAACCGTCATGTTTTTCGTCAAAAGGCTCCTGGTGAACAAGGAAGTGTGACAGGGCGCATTATGATGCAACAACCATTTCCCTTGTCGCCGTCGTCTCCGCACATTTTCACGGAGCCGTCGCAAAACGTCACAGTAGTACGTGAAATTCAATGTTTGATTTGGTGGGACGAATTCTTTGTGCACAATCCCCTTGATATCGACGAAAACGAGGAGTATTCTCTTGACTTTGCTCTTCACTTGTCTCGTTTTTTTTTTTTTTTTTTTTTTTTTTTTTTTTTTTTTTTTTTTTTTTTTTTGGTCTTGGTTTGTTCGGGTTCTTCCACTGGGAGGATTGTTGTTTTGTCTTATAGTCATAAGTGTACATCCAGCTCTCGTCGCCGGTGATGACCCTGGACAAGAAGGTTGGGTCATTGGATACGGCCTGACGAAGCTCCGTGCAAACTTTAACACGCTGCGCCTTCTGATCAGCAGTCAGGATCCTTGGAACAAATTTTGCGCGGACACGATGCATGCCCAATTCATCAGTTAAAATTTGTTGGCATGTCCCATAACCAATTTTCACTTCATGAGCAAGGTCTTCAATGGTTCGACATTCGATCCTCACGAACGAGATGTTGAACTTTGGCAGCAATGTCAGGCGTTGTGCAGCTGATAAGCGTACCGGCGTGAGCATCGTCTTCAATAGATGTACCGTCGGCCCTGAACCGAGCCACTCAAACACATATGTACGGCTCATGCTTTGGCCCCCAAATACTTGTTGAACCATTGCGAGGGTCTCCGTAGCATTTTTCCCGAGATTTGCACAGAATTTGATGCACACTCTATTCTAATCTTGGGTCCATCGTAACTACACACAAAGTATCATGAAAAGTACTATAGAATCTCAACACATCTAACCAGCTGCATAACTTTAAACACACTCACTCATCAGATGTGCTAGTGTTGCCATCTAGCGGTACAAAACTCTACGCAACTACTGTCGAGATGGCAGCACCAGTCCCGAATATTGTGGATACAGCCTCGTATGTTTGTGTCATAAGCTGTAACGCCAATGTAAGAAATGTAAATAGTGTTTCCGTTGTAGTAGCTGGAAGAATCCACAGAGTAATAAAATGTATTGAAAACGAAGCTCGCGTGCGAAGGTACTTCCTAGAGGTAGTTCTTCTTAAAGGGCTTCCTTCACAGGGAAAATAAACGGAAAGACATTTAAACCGTCTGGGGGCTTTGACGCCTTCCGGCCTTTTAAATTTATCCAATATTGACGTATGTCTTTAAACTTTCAAAATATAGCGATGATATACAAGGAAGGTGAAATTTAACAAGTCAATGCAAAACGTATGTTTAAATGTTTAAAGACAGGCGCGAGGCTGCAAGTGCCCTTTTGGCGTCTCCTAGCCAACGATTTTTTATTTGAATTAAAACATAAAGAAAGGAGGTGACCGCTCCGCTGGGGCATTCATTCTTACTCATAGCAGCAGTCAGTCAGCAGTCTGCATTCAGTTTTGAAGTCCACGCCGCCAGACGCATTCATTCGACTTACTCATTTCAGTTCGATGCATTTAAGCAGTTCGTAGTACTCGACACTAGACACTAAATTTATATTCAAAGTAGTCATTCGAAATACCAAAGGACGCAGGAGAATTTGTACACAAAAAACTACACAAATATATATTATGTCACATCGCGCGCTCATTTACACATTGAATTCCTCTCCCGGCCCAACTAACCCTACTAACTGAACAGCGGAAACACTCTGCGACCTTGTTGCCGTTGAAGAGAAGGAAATAACACACAAGCAACACACAATCAATCTACAAATCACTACAAAATTGGCATCACCCATAAGATTGGTGCCCAACTAGGGACACCCAGCTGGAGCCATGTCATACCATACCATTCGCAAAATTTGGCGCCCAATGCTATACCAAACCGCTTCAAATTTGGCTCACCAACGTGGGGCCACTTAAAACAGCCAATTCCAGAAACCCTTTACAAGTAATATATTAAATAAAACATCAACGAAGTTCACTTAAAATGACATTACAAATGCATGCTAATGTATAAAACTGGACTTATATTTATTATTAATAATACACTCTCTTAACAGAAATAAGCTTCATTTTTTTTTTTTTTTTTTTTTTTTTTTTTTTCCCCAAAGGCAGCTATAGGATTACTGAATGCATTAAAATACACTGATTTCCCATAGATGACAATAAGATTTTAGCTATTTGTTCATACTTTAGCATTTGGTCTTGCATAATCTACCTAGCCTCAGACTAACTTCATAATATACTAACAAATTTTGCAGGTCAGTTATCCTGGATTAATGCTGCATGGCAACATTTCAGTGATTTGCATGAGTGCAAACTTCCTCCTCTCAGTCTGTATACACTTCATTATAAAAATATGTGCTTCCTAGCCCCACGGGAAGCAGATTAAAAAAAAAAAAAGAAGTAATAATAGTCATGCTCCCCATGAATATGTTGAAAGTTACACTTGTTCCCTGAATTTCTTTTCATCCTTTGTTTTTTCATTCAAAATGGAAGACGTGCAATCAACATCAATTTTGCAACATAACGTAAGTTAACTATTGGATTTAGTTCTCTTGCATAGTTATAAAATTATTTACTAAAGATGATCTTATTGATCTAACAGCTCATTTGTCCACCAATAGCATCAAATGTTCCCGTGCTATGATCTGGGGCGGTGGTATTTCATTCGTTCATATGCAACATTCAAATCATAAGCTAACTGACATAACAGTACACAGTGAATTTATTTTTATACTAGACTGCTCTGTTATCTTAGACTCTCAGCCTTTCTCTTCCCTCTGTTTTATAGCATTTTCATCTTTTTTGCAATTTTCATTTTCTTTGACTCGGTTCTTTCTGTTCCTCAGCCGATCTTTCTCCAAGCATTCTTTACCCCCCATTTTTTTTTTTAATTTTTCTTCTTTGCTCTGCATCTTACTTAGCGAATTTTATATTTGGGCACTGGGTTCGTTATCTGCAACAAATAATAATAAACCCACAAATAAAAACCAAATAATTATAAAATGAAATTTAGAGTGAAGCCATTCAGTTTATTTTTCCACGAAACTAAAAATTATTCTATTCTTTATTCAGCTGTTTCATTGTTAGTAACTAGGCATTGTAAACACCTGAAACTCAAATGCACAGAAGCAAATACATAACCACAAATAAAATAAATAAGTAAAATTAATAAATAAATACAGACACAAAAGTTGTTAAAATTTACTAATTGAATTAGAAATGTTCGATTTAAGGTTTAGATTAACTGTCTTTTGCTGAAAATCGGTATCGTCTTTTTTTTATTTTATTGAGGCTTCCCCCACCCCTTTTCCCCTTTCATAGAATGGCTCGGTCAGATAAATGCGAAAATATCCGTTCTTAACTGAATAAAACAGTTTATCCTATTTATTACGTTAAACGAAACGAAAGCAACAATTGGGGGGAGGGGACGTAATTTTCTCTAGTATAATAGCCAGTTCAAACACACATTTTATATTTAAAACTTTTTAATCTACCAAATATCCCATTGTTGGAGCTAGTCTTTGCTTTCTAGTTTGTAATGCACTACTCCACGTAAGTTCACGATATTTAATGACCCGTGAGGGTAGGCATAGGTCCCATTCACAATGAAAATTAAACGTAAATATAATAAAATAACACGTAACACGTTAACTTAGTAGTATGTAGGCATTCACAATGAAAGACGCAAACGTACGTATTAGTCGATCAAAAACAAGAACAAGCGAAGATCAAGTTACTGAAAATGGCTGCTTCTGAGCAGAAGGCGGTAGCGTTTATGCATATACAAAGTGCAGTAGCTAATTTGCTTGAAGTAATACGAGCAAGGATAACTTTCTTATAAGGCAATTAATCTTTTGTCCATTGACGCCATTCTGTCTATAGAGTCACTGAGTCGGTCTGGTGGTGTAGTGCTTACCATACCTTGCCTCCTAAACCCAACATCGCGGGTTCGAACCCGGCCAGCACCGATGAATTTTTTCGGGCGTAAAAATCGCAAGTATGGCTTCCTTCGGAAGGGAAGTAAAGCCGTGGGTCCCGTGTCGTACATTTACGGCACGAAAAAGAACCTCAAGCCTGAAAGAGTGGCCTCTGAGCGAAATTTGTCGGCCGTTTTACGCGCTGAGTTGAATGGGAACGCTGATGACCTGAGATGCTAAAGAGCGTCCATAAATAAATGAAGAAGAAGAAGAAGAAGAAGAAGAAGAAGAAGAAGAAGAAGAAGAAGAAGAAGAAGAAGAAAGTCACTGATCTTCAGCTCTCTCTAGTATAACTTGCACTTACACGGAGCACGGAAATTAAGTGCAACACAAAAAATTTCACAAACATCAATTTAGAGCGCATTCTATGCGTGGTACTATTCGTTGGAAACCTTGTTATCTAGATATGTCTGTGGAAGTCACTACATGGCTCGGGACTTGCAGCAGCAAGAGCGGCATTTGATTTCTGTGCTCCATGTAAGAATAAATTCTACCATAGAGCTGTACAAACAGAGCAGCTGTGTTCTGATTGACTGATTTCTTAAGTATGAGTTAGACGTAGACCCAAAACCTTGGACCTTGCAAGCTTCTAAGTTTACGTCTAATTGTACGTTTATTTTTATTTTATATGATGCATTGTGAATGGTTCCTATACAGTGCATAGCATTTAGCTTTTACGTTTAAGTTTTAGTTACGTTTAATTTTCATTGTGAATGGCGAAATGTGAATCGTCAAGAATAGTGCGGCCAGGTCCCTGGAAACGAAACTTCCTAGGTACTCATTGCGATTAGGTGAATTTGGAAGGAGCGGGAAGAAAAAAAAAGCTCTTCCTGTTCAAATCGTCCTTATTGACAGCCCTAAACACCTGGATTACCTCTGTGTCATTGATAAGGTCCCTCCATTTAAGGGATGTCATTGACATCCCTTAAATTTTGGCTCCTGTGTTGCGGAAGAAGGAAGACTTTGGTCTTACAAAAAGGTTCAAAAGGTGCAAGATGATATATTGCAGTGATTAATGTTTTAGAATATATTTTCATTTATACGTACAGAATGGAATCTCTCGTATGTTAACCTTTAGAAAGTAACTTCAGTCACTTGGAGAATGCTCGTATGACACGCTGGCGAACCGAAAGGTTGTGAGTCACAAAGTGTTTAACATATCGTCACGACCGGCCTGAACAAAGTTCAAAGTTACTTGGAATGATAATGTGAACATAAAGTCGAGCAGACACATACATATGAAAAGTATGCATGACATCACAAGTTATTTTTCACGTGTCTTCTGCTGCCAGAGGCATATATTTAATAAATAGGGTCTTAGAGATAGGGAACATACGGTTTATCCGTTCAAATGTCAAAGATAATTCAGTTTCTAAAGTTTGTTCGTTTGATTTATTTATTTATGGACGCTCTTTAACATCTCAGGTCATCAGCGTCCCATTCAACTCAGGGCGTGAAACGGCCGACAAATTTTGCTCAGAGGCCTCTCTTTCAGGCTTGAGGTTCTTTTTCGTGCCGCAAATGTACGACACGGGACCCACGGCTTTAATTCCCTTACGAAGGAAGCCATACTTACGATTTTTACGCCCGAAAAAATCCATCGATCCTGGCCGGGTTCGAACCCGCGTTTTGGGTGTAAGAGGCAAGTATGGTAACCACTACACCACCAGGACCGACTAAGTTTCTAAAGGACCTTAGTATCAAAAGCCATAAAAGCCTTAGAAATAATATATAGAACCAATACGCCACTGACTAATGAATTTTCCATTCGAAATAATACGAGTTCGAATCTCGTTCATTACCCCCTCCCCCGCCCTCTCTCTTTCACATCCACTACTTGAGCATATTTCATTAAACGAAAGAAGTAAATACTTTCACAGAACCCAAACCTACTAATTTCAGAACCGTCTAATCTATTAGTTCGGCAGTCAAGTGGATAGTTCGTTCTAGATTAATTGTAAGTCACTATCCCCTGAATTGTATCCTTGTCATTCATAGGTTTCCACTAAAATGAAAATAATTACTAAAAAATAGACAGTGAAAATCAGAAGTAAAAATAGCAACTAACTGCACAAAATTCATTTGCTCGAAACATTTTGAATGGGATACTTTACACTAGAAGGACCTAAAATGTGACATTCAATTTTCCTACGCATTTGCAAAATAAACTGTTTGATTTGTGTTTCTAATTTAGTAGGTTAACTAAAGCTTATTTTATTTTGCAAGCAATAAAATATGAAATAATTTGTTCTATTTATTTATATTTGATAATTAAATAGTCAGTGTACTAAATAAATAATGAATAAATGTGTATATTTCATTTATCAAATTTATCTATATGTATTTATTTATCAGTACTTTATAAATTATATGCTTATGTGAAACACATTTTTCTTATTAATAAAGTATAATGCAAACTCTTAACCTTTATATAAACCTTGTTATGACACATTCATTGATTTTCCTTCTTGCAAAATCTTTTTTGAAAATAAAAGTTTGTAATAAGTTTATCAATAGTGAACAGGGTGGCATATTTAGTAGCTGTATATGTGTACTTCTGTCACGTTTGTGTGAAACAGTTGATTATACAGAATGAAATTCTTAACTCACTAAGCAGGAATGTTGCACATTAGCAGCTTCCTATATCAATAACTAGTTGGCATTTAATAGTTATTCACACCTGAAAAAATTTAGTGGTTAGAATGTGTACATAGATCACGAATTTTCACATAATATAACTACAGTATCCTTTATTTATTTATTTATTTATTTATTTTTGGTTTTTATTTAACATTAACATATCAGGTCTTTTATTTATTTTTATTTAACATTAACATATCAGGTCATCAGCGTCCCATTCAATTCAGGGCGTGAAACGGCTGACAAATTTTGCTCAGAGGCCTCTTCTTTCAGGCTTGAGGTTCTTTTTCGTGCCGTAAATGTACGACACGGCTTTACTTACTTACCTTTCCAAGGAAGCCATACTTAGGATTTTCACGCCCCGAAAAAATCCATCGATCCTGGTCGGGTTTGAACCCGCGATCTTGGTAGTGGAATCCTGCATTGACAAATAAAATATACACATATAGCATTTTATCCTACTATCGGCATGTTGTTATTGAACATTCGCGGGAATTTCGTGTGTATGACATACGAATTCGTAGACATTACTCAGCAGACGTTTCCTCTATGCCAAACAACATGCAGCTTCCGGTCTGTTCGATTTGCAACCCGCAAGGAGCGAGCACTGCATAGATGCTAGCGACAGTATAGCCTCCAGTGTAATATATTAACTCCATATATAATACGTTAAATTAGTTAACTGTCGCTCTACCAGATTAGTCCGAGATATTGGAGATGTTATGGCATTAAATTTGGAGAACTCCGATGATTAGGCTTTAAAATTGGGATTTCATCATTCAGTAAACAGACTTGAAGACATTCTAAGCTGAACCTTAATTCCATTTCACTTTAACGTCGCTTTTACACCATCTAATTTCGAGGTGTTTATCTCCATTACTTTTCTTCGGTATTATAAATTCTCTACCTCAAATTGTTTATCTTAGACTCCTCTACAATTTCCGAAATTATTACAGTATGGTTCATTAAAGCAAGGTATATTGTTATATATTAAAAAAATTAATAATGTTTAACGTCCGGTTTAATTACTGAGGCATTACAAGGTGGACTCTGATGATACATGAGATTTTTTTTTATTTGGTTTATTTACGGACGCTCTTTAACATCCCAGGTCACCGGCGTTCAATTCAAACCAGGGCGTGAAACGGCCAGCAAATTTTGCTCAGAGGCCTCTTTTTTCAGGCTTGAGGTTCTTTATCGTGCCGTAAATGTACGACTCGGAACCCACGACTTTAAGCCATACTTAGGATTTTTACGCCCGAAAAAATCCACCGGTACTGGCGGGGGTCGAACCCGACATCTTGGGTTTAGTGATACACGAGATGAAATGTGGAATGACAAGTTGGAATTTTTTTAGGAAGTGTTCTAGCTCTAATTACAGGGTACCTCCCCGGCATTTGCCATTCATGAGAGACTGTCGTGAGGGGGGAAAAAAACCTCAGAGAGGACGGTTCTGGTGGGAATCGAACCCCAGACCTCCCGCTCCTGGGCCACCCATGGCAGTATTAAAATGTTAAATACAAAATTTGCAAGCGAACGAGGAACTGTTGGGACTTTTTCCATTAAACAATTAGATGTCAAGTATGTGTTTTTTTTTTCCCCTGACTTCAATTTGTTTCTAATGTCAAATTATTTTATTGTGTATTTCTTTGCTGCATATAAATTGACATATCCAAATTTTGATGAAAATAATTCTGTTTTAAATTAGTTTCACTATGAACCCATCATCATCCGATTTTTCAATTTCGTCAATCATTTAACTTTAATATCAATTATTTTATAGAATCTGTTGACATTTTTTTTAAATGTGCTATTTTTAAAACCTAATTTTTTAAAAATATTAAAAATAAAAATCTTAGTAACCCTATAATTTATGTATTTACTTGGTTTATTTAAGGACGTTCTTTAACATCTTAGGCCATAATCCCATCCAATTCAGGGCGTGAAACAGTCGATAAACAGTTGAGATTCTTTTATGTGTAGTAGATCTATACATGGTACTGCTTTTCTTCCCTTCCGAAGGAAGCCACACTTACGATTTTTACGCCCTAAAAATCAATTGACCGTGGGCCTGGTTTGAACCCACGATTTTGGGTCTATGAGACACCACGACCGACACAACAATATAGTGTTAGATATCATAGAAATGTCCAAGAAACTTTGAAAATTGATACCTTATAAGCTTAATTAGAAGAGCTGTTATGGTAATTCAAAAATAAGTTGATAATTTTATTTTTCTTTACATTTTATTTTATTTATTTATTGTTTATTTATTTTGCATGGTCATATTTGGCAAACGGGATAAAACACTTTAACACCCTTTTGTAATTCTTTTTGCATACATGGGGGTTATCTCTGTGTCATATTTGTTGATCAAAATCTGGAGTGGTTAGGCAATTTTTAATTAAAATTGTGTTTATTGAACACGGAATGACTATTATTAACGTAACACACTAAAGAAACATTTATAAATGTTCTTAATTCAAGATGCATAAACAGTGTATGTGTAGTACAAATGCATAGTATTTTAATATATTATTAGTTATATCACTTTCGTGCAAGTATTTACTCATACATAAAAAAAATCACTAGCTCCAGTTGCAGACTGCCCAAAACCTAAAGTACTGCAATATTACAGGCCAGTGGCTGAACGCCTGTCTGAACACGACTGATGTTTGCTGAGTACAACATGCAGACTAGGATTGCCAACAATCGTTAATATTAGTAACAATGCAAGTGAGGGTTTTAAAAATAGAACTGTGGTAATCCTGAATTGAAAATATTCCAGATTATACCCTTCCATAAGTCACCTTATAGTGAAATTCTCATAGTTTCGAATTTAAAAGAAAATTTGCTGCTCTTGTTTAAAATTATTTTAATAATGAACCCATTACCATCTCGCTTTAACTATGTAAATCATTTAACATTGCCATTAATTATTTTATATAGTTTTAAAAAACATTTCAACCCCCCACCCTTTTTCAACATTAAAACGTAAATTAATTTTCATGTTAAATTTATTCAATACAATCTTTATAGTGTTGCCTGCCATAGGAAAGTCCATAAAAATGCTTTAAAAAAAAAAAAAAAACTTTACTACCTGAACAGCTTAATTAGGGGAGCTGGTAGAGCAATTTAAAAATATTTTGGGTCATGTGATACTTTATTTTACATGGCTGTATTTTAAAAACGGGTTAAAATGTGTTGGTAAAAATGTGCATTTTTTAGTACCTATACAGGGAAACTACTTCTGTACCAAATTTCATCAAATTTGAAATTGTGAGGTAAAAATAACTGAGTTGATTTGACATGAAATGAGTCAAGACGTCTGTGTAGATGCTAATACAACTTTCCATTTGCACAGAAATCAGTGGGGAAAACTTCGCATTCACACAAAATGCTACCTGCAGATTGCCAAATTCCACATCGGAATTCTTCCCCAAGCTAGTCTTTGCCAAAAGTGCCTAATTGTTCTTTCACGGAAATAATGACTTTCATTATTTCTCCTATTCAATCATCAGGTACTTGTCACCGTGAACACAAAATAGTTCTGTGTGCAGTTGATGTATCTTCTTCGGCAGCGGAAGTTGCTGCATCTTGGAAATTGCATCTATGTCGGTTGAAACCAGAGAAAGCATAAACTGCTGGATGTTAACAAAATTATCACACAAGGAAGCAGCATACCATAACGAGAACCCGAGGGAGTAATTACCGGAACTTTGAAAGGGGAACACCTTGGTGCAGCATTTTCTTCAGTGCAGAAGTGATGTGATTCGCAAGTTCACATTCATTCCTAATGGGTTCACAAACATTGGTCAAGCAGGTTACATGTCGGTCCTGGTGGTGTAGTGGTGACCATACTTGCCTTCTAAAATCAAGATCGCGGGTTCAAACCCGGCCAGGATCGATAGATTTTTTCGGGCGTAAAAATCGTAAGTACGGCTTCCTTTGGAAGGGAAGTAAAGACGTGGGTCCAGTGTCTTACATTTACGGCACAAAAAAGAACCTCAAGCCTGAAAGAAGAGGCCTCTGAGCAAAATTTGTCGGCCATTTCACGCCCTGAATAGAATGGGACGCTGATGACCTTAGATGTTAAAGAGCGTCCGTAAATAAACAAAAAATAATAAATAAATATATAAAAAACAGGTTACGTGGTTTAACTTAGGGAACAAATGCTACATCTGGTTAATTACGTGCAAGGTTTTTAACCACAACCCACAGCTTTAGACAAAAAGTCCACAAATGAGTGCACTACTGTACTGACATTGGCTTACTGCAACTCATATAGCTTTAATAACGTGGGCATAACTTCCTCAAGAACTAGGAGAAAAATCAAAATGTTCTACAAAAATAGATCTATTGAATCTGTGATTTCATCCAGCGTGGTTACCACATCGGAATAGACATTTAATTATTTGTTCGATTTTTTTATAAATGTGTCAATAGAGTACTTACATAGGGTACTTTCTTCGGACACTGACATTCATGCGTATTTTTCAAGAAATCGTTTGAAGGCCGGATAATTCACCTTGTACAGACACTGCTACGGGTGGTCGTTGTCATTAAGGCGCGGACTCGTGAGCGGGAGGTCTGGGGTTCCAATTCCAACAGGACCATCATCCCTGACAGGCCTTTTCCAGGTTTTCCTCAGTTCTCAGAAATGGCAAATGCCGCCGAGGTGTCCTCAGCTTAAGCCTGGAACGTTTCTTCCTTAAAAATCCTTTCCCAATATACCATTTCATTTCATGCATCATTGGTGTTCACTACCTGTGGTGCTCAGTAGTAAAACGGGAGTTAAACACCATTAAAAAAAAGTAGAGTGGAATTGCCGCCTGTGTAACATGTGCACACAAATTCGTTTCGTAAAAGAGGCTGTCGGAATTCGCTTTTTTTTTTTTTTTTTTTTTTTTTTATGCTTCTAGCTAGAAATAAATATGTTTGGATGCTGTCTCGCTAGTGTTTTCTATGTAATGGGGTTCCTGAATCGCAAAAAGTGCATTGTAACAATTATATCAGTTTCAATTAAATCCTGATTGAATTTCTGAGCCAGGATTCGGGATTCGGGCAATTTCGACATGACGAAAACGTGTACTAAATGTGTTTAGCTACAAATTACATTTAAAAACAGGAAATTGAAAAGAGAGAATACAAGACTCCCGTTTCTTTCAACATTATTCGAGATGTAAATATGGCTATATCCTTCCGCGTCTTCTTCCCCTGATTGGCTAACGCTATTTGCAGAGCATATGTGAGGCTTGCCAAGCACGTGGCGCAACCTAACAGCCGACATAGTTGCCGGGATCATGTAAGAAAGAAGCCAATAAAGTTTGTAACCTATTAATAGTGAACTGTGTGATGAACAAATTTAAGACTTGGGTCTTTTTCCCAATTAGCAAGATCGAGATATAGGAAATGTGTAATCGAGTTGACGTGCACATTTCATCATCGTTATCACTATCAGGCATCATTCATGTGCTAATGAAAACCAACTTTGGTTCAGATGTATTAGGATAAATTATTACTTTAAAAATGGAGCTAATTTGTATCGCATTTAGCCGTTATGTGCCAACCAGTCAATTACAGATAGCAAAGAACATATGGCATTGTTGTGAGGTAAAGAGAAGTACATTGTATATTATATGTGTTAAATTTTGTAGCTTTACTGATCAAATGGAAGCGAATTTTTACAATGGTAGGCGAGTGGAATTTTTTTATTGTTGCAGGTACTTCACGTTCACTCCTGCACTCCAGTACCTCGATACATGAAACAAAATGCAGTGGAATGGAATTCAGAATTATATGATAAAATGTGCTGTGGAAAATATTAACAAGTAGAAGTAAAGGGACAGAGAAGAGGAATGTGGGCAACGTGGAGCAAAAAAGGGACAAAAGATTCCAAGGGGGGGGGGGGGGAATTACTGAAATTACCTTCATTCTCAACTGGAAGGAACATTTCTCACACTGTTTTTTTTTTTTTTTCCCCAAACACCTGCAACTTGACGTTAAAGGAAAAAAGAGCTCTTAAGATTATTTAATATCCAATGCTCAAGAAAATATAAGGTTTAAAATTGTAATGCAAATTTCATAGATCGAATAAGTGCATTAAAATACGAGACTAATTTCTAAAGTTCTCGGAATGACCCACAGATTGCAACAGAAATTCCAAACCAATATAAAAATCTGCATCTTCCACAGAAACAGATGTGCGATAATTCCTCGCTCGGTGATGGATCGCAAGAGGTATTGTTCTTTGTTGCATTATAGATGTAGGTGTTGAAGAGGTGGTAAATAACGAACAGCTGCGGTAATTAAAATTCTTTGTGAAGAAAGGTATGAAAGAAAGTAAAATCATAGACATGGCGAATATTCTAGGGGACTTTGTGCCACCATTTTCAACAGTTTCCAAGTGGACCGCTGTGTTCAAACGCTGCCATGAAAGTTTGAAAGATGAACAGGTAGTGGACGGCCAAAATCTGTCGTCATATCGGAAATTATCAAAAAAATACGCAATATGTATTCCAGAATCGCCGTTTAAAGTGTCAGAAGTTGCAGAAACTATAAGCAATTCAGGCAAATGGATATGTCACATTTAATGAAGATATATGCAAGTAAAAGTATCAGCAAAATATGTGCCGCGCTTGTTGACACTCGACCAAAAGCGAATTAGAACGGAAATCTACGATCAAAATACACCAAAAACAAAAGAGAGAAGCATCATGATTCTCCACCTCTATTGAAGGCGAAATGTGTGAAGTCAGTGGAAAAATTATGACATCAATTTTCTGGGATGCTAAGGTATCTTACTGGTTGATTATCTTCCAAGTAAAACACCCACTAGTGGAAAATGCTATTCTAAACTTTTGAACAACTAAAGGCCAAAATATGCCGGAGGTGATCAGATTTATCAAAGGATTAAGTAATCTTGCATGGAGACGATTCTCTTGTCGACAAGACGCCAGCCCTACACTATAAGATCACGTCGGCGCGTTGCTTCTCCACCGTTGCCATCGGCGATTTCGTCGTACCTATCTTCATTCCGTTGGCCCAGGATCACCTGAACAGCTTTTCTCGCATGCTACCTCTGTCATCATAGCTTTCTAGAATCAAACCGAGAGCAGCAGCGATGATAGTTTCAACGACAAAAATCAATGAACTGGTATTGATTTGCTACCACATTCTCCTTATTTCAAGATCACGTTGTACTTTCCTAAGCTGAGAAAATTCTTTGATGAAAAGAAACATTTATCCGATGAAGTTCTTAAAGTAGCAATTGAAGCAATATTTTGCAAGTCGGAAGAATCTGATTTTTCATTATTAGATTAAGGGATTTAAACCACCATTATTGTAATGGGTTTGTGTTGAGAAATGATTTGAAAAGATTTAGCCTTTATTTAGTACTTCAATACAAGGACTTTCCATTGACCCTCAAAATGTTTATTCGCGTTAAACCTCCTCCATAATACCTTTAAAGGCTGAACGGCTCTAGCAAATCATAGGCGTGCGACGATATCTACTCAAAATTAACTGATCCGTACTACTAAATATCTTATTGCAAGGTTCAATAGTTTATCAGATGAAATGAAAGTGAATTTGCAAGAATGTACGGAAAATTCACACTTTTAGCTTGAGCCGTTTCCTTTTAATTGTGCACTTATATGCTCAAAATGACTAACAGCAGGTTTGCATAAGAAAAAGAACGGAACAATTGTAATTCGTTTATTTAGCGTTTTGTTATCGCTTTCTGTTGTCGGATCTGATTTGGGAAGAGAATGACCACTTTTGTTCCTCGAATTTACTCAACCGGATATCTCATTGCAAGATATTGTGCACTCGTCTTGCTCATTCACGCTCTCTATGTCCCTTGCACGACGTACAGTGCATTGCAACAAACTCCGCATACCCACAAACTATCTCGCACGGCAAGTAGGCACCAAAGGATTCAATGGGAAGTGACTTAGATTATGTCCATCATGCCATATGCCTGCGAAATCGGGGTTATGCAAGTTGATAGTTGGCCGCTAATTCTTCAAAGGCAGGAAGGCGCTCTCTACCTTGTATACCACTGCCTTCCCACATGGAAAATAAAATTAGGCACTGGGAAAGAAAACCTTTAAGACGAATTACTACTATGTGTGAGTGCTCTCAATTAAAATTGCCACCTTGGATAACAACAAACCCGTTCAACTGATAACACCCCAATTCAAAATTTCATGTTAAATAAAATTAGAATCTTAATCGGTCCCAATTCATTTCCATACTTTGCATCATCCCGGATATCACATCCGCTCGCTACTGTCCAAAGGAGTCCGGCACTACCTCCATCAAACTCCATTATCTTTAACACATCAAATCATCCTATAAAAGTTATTACATTGCAGTAAAGCCAATAGCATGGGTAGGTAGATATGCAACCGTACAGAGGCCGGTTACTGACCCAGCCTGCCATCTTTCTGATCTAGTCTGGTCTGGTCTGCGGTGTCCAAAACGGGATTCTTGCACAAACTTAAGTTTCAAAAGTCTGTGAAGGCCTGACGAGTTATTCATCACGAATACGCTTTGTTGTGGTAAAAGTTGCCTGTATTTCTTGCGAGTTTCCTTGTTCTGTATGCTTATTGCGGCACCCACGTTTTTCTGCACTGAGAATTTTCTTTCGGAGTTCGCACATCTTATAAAATACTTCGCTAGCCGTAGAAAATCATCTTCTAAGTGAAATAAATCTGACTGATTTAGTAAGCTTTATTTTAGGCATGGCTGAAAAACTACAGGAGCAGAAAATCAAATTTCTTCTCTTAAAATGTTTTACCAAGTGTGGCAGTAAATCAAATGCTTGCCAAGACAGTAATGATTACCTTTCAATATGTGCTTGTCAAAGGCATGTTGCGCGGTGATAAAAGAAAAAAATATGAATAATTACAATATTTGCCAAAATTGATTTAAAACGCGAAAAAACAAAACAAACCAAAAGGACGTAAAACTTGGGGGGAAAAAAATATCTGAAACGTGGGAAATAGAAAACAGTATTAGGAAAAAATACAATACAAAGTTGACTATTGTATAGCTAGAATGTTGCATTCCAAAAGCAATGCATACTACTTAGGGAAAAAAAGATAATATGTATTCAAAATTAAATTCGGACACTGGTCATAATTAAGATGGAAGAACCTAGCAAAATAAAACGAAACAGAGAATGAGCCGGAAGCAGTACGTAGAATTATAAAGTTGGAGGTTGTCCGCCTATTATCAAAATCATTTTTTTTTATTTACTCCAAGCGTCACAGAATAAGTTTCGAGTGAAGAATGGCACGATTGGTTCCAGAAGGAAGAGCAGTAATGTCACTTATTTACTGCACATGTGATTTTGATCCACCATCGGAAGTGCTCGTCGCTCTCCGAATGATGTATTGAAGCCAGAGTTCTCAGACTCCTCTTAAAATTTCTGAGCTTGGATGGTTATACTGCACTGGTTTTTGATGACTTTACAAGAATATAGAGATAAGCAATAACTATAATAATAATAATAATAATAATAATAATAATAATAATAATAATAATAATTTAGCTTTTTCGGTTGTGATATCTGAAACTATTAGGAAGATTCCGGTTTGGATAATTCGAAATTTGAATCTCCAAAAAATCCTTTCTGTTAAAGAAGCAATTAAAACAAAATGCTACTTATAAATGAGGCTATCTGTTCGATTAAAGTTAAAACTGACATTGCTCTTAGTTTCACTACTATCATGGCAAAAGAATACTTCAAATTCATAAAAATCGCATGCGTAGTTTTAAGTTCATACATTGTTATCATATACGTTGTGGCAGCTGGTGAAATGACTAAAGTTATGAATTTAAATATGGTAGAAAATCATGTGAAAGTAAGCACAGATCCTTAGAAAAGTGTCACATTTATTAGTAAATAAATAAAAATAAAGTTGTCACATCGATAAGTTACTATCAGAAATATAACAGCCAGCTCATACGATGGTGAGTAGAATGTGTCTCTTAGCGCACTCTCCGGGTGCAGTGCCTACCCTTCTGCGGTTCATATCCTGCGGCGCGGATCCAGCAGATATACCTTCAGTGTTGTAGGCGATCCCATTTGAAAGATATGCTAAGAAGAGACGGTTTTATTTTATTATACAAAATGGTAGCGCATTTCTTAAATACACATTATATGCAAAAATGGTTAAAAGTTTTCCCGTACAAATATTTTAACATATGTAATATATGTCCTTTTGATAAATGTTACACCATCGTCACTGTCATCATCGCTGCTGCTCCCGGTTCGATTCTAGAAAGGTATGGTGACGCAGGTGAATATCATGCGAGAAAAGCTGTTGAGGTGATCCTGGGCCAACGGAATGAAGATAGGTACGACGAAATCGCCGATGGCAACGGTGGAGAAGCAACGCGCCGACGTGATCTTATAGTGTAGGGCTAGGGTCTTGTCGACGGTACCGAGGTGGTACAACGATCGTCTATACCGTATTGGAGTACTTTTGAAGGCAAGCATCTGACCTCCACAGCGTCGGGTCGTTGGTGGCTAGTTTGACGATGATTGTTTGGTCCTCTCCCAGGAAAGAGATTTCTGTGGAGATCAGGTTGATGTTTGCTGGATACTCTCCGCTTGTTGTGACGTAGTTTTGGTTGCCAAAAGCGAGTTTGAGAATGAGACTGCTGCCGATTCTCATCTGGTCTGTTTAGCACGTCATATTTTTACGTGAGTGTAAATTTCACGACAAGCCTCCTGTATCCGTTTTGGTTGTCCCCCTCCTTGGTACACGATGTAAGACGCAAAATAGTTGAGTTTGTTGACGAGTTCAGAAGAAAGGTTGTTGAATCTTGTGGGTAGAAATATTTTTTTCCCGTTCTCGAGGCGGACAAGCGTTCTGTGTCCCTTCCTAATGTATACGATCCGGACGCCTTGCACGATATACGGCACGTTGAGCTGTAGCGTAGACAAAATCAGAGTTACGCGATACTTCAGCTAGTTGGTGTAGCGCGTCGTGAATCATGTTGTCTATTCCGTTGGTTTCTCAGTACAAATGCACATTGATAGTGTTTTGTAAGAGGGATGGTCCGTCAAGGAGAGGAGATTTTAGTGCAGTGACATCACGAGTTTGGTTTTTAATACCGCGCGTGCATTTTAGCTCCGCCCACATGGTTTTCAACTAATGAGATCGTAATTTTCTACTGAAAAAACGCAATACGTTTCGTCACCTCTTGGTTTTATCCAATGGGATTGGTTTTCCGCATCTCATTTCCCGAGGCAGTGAAAGTGTGGTACAACTTAAAATGAAATTCCAATCTCAAGGTAAAAATATAGAAATGTTATTAACGGAGGAAAATCTTTCAAGACTGGAATGTGTAAACATCGTTTCGATGAAAACCATTTAAGACTGGATTTCGTAAACATAGTTACGGTAAGAACCTATTAAGAGAGAAATTCGCAAATTGAAAATGCTTTTACAGTCTTTTTTTTTTTTTTTTTTTTTTTGTCTCACGCTGGGGTGGGAAACATTGGAAATCCGTTAACAGTCTGACTCCAAGGGAAAATTCGTTAAAAGATAAAAATACCAGACCTTGGGAGGGTGAAACGCTTATAGTATTGTTAACACAGATACGGCAGGTAGAAACATCAGAATGCTAACGCAAACTTTCATGACGCTCAGTAGATCACTGGCACCCTAGCTAGAAACCACACACCACAATAGCTATTTTAGGGTACGCTTTTTTATTTTTTCTTAAAATATTACAAATTAATGCACTTTACCATTGTAACGTAACAATAAATAGTACCTACCCAATATTAGACTAATTTTTTTCACACAACAATGCAAAATTAACTACTTTTTTGCATCGGAACAATTTTTGCATAATTAAGTTTATTGTATCGTAAAACTTTTTTTGCATAATAAGTTTTTTGAGTCGTAACAAATTTTATCGTAAGAAAAATGTTTTTTGCTTCGTAATACATTTTTGGATAAGGTTTTTTGCATTATAATACACACACACACACACACACATATATATATATATATATATATTAAAAGTCGTACGCCACACGAAAATATTCTCTGATTGCAACATAACATCTTATTTAGGTGAGAAATATTTTTACAACTTGGCTCACATCTTATCATTCAGTAACGTCCCACTCGCCTGTAGGAAACAAACTCGCCACTAAACGTTAGGGTAAAACAGGAATTCCAAAACATCGAAATTTAATTCTTAAAAACATGAAAACTCCACTAAGGAGAAACTTGTTCCCCTCCGTGAAAAAACATGGAAACTACATTAATATCTTTCCACTTCTCTCCTTGAACATGGCCGTGGGGGCAAGTGTGCTAAGAAGGGACACATACTACTATGATATTAACTAGAGTTTAACTAATGAAGTATGTCGGAAAAAATTAATTGCAAGATTAGTACCTCGAATGCTGGCATCTACACAAACGGAGTTTTGAGTTAGCATTTACAAGTAACATCTTTTGTGATTATGGATGAATTATGGTTTCATCGCTGAAACTAAAATGCAAGGTAAGAAACGAAAAAATAAGCTGTCTGACTCCTATGGAATTCAGGGTGCTGCCACGATCTGGCTGTTTTGCTCTTTGTAGTACACAAAATTAATGCTTTGCAGATAAGAGTCATAATAATAGGTTATTTTGTACAAATTTAATTTCAAGATTACGAGATGCAATTCAGGAGAGGCATCGTGGAAAATTTAGGCAAGATACACATTTTCTTCACGCGACAAGTCTAGTATTGGAATGGCTGCAATTGATGAAGCAAGTTTGAACTAGGAACTCCAGATTAAGCTCCCAGCGACTTCTTACTATTTCCAACCTGAAACTGGAAGAAAATCTTCGAAGAGAGAAAATTTCAGTACACTTTGAATTCATGGGAGCTGTATACCAGTAGTATGCAGATTTTAGTTTATCGTTGTTGTTGTTTTTTTTTTTAAGGGCGTTACTAGGAGAAACGCATCTGTTTTCAAGAAATGAGAGGCAAAAGTATTAAAAAAAAACAAAAAACTAGAACAGCTAGGAACCGGACAATGAGGAGGAGCCGCCTGTGGTGCCTCAGTAGTGAAAACGGGCGTTAAACACCATTAAAAAAATGATGGAGGTGGTCAGCATAGCCCGTAATTGATGTAACTCTGTGTAGTTTGATACAATTTCTTAAATCGTCATTAGTACGAGATCTGCAAAATGTTGGTAAAAGTGTATAACGTACTGTCCAGCATTAGAAATAAAGTTTACGTGAATAAAAGTATCTTTCTTTTAATTATCAGTAATAAATCACACAGGTGCTAGAAAATCTGTGTGTTACACAGTTGCAAATGTTCCCAGCAATACCACACATTTTTTTCTAAGGATGCATTCATTTCTGAATACCTTATTCATAGAAAGTATATATATATATATATATATATATATATATATATATATATATATATATATTCTGTATAGAGCAGTGGTTCCCAAAAAGGGGGCGTGAGAAATTTACAGCGGTTGGCACAGACAAGTCTATCTCTCTCTTTCTGTCAAGGGGTCGGTGCGGTAGTATAGTGGTAACCATACTTGCCTTCTAAACCCAAGATCGCGAGTTCGATCCCGGCCAGGTCCCATGGATTTTTCGGTCATAAAAATCCTACGTATGGCTTCCTTCGGAAGGGAAGTAAAGCCGTGGGTCCCGTGTCGTACATTTACGGTACGATAAAGAACCTCAAGCCTGAAAAAAGAGGCCTCTGAGCAAAATTTGTCTGCCTTTTCACGCCCCTACTTGAATGGAGCGTTGATGACCTGAGATGTTAAAGAGCGTCCGTAAATAAATAAATAAATAAATCTGCCAAGGGGCAATCGCGTCATCACTTTGTTGCTCTTTTGTTGTCGTGGACAGTCTGTGTTGAGCGTGCAAGCTGGTGTGTCATGCTGTTCCTATGTTTCAGTTTCAACTTTAACATTGTGCCCTGCATATATCTTAATTGTTTGTGTATGTAGTCTCTTTTGTTTGTTTTTGTACTACGTGCGAAAATGTTTGCCAAAAGGAGATTGTATTATGAAGACTGTATTTAGCATGGAAGTTCATGTTCATTGATAAAGATATCCAACTTTCTCAGATATGACTCAGCTGATCGTACATTTGGAACTCATTTTAACAACACACTACGCTGAAGAAGAAAGAAAAAGAAGTTCATTAAATCGTAAGAAACTGGAGTCTACTGTGACTTCCAAGCAAGAAGATGAAATTATTATTAAAACATCGTATGAAGTTTCTCTTTTATTAGCAAAAGGCAAAATAAGTAAATAAAAATAAATCATTAAAAATAAAAAAAAACTACATACATAATCGACCTCTCCATTTTTAAAGAAACCAGAATTGTTTTTTGGAGAGGAATGTGAGAGATAAATGTGAGAAATGATGAAATGCCTCTTTATGTTAAAGAACAATTTATGAAGATGACTCCACGTTTGCCTTTTAGTGTGGCGATTCACAGATGTAGAGTAAAAGCGCCAGTTGATAATAGCAGGCGAAAAAGAGGTAACGGAAAAGATGTTTTCTTAAAAAAATGGAAACAATATGCAAAGGTTTTGATGTTTTCCACTATTAATTACTCTTTGATTGAGAAGTATTTGTCTTGGGACAGTGTTATGGGGGATTTATATTGACAGAGCACCAGCCGTGATTTGGCTTTATATAATTTACCAAAAACAAAAATTCTGCTCTCACTGCACGATCCATAAACAACTATAATTTTCTGAAACTCTTATCAACAAGCTAATTTCATATTGAAAGTGGTTAACAAAACAGTTAATTCAGTTTCAGTCAAATACTCTGAATATGCGCCTTTTTCGTTCTTTGTTCTGATCTAAGTGCAAAACACGATGTTTACTTTTTCGTATAGAAAGTCGATGGCTTTCGAGGACAATATGAACTGACGTCAGAGTTGAAGTGAGGGGGAAAAAAAAAAAAAAGTCTTGTGGCTCATTCATTAATGACAGTTTTGTATACTGCATAGCGTATCTTATAGACTTCTTTAAAATGTTGAATACTTCCAACAGCAAACTACGAGGTAATGCTGCATTACATAATAAATTCTAAGATGCAATAAAGGTCTTCCTGGAAATGACACAACAATGGAGCGTCCACTAGATACTCTGAAAACCAACTTTTCTTCATTCCCTCGATTCAATGGTTTCTAGAAAGAAGAATTGAAAATACGCCATCTGGACGTGCTTCAAGCGTTAGTTTTCTAACTTATCTGTAGAAGACTGGCATTGCAAATTAGTAACACTATCCTTCACAATTGCTGTGGATGTTCTAATGACGAAATGCAAGAAGAAGAAGAAGAAGAAGAAGAAGAAGAAGAAGAAGAAGAAGATGATGATGATGATGATGATGATGAGTTAACTGAAGTATGACTCGAGTGCCAAAGAATAGTTTCAAGTAATGAGACTGGAAGATTTCTGGGTCAGTTTCCTTTTGTTTATCCAAAAGTGACCAAGGAAGCCTTAAAAGTCCTTGTAAAAGTTTCATCCAGTTACCTGTGTGAGCCAGGATTCTCAACACTGGCCATTGTAAAAATCCAAACATCGAAGTGGAGAGTGCCTTAACCAACTTGATACCGAACATTAAGGAGTTCGTTTAAGAAAAGCAAGTTCATATTTTCCATTGCTGTTCTGCGTTCCTTGTAAATTTTATCATAGGATTAAAAAAGAAAATACGGAGTCTAATAAGACCTATTTATGCATTTGAATTCAAATTGGAATTTTAAAAATTGGCTGACACATTTATGTGAATGGAAATAATTGAATTACAGTAAGGCATTAAGCCACACATTCTTTCCAACATGTATTTTTAAAAAAACTGCTGAGATACAACGAATTTAGAAATCCTCCTTTATTGTAGGATGTAGATTATTTTGAAATATACTGTTGCTAACGAAGAAAAAAAAATATATTGGTAATAAGTGTGGGGGCATGAGATTTTGAGGATCTGCAAAGGAAACGCAGTTACGAAAGACTGGGAACCTCTGGTTTACAAAGTGCTCCACATCATATTTAAGCGTTTTAACCACGTTTTTAATACTGAGGCACCATAAGCGGTGGACACTGGTGATACGTGAGATGAAGTGATAGATTGGGAAAGGAGCTATTTTATTTTATTATATATATTTTTATGTTTTAAGAAAGTGCTCCAGGCGTCAGTTTAGGGTACCTTCCCGGCATTTGTCATTTATGAGGACTGAGGAAAGCCTGGAAAAAACCTCAATCAGGGAGGATGGTTCTCCTAAATATCTCAATAATAATTAAATATTAATAATTTAATATCCCAAACTGGCATTGTCGTTGTAATAGCATGAGCAAGTGCGTTGTCGTAAAGAAGTTGCATGCCTTTTCTCCGTGTTTCGCTTTATCTTAATATCTTGCCGTAATTTTCCGGTAGTACTGGTTAGTGACGGTGACGTTCTTTTGCCCGCAGTCGGTAACGATGATTCCCCGCCAATACCAGAACACGCTCATTTTCACCTTTCCTGACGATGGTTGGAATTGGCTTGTTTTATTGGCGGTGACTTTGTATGCTTCCACGCATCTTATTTCAGCATTCCTCGTAAAAAGTATTAAGCTTATCATAACTGTAAAATTTGCTTTACCTCGTCCTGAACTTGTCAGTAGTGTAGGATGTTGAAAACTAACACGTCCCTCGTGAAGAATAACTTGTATACCTGTTGAATATGATCCAAACTTCTACTTCTCTTGAAATCTCCTTTTGTACCTGACAACAGTGTCGTATGATATACAGCGGTCATCTAGCGTAGATTTTCCTTGCACACTCAAGAACCGCATCACAGCGTGCATGCACTTTTTCGACCGACATGGTAATTTTCTTTCTGCTACTCTGGTACAGTGCTCTGCCCACTTGGCGCGGGAAACTTTGACTGTGGGACAAGTTCAGGAAAACGGTTATCTTCTATATAGAACATTTTTCTGCTATCATGACTTTCTCTTGGTGATAACAGTTTTATTAGCCTTAGTGATGATTAATACTTTTATACAATAATATTCAAATGCAATTTAATAAATGCACAGTTATGCCTATGATAATTCAATATCTCTTGGACAAAACACTAGTGAGCTGATTGGGATTATCAGAGACATTATGTGTGGGTTGACATTGTCTCTTATTACGCAAAGCAAGACAGAGGGTAAAAGAGCAGAATTGCGTATCCGTTTTTGTACCTGTATTAGCCATAAAGAACAAACATTTTACTTTCCAACAAAATAAAATTTAATAAGACATCTCTCTAAGGTTAAAAATCGCTTAACAAAGAAAATGAATCCTTAAAATACAGGAATTATACACAGTTGTAACCCTGTTGCTGTCTCTTCAGTGACCATAAAAGTTACATTTATTAATTATTAATGATTAGAAAATTTTCTTCAAACATCAATTAATCCTACGCACTAGGCACCGAAAATGACAATGAATATATATCGTATGTCTGTTAACGCTCTAGCGGTCGCAATTTTTGTTTTTTTCCCAAGGAAACTCCGCATATAACCATTAATTAACAAACTGTTCATTGCTTCGTTAATCAGCAAAATTGGACCAATGGGGTGAAGGTTAATCTGAAACGAAATTTCAAAAATAAATAATTAAAGTAAAACGTCGCTCTAGCGGCCACAATTTTTCCCCCCCTAAACGAAACTCTGTATGTTTCATTAAAATAAATTAATACAAATGTTTCTGTAAATCAGAGAAGCCAGCCAATTAGGATGCACTGCGGATATATCTGAAAACATAGTGTGCGAAATTTGAAAATCGCTCTAGCGGCCGCAATTTTATATATTTTCAAGAAAACGCTCTTTATACCATTGAAATAAAACAAGAAAAAATGCTTTCTAAAACAATCAAATGAGATTATTAGGGGTTTGCATGAAATTTAGCATTTAAAAAGCGCTCTAGCTGCACCAACGTTTGCTTTTTCGCAATAAAGTTCGGTATGTACCATTTAAATAAAATGAGAACAGTGGTTCCTGAAAATCAGGGAAATGAGCCATTAAAAGTGGGGGTTTACCAAAAATCCAAAATTTAAAAAACGCCCCAGCAGCACCAATGTTTTTTTTCCTTCTTCTTCTTCTTCTTCTTCTTCTTCTTCTTCTTCTTCTTCTTCTTCTTCTTCTTCTTCTTCTTCTTCTTCCCCCCTCTCCCCACAACAAAATTCGGTACATGCCATTTAAATAAAATAAGAAAAATGGTTCTGGAAATTAGGGAAATCGGGTCATTAGAAGTGGGGGTATAACTGAAAAAAGAAATTTAGAGTCTGAGTTAAAGGGACATTTAAAAATCGCTCTAGGGCGCAATTTTGTTTTTTCTCAATGAAAATCGGTATATAACCTAGGAATAACAGTATCTGAAAATCAGTGAAATCAAATTATTAGGAGTTGGGGGTTTACCTGAAACCCAACATTTAAAAAATCGCTCTAGCGGCACCAAATATTTGTTTTTTCGCAACGAAACTCGGTATATACAATTGAAATAAATTTAAAAAAATAATTCCTGAAAATCAGGAAAATCAGGTCATTAGGAATGAGGGTTTTTTGAAATCCAAAAGTTAAAAATCGCTAGCGGCACCACTATTTGTTTCTTCACGACAAAATTCGGCATATACCATTTCAATAAAATAGGAAAAATAGTTTCCGAATTAGGGAAATCGTACCTTTAGGAGTATACTTGAAAACCAACATTTAAAAATCGCTCTTGCGTTTAATTTTCTCTCTATTGTATTAAAATAAAATGATTAATTAATTCATAATATAAATTGTATTTACAATGGTGCATATGTTTTATATTTAACAAAGCATCGCTTTGAAGATAACAAATGTGAAATATTAAACTTATGTGTGTTTGAGAATTATATTTATATCTAAAGAGCGCTCTGTAATAACATTTAGAAACGTTCGTTACATGGTTTTACTAAAATAACATTTAAATTAAATTTCGAAGCCACCGAAAATTGATGAAACTTTCAATTGTGTATTTGTTAAGTGCTTTGTAATTGTTTTATTAATGGTTACATGTTTTTGTTTTATGGAAAGACGTGTACATCTTTTTAAATACACGAAACTCGAAACTTTTAACTCGAAACGTTATTTTTCTCTGTTTTAGTGAAGGTAAAGATATCATGTGCTCAGTTCATAAGCATGGTTGCATTTAAAAATGTTTAAAGATATCCACAAAGTATAACTTTGTCTATCAGTGGTCACATATTTCATTTAATTAATAGTATACCATTAATTTTTGTAATTAAATCTCAATAATGATGATGATAATGATAATAATAATAATAATAATATAATTCTAAAAATGGTTTCTATTTTGTGATACTTATAGATTGCAAGAATTCTAAAGTTGTTACCCTAATATATCACAGTAATTCATAACCTGTTTCATTTCATTAATTAATAAGACCATAATTTGGATTTTATATTCTTTTTTAAAGTTGCTCTACTAGGTGAGAAATTCGCTTGGTTTATGCAGCTCTGCGTGATGAACTTTTATTTAATAGTTATCCCTGTAATATTAGCGAATTCAGAAGAAATGTAGTTATTGCGATTGTACCCATGAAAAGATTTTTAAAAATGTCTTCCGATCCCACCTATTAGGCACCGGAAATAATGAAAATATATATAAATTTTGTGATTGAACTCTTGAACACCATATAAGTATGTACATATGTCTCAGAGTTAAACTACAAAAATTGCAAGGATTGTGGGGCGGGTAAGCATTTTGAGATAGGGAACTTCGGGTCCGTGGTTTCCAAATGCCATAAAATCTGCTAATGATCAGCACGCTACGTATTAATCCTCCACAGGAGGTGAGAAAAAAGACGGACGCCTTACTTGCTCAAGCTACTGCTCCTGAATTATGGTTCAAGGCATACTAGGTAAATTGACGTTAAGAATAGGCAATGGAAGTTTGAACCTCTCTCACTGCATTTTTCCACTTGTTTTTCGTGAGTTAGTTACTCTTTATTTGTTTTGTTGTTCAGAACCTCTCGTTCACCCTTAACGAATTGCGCAAAATAAATTACATTGTGTTTAACGGTAAGGCTGTGAATAACTAACTGAAAACTTGTAAGGGTAAAGCCATTACTCGGGGTTTATCACCTTTGCCTATGAAGTACATGTAGTATTGTACGTGCAGGTAGGTACATTTCAAATTTTACAAGATGTTTCTTCCACTCAAGCCAGTAACGGTATACATAGTAAGTACTTAAGAAAAATAAACGACTTTCTCCAGAGTAAAGGAAAAATTTACTTGAATGAAGCCAAATATGTAAGAAAAATTAAGTAAATTGCATTCTAGCTTTTCACCACCGCGTGAAAACCAACTGAAAGAAAACTGGAGAATTAAGGAAGAAAGAAGGAAAAAGGCATTTTAAGTGCTAAAAATTAAACAGAGATCAACAGAGATGGTTTTCGATGTAACGGCTTGCAACATCCATGCAAACAGCGCACCTGCGAAGAAATGATCCTTGCACCCTTTCAAAAAGATCTGTAGTGTTACGAACCTCATCACAAGCAGCCAACACCCGTGCTAGTAACATTATCAAATGATGATGCGTACACGAGGCTCTTAAGGTGAAAAAAATAGGGCGTTGAGATCCTGAGAGCGCGATGGCCAATTTACAGGACCACCTCTTCCAATCCACTGTCCAGAAAGCCCACCATTGAGATAATCTCGTACTTTCACGCTGAAATGGGGAGGAACTCCAGCGTGCTGCAAACACATCTGACGTCGGATGTTCAGAGGTAGGTCTTCTCTTCCAAAAACACAGGCAAACATGGATGAGGAATTGAAGATAAACGTGCCCGTTTAACCGTGTAGAAAATAGGTATGGTTCAATAAGTTGATTGAACACAATGCCCGCCCACACGTTAATGCTATCTTAGTGTGCCTTACTCACATTCATGCAGCTATATCACTTTTGAAAGTATACTGGGCCGTAGAAATCGAACTTATAATTGTCGAGTGATTACTATCTATCAAGGCACAGAAATATTCATAAACGTAGTTTGGAGTTTTGAAATTGTAAGCGCTATGCACTTCATAAATGTTGTAGCAAACTGGCAGAAATGGCTCTTGCACGTCATTGTCTAATTTCAGAACAAGAGAAGTCGAAACTCTTGGCTCTCTCCACCTCTGACATGTTAGAATGGGAACACCTGTACCTGGATTCGTTGACCTCTTTCTAAAATCGTTGGCCGCGTTTCTTATTCTATTTATATATAGTTGTGATTATCGGTTACGGACATCTATAAATGTCGAATGTGTCAAGGTGGAAGTCGCAACGTAACTTTGATCCTTTTGAATTCCTGGCAGCACTAATTTTCGTTGACTCTTAAAAAAAAAATAAATAAATAAAACATAATAATAATAATAATAATAATAAATATTTGAAAATACCATTTCTGTTCATAAATTTGCGGGATTAAGGATCCTTAAATATTTTTAATTCCGAAAACGAAATATCGTGCATAGAGGAAAAATTCCTTATCAGACTATTCCTACTTGAGCTTGGAAAATGTTAATAGTTTCACGTGTGCGGGCTCACTGGGCAATACATTGAACACTAATGCTTAAACAACAGACGTTATCGCTGCAGGGGAAAAACAAACAAACGGAAATATCCAAGAAATAGTGATAAGGTAAAGCTTAAGTAACATTTCTGAAACTTTTGGGGCGGGAATTTTACTTTGGCCCCTCATTACTGTACTTAACAACCATTCGAAAAATTAACTTCCCTGTAAAATCGAAAACTACATTGCAGCAGGTTAACTGCTTTTAGGCACGGGGACAAAGCCCCATAAAAACGATTAAAAATGTAACTTTTTCCGTTAAAGTTGGAATCAAGTCTTTTCATTGATCTTTGTATGAATTTTCTCTTCAGGAGTCTTCAGAAAGTCGCTGAAATAAATTAAAACCGCACGTATTCATATTTGCAAGCCATTTGAACAAACGAAAAATGTGCAGATGCTATGGGCTGTATTTGGTATCCTTGTTGTCATGTAACTTTGTATGGAAACTTCCTGTATTGGACATTTCGCGAATAGTCGAGTTTTCCTTCCAGACAGTTTCAGCTTAAATTGGGCAGGAATTGCAGAAGTAAAGTCTTAAATATGCCTGAATAATTATAACAACCAATACAATGTTTTTTGAGACAATGCTGTGAGAAGGAAAAATGTTTAATAGTATAAGTTTTATTCTCAAGTTCATGGGGATGTATGAACAATGAAATATTACTTTGGTAGTAGATCCTACCGCCCTACAGGATCCTGACGATCGAGTAGCATGCCTCCAAAATATAACCGTTGCACAATCGAATTGCGCTGTGAAATAGCATTATGTGTTTTTTGTGATCAGAGGGAGTTAAACCTTAAGAAATCTACAGCGGGACGAAGGTTCAGTGTGGAAAATAGTCAGTCGGGGAAGAGTGTGAAATTTGTTAAAAAAAATATGGAAGACAAACTTTAGTGATTATTACTGGAATGAAGACCGGTTTGGAACTGAGACGGTGACCAGCCAAATTGCCATAGTGTTTAGCATGAGTCAACGGCTGTGCATACCATGATGATCTCAGCGTTAAAGCAAGGTCCACAAGGCCACCCTCTTCTCCGCAGGATGGTTTGATGTTTGTGCTACAAAACAAGC
Source organism: Metallyticus violacea (assembly GCA_030762175.1). Classification (NCBI taxonomy): domain Eukaryota; kingdom Metazoa; phylum Arthropoda; class Insecta; order Mantodea; family Metallyticidae; genus Metallyticus; species Metallyticus violacea. The sequence goes on from CM060830.1 coordinate 74,113,092, forward strand.
AATCCAATAAATATTCCTGAAAGTGATTCTAATCCCAAGCATCAGCAGTTCTGAAGCATTGGGGGAAAGAACCAAAAGAACCAAAACTGAACTTAATATATATATATATATTAAGGCACGATGTTTACCTTTTTCAAATGTCAATCTCCAACGTGTTATAACCATTAAATAAACCAGGTGTTTCGAACTTTCCTCATCAAGTACACTGTTGTGAATTGCTAGGGGGGAAAAGTTCCGTTGTCGTCTCTTGAGAAAGAAAATGACAATTATGGAATGGTGAATATTGTGGCGTGGCACTATCGATATCTTCATCTGCACTAAGAAAGCTTCAAACTCATTTACCTGGATGAAATTTGATATGACATCCCCAATGATATGACATAACTTACTAATAATAATAGAAAGGAAATTTAAAAGAGATCGAATATAATAACTGATCATGTAAAACAATTGGTGCATAAAAGTAAAATTAGAAATGGCTCCTCACAAATCATCTTACATGTTTTTAAAAGGAAACTTAAACAGAAATCTGAGTGTTAAAATTAAAATAATAATATAAAAAGACAAGCAATAAATAAATGTCTAGGTATCTATTTGGATGAAAAATTAAATTTTAAGAAGCATATAGAAAATACAAGAACTAGAGCAGAAAAAAGTATGTTTAAGTTGGCCAATACTGGACAGAAATTTTTCAATATGCAAGCTAACGGAATAAAAACCTATCATAATAGCATCTTTGCAGTCATATTAAACTATGGAAGAGGAGTTGGGGGAAGATACTAACTTTAAAGAACTACCAAAGGAAAATTTTATTGAGATGTACAGGGGCATTTTCCACATCTCTACAATGGGATTATTAGTAATAACGGATATATGGACAATTGGTTACTATTTCGATTAACAGCAACCTCTTATTTGCTTAAAAAACAAAATAACTCAAAAATAATGTACATTGACAAAAACTGTAGAAATAAAAAAGAAATCAAAGATTCTTTATTACAAATGTTGCGGCAAGAATAGGATGAAATAAAGAAGGTAGAAGAGTGTATGAAATCTTCCCATCCATTAAGGAAAGATTACAATTCAAACATATCCACCCAGGAATGGTTTAGTGCATTATGTAACAGGACACGGTCCATATTGTTCATATTTGCAAAGATTTAAATTATAAACAATACATGTACGGATTGTAACGTGATCGATACACCAGAACATGTCTCATTTGAATGCTGTAAATACCAGTCAATTGTAACTGAGGAAAGATGGCTACTAGCAGGGAAACAGATCTGGAACATCATGCAGATCAAGATGATTATGGGGTATTGAATGAACTAACAAATAAAATATCATCCAAAATGGCAGAAGAGAATATAAACAGCCAAAATCAAACAAGAGAAAAAATCCAAAGGTCAGAAATTGAAAATTCCCCTAGAAGATCCCAGGGAACCAGGGAAAGGCAAGAAAGATATTTACAAGTAGAATTAGATGAAGAAAAGGGTGATAAAGACGATAACAACCAAATTGAATCAGAAGAAGGGAACAGAATTGACAGAAGAAGGGAATAATGGCACTTTTCGAGCGGAAAGGAAGCAGTTGGGAGAAGAAGGAGTAGACAGAGATCAAAAGAAGGAGAGAAGAGAAGGAAATTCAACACACCATGGTCCAGTATAGCTGCTGCTTGAGACTGGCAGCAACTTCATTGATGTCCAGGTTCTGATGCCTGGAATTCCAATGGGGAACATCCCGGATATCGAGTTTCAATGAAGATTGTAGACAGTAGACATTAAATCGGACAAAAATTTGTAATTTAATTAATTCTAAATGTAATCATTGCTACTGAGTACCAGTCAAGACATGTCTGGGTGAGTTTGTGCAAAATACCTTACAGGGATTTTTCCAAACACTTTATTAAATGAATACCAGTTACTTTAGATGCTAAGGGATGCGAATTCATTTCTCATATGCGCCATCATTTCAATTTTTTTTTAAATTTTTTATTTTACCATCTCGAAATACCCTGGAAGTTAGTGGAACATTAGACACATGTCTCCCCCCCCTAAAAGACCAACAAGAAATTTGACATTTCCTGTGGTCCAGCTTTTGTAATGCAAAAACGACAGTTTAGGAATACATTCAGACATAACCGTATTGTTGGAACAATTATTTCCATTCTTCAGGCCTCTCTTTCAGGCTTGAGGTTCTTTTTCGTTCCCCAAATGTGCGACAAGGGGGCCACGGCTTTACTTTCCTTCCGAAGGGAGCCATACTTAGGATTTTTACGCCCGAAAAAATCCATCGGTCCTGGCCGGGTTCGAACCCGCGTTCTTGGGTGTAGGAGGCAAGTATGGTAACCACCACATCACCAGGACCGACCGGCCACATAGAAGAACTCGACGAGTTCGAAATATTGCGATTTCAAGTGTGACTTTATCTTAGTGTTTTATCCTTTTCTACTCAATTACTGTTACTATGTTATATTGTTAATAGTGTTACTTTATTTTTGTTTTATATTATATGCGCGCGCGCGTGTGTGTATTATTTATCAATAGTTTAATGACAAAATTGCAATTTGCAATATTTTGTTAAGTATCCATTTGATTTAATAACAGTTTCACACTTCCCTTCTTGGGCTTTACAAGATACAGTGTGTGTGGGTGTTTATTTTTTTTTTTTTTTAATTCGTCAGACTAATGAATTCTTCTCTTGAAATTAGTCCGTAAGTGCTCACTGTAATTGTGGTTGATAGATTGTACAGGTATTCTAAGTTGTTTTGGGATATTCCAGATTAGCCACAACTTAAACTCAACCGTATTCCTAGCTTGTACGACAGCTAGATTCCTGTTTTATGGGCACTTTATTAGACATTGTTTTTCAAAATTTAATCATACATCCATTTATGCATAATGCCTTGATGAATTCAATGGAATGAACTCCCATCAAAGACATGCAACACAAAATTTCAATATTTAACAGTGAGGAGCGTTCATTAGCTATGCTTGTGTTCCATTGGATTATTTTCGTCTCGTCCGACCAAATTATTTTGTATCAAAAGTACTGATATGGAGCAAAATTTTATCTTACGTTCCTATTATTTTTACCTTATGATCTTTTCCTTGGGTTTTTCTGCAGTGACATGTTTGTTGCCACTAAGCTGAATGGACTCACACTTCCCTGATGTACTCTCCAATAAATGCATACCTATTTTCACGTGCAGTTAGTTTTGGGTTAACTTTAATTATCTTTTATATACCAGTTTTTCTTTGAGTTTTCTTGAAACATTTTTGCATTGTATTTAAATTTATTAACTGTAAAACTTAAAACTGAATGTGATTTGTTTGCAATCTTACCAGTTGAGGTGACTCAATAAAGGCGTATACAGAATTATGTCGTTCGGGAATAAACAAATTCCAATGTTTGTAACCTTCAGTTCCCATGGAAATCATTTTGAAGAAAACTTTTAAGGGTTTAAAAATGTTTCACGATTATCTTAGAACCAAGTAATAAAAGTAAGAGTAGTTAAAAATGCGTTCCACGTTTAGTAAAAACAATATTGCTATCGATTGTATATGCCCTTTATCCGGTGACTGTATATTTTCCATCTGTATTAGTGATAAAATCGCAACAAATGAAGTAATAATTAAATTAATGTTGTTAAGTTATCTTTACGTTCGAGTTTATAATTTTAACATATTTCATTTTATTATTTGTCAGTTAATCAAAAGAACGAAAAACAAAAAACAAAATTCTTTTCCTGATTATTTTCGTCCATTTTAATCAATATCGTCAACATCAAATATGTCTCCAGCAGCAACACGTGATACAAGACTGGTTCGAACCTTATCGTACTCTCTTCGTCTAAAAATTGAAAGACATCTCGTAAAGCATTCACTTTATAGGGGTTGAAAGGCAGTGGATTCATTTGTACTGTAACAAAAGTTTCAGTTGGTCGGCTCTTATCCGCGCCTTTCAGATGCTGAAGGAAAGAAAATGTGAGATATATGAGCTTGAAACCATTCCACTTGGATTGTACTCTAGCAGCCATTGTTGGTATTTTTATATCATGAAGAACACTGCTTTTGCGGTAGTTTTCTGCAAGAACAAAGGAAAATGACCTTCAGACCACTCTTTTAATTCGAAGTGTTGGATATTATTTGGAATGGTTGGGGATTTAGCACGCCAACATGCAATGAAATTGTTTGCAGATAGTCCATTACCGTTTGAATGATTGGCATTTTCTTAAGCATTTTAATGTAATTTCGTTTTTATGCATTTTCTTATCGGTAAATGATTTTCGCTCCTTTTGCTTCACTTAGCGGCTGTATATGATTTTTATCTCCTTATTTTCCATTTCATTCTATTGACTCTTTTCTTTCTGTCAATGTAGCTTTACTGCAGCACGACTATTTAATCACAGCTCACTGATACTCAGTTGTGTTCAATGTATTGCATCTAGACTTACTAATTATAATATTGTAGTGTATGCGATCCGCTTGTCAGTGCCATGATTATCACTAATTCTCAATTCCGCCATACCCTTTAAGGCAAGATTGACAATTGTTTTATAAGCTCATCATTCATCACTAATCCAACCCATAAGCATAAAAATGTAATAGTACTTTATGCATGTGGTCGATATTTTGAAAGTTATTTTGGTTTTCTGGTGGTCTAGAAAATATTAATTTTAAAAACATAATTAAAAAAAATAAAGCTTTAAAGCATAATGTACACAGTCGGGCTAAAAATGTACAATTTTTGTTGAAAATATCAGCAAAATTGATTTTACGTGTAATAATAAATGTGTTTATTTAATTATCATTTAGAGTCAATTTTAATGTCCAATCGTTTATGTTATCTTTAAGTTTTCACTCTTAAAGTGGGGGAAACGGGCATTAGAACACAATACAATTATACAATAATCCGTGTGTGCGTGGGTCACTTTGACTTATACCTAGTGTCCCAATGGCGCATTGTTTCCTGGTTACCAGTACATCCAGAAAAGCAACCAGTTTGTTCTCCTTCCTTTCCATCGAGAATTGAAAATTCTTATTGATGCTGTTCACATTATTTAGAACTATTTTTGTTTCTATCTTACCATATATATTACAGATATATCGTCCACATACCTCCACCATATCTGCCTTTAATGGAGTTGATGCACGGTGTTCTCTTTCAAGTTTCCCATATAGTAATTAGCCACGGTCGGGCTTAACGAGTTACACATAGCTGTGCGTTCCTTCTCTTCCGTATCTTCATAATTTGTGAACATTGAAATTAAATCAAAGCTCACTAGTCGGTCATTCGAGTTAGTTTCATGTTCTTTGTTTTTGATATAAAGTCGTCGAATTCTTGGTGTGAGCTTCTGTATTTCCAATGTACGGCTAGTACAAACACTTGCTTGGACAGCGAAGCGATAGAACTCACATGAGGCATAGCGTTATATGACCTTTATAAATATTTTGCAATTCCATAAATGTCGCGACGGCACGGCGTCTTTTATTATCTCTTGGACCTCTGGTGTCAGTGTTCATTTCCTTATTCCGTTGGTTATTGATTCTGACTAATTTATTGTTGGGTCCTTTTATAATTTCTTGCAGGTTGTCGGATCCAAAAATGTTTCCATGTTTTCTGGTATTAAGCCGATTGCTACAGTAGCATTTCCCTTATCTGCGTCCAAAATTATCATGAACTTGTCATTGTTTAAGGTAATGATGGCTTCCGTTCTTCATAGGTTATGTTTTGTTGTGGAGCTTTTGCATTGCTTAATATTCGTGTGATCTTACTGCGTATCTCTTCGGTTTGGTTTGTGCAGAGGACTGGGATAGATGCTTCCATGTTGGAGATGATTTTTTCTACCGGTATATGTGTAACAGTTGCTTATTTTGGCTGGAAATGAAATTTCGGCCGAATACAACGCCTTCTCACCGAGAATAACTAACTACATGCGTTGGACGCCCAGTTGAGATGAATTTAATTTCTAGTGGTAGTTTTCAAATTTTTTACTTTGTCTGGTGTTAATGGTAGCCTCGTATAATCGCTTCGCTTCCAATATGCCATGCTGTCTGTTCTATTTTAGTCACAGGAGAGATGATTACTGACTTACAGATATAGCCGTAATCGCCGTTTGTCAGTGTCGGCGAAATCCTTTAAGTTCGTCCCAATGCGCTTCTGGGGCAAGGTTTTCCCAGTCCTGTTCGGCAGCGCCGAAGAAGTTCAATGAAGCTAGTAGTTTTCTTTTCATTTTCATGAGGTTCTCTACAACGGAATTGTTATAATATTTCAAGGTATTGTCCATCCAAGGTTAAATGATCAATACTTTTATTTGATAATACGTTTATTTAATGTAGAACTTCCTACCCCTAGAGTTACCTGTTGTATTTGTATTAGGCATTCCCGGCCGGAGTTGATCCAGTAGAAAATTATTCACGGGGTCGTTGACCAAAGTCCATTGGATGAAACTAAGTTGGCCGCGAAAATCAACATACGTCATAACTTATTCATAGTCTGAAATATATAAACTTTCAGTCTGTTCGCGCCCAAAAATTCCTTAAAGGCTGCTTACAAATCTTATGTAGATGTCAATATTTGAGATACCCATCTTGCAGGTAAATCCCCCCCCTCCTCTAATTCTTTAGTTAGAGTGATATACAGCGTTGTATGAAATATCTATTTGTTCTCTTCTGTTGTGAGAATTTTCCAATAGACCCATGTTCATTTTCACAAAATGCTCTACAACATTGAAACTCATGAGCTCATGACACCAATTTTTTTTCTTTTTCTTTCTTTCTTTCTTTCTTTTTTCTCTTTTTTCTTTCTTCTCTGTTTTCTTTCTTCTCTCTTTTTTTTTTTTATTTTGCATAATAATACATTGCACATTCCTCGAGTTTCAGCAGACATTCCATTCTTTAATATGCATTTTTGCTTGACGCGTTCCATTTTCCTAGTGAGTCAGCAAGTCGGAATCTTTCAACAGCTGCTATGATGTAATGCATGAACTTGAAACTGCATTTACACGTTAATAGTATTTTGATGCCGCGAAATAAACATTATTATAAGAGCAAATAGAAATGATCTGTGGTGGAGCATAGAGTTCAACTCTCTTTAGAGAGAGAGAGAGAGAGAGAGAGAGAGAGAGAGAGAGAGAGAGAGAGAGAGAGAGAGAGAGAGAGAGAGGGCAGTTACCAATGCCTGTAATTTGGGCATCATTGCTGTGAAATCCAGCCAAAGCATGGCGTCTTTAGCAGCACTTCATTGGTTTCCTCAGAACTGAATCCCATCAAGGCAGAACCTGACCTAGATAAGACCCGAGGTCGTTGTAAATCCCTGGCCCTGTCTCTGTCATGTTACGGTATATCTACAGCGCTTCGTTTCTGTTGACGATGCAAGAAGAGAATTTCAAAAAGGGATTGTTTATCTGCTCCCTGTAATGCGTTCTTCTCGTTGTTTCTACTTAAGTTTGAGACGAATGTGAAAAATATAGTTGATGAACTTGACTACAGAGCAGAAAGGATGCTTGAAAAATTGAAGGATCGCGTTAGAAAGCTTGCGGATAGGACCATAAGAATGTCATTTTTTTATTCATATGAAAGAGATTGATACTGTGCTGGATGTAAACTTTGGTGAACCGTGTTTTAAAATAAGTGCAGGGGTTATTGTAATTCATTATAATAGACATTTAGTTGAGGTTAACCTACATCTTTTAAGAAAAGCATTTCCTTCTGTTGCCAATTACTACGGGTGCTGTAGGTACCTGCATATTATTTCACGACCAACTTGTCTATTTAATAGGCGAAGTGATAAAATTCGCCTGCTAGGTCAATACTTTGTATTAAAAACGAATCCTTAGTAGTTGACGGACTTGTGGTTTGAACTAAATAAACGATGATTATGTATCTTCAAACTGTTAGTTACTTCTTCAATAAGTAGAAGTTATCTTTCCGATACTCATGAAGAAGGTGTCGTTACAACACTTCTGTAATATCCCCCAGTTATACCTCGTCACTAAATTGCTTCAATGCTTTTTCTCAACCACATAATATCAACGTATAAGTAATGATTACATATTGGAGGGATTCAACTAATTAAAGGAGTTTCTACAATCCCGTTAATATATAAATATGATCTTGATCTGATTGTAACAATCAGATTAATTAGCTCTTTCATTTGATTATGTTGCTTTAGTACCTACAGTTGCTTTGTTCGATATTCCATTTTCTTAGAAAGCCATGTATTGTTTCTCTTTCATTCAAGGAAAACTTAAGTGTAATTTTTTTTTTTTTTATTTCCGTTTTACCTAGTATCAGTTGGTTTTCTGGATTTTATGGTCAGTATTTAGAATTTAAAACGTGGCACACTCGGGCAATTAAGCATCTTCGAAAGGACGTTTTCCCAATTAGACTTTCATAAAATGCAGGTTAACTTGTCACTATGTCATGCTCAATCCCTTTGAACTTCATATACTTTTTAGCTTTCAAGAGAAATGCCGTAATAAGAGCGAGCATTTTCAGTGTTTTGTATAAAAGGTTTAAATATTCATTTTATTCTCATGTTTATTTTATACATGTTATTATTACTGTTTTGCAAATCCATACACAGTTTACTTAATTCTTCCAGAGCGTCATATATCAGCTCGAGTAAAGAACGAATTCACTTGATGTTATTTTACTTAAAAACCAACCAAGCAATGTTTTTTTTCTGCTTCTACTGTATTATTTTGTCTTCTGAAAGTGACAAAGGAGATGTTTCGTAATTTTTTCCACATTGCAGAAACTGTGCTAAACGATCAAGCTACCCAGCGGTTGAGTTAATTTCTACCCAATTCAGAAGCTGAATCTCTAGAGCTGTTGTACTTCCTGAAATTCTCTACCGTTTGTGGATGGAGCATGGCAATTCAAGCAATGCTGTTCATAAAAATCTTTAAATTAAATCGTTAAATTGCTCATTATATCACCGAAATATTTCATATATCATTCATTACATGCACACCATAACAGATAATAGTTGTTCTTTAAATCTTCAGTGATATCCATGCTGATTAAGGATCTAACATTTCGAACACTACAATAAAAGTGGTGCTGTTAATCAAAATTACTTTTTGACAAACAGTCATTAACTAAAGTTTATCCTTAGATTTCGTTTTATTAATTCTTTAATCTCTTCGTTTCATTTACAATATGATTTACATTATTGATTTGTAGAGTAAATGCATTCTAGGTATTTCTAGTCCGTTAATTTCTAGTAAATTTATTTGGCCCTCATTTACTCGTATCTTCATAAACCATTTGAAATAATTTTAATCTCTGACATTTTTATTACGACAAAACGTCTTTAAGTATACTGTCTCCAAAGTTACGTTTTTCCCTTTATCACCTATAGTAAACTATTATTTATTTATTTATTTTCGTCTCTGAGAGCTTCAGTGTCTTTGTAATTAAACTGTTATATCCTTAATTCTCCAAAATAATTACGAGGGTCATACTGAAAGAGGTGATCAACTGAATGTTAAAATTCAAATTCCAACATTGAAACAAAAAGGACTGCAGGATCATAATCTACAAACTTTACAACACATGTTGCTATATTGTGACGTCATTAGCTTCTATTACGTAAACATAGGCAGTATTTCCAAAATGGCGGACATCAATGTTTCGTTTCGACAGCACATTGTCATTGAATTCCTTGTTAAAGAGGGAAAATCGCTGCAGAAATTCACCTCAGACTTCAACTTACCTATGGAGATGTCTGCATGGGTGCTAGTAGTGCTAGGTGGGTGAAACGAAACTTGATGTCCGCCACAACGAGTACCCAAGATGAGCCTCGTAGCAATCGCCCTCCACGGAACGCAACAAGGAAAGAGTTGATGAGCTCATTAGAGAAGATAGGCGTATCACTGTGAATGAAATCACTGCAAAACTTGCAGTAGGACATGGTGCAGTGCAAGAAACGATATAAGGCTTAGGTTATCGAAAAGTTTGTGCCCGTTGGGTCCCACGTTTACTGACCAAAGACCACAAACTTCCGAAAATAACCAAAAACACCTTCAGAGGTTTCAAAATGAAGATGATTTTTTTTGACGAGTATTGTGACAGGCTATGAAAGCTGATTCCATCATTACGAGCCTGAAACAAAACGCCAGAGTATGAAATGACACCATTTGGATTCGCCATCGAAGAAGATAGGAAGACAGTGCGATCTGCTTGGAAGATTATGGGTATCGTCTTCTGGGATGCACAGATTTGCATTCTGGTTGATTTTCTTGAACCTGGACAAACCATAAATGCTGCCCGCTATATCCAGACACTTTCGAAGCTCCGTCGTGCATTGCGCGATAAGCGCCCTGGAAAGAAGTTCATCCTGCAACAGGACAATGCGCGTCCTCACACTGCCCGTGTCACAATGGAGAAGATCAGAACATTTGCGTGGGAAACTCTTCCATATTCTCCCTACAGTCCCGACTTGGCACCCTTTTAGTTCTGTTAAGGAATAGATGCCAGGGCAACTCTACGAGACGGTGAAGGATATTCGGAAAGCAGCGCGCCAGTGTCTTCGTGCAGCTGCAACGGAGTTCTATCGCAAGGGTATTTTCAAACTTGCAGAACGGTGGGAAAATGTGTGCAAAGAAATGGAGAACTATGTTGAAAAGTGAGAGAAAAATCTGAAGATTACGATGATGACTTGGTTTATCTAAACAATAAATATTAAGAGTTTTAAAAATTGTTGCTCACTGCTTTCAATATGACGCTGGTAATTTTGCTATTTGATCACTCTAATGAATTTTATCCCATCATTTTTCAACGGAAAGACTTCGATCAAACAACACAATTTATGACTCAACATTTTGTTCTTCATATACAACGACTCGATTCTTTGACAGCAGTGTGCAACAGTCGGGGCAGTCCTTGACTGGAGTTTTTTCTGGACCACGTAAATCTTCTGCATCACTTTCATCGCGATTTAAAGCAGGCCTTGCCAACAAGTCGATCCCAGAGTATTGTCTAGTTCATTATTGTCTTAAAATTACGGGTTTTGGTCAATCGTAATGCCGAAACCCCCCACATCAATTTGCGTTATTTCTTTTTATCGTTGCGATTGGATGGCATCTTTGAATGAAGCGTTGCGACTGTGAATAATCGAAATGTGGCATTTCTTCCGCAATACGCATTTGCAGAAACTAATGTCCCTCAGCCAATTAAATAGCTTAGTCGCTATATTTGGCATTCTTGTATCTTTTCTATTGCTTAAATAGGAATTTAGCAACTTTTCAAGACCCTTTAGCAATAGAATTAAAATTTTATGTATTGCATTTTGCACTTTCCTCATTCCATTCAACATTGATAAGAGGAATTACTGTTTGGCCTGAAGAGAGCTTGGAACACGGAAACGAGGAAAAGAAGCAAAACAAATTTTGGGTATTGGTTGCTGCAGCGTGCAGTCTGTTTTTCTGCTTTATTTGTGATTTATTATATATTCGTAATTACTGCAGAAAAGAAAAGTAAAACTTACAATACCATAATTAGTGTCAAAGTAAACATTTCTTTGTTAATATAAAAGATGAGTGTTGTTGCCTAATTTATCAGGCTTGAAAGGAAACATTGAACGATTTTAATGCTCTCAATCTGTGTAAGTCGGTCCTGGTGGTGTAGTGGTTACCATACTTGCCTCCTATACCCAAAACGCGGGTTCGAACCCGGCCAGGACCGATGGATTTTTTCGGGCGTAAAAATCCTAAGTATGGCTTCCTTCGGAAGGGAAGTAAAGCCGTGGGTCCCGTGTCGTACATTTGCGGCACGAAAAAGAACCTCAAGCCTGAAAGAGAGGCCTCTGAGCAAAATTTGTCGGCCGTTTCACGCCCTGAGTTGAATGGGACGCTGATGACCTGAGCTGTTAAAGAGCGTCCTTAAATAAATTAATAAAAAAAAAAAAAAAAAAAAAAAAAAAAAAAAAAAAATCTGTGTAAGAATATGATCGTGAGTGAATTGGTAACTTGAAACAGACATATTAAAAATCGAAGCATGCAGGTGAGCCGGTTGTTTTGCTCAAATCAACCACACATTCCAACAGTGTCGCAACTACAGCGAGTAGTTTCGTTGCAAAGTTAATTCAAACCATAAGATGAAGAGGAGTTTATAAAGAAGTGTTCCTTGATATTTTTTTATTACCTCTTCGATGGGTTTAAAAACAAGAAAGAAATACATATTTTTATCCAGGATCTGGAGCTATATATATATAACTACCTCACGCAATCGATGACATATAAAGCTTTTATTTATCATAATAGATACTGCAAGAGCAATGGATGATTGTACTAAAGGCTTTATTGCCTTTTGTGAAATCATGAAGATTTTCCATATTTCATTGCTTTATCACTGCATAATTCATCAGCAGGTTTTAAGTAGTTACAGATTAAAGGTGATCAACCAGGTTGTAACCTTCAAAATCCGTGGAAAATCTATTCAGCTGCTGCTTCAAACTTACTCTTCTGGAAGTAACACCACAGTTCCAACAAATTTTTGTGCAAATGTCGTAGTCTGAAAGTCACATTTAAAGAAAAGAGGAGATGAATATCAGAATGAACAATGGTTGTGTGAGCCAGTCTATTTGGCTAACTTTACTGAAGTACTTAGTGCAGTTAATTTAGATATACAGGATAGAAACAAATGTCTTTGCGATATTAGTGCAGCTTTATCCTACAAAAATGTGATGTTCAAGGATCTTCAGAACATTGAATTTTCCATGTTCCCAATATCCAAGATCATTTGGAAATTTATTCCAGCACTGCTTTTTGAAACACAATATATACTGATTATCTCAGAATTCAACCACACAAATTGCAAGGGTTGTGGAGGGGTGCTAGATAAGCGTTTTGCGATAGAGGAAACGTCATCAATTAGATTTCGGATACTTTGAACAGCAATGGAAGGTGGAATTCAAGGGGCACCCTCACTTATACCTTCGACAAGAGGCACTTTGAATAAAGTTTGCAAAAGATTGGGCAGATGTACAATACTAATGACTATAAGAACTTGTTGGAAATATTATTATCTCCCCGAAAAGTATTGCACTCATTGCAAAATCACTGGAAGCAGGACCCTTCTGCACTAAATATACAGCAATATGTGCGCAGTACGTACAAAGTGATTCGGGAGCTGTGGAAACAAAAGCTGCATATTTTATTTATCCTAAGCAATATGTAGTAATGTAGGACACTTCTACTATAAATAATAAAAGTTATAAACTGTTTTCTTGTTTGTATTATAGTATCTATAATATATTTTACATAATAAGTGCACACTCATATATCCAAAAATAATCTTCTTGGTTTGGAAATGACCTTTTCTAAAATAATTTTGGAACAACATGCCAATTCTTTATATAGAGGCAAAATCTCATCGAAATACGATGCAGAAATATGAGATTATAAAATAAGCTATAACCTATTGCTTACCCAACAAATAACATTTAACGCTCGGTTATTGGCACATGTCATAGTACAGTCTTATTCTCCATGCAATATGAAGTAGTTGATATTTGCATCTTAGAGATTATCGCATTTCCTGGGTGGGGTTGGTAGCACTGTGTTCCGGTCTTGAGACCTCTCGGGGTGAGCAACTTCGCGGAACGAGAAGGAACCGGTCGCGGCACGACATACGTTTCGTAATACGAGAAGATCGTGGTCTGTGTCAACTTCGGCAGTCTGTGAGGAAACCTTGATCAGAATGTCGCCTCTAGAATCAGTTGTGTCAGGTTCGTAATGATAACTGTTTTATAGCTTATATTGAATTTTATTGTTTCATATGAATAGTATTTGTACATTACTTGAGCAGATGCGTTACGGTAATCGAGCTAATTAATTGTCGCTACTGGTGATCTATTTAGGAGTTTGCATTAAATTTGCTTCAAAACTTCAGGACTTACGTGAAATAATATTGTATCAAATCATGTTCCTGTGAGGTAATAAGATAGATATACAGGTTGAAGCGGGGCTATGACTTTCCAAGGGAAATATACTACTGTTTTGTTTAATTACTTTTTTTTTTCATATCGCCATTCATTCCTGAGATAATCACCATTTTATTTTCTTAGTTTTTGCAACGCAGGAAATCAACTACTGTTTCTATAACAACGAACGAAAGATCGTTAACAGGTTCTCTCGCGTTTGATAAATGTTGAGGGTCATTCACAGATAAATGTTAAGAGTTATTCACAATAGATATTAAATATAAAACAATGTGAACACAAAATTATTTAATGAAGCCATTCAGCTATGTCATAGGATGCGACGAACTTCTGTTTGGGAACCGTTAATGATTAATTTGTTCCCTGTAGGCCTGTTAGGAAGCGTTTCACCTTAAATGAAGAACATCTCATTATATCCTACATCGCTAACTGTGCCATCATAAAAAATGATGTCGTTTAGGATAGCTATAAATAACACATGCAGTATTCGATTCTGAGATGTGTGACGTTGCAACGACGCATAAGGTTTATAATTGTGTTAACACGTAGAAAGAAATTACTTTGTTTTCCATAGGAGGCGCCTCAAGTTTAAATCGATGTTTTAAAAAATAACCAGTTACCATATTTCTCAAAATCCGCTTTAAAAAGAATGACGCTCAATTTATTGTTCTAATTGTTACAAAGAATCGTTGTGTGCATGGAAAATCATGAGTCCGCTTCCATCGTGTATAAATTTGTGGGTCCTGTCTAGGAAAGCTCTAGAGATGAATCAAGATTATTCATTGATAATTCATGTATTTATGATAATTCATTGATTATTCATGAATCAAACTTTTATTGTCTTTCGGCAAACATGCTGAGGTTTCCAGCACTGCTATTTGTCTAAATCGACTTTTTTAATGATTGAGTGTTTGATTTCGCGTTAATTTGATCAAATTTTGATTTTATGTTTGGGTCGATCTCCGCAGTTCCTCATGTACAATGATTATGATTTTTAATTAATTATTTAGCAGTTTTTAAAAACGTTTGAAACTTCTATTTCTTTCAAGCATTCAAATAAGAAATTAATTATAGGCTCGAGGGTTTTCTGCTACAAATTGAAATGGATTGCTGTAAAGTTCATAAACTCATGCCTTTCAGGAAACTTTCGTGCATTATTATTATTATTATTATTATTATTGTTATTAGTGTTATTATTATTATTATTATTATTATTATTATTATTTACGTTTACATAAACGTGTTTGGAATACAATTTATGACAAAAGGTTTAAAGTTCAATGAATTAGAGGGCAAAGCCTAATTTTTTTTAAGGAAATATTAAATTGTATAGTTTAATTTGAGATCAAGGGCTCCTTAGTCCGACACACTTAACATTTTTCACAATGTTTCTGTAAAGCTCTTTCACCAGATAGATTTGAAATATCTCACACCTACACACATTCAGTAATAATCTAACAAAATGTATAATATTTTAGTTCAGCAGTAAAACTTAGAAATACTTAATACACCGAAAAGTTTAAATCAGTATGTAGGTTTTCTTTTTAATAAACGCACAAGGGTAGACTTTTTTATGCATCAAACGCTTAGACGATGGATTTTTATATATTCTCAGGTATTTCCAATGAACAATGGTTCTTTAGCTATTTATGACACAAAGAACTTCGCTACTTTCCTTAAGAAATGGTGTTATGACGTAAAATGCTTAAAAATTAGGTTTTAATCATTCTTTCCTTGGGCCAAATTTACAGAAAGAAAATGCGTATTTTTCATTAAATAATTATTTTCATGAAAGAAATTTAATGACTGACCTTCACAATCGGAAAAAATATAATGGATTAAGGTCCGGTAACCTTGCTTACTCTTGCCATCAGAATGCTTTATTCCCTCACCGTTAGAGTGCACACATTAGTGTCTAGGAACCTCCTGTAAAATTCTGTCAGATAACGGACTGCATTAAAAGTGTGTATTCCACGAAAATAGAATGATTCATAGACCTTTATCTTCATGCTTCCAGCCATATGTTGACTTTCGAGCTAGTTTCTCACGTATTAAGTGTAACCGTGGCCCAAATGGCGATTGAGACATCTGAACCAACTCGAGCAAATTTATATATGACGCTTCGGTTTTTGCAAGAAACGTTTACATAAACTCAAATAGGTCTGTATCTCCTTGCAAGTTATATATGGTATTTTCTTTTCAATGTCCAGTACAAATGTGAAAATAGATTTGGTTATTTCCGAAATCACACATATGACATTTTACCGGTTTTGGATTGGTTGAGAGTGTACAAGGGCGCGTCGTTTGGTACAGAAATCACTCATGTATTCAATCTATATAATAGCTTTGGTTATTCTGTTTATTGCAGACACAACACATGTAAACACATACAAGAGACTCTTTCTGTCGTAAATGGAAATCATTGGCCAACCTTGCCCTGCGCTCAGAGGCCTCTTCTTTCAGGCTTGAGGTTCTTTTTCGTGCCGTAAATGTACGACACGGGACCCACGGCTTTACTTCCCTTCCGAAGGAAGTCATACTTACGATTTTTACGCCCGAAAAATCCATCGATCCTGGCCGGGTTTGAACCTTGCCCTGTGATCAACTGTTCTTTATCATACGAGTACTTACAAATTAGCATTTAGTATATTTACTTTTAACGCATTGTTGAAAGGAAACACCAAACTTATTTGAGTTACTTATTGAGATCAGGTTTAGCTGTTCTTAATGCGTTAAAACATGCCTACTTCACTTCTTTCATAAGTTACTATAAAAAAAGCGTATTAGAGGAACATTATCAAAGATGTCAGAGTTAAAGGAATTGAATATAAGTCCTATGGACGCAGAACTGTTGCCGGTAGAGTTCAAGATAACTACGCTGTACAGATAAATGCGATTCCAATATTTCAGAAGAAGTTAGAACTATCCTGTGGACTTGCATTTATTCCGTAGAAAGTAAAAACATGCAAGATACATATTTACAGAGTCTAATTGAGAACAGAGAGTGTAAACGAAGACGTAAAGAATCAAAGTCACAGAAAATCGAAGAAATCGAAAACCTCAAATTTTAAGCAGGTCCCAAAATCAACGACAGACACTAAAAGTAAGGTAAAGAAACATTTCTGTACTTAAAACTTAAAAGTGATTGAAAAAAATTCAAGAAGTTTGTAAAACCACCTTTATAAAAGTACATGGAACAACTTCGTACGTGGACTTTGTAATCTTGTGAATGCAAAAGTGCTCAACATCGAAGATAATGATATTCCTGGTGAGATTTGTGTGAAGATTCAAAACAGATCTCCAGATTTGCATTAAAGAAAGTCATCATTTAGATGCACGACTCAATGTGAAGATTATGCACGAGATGTTCCTGAAAGATGTGTAAATAAGGTGAAGTGTAGTTTTTATCGTAAATACTTTCTAGAAAACTGTGATTACAGTTTCAGCAGGCCACAAGTAGATGTGTGACAATCGAAGATGTCAGACACTACTCTTAGTGACAATGCTAAAAGGAATGCAGCTGCAGAATGTGTTATACATCAGAGGCGTGTCAAGTCGGTCCTGGTGGTGTAGTGGTAAACATATTTGCCTTCTAAACCCAAGATCGCGGGTTCAAACCCGGCCAGTACCGATGGATTTTTTCGGGCGTAAAAATCCTAATATGGCTTCCTTCGGAAGGGAAGTAAAGCCGTGGGTCCCGCGTCGTACATTTACGGCACGATAAAGAACCTCAAGCCTGAAAAAAGAGGCCTCTGAGCAAAATTTGTCGGTTGTTTCACGCCCTGAGATAATGGGACTCTGATGGCCTGAGATGTTAAAGAGCGTCCGTAAATAAACCAAATAAAAATATAATAAAAAGAGGCGTGTCGACAAGGTCTGTATTATATTGAAAGCAGCATCTCAAAATGAAGACTATGCTACTGCGGCACTAGTCTTCAACTATATCTACCACTGATTCCTTTACAAATGTTTTGCCTACGGCTACTGTAGGTGAATATCTTCTGTGTTATTCTATACCTACCATGAGGGACAAACTCATAAATCTTGTAGTGAATTTTGTACCATTTTATTAAACTACCTTGAAAATTACTTCTCCTACAGTAAAGAAACACTTTCTGTTCAATAATGAGGCTGCAGGCCAAAATGAAAATGACACAGTTGTAAGATTTTTTGTTATGTTTGTGTAACAGTAATAGATTTCCGTCAATCAAGGACATCTTCCCCTGCGATCGTAACTTCGGCACCATAGCCTGCAGCAAAGGTGAACGGTTCGTTTAACTTGATCATTGTGATTCTAAATAACACATTGACTTTTGAAGCACCTATTCCCACTCGAGGATTTCATTTAGCTCCTCGTCCTCTACACTGTGAAAGCTGCATTAATATCTAAACACTATTCCGCTTTTTTCAACAGGTCTTCTAACATTGCTTGGCGATCTGCATAGTGCTCCTTAGTTTCTATAGGGTCGGGTTGTAGTTTGATAGTTTTTTATCGTATTTTCAGAGATTAATGCCTATTCTCAAAACTGCCGGTTGCTTTATAGCCAGATCCCATTTTAGCCTCCTGGTTGATGCTTTTGGAATTCGGGAAATTGCAGCCTGTACCTATCGCACCGATACGCTGGGCGGGGCGATATCTTGCAATTTTTCAACAAAAAATTCTGCGGTGGAAGCGGACTTATAGAATTTCTGCTTGAAGTACGCCTTGAACTTGCTGATATGATCATCCCCGCAACTTGCACATATAGCAGGCATTATCTCTTTGTATTAAAGAAACACAAAATCAGTATTTTCTTAAATATAAACCGAAACCCATAAAATCTATAGTAATGATTTTATCTCTAACCGTCAACCTATGAAGCCACAGTAGTTAAAGCTATATAGAAGCTATCATTGTTATTACATTTCTTCATTCCGCATGCACATTTTCAGTGAAGTTAGGCATAATCAGCCTAGGGAAATAAATTTGTTATAGAAAGTCCTTATAAAATTCGTCGAGAATTGATATAGGGCTTCCTAGTTCAGTGCACTGGTGAAAAACTTCCATGTTTTAAATAGTTCTGTAACACATAAAGGTCTTTAAATGGCCCCATAAGTAGAAACCGAATGGACTGAGTTCAGGAGAACGAAGGGTGGAGACGTAGGTCTCCCAAGATACGAGGTGGTATCCACAATATTCGGGACTGGTGCTGCCATCTCGAAATTAGTTGCAGTAGAATTTTGTACCGCTAGGTGGCAACACTAGCACATCTGATGAGTGAGTGTTTAAAGTTTCATGCAGCTGGGTAAATATGTTGAGAATCTATAGTACTTTTCATGATACTCTGTGTGTAGTGTATGATGATTTCACGATGTATCCAAGATTAGAACAAAGAGTGTGCATCAAATCTCGGGGAAAATGCTACGAAGACCCTCGCAATGATTCAACAAATATTTGGGGGACAAAGCATAAGCCGCACACGTGTGTTTGAGTGGCATGCTCGGTCAGAGCCGGCCGTACAGCTATTGAAGACGATGCTCACACCGGTAGGTCCGTCAGCTGCACAACGCCTGGCATTGTTGCCAAAGTTCAATACCTCGTTCGTGAGGTTCGACGTCGAACCATGAAGACTTGCTCATGAAATGGGAATTGGGCATGCATCGTGTCGCCACAAAAGTTGTGCCAAGGATCCTGGCTGCTGATCAGAAGGCGCAGCATGTTGAAGTTTGCACTGAGCTTCGTCAGGCCGTATCCGATGACCCAAACTTTTTGTCCAGGGTCATCACCGGCGGCGAGAGCTGGATGTACGCTTATGACCCTGAGACAAAACAACAATCCTCCAAGTGGAAGAGCCCGAACTCACCAAGACCATAAAAGCGAGACAAATGAAGACAACGTCAACAGCATGCTCCTCGTTTTCTTTGATACCAAGGAGATTGTGCACAAAGAATTCGTCCCAACAAATCAAACAGTGAGTTCCAATACTACTGTGACGTTTTGCGACGGTTCCGTGAAATTGTGCGGAGACGACGGCCCGAACTTTAGCGACAAGGGAACTGGCTTTTGCATCACGATAATGCAC
The DNA here is from genome assembly GCA_030762175.1 of Metallyticus violacea. Lineage (NCBI taxonomy): Eukaryota > Metazoa > Arthropoda > Insecta > Mantodea > Metallyticidae > Metallyticus > Metallyticus violacea. The sequence continues at coordinate 74,133,107 of CM060830.1, forward strand.
CCTGTTACAATTCCTTGTTCACCAGGAGCTTCCCACCATACTCGCCTGATTTGCACCGTGTGACTTCGCTCTATTCCCCAAACTGAAAATCAAGTTGAAAGGACGTCGGTTCGACACAATTGAGCGGATTCAAGAAGAAACGCTGTCTGTGCTAAACACCCTCAAAGGACATGAGTTTTAAGATGCACTTGGAAAATGGCAGAATCGCTGGCACCTTTGTATACGTGTGGAAGGGAACTACTTCGAGGGTGACGGCGGCCATTAGTTTCAAAGTAAGTTTTAACCAGATGGCAGCAATAGTCCCGAATATTCTGGATACGACATCTTATATAGATTTATTTGGGAATCTCTGACCTAGAATCACACAAGCAGCACGAGAAAATTAGGCGGTACATATCGCGCACCAACCTACATGCTGCTTTTGTGAAAGTTGTTCCAACAAAACGCTTAAGCGATAGTTCCTCTATGCTTCAGGTAAGATTTAAGCAATTATTAATGTGTCGTCAGTGATTCCAGGTCATATGCATTAATGCTTAACTATTGTTGGTGCAAGTTTTCAAAACTGCATGGAAATTTTCGTCAGAATAATGTGAAAATTTCTGAACTCCATGGCATCTGTGGTAATTAGATGGTTTTGACCGCATATAATAACACAGAACCAATATGCAAAGGAGAAAAATATCGGAACACACAAAAACCACTAACTAAAACTGGAAAATTGACCATATATATATATATATATATATATATATATATATATATATATATATATATATAAACATTTGTCTGTCTTTAGGTTCTCTATTAACCTCTCAGGAAATTCTTACATGTTATAATCATGTATAGCTGTTTTTTTATTTATTTATTTTTATTAAGGACGTACACAAGTGATTGAGATCGTTAAGGCACGGGCACATTTACCAGAGGTCTGCAACTCGAATTACACCAGAATTGTTCTTCATTACTCTCTCTCTCTCTTTTTCTGCCTTCCTCCCCCCAGGTTTTTGTTGTCATTGGCATATGCGAAGAGATGCCGTAAACTTAAGCACGGGACGCTTCCTTCCCTCTCCACAATTTTTTTCTTTCCCATTTCAACATTTCATCTCATGTTACTATCAGTGTTCACTGCCTGTGACGTCACAGTTGCAAAAACGGGCGTTACCAACTGTTTTCAAGTAATTGCAATATTGGTTCACTGAACCTATTATAGGCCTCTTCTGCCGTTTTATTCCATGGATTATTAAATAATTTATCTCAAAATTGTTTATTTGTCGTGGATATTCCTATTCTATATTGTGCTTATTTTGCTTTCAAAATGTAGTATGGCTTAAATTGCTGCTCAGTTAACAGTGTTTAACGTGAGTATTGTTCATGGAAAGGATTTGCGGCAACATTCCCGACGCTGAATCGTAATATCTCAGGCAATACTTAATGCGAGATCTGGACGCAAACACTAGTAGAATAAATCAGCTTTATTATAATGGCTAAGGGATGGCGCAAATTGGCCAGCGTCCTTTACCTCGGGGAATCCTTCTTGTTCATATAACAGCCTGAACAGTACCAACAGAGAAGGAAGTCGGTAACGATCCTCTTTTTGTCTGTCCAGCGGTACAAAAAACATACGTACCCGCTTTCTTTCGTTGCCTCCATTGAGAATTGGTCAGAGTTGGCGCCGCCATTTTAATTATCCACATTGGAGTGCAAATCTCGCGTGCACTTTGTGCAAAATAATGCACCACAGAGTGTGTCACTAATGGGTCGAAATTAATATTTGCATTTAGTTTTAATGTTCATTTTTTGGAAAAATGTTATTTTGTTGTACGGCGTTCCCTACTGATCAAGGATATGCGACTTTTTGCTTCCTAAACCTGTTATCAGCCGGTCTATGACACTATACTTTATTTTGTGAAAAGATTTAGACTCTAGAGCAACGCATTTTTATTTAAATGCCAATCAATGCATTGTATACCTGTGGAGTTTATACAAAACTGCCAGAATAGCAATTTACCTATTGCATATACATTTGTATCTACTGGTTCAGTGCAAAACAAAACAAAAGCAGGAGCCAAAACTTAGCGGAAGAAAATCTTGACGAAATGTGTATTATCTAAAACATTCGGCAACAAAATAATTTCTTGAACATTTACAAATTTTTGTGCAATCCTGGCTACTAAATAGACTAAAGATGACGAAATTAAGGTTTACTCTTTTTGCTCTAAATTTCTTTCTGTTTGCCTACACAAGATAAAATTGTCGAATTAGATTTTAACTCAATCCTCCATCTGACCTACAACTGTGAAAAACGGCCGTTTTTAGGAACAGATCAGGCAGTTTAGCAGTTCCATAATCGCAACAGTTTAATATGAAGTTAAACATATATATATAAACGTTTCAAAGCTCTAAGACTTTTTTTTTTTCCATGAATAGCTGCAGTGCCAAATGTAATAATTCCCGCTTGTTAACTATTAAGGTAATTAATTGTGATAAGATATTGCTTTATTGTTGCACATAAGTGTGTTAAAGTGCAATTAATTTGGAGTAGAAACTTACTCTTCATATTTGCTATACAAACGAATATTCTTTTCCCACTTTCGAAACTACCGATTAAACATGGATAATGCAATGTGCAATACGTCCAGTTAGTTTTTCATATATCCTATGTATATCATCTTAATTGAATGTTGTCATCTGCTTAAACCGAATTTATCATAAACACTTCAAGATACCTTCTGCCTTTTAGTATACGATGAACTTACTGAAAATAGAATGCTAGAGAACTGATTGACCCACTGAGAGCTGTTCTACGCCTGGCTTTTTAGTTGCAGCAAAACGGTACAAAAATATGTAACAAAATGAAATGTAAAAATGGTAAACAATTGTAGAAGAAAGAAGAATAATAGTAAACATGCACAATACGGCTAAATTATTCAGCAAGATTATTAAAATAGTGCGGAAGCCAGAAACTGCCTACCATTCCATACACTTATTAAGAGGTAAGGGGAACTGAAATCTTTCGAAAATATTAAAGAGAGCGGACTACCTGGTGCAATAAATACACGGGCTAGAAGATCCCCTGCAAGGAAATAAAATTAATCATTTTATTAATTCATCATCAATTCACGCTGAACTTAAAATCGATTTTGACATCCTCTATGTTACCACTTCCTACTTCCTACGTAATAAATGTTACGGTCATAAAGCCTGCATGTGAATAAAATCTAAACAAGAACAAAATTAGAATTAGCAAGAACTAATTTACATCAGCCACAGCAACTGCGTTAAATTCACGGGTGAGATTCATTTTAATGTTTTCAGAATTCATATGCAGAAAGAAAACTAAAGATATCGAGAAACAAATTTACGTCCCACTGTAAAAATATGGTGGAGGGTCTGTACTTGTGTGGAAATCCAGGGCAAGAGCACTAGGATACCACTGTGGTTACCTAAATTTTCTTACATTTCATCTGCGTCCCAGTGCTCAAAAAATTGGAACTGAGGACAATTTTGGGTGTGTAGATGAGTACTGCAAGCATATAGCATTAAGCACGAACATTCCAGACCATTGAGCGTTTCGAATATTTTGAACAATTGTAAAACTTACTGATTTTGAATCTTTTTCATAATTTCCAGAGTTCTGACTTCTATTTTTAGATTTCCAAAGAATGTTGGAGATATTCACATTAAAAGACATTAATATACGGAGTGTATAATTTACTGAAGTATATATTTTAATTTTACTGATTAAAGGATTACCGTGATAGGGTAAATAAAGTAACATTATTACTAAAATAGCAAATTTCCAGGAGTAATGGTTACTTAAAATTAGAATTTGAAATCATAGGGGTTTCATGCGGATACACTGTATTGTCTTTATGTAAATATTTTGAAATAAACATTTAAACATGGGACTTGATTCCCGCGCTTCCGTCCCTAACGTATTTTTAGTCGATCTAAACCTTTTAACTTCTTTTCAACATCCTTTCATTGAATCTGATCTTCTCCCAGCAAAGCTCTTAACATTTCTACAGTTTCGTGGAAAGAAAATTCACCAGCCTTTTCTAACCACAGGTCTATAGCCTCCACGACTTTATAACTTGTTTTACAACCTCATTTACATTTCTTTCAGTTTTGGGGACAGTTTGATATCGTTGGAGAGTAAGCAGCCAAATTTCACTAGTTCAAATCGTGCGTTATCAGTTACAGAAACCTTTAGCTTAAAAAATTGTCCTAAAATAACAGGGCACTTCGCCTGTAATCTTCTTGATTGCATCTCGGAATTTTGAAATTAAATTTACATAATAATGACCTGTAATTGTGCCTCCTCTCTGCAAATAACAAACCAGAAACAGAAATATATAGAACGAAACAAGTATGTTATTTTTTCTTCCTTCTCATGTCTGAATTTCTCAGGGGACTGGATAGCCCTTACACTTCCATTCATTACTTTGAAGGATCATAATGATGGACGCGTCCATAGTCACAAATCCGTCAAATTTTCATTTTTCCTCACAAAAATGTCCTAACCGTTGCTTGCAATTGTTCACTCTCAGTTGTTTTTAGTAGGTTTCCGTATTCAAGGTATATTGATTGGTTCTCTGGTGTGACCATTTTCTAAAAAACCCTTGCCATGCTCATTTTTCTGTATTATAAGCCAGAGTGTGTTTCCGCAGAGTTGCTGACAACTTGAACTCTCTTCATTTGCAAGCATTTAATCGCAGGTGTTTGCTCGAAACGCTCAATTTTCCAAGTGATTCAGCATTTCTAGTTTTAGCAGCTGGTAGGTCGTAATGCGTAATGTAAAAACTGCGTACCGTTTGCATATACATTTTAGGTAATCTGCTTTGAAATAATTGTAATAAATTGGAAATGGATAAGGGATGGAGCTTGGGAATCAACCATCTTTCGTATTTTATTTAAAATAGGCGTTATTGGATACTTTCACTTACTGTATATGTGAGTAGTTCCCTTTAGGGAGATGTTTTGCTTTGGACATTCGCATCTTTAGGTTAGAAAATAACAATGGTTAATAAATCAACAGAAGAATTTCCAAATAGTAATGGTTCAATTGCTCTCGACAGATTAACTTTTCGACAATCTCTGCGGAAGTCATGGAAGCCCTGAAAGACCTTAAAATTAATCATTTTTCACGTTCACTTGCTCTTCAAATCTATGTCCGGGTGAATATGTTTGGGATTTGTTTGAGAGAAAACTTTATAACCGTTTATCGCACATTATTATTATTATTATTATTATTATTATTATTATTATTATTATTATTATTATTATTAAAGAAATTCAAGTGACGTTATTCACAGTTTTCAGTAAAGTGTCAAAAGACAAATCTTTATTTAATATGGTGTCATCAATGTTAGTCAAATGAGTCATCCCAATGCACGCTTGCTGCTAGTGCTGATGGCAAGTGAAAGTGTTGAGGAGACCATAACCCAGTTAACACGGTAGAAATGCAATAACTTGCCCAAACCGGTTTGTCTTTGCATCCAGACTTGAGTATTACGTTTCGTACAGAAAGGCACAGTGAAGGATGTCCGTTATGCACGCATTAAAAAACTCACCAGTCATAGAACACAACTACGCCGTGCCTCACAACCGGAAAACCGTATCAAATATCCGCCCGCCATCCTTTGCTGAAAATGTCGTTTTCGCGAATTTCTTAATTTGTTCTCAGATTGTAGATATTTATTAACCGATTTTTCTGATGAAATGATGAATAATGAACAAGAACCTGGCATGTATTAGCATATACTCCTAATGGGGTAGGACCATAAGTTTCCGGCCTAAACATTTTCTAGGTATGATAAAGACAAAAAAAAATACATCTCGCTTTTCAATATAGTTCCTCTTTATTGCTATACACTACTCACATCTTTGAATTAACATTTCAACCCCCCCCCCCAAATAGAAGTCTTGTCTGCAAAACGAACATAAACAGCATCAATCATTTCTTCGTCACACTTAAATATCCTTCCTAGAAGATCCTTCTTGAGTTTTGAGAAGAGGAAATAGTCACTGGGAACTAGATCTGGGCTGTAGGGTGGATAGTCCATCTCCTTGAAGCCACATTTCTGTACGGCTTCCTTTGCAGCGAGAGCTGTGTGCACAGGTGCGTTATTGAGAAGGCGCACACCACCACTCAGCTTTCCTCTCCTTTTCGCTTTGATGGAAGCACGTAGTCTGTGCAGTAGACCAGCATAGTACTCTCCATTCACTGTGGTGTTCGTCTCCTTGAAGTCAATGAAGAGTATTCCTTCACAGTCCCAAAAGAGTGTGGCCAGAATCTTTAATGGTTGACTGAATGACATTGGCCTTTAGAGGCGGTGCTTCGCCAGGTTTACGCCACTCCATTGATTCTCTTTTAGACAAGGGATCTTAGTAAAGAACCACAGTTTCATCATCTGCTGTAACATTGATTTGCAGAACTTCTCTCTCGTTACCACGGTAGAACTCCAAAAATGCCTCACAAAAGATGATTCGTTACTGCTTTTGAACTGAGGAAAGAAGTTTAGTCACCCATGTTGCACTATCCTTAATTATGTTTAAATATTGATGAATATTTCGAAAGACTGTTGTTTTAGAAAGGCCCAACCTTGCTGCTATTTGTGCAACTATGAGCCGCCGATCGTCCATAATTTCTCTTTCCACAAGAACGATGTTTTCAGGAGTGAGCACCTCCAAGGGCCGACCTGCACGCTTTTCGTCTTCAATGCTTTCTCGACCCATTCGAAAAAGTTTGACCAATTCTTTTACGGTAGAATATGAGAGGGATGCTTCTCCATATACACCGTCCAATCACTGTTTAATTTCATTTCGAGTAAGTTCTTCTTTTGTGATACTATATTTTCGTGATTTTTGTGATACTCGATACTATATTTTGAACATGTCGCAATTTTCTATACATAGCCTTCTTTATGCAACTATATCTGAACAGTTTAACATAGTGGAGCGGAAGTTACAGCTGCAGTTAATTTACTTAACATTGGTATGACACATTTAGTGAAGGCGATAATCCTCTTCGGCGAGGTCGGAAACTTAAGGACTTATCTTTTTTACTGCGCTACATGCCCCAACATTAAACCCACCATGTTAGAGTCTCAGATTGTGAAACTTGTTTGTGGCGTGCCAGATGTAAACAAAACGCACTCTTGTACATTACTAGTCACTGTTGCTAGGGGTATGTCTGATGTTCCATACAGCATTTTTTGTTATGAAGCCAACTGGATGGCACGATAATACCGAAACCTCGTCTTGAAATAAGACGAAACTTATGGTTCCAACATGATTGCGCCCCAGCACATTTTTCACTTACAGCTTGAAATCATCTGAACAGAACTTTTGGTGGCAGATGGATCGGACGCGGTGGGTCAACGTGGTGTTTCCACGGTACATCAGTTAAGTAGGAGCTTATATTATGTAGTTTTTCATTGTGTACCAGTACTCATTATTTCAGAGAGTACATACACACTTGTCGTGTGAGTTATATTTCATTTTGACTGGCAAATGAAGATGTTTCATAATGTCAGATTTCAGTGCTCCTGTTGTTATACTGCATATGCGACCCCATGTTCCTAACCTCAAATTGTCTAGTTTTACGTTGCCTTTCCGCTCTGCAATTTTCTGCACATTGTTTTTCCCACGCAGCCTGTATCATTTTTATGATTCCTTTGGGATTTGCTCACAACAAATCCTTTATGTTAAAAGTCGTAAGAGAAAATGGACATTCAGAATTAAAGTATATTCCTTTCGAAAATCTAAGCTATGAGCTGTATTGAAGCGCAACATATCAATCCTTCAAAGTATTCTCAATTTTTCTCCCACGTTGCAACCAGTTATCAAATGTATTGCGATACTGCAACTTGGACATTATCAACAGAGATGACTTTTAGCCAGGGAATAACCATAAAAGTTGCACGATGCAAGTTTAGGGCTGTAGGGCGGATGTTCAAACTCTTCCGGTCTGTAGTTTCCTTAAATTTACAGCTGCTCTGTGAGCAGGCGCATTGTCGTGAAAAACTGCAGCCTTGAAGTTTCTGTCTTTGGACGTCGCCGCTTCAATTTCTCTAATAAAGGATATGACACTTACATGTAACAGTATGCCCTATTCATTTTCATTCCTTCTTGCATGTAGTCACCCTAATGGCCGTTCATGGTTTAAGAAAATCGTTAACATTCGCTTACGAGAACATTTTGTAAAATTTGTCTTTGAACGTTTTCAACCAGTTCTAGAGTTTGCTTTGAATGGTAGAGTAATAAAAGTAACTTTCGTGCTTTACATAATGCCTGTCACATGTTGTGGTGGGTTGTTATGAATTAATTGTCAGCCCCACGTTGGGCGCCAAATGTATGGCAGGTTTTTATAAGAGGGTTTTATTTAATTGTCAGTTCCACGTTGAAGTCCAAATTTGCGGCGGATTGTGACAGGTTTTGGATTAATTTTTGATTTGAATTGTAGTGGATCTAATGTTTACTGTTGGTTTAGTATGTCACTACCGCAAAAGAAGTCTGCGTTGAGCCATCCTGCCGCGATCGTCTCAGGGATGCTGAAATTACTTCAAGGCTTTTCTGGAAAGTTACAAGGGGAGGAAGGGGGAGGATGACGGCTAAAGGAATCACGGTGGAAGATGCGGATTAAAACTTCACAATTGACAAAACTGTTCACACTTCACTGTTAATTTTATCATTATTTTTCCTTTGGCGACTTTTCCATACCATTAGCAAGGGAATGGGAGAGTTTTAAACATTTCCTGATCCCATATTCAAAAAATCTCTAGTCGTTCGCATTGCATACACAAAACTACACTATTGATATCTTCTCAGTAAATTGAGCTTTATTGTTCCACTTCACAAGTTATATTTCTCACCATCTGTAGTGAACTGCCCTATCTCACTTCCCGAAGCGATTTGTTTCCTAGTTTTCCGACGATCCGTCCCGAGTCGTTTCCCTTAGCGACCCGAGTAAAAAAAAAGCCTTCAAAATTGCTTTTAATAGACTTTCCACGCGTCTTCTATGAAAGTTCAAAATTTTGAACATTGCAGACGCATCACAAGATTTCCTTCTTGATTGGCTTAATCTCTTGCCGCTGGAAGTTTCTCGAAATGTGGAGTAGTATTTCCTAGCTCCAGCGATTAGGGATAATATAAAATAGTATATTTAATTGATGAATCTTAAACATTAATCAGCCACTATCAGTATAAATTAAAGCAAAAGTCTTAGACATGCCTCAGAGATTCTGTATCATACATTTGTGCAGTAATTTTGCAAAATTATATAAGTTCGGACCTCGCAACCTTGCGTCCTCTATACAAAGAGACAGAGTAGCTAGGTCATAAAAATTCCGATCCCCAAATACAGCTAGCAAGAGCTATATTATAGCCGGAAAACCTTGGAAAAGACGCAACTATACAGAGCATAACGGGACATGTTTGTAACACAAGAACAACTTGAGGGGGAGATCTGAGAGAAGTAAAATAAACAAGTCTAGGAGTTCCTTAGTAGGAGGACCCTTAGAGAAATCGGCGCCAAATTGTAGCCTATAGGGGACGAACCGGGAACCACGTGATTCTCATGTAGCCAACCTACGAGTAGAACTTAAAAAGACGCTACGAAAATTTGAATATAAAATTAAAGAATGCACATGAGACTGACCGGCTGAGGAATTAATAAAAGTCATGGGAAACCGAAAAGCCCATCAGTTTAAGCAGTTTTAGTAAGTCGCGCAGTGCAGTGCAAGCAGCAGTTCAGTTTCAGTTTTTAGTCAGTCAAGCAGGCGGTGCAGCTGTTTCAGTTTAATCAGTTAAGCAGTTGGTTCGAGTCAGTTCTAGTCAGTCAAGCCCCACAGTTCAGGCAGGGGCAGTTTTAAGCAGTTTTCAGTCAGTCACGCAGTGCAGTGCAAGTATCAGTTTTCAGTTTTTAGTCAGTCAGGCAGTTCAGGCAGGAGCAGTTTCATTTGCAGTTTTAGTCAGATCAGTTTAAGCAATTTTTAGTCAGTCACGCAGTGCAGTGCAAGCATCAGTTTAATCAGTTTTAGTCAGTCAAGCCCCGCAGTTCATGCAGGAGCAGTTTTAGTCAGTCAAGCAGGCAGTTGTCGTCGTTCAGTTGATAGTTGGTTAGTGTTACTTCTCAGGCAGTTCGAGTTAATTATTCGATAGTTGCTCAGTTCCAGCTACCTGGTTAGTTAGCAAGCAGTCAGTTGCTAGTTAATCAGACAGTCCGCAGTTAGTTCAGTTCGAGTGACTTACTTAGCTTCTTCATAGTCAGACAGTTCGAGGTGGCAAGGAAATATACTTTATATAGATAAAAGGAATTCATCGTCTTTGTGTAACTGTAAAATAAACAATTCTCAAAAGAACTTATATGTCTCTTGAAGTGAAGAAGAGAGTGTTCCCAGTCCACATCCTGTCTCCCTGGTAACGTGCATACGTTCCAAAAACTAAAACAAGTAATGCGCCGGAGCAGTGGTAGTGACTTGCTGAACGACACATCATAGCAGCGGGGAGACTGAAGAGGAAGGAGGAAGACGCCAGCTACACGACAAGAAGCACCAGCGAAAATACGAACTAGCAGTTGCTTCCGCTTCCTCCTTACACACTTCTTTCTCTGTCACTATCACAAAATACAAACCCTGAGATCCCATATTAATTAATCCTCACCTTTTTAATAAACCCCCTTACATCGTAATATACCCCACGAATACCGCAGCAGTAGATTGAAGAGGAAGGAGGAAGACGCCAGCTACACCACAAATACCGCTGCAAATGAAATTGTGAAATATGAGAACTCATTGGCTAGACTTCATTAATTGTACGTTAGCTAGAGACGTTTTAAGGGAGCGAAAATTTCTCTTTTTAAGGGACGGTTGCCCAAGGTGAAGGCTATTCACCACAGTCTTTTTCAAGGACTTATTTTACGAAGATAAAAAGAAAGGTTCCCTAACTATTGAATGCATGACCTGCTTATGGCACCACCTGCTTGTGTTACATGAAAGTTTCCATCTTTACAGCGGAGATTTTTGATTCTTGAACTATCGATATCATTCTATATAATTGCATCATAAAATATTAATCTATGGAAATACACTAGGATAACATGTAATTATTTAAACTGGATTAAATCTGAGTTAATTAATTGTACGGAATGAAATCTGGATGTGCCGTTGCAATGTTAAAGACCGTTTGGTGAAACATTTTTTGTAATTTCCGTCCGTATTCTCTGTTAATTGGTTAGAGAATGAGAGAAATGTTTAACAAAAAATTTGGCAGCTTTAAGCACTGATGAGTACAGTGTCAGTGCTGCCTGCTCTGATACTAAACATTTCAATAATGACATTGGAGCTTCCTCCTCGTTCCCGAGGTAGAAGAGAGTGAATTTCATATTTGAAAGTTTCTTATTCCTCTTCAAATAACCAAATCTATCTTCCTGTGGTATCAAATGAACTCACTTGGCCACCATGAACTGCTAGTTCGTATTTCACCCAACTTGTAGCGTGTGAATCAAATGCTTTCTCTAGAAATACTCGTGGATTTTCTCCAGCTGTTGACACAGCAGACTGTCTTAATTAGACCACACAACTTTAAAATTGCACGGATACTTACTTCCATTGTGGGCAGCTGTGTTAGTTGCATTTTGTACTCACAAAATGCAACTAACGTCCAATGTATGGGGAAGCTAAAATTATGCATGATATATTAGTCGGTCCTGGTGGTGTAGTGGTAGCCATACTTGCTTTCTAAGCCCAAGGTCGCGGATTTTTTCGGGCGTAAAAATCGTAAGTATGGCTTCCTTCAGAAGAGAAGTAAAGCCGTGGGTCCCGTGTCGTACACGAAAAAGAACCTCAAGCCTGAAAGAAGAGACTTCTGAGCGAAATTTGTCGGCCCTTTCACGCCCTGAATTGAATGGGACGCTATTGACATGAGATGTTAAACAGCGTCCTTAAATAAACAAATAAAAATGTATGATATTAGAAAATGAAGTAAATTTTAGTAAGGTATTGTGTTCAAATGCGTTTATGTTTTGGGGACACTTGAATTATAGTGTTATAAAACTTGCCAAAATGTGAATTTATACTAATTTTTGAATGCGTGTGAAGCTATTGAGAGATAGAAATATTGTAGTCTGTAGCCTATGAACTCGCTGTTCACCGTTGATTCTTGGCATTTTAATGTGCCCAACGGAAGATCTGTTGATTCTGCCATAGCTATTGTCGCGTAGTCATCAGTTGCTTCGTTCTGTATGTCATCAAACTGGGTGAAGAATATTAACTCGTAGATAATGGTTAAGTATTTAATAGTCAACAAAATAACCGAATTCACCCTCAGAAATTGTTGTCACTGAAGTTTGGACAACAACCCGAACCGACTATTATGTAACAGTGTTGCAAATATTGCAGATTTCTTCTGATCTATATTTGGAAGTTATTCTTGATGACCATTCTATAATAATTTTAAGTTTTACATAATTTCCTCTGTCAAGCTGATAGATTTGTTTTCACCAAGAACTTTACCTTTAAAGTTTGATTAAGATATTCCAAGAAGTGTGGGCATCTGGATAATCTGAGTATCATTTTTATTTGTTTGCTCTATCACTCTCACAACCTACGATCAACCCCCATTGCCACTGACACCACCACCACCACCACCACCACGCGTAGTTAAAATTATTAAGGTACACACCCATGAATGGGAGGTGTGCGTTTAAATCCCCCCTCCAGCATGTAGACTTCCTTCCAGATGACAGGCAGGATTGCTAGTAAAGCAAGGGGTTGTCCAAAACTTTTTGGAAACAAAGAGTCGAACTATTCTTTCTATCAGAAGATTATTTTTTAATACAAACTTCGTTCATTGTACAAAGATTTTACGTGTAAGCTTGGCCGGTAGCTGGAGTCAAATGCAGCGGCTCCTGAGGGCACCAACCCCCGAAGAAATTTGACTATTGTCACCGTGCCTGGTTTTCGATTAAGTTACGTTGTCATGAGACAAGTCCGACTACGAGCTTTTTAATCGCAACAAATTCTCCTTAAAGGATTATGCTTGGCTACACGGACCACAAGACAAATGCACTTCGTGTGATAAAACGGATTTGATAATTTTATTTTTTCGATAATTTCACTCCGTAATCTGACTGTGATGGGTCAAAATTCTAAATTTTGTTTCGTTTGATTGATCGATTTTAAGATGACGTCACATGAGTCTAATTGGGAAGTAACCTGAGAGAGAGGAGGCATCCTTCAATCTCAAAAGCTGCATGACAGGCAACTACTAGAGTGTTATTCGTACAGATTTTTTGGGTTTAGGAATAAGTTGTTAGATTAGGTTTTGGCTAAAGCTTTAATTTTAAGTATAGGAAGTAATAAAGATAAAAATAGCCTATTGCGTCCCTTAAGGTCAAAGGTCTCCTAACACGTAGGGAAAGCTCTTTTTCCTAACGTGGTGAGCTATTCCACGCTAATTTTTCGTATGCTGTTTATGACACTGATAGATTTGTTCTTTGGCTCCATTTCTCACAGCACTGTTTGCTTCTCGAGAGATTTCCTGTAGTATACTGCTTCCCCTTTCCTGTTTTCAGTTGCTTTATAATTAGATATTATGATGTCACATTTTATGTGATTTTGTGACAAGGCTTTTTTTGTTTCTTATTGACTTAATTTAATTGCTGGTTTTGCATTTTAATAGGTATCTAATTCAGAAGAAGACAACGATAAACTTTTGTAAACTTGCGTGCTTTGATCTTAAGGGCATTAAGTGGTTCTCGACTTGGTTAATGCTATTGTTGGGAATGTTCCGAGAAATATGAAATTAGTTTTTGGTGAAGCGTAAATGGTTTTACTGCACTTTCAAATAGGTTATTTCTGAGATAGCCAGGAGCTCTGTTATGCACAAGGGCTGCTGGAAAAGTTATATGATAAACATGCCAAGTTGAAAGCAGTAGGTTATGGGCACTTTACAGTAAATCATATAATTTTGACGATTCAAATTATGGTATGCCACAAAGAACGTTTGTGGCGTAATACAATATGGAGGAACATATTCTAAAGAAATGATAATTATGATAGTTGTTTAAATAAATGTTTGTGGCGTTCATCTGTTCAAGGGCAGGACCAATGTATATTCTGTTTGGGGTGCATTGCTCCCACATTTTCTCCATCCTAAATACCGCCACGAGTGGCAGAGGTCGTTAGGGCGCGAACTCGTGAGAAGGTGGTCTGGAGTTCGAATCCCGCCAGGACCGTCCTCCCTGACTGAGGTTTATTTTTCCCAGGTTTTCCTAAGTCATCATAAATGGCAAATGCCGGGGAGGTACCCTAAACTTAGGCCTGGAACGATTCCCTCCTTAAAATAAAAAAAAATCCTTTCCGAATATATCATTACACCTTATGTATCATCAGTGTCCATCGTATGTGTACCTCAGTGGTAAATGTCGGCGTTAAACAATTCATTCGTTCCATCCATCCATCTTAATAGTATCGGCCATAATATTGGCTTAGAGGGGAACGTTATCAGTGGCGGATTTCGTAAGTAATATTCCATTCGACGCGTTAACAGAAAATTACCAAAGAATGTGTAAAATTAGCGGCGATATTCATGTGCTCCAGTGAGACAAACAAATGAGGCGTTATGTGTATTATGGAATATTAACGCAACGTATTTTATGGTAAGATGTGAACAAGAAAGGATGTTTTCGTTCCAAAAGTAGATAAATCTCTGAATATTGCGGAAAATACTTCGGATGCACTTTCCGATATGAATGTAAGTGACCTGGAACCGTTAAATTTAAGTAAAAGAAACGAATAGGTCGTAAGTACGTTATTAAAATATAAATTGCATCGAATCTGTTGTATACACTGTGCGAATACAGTTGCGTGTGATCGGTGTGCTTATAAATTCATTAATTATGAACTAAAATATTTTCATTACCTTAACATCTAATGATGCAGAGCTGGCGAACTCCGCATATGGGTAAAGCGTGAAGAGCACTTGAGTCAGGAATGACAACCCACTTAGTCATCGCTGGCTTAGACTTTGTGCGCACTCTGGCATCAACATCTTTCAAATTGTTATTCAGTTTTGCTCGAATATTCTGATAAAAAACTTAAAGGTTCTGTTACGTTATCATTTCTGCGTATTACCGTTGAGTCGCTGTTGACATTGAGCTAGCTTTCTGCGCAGATTATGAGGGCCCTT
This sequence comes from Metallyticus violacea, assembly GCA_030762175.1. Classification (NCBI taxonomy): domain Eukaryota; kingdom Metazoa; phylum Arthropoda; class Insecta; order Mantodea; family Metallyticidae; genus Metallyticus; species Metallyticus violacea. The sequence continues at coordinate 74,148,299 of CM060830.1, forward strand.
CGCAAACTATTTACCAGTAAGCCTTTACCGAGAAACTGGAGCTGTAAATTGACGATAACTATTTGTAAATTAGCATTTAACATTTATGAAATTAGTCATAAATACAGTCCAGTGTTTATCAAAAAATTCTTAAACTATCCTCATCAGGATAGCTTTGTATAGAGCACAGTCGGATGAAACAAACAGGCTTGCGTTCCCATTAGCCGGCCACGCGCGAGTCACAGCAGCTGGCTAAATTACCATAACACATATTTCAATGGCGATTGAACGGTATTTAGCAGATATTAAAATAGCTATAAATCCTTAAAGTTTGAATAATAACAATAATAATAATAATAATAATAATAATAATAATAATAAGAAGAAGAAGAAGAAGAACTGAGGAATTTAAAAAAAATGTCAATGCACACATACGCGTATTAGAACAACTGAAATAGGAATTTTCAGCATTATTGTTAGAGGAATATTACTTAGGAACCGAATATTTAATAAAAAATTATGGGATAGCGGAGGCTACATATACATTAGACAGGAAATGCCAAATAAAACCATCAATATTTTGTCTGAAAAATGATATTGAACTATATGAAGTCCAATTAGATTACAGAAATGTAATATAATCGCGATATTTTTTTTTAAAGTTAACAAACTACTTTACACTTTTTTCAACTCAAGCAGTAATCGTCTATGGCGATATAAATGTCGATTATTCTTTACTAAGCACAAAGGAAAAAAAACTTTATTACATTTCGAATATTCAGCTGTGACGTTTTTTTTTGCGGGTATTCATTGTCCACGTTAAGTATATGAAGCTATTTTTTTTTTTTCCTTCTCCTTAACCCTCCCTCTTTGAGCTATTCGCCTGTTCATGAGAGCGTTCGTCTATTGGCTGAAGCGCGCACTGTAGTACAATGGCTACACTAGGTTGCTAAACTTTTTTTCTGCATACGATTAAAAATACTTGACTTTTACTCATTTCAGTGCGCAGAATTTAAAAATGCATTCCGTTTTTCCGCAGCACTTCACATTTTGGTAATATGACAATGTTTAATGAAAATATAATTGTAAAATTTGCAAAAATAAGGAAGAACTCATGTACAACTTTTAAAGAAAATAAAGGAGAATAATAACATGAAAACGTACCTGAATTTGAGAATGTATTTTACTTATCTTGTTTACTCCATTTTCTTTACTTTTCTGAAACTGTAGGGTACGTGATTTTCTCCAGTGTTCTCTGGTAGGTTCGTCATTTGCAAGACACCAGCAGTAATCGGCCATCATATGTACGTCCCAACATCGTTCAAGTCCTGGTGAAACCTTTCTCTTGCTCTTCACTGACAGCTCCTAAATTTGACTGGAAGTAATCAAGATGTGACTTGAGTAAATGAAGCTTCAAACTCATATTACAGCCAAGCTGTCTGAAAATTTCTAGAATATTTCTGACAATTTCTTTATATTGAGGATCTTTCACATTGCCCAGAAATTTGTTAATCTCTCTGAATCCATTCCACGTATCTTTTTTAATTTTATTCATAGAGTTGTTAAACTTAACACCTTTCATCAATTTCCTTATCTGTGGTCCATCAAATACTCCCTCTCTGATTTTAGCCTGTGAAAATGATGGAAACTGTGCAGAAGTACTGGAAGTAAGGGCAACCTTTGTCAAGTGCTTTCACGAATTATTTCGTCATATCAAGTTTTATGTGCAATGTAGGGAGTAGAATTTTTTGACTATCAACAAGAGGCACATTAATAACATTTTTTGATCCAGGTTCCAGTTGCTGCCTCTCAGGCCATTGGTCAGTTTCCTAATGTTTGTCCCTCGCCCTGCTATCACATTCGCAAAAAAAAAAAAAAAAAAAAAAAAAAAAAAAACCAAGGGAAGTTTGTGTATATTCCCTGTTGTCCTAGTAACAGACCATGGACCTTCAAGTCACCACATATTTGCCACTCATGGTCGCGGTATTTAATTTTCTTAAGAACACGCTTCAGAGTTTCATAAGACTGTTAGATTCGTAGAATGTGGAAGCGGTATTGAAGCTAACTTGTTGCCATTATGATCTGCACTGCCCTATAGACTTCGTTTGCAACAATCAATAAAAAGACGTCAGTTACTTGGCTCATATGCTTCGCTGCCCAACTGTTGAGTAAGATTACACACATCCACACAAAATACAAGTTGATTTCTTCTGCGTAGTGCTTGTGGAACTGCATTTCGCGATTCCTATACCACGAAAATGTAACACCAGGCGATAAAAAATTCTTCTGTAGTCTTGAGCCTAAATCCTCATAAAATCATTTAACTCAATTGATTAACCTGTTGTAGTGAATTATCAAATTCTTCTGGATCAGAAACCAACTCATTGTCAGAAGTCGTGGAGTTGCTTTCAGATTCACTAAAATTGAGATCTGCTAGTGATGTGGGTATGGGTAGTTCGGGTCCTTGAGGGATAGTGTAGCCTGAGTTTAGATTTGGATATTTAATCCCCCCCCCCTTTTTTTCGTAGTCAGCAACTTTTCACATGCAAAAGTAATAATCATCATGATGAATCTGCTGCCTTCTCCATGTCATTGGTTTGACAAACGGCATTGCATTCTGTTTTCCTTCATACCAATAATATAATCCCTCAACACAACTGTTACATGCAATATAAGGCGCAAATGATTTATCCTGATCACCAACTTTCTCTTTGAAACATGAGTAATATAGTTTCTTTATTTGTGAGTCTATTTTACATACCTACCCGTCAAACACGTAACACCCACAGAGGACTTTGTAGACACTTGCCTCCTGCGTAATCCTGAGGTAGAAGTCATGCTCTAACTTTTATTTTAGCATTACACATAGAGAAAACGAATGTGGTACTAACACAGATTTTCAGCTCAACTGAAGTTGAGATGTATGATAGCTGTAAATACCTCACAATAACACAGGCCTGACCCACAGAACAAAACTGATAAGTGCGGGGAATATAAACATAAACACCTGAGTGATAAGGGAGAACGGAAGTGAGCCGAGTAGAAGAAAATCAACAACAGATTATTAAATAAGATAATGAAACGTAGGAGAAAGCTGTTTAAGCTGAATGAATTAGTTAGCCCCATAGACATATATGCACATATTAAAACTAAATGTGATAGCCAAAAACGAATTTCATGTTTGAAATCAGGGCACTGACTTCCATTAAACTCACATATTTTCCTTTAGATCGCAGAATCAACGTTGACCAGTGTTATTAATGCAAACCACAGTGAACATTATGACCATGTAGGTGCACGAAGAGATAAGCATAAATCAAGAGTGAGAAATTAAGTCGTCATATTTTGCCTTCAAAATACTCAGGTTGCTGAAATATGCGGTTTTGGGCAATTCGAGTTCCCCACGCCACAAAATCAGCAGGTGCGTTAGATTGTCTTTTTTGCAGTTACTGGAACACTTAACCAAAGTCCATTACACGTGGTAGTAGTGAGTTCAGGTTTTTGCCTTTGCATCGGAAGTTCGTCATAAACTTGTCTTCCAGGAAAAGCGTGCATTCCTTCACCATTTCTTGTGAAACTTGTAACGTTGAATTTTTTTTTTTTTTTTTTTTTCGGCGGTGCATTTTGTAGATCATCCCAGTCCTTTGGCAGCTTCATCTCCTCCCCCCACCTGGTGTACAAGCCTGTAGACTATTATCGCATTTCAAGTAGGAAGGTCCCGTAATTGGGGAAGTCATGTAAATTGAGTCCAACTTTTATAGCGGTAAGAAATATCGTGGGATTTGTCGGTTTCTTCTTGGCTTGGTCTACCTCCCATCACAAGCAAAACATTAAACTTTCCAAATACAGTTTTGACTTTCAGTGGACTATTTAAACTATTAAATGAATTAGCAATTTACTGCCTTTCGTGACCATTTATACGTTAGAAACACTTCAATTTCCTACAGTGGCCGGAAGTTTGATTATTTTCATTACTTCGGTGAACCGTCTTCATTCTCTTCTTTCGTATATTTGTCGTTGTTTCCACTGCAGTATCTTCAAACCTATTTTACATGCACTACTATGTTGCTTGGTGACTCGATAAATTTCTCTCAAAACCGACAGAATACATTACTCAACTCAATATTGTAAAAAATCGCACGTGGACTTTCCCCCCCCGGACCATTAGTGACAAAAGATTCACTGAAATGTATTTCAATTTAAAGATAAACATTTATTTTGAATAATGACACCATGGTGTAAAAAGCATAGCTTCTGCATATTGCATTCAGTACATTTCTTGCCTTCTGTTCTACGTTATTGCAATGTTTAATTGCAGCGAATAAGAATATTGGTCATCATAAATGTGCGACGACTAATTTCGTTTCTCTGTAACCTCTTGACTTTGGTGGTAATTGGATTTGGAGAGGAAAATTTATTGCCGGACTGTTTGCGTCGCGCAAAGATGGAGCAACGTTGGCTAGAATCGCAACCTGGCATAATTGGGTGATGGTATAACCAGAAAGTATACTGGAAATTTAAACTATGGTGGTTGTCGATCCGGTTACTAACAGTAGGTACTTATTGTTATTTGCGTTTTTTATAGAAACATATAGGTCCGCTATTGGCGTTTGGAAAATGATTTCACAGTTTAAATCGGTAGCATTTATTGGCCACTAATCTTTAGGTTTGAATTAAAACGTATTTAAGAGATGAAATTTTTGTAAATTTATTCAAAAGTAGCAAGTTTCAAGCCAAGCTGTTAGCGTTTATTAATTGTGTGAAATACAATGTAGAAAACAAAAAGACTAGTGTCCAAATGTTAAATATTATACCGTGCGATCAGTGATAACTCCCGCGGTGCGGGGTGTTTCTATGAGCGAGCCCTCACTCGTTTGCCGCGCCGTAGAGGGGGTTTCAAGCCTGTTTGCTTACTTGATGTCGAAGTCGTAGCAAAGCTGTGTTGTGTTGTTCGTTTCTAAATTCGACAATATACAAAAATTGTATAAATACTCGTGTGTTTATAACGACACAGCATATTTTCATGTACGATTCATGTGTTAACTCAGTGGTGAAAGAATCATAAAAACACTTTTTTTTAGCATACAGTTGCTTACTTATGGGAATACCACAATAATCTTTATTTTCAGATAAGCCAGGGAGCGTGATCATACATTCAACAGAACTCTATCACTGATCACACTGGGAATAATTCCATGAGATCAATTCACAATGAGTTTCCATAAGTAGTAGGGATTTGTGGATCCCTAGGTCCCCCGATTTAACAGCCTGCGATTATCATCTCTGGGGTAAATTAATAAAATGCGGTGTACAAGACAAACACCCACACCATACAAGAACTCGAAATATATTAGTCATGAAATGGTTCGGATCTCAAAATGAACTATAGCGAGCGATGAATAATTTCCTAAAGAGATGCCAAAAATGTGTGGAGAATGAAGGCAAGCAGTTTCAACACCTCATTAGATAATACGATAACTAATGCGCCTCTTAAAATGCTTTGTGTATTTTTTTATTGTTGTTTTACCCTTCCGTTAATCACCGAGACCCTGCTTCGCTTGCCCATAGGTAAACATTCCGGGGGAAAACTAAACTGAACGCACGGTAGTGGAGCAACACATGGAATGGGAAAATACAAGTAATTCCGTAATTATTTACCAAGGGTTGCAACTCACCTTTGAGATTTTGTATAGGCAGCTTCGAATAGGGGCATGGTCTAAAGGTAAACGGAGGCAGTGTATCAGTGCCTCATTATTCCATTCCTCTCAAAGCGAATAGTGGATGTTATATTGATTAATTGTTTACAATATAGCAGCCATTTTGCAAAAAGACGCAAAGTAACCATGTTTTTAAGGGTAGAATAATCGAACGCCAGGAACAGACTGAATTTTAACAGCCCTGAATGCACCGGAGGCTGAGGGTAACCGGTCTTTATACCACCAGAAATAGCAGTGTATGTCCCGTCCAAATGAATGAATGAATGAATGAACGAACGAACGAACGAACGAACGAACGAACGGTGTTTAACGCCCGTTTTGCTACAGAGGCACCACAAGCGGTGAACACTGATAATACATGAAATGATATATTAGGAAAGGATTTATTTTTAAGGAAGAAATCATTCCAGGCCTAGGTTTAGGGCTCCTCCCCGGCATTTGCCATTTATGAGGACTGAAGAAAACCTGGAAAAAACCTGAGTCAGGGAGGACGGTCCTGGCGGGATTCGAATCCCAGACCTTCCACTCACGAGTCCACGCCTTAACGACCTCGGCTACCCGTGGCGGTCACATCTAGTACACAGGCGGGCTCGTTTACAGTAAGGTCTGCGCCCATGAAATGAATGAATGGAGGAATATGCTATTTTACAGAAGAGTCTAGATTCAGTTTATAAAATTGTTTTCATCATTCAGTCATCCGGGGAAAACTTAGAAGCATTCAATCCCAGGAACATCGAGGAAAGGGATTAATCTGGTGGTGCAAGACAGGCCTCATGCGTTCAGTCCCAGGAACATCGTGGAAAGGAAATAATGTGGTGGTGCAGGACAGGCCTCATGCGTTCAGTCCCAGGAACATCGAGGAAAACGATTAATCTGGTGGTGCAGGACAGACCTCGTGCGTTCAGTCCCAGGGGCATCGAGGAAAACGATTAATCTGGTGGTGCAGGACAGGTCTCATGCGTTCAGTCCCAGGAGCATCGAGGAAAACGATTAATCTGGTGGTGCAGGACAGACCTCGTGCGTTCAGTCCCAGGAACTTTGTGGGAAGGGACTAATCTGGTGGTGCAGGACAGGATTCATGCGTTCAGTCCCAGGATCATCGTGGAAAGGGACTAATCTGGTGGTACAGGACAGGCCTCATGCTGAACGGCATATGCAGCCGCGTTCTTTTGCTTACACAGATAAAGAGATGAGTTACTGCAACAACATAAATGCAGATGGTCTAGACAGTATGGACAATAATTCTTGTCGGTAAAAGGTCAATCTGATGAACTAATTTCCTCATTTTCTCATTTCTCCAATTATGGCTACATGCTTTTGTAATTCTGTAACCGTAAAATTAAATCGCCGTAGTCGATTCAGCTTGCGCACTATTTATTATCAAATAACAAGAGTTGTTCTTTGTTAATGTTGTAGCTGGTGGTGTTGAGGGAAGTAGTCGAACACCCGACCTTCTTGCTAGAGAGTAGTAAAATTGGATACTTTTTGCTTGAGGTTACTTAGAGCATTTTGCTAAAAATGTAACTCTTATAATCTTTTCCTGCTGTTATCGCACCCTTTCAAATGGGAACGATATCTCATTATTTTATCCATGAGTGGCCTACCATTCGGAACACATTTGCATGGTGTTCTTATGTTTTCCGCAGTAAATTGTGTTTTTCATAGCAGATTAGACTTCTGTTTCACTCTTTATTGCTGTTTTGTTTATTACCTTGGTGTCTATTACTCGGTCTCTCGAAAATTTATTTTCCAGACATTTTTCACTTTTTTTAGATGCCAACAGAACGCAAAAGAAAGTCAGGTAGTACCCGTAGAATTTGAAATGAAAATAGTTCGAAAATGGCAGCCAAAGTTAGCGCTAACGGAGCCTCATCTGTAATTTTTGGCATACCAAGAAAAAACTGTGGAAGAGCCTGTAGAACCGATTGGTAGTTTGGGCAGGGAAAATTGCGGAATATTATGTAGGTTGATACATTAAAAATATTCAGCAGTATGGTTTTCCTTTATCAAGTAAATGTTTATGGTATCGCCTATAACTTTGCTGAAGACCGTTACTTAAAAGATAAATTTAATATAGAAGAAGGGGAACAAAATAGAACATAATTAGCTGTTTCTATCCCCCTTTTTCCTTTTCAAAGATTTCTTTAACAAGGATTCGAGGGATAAGCCTCAAGAAAATATGTGATAGTACTATCTAATGACGTGAAATGGAATGGTGTGTTCGATAAACCATCTGCCATATTTATCATGGACGAAACAGGTCTACAGTTGAACAACGTCTAGAGCAGATGGTCGCTGAGAAGGGGTTCAAAGTCAATAATAGTTTATCCAGAGAAAAATGACATAATTATAAATGACTCTTGCTACAATGACTTCCTACAGCTATTAACATTTAAGGCAGAATAAAGTAAAAACGTGGAATATATGCATGTCTGAAAAGTTAGTTTTTAAAAATATTCGACTGCCTGAGTTAACACCTAGTTCCTCGAAGTCAGAAGACAATGTCCTACTGATAATTAATAGTGCAACTAGTATATATGATAGAATTAGCAGAGGCAAATTACTAATCTTTGATTAGTCTCTCTAGTCAAAGCTCCCACTATCTTCAACCGTTGGACTGGGATGTTATTTTAAGCCTTTGAAAAGCCATTTCTATAATGCCGCATTCAGATAGCTAAAGAACCAATCTGTTTGCAGAATAACAATGTAGTAGTTTGAAGAATTGCCCAATGAACTTTCGTCAGGGGAAATCAGTCACACCAGAAAATGCAATTTCCGGATTCAATGCTGATGCTATTCTTGGTTACATGAACTTTCGTCAGGGGAAATCAGTCACACCAGAAAATGCAATTTTCGGATTCAATGCTGATGCTATTCTTGGATACAAATGAACCTTCAGTTACCGAAAGGACGCTTGATGATCGACGTGAATGAAAACAATCAAAACACTTCATTTCAGCTGGTCCAGGATAATTTGAGCAACAATCAACCACTTCTTTGATCAGCGTGAAACTGCTACAAAAAGTATGCAGGCTAATTCACATTTACCAACATATCTGCAAGGTAAAGACCAAAACGTAACTTCACCCTGAGAACTGTAATGGAAGATGCTAAAGGCCAGTAATAGGCCAAATCCCAACACTAAGGGCTTTTGGAAGGAGAACATTGAAAAAATAATCTGCTCCAGCCAGTATTTCCATCTCAAATGAGAGATTGACGATGAGTTCGGCAATGAATCCTTTGTAAATTGTTGGTTGCGGTGAAGAAAATGGTTTGGGTTCAGTGTTAACGGTGGTTTCTCGAAGCATACATGCACTACATTCACTGAATTTGTACATGCGGGGATTTAAAGTTTTAGTTTTGGGTGTTTTCTTAAAACATTATTTCTGAATGTTCATAACTTCTCTGTTAACACAAATTATTTTAGCCTAATAAATTCTTTGAAAAACTTGAGTTTGTAATTCATTGCGTGTGCAAAATTACAATGAACATTTATGATTAGTATAACAAATTACCAATTACACTTTGTAACTTTTAAACTAGTCAGGCTAACTATCCCCGTATCCCCTGGCTGTTTTCCTCTTGCCCATAGAAAAAATGGCCGACGCATAGTTGTTTAGGGTGCAAGGGTTTTTCATTCGGATTGACTATTTTCATCACAAAATCATGTTTAACAATAAAGAATTAACTTCAAGGGCCCCCATTTATCTAATTTATTTCACACACACTTTTTCTTTGAAAATCCTTCATTTCCAACAGCATTATATATATATATATATATATATATATATATATATATATATATATATACATACTGGCCATATCACCGAATCACCTTATCAATAGATACAAATGGTTCATCCGGCGCCTATGTTTACAACAGTTAATTGTATATCGGAGTACCATCCATGTTGAGCCATAAAATAGTCTCCCCGACAGAAAATACAAGCAAGTAGATAATGTTTAATTACTATTACGTTATTATGACAATATTTGTTTTACTAATGATTTTTCTGTAAGAAGGGGTACTGAAAGTGGCATACGTTCCATTTCAGTGCGCTTTTAGACATGTTGCAGCACATTGATACTGCTAGTAATGTGACAGTTAGTGTTCATGATCTTATCTGTATACGTTTACCTAAATTTTTCGGATTATTTGCACATGCTTTTCCCTTGCTTCAGAGATAAAAGCTAAGGAAACCTCGATGGCCCCATTTCATTTTTTGAAAGAAGTTCACAAGCCCGTGACATTTGAAGAGTGCAACTTATGATACGTTACCCATCTTGTTGTAATGAGTAGTACATTTGTCGTTCCGATGGTAGTTGGCCGTGTCCCGACACACTTGAATTGTTCACTGGTAGTTGGGCTCAATGCCCGTGTTTCTAAAACTCTGCATCGTGTCTTCATACGAGCAAATCAAGTGAAGATTTTCAGGAGCCGAATATCATTCAGTGAATTCATGTAGCCCGGAGAGATGAACTCATAAAGTACCATAAAGCACGGCAATGTGTAAGATATCCAACAGCGTACAGTTGCTGCGTACGTGTTAAAGAGAGAGAAGGGGAGAGGAGTCGCAAAGCAGGACGACATGTGAAGGCGGGGTTATGCTGAAGGTTGTAACCAGTGATGTTTCTTCTTCGCTCCCCTGCGTTGCCACTCTTGTTTTATTTCTAGTGAAAAGGTTCAATGTATTAATTACGCTCGAATTAGTTACTTAGAATATAAAAAATGCCTAAAAGTGCACAATGTTCTGTCATGACTGTACAAGTCCCATGTTTATTTGACGTATATAACGTGAGGAAGTGCAACTTAGACATTTACATGGTTACGGTGTGTCAGCACTATTAAAAATAAACAAAGAACCTCTTTCAAGCCCCATTCCAAGTATCAACAGTAAATTGTTCTAGGAAATGCTGTCCCGTATCAAATCACTTATGTTAGGTATGGTTATAGGCTTACCATCTGGGCGATATAGGTAGGCAGTTTTCAGTTCTATAGGTCCTGAAATATAGCTCAGTTTGGTTTAAACTAGTGCTCAGTATTAATATTATTAATAGTGTAGGTCTACTTTATTATAATATTATATTCGGTTACTGTGTATTTCTGTCCGAGTGTGTGGAAAAAATGTCATTTCATGTTCCTGGCCTAAATGGTTCCTCAATTCATAAACACGACGTGTGATATAGCCAGATTATTATTATTATTATTATTATTATTATTATTATTATTATTATTATTATTTTGTTTAATGCCCATTCTTTACTACTGAGGCACCACAAGCGGTGGGCACTGATGATACATGGGATTAAATGATAAATTGGGAAAGGATATTTTTAAGGGAAGGAAACGTTCCAGACATAAGTTTAGGGTACTTCCCCGGCATTTGCCATTTATGAGGATTGAGGAAAACCTGGAAAAAAAACCTCAGTCAGGGAGGAACGGTCGCGGTGGGATTCGAACCTCAAGCCTCCCGCTCGCGAGTTCGCGCCTTAACGACCTCGGCCACCTTGGCGGTGAGTAGGAAAGTGACGTACAATGTGTTTTCCTGAAAAGAAATTTAATTTTCCGAGTACAGAGCAACTTTAGATTTTTTTTTTTTTTTTATGGTAGTTCAGGCTTCCGGAATAGGCAGAGTGCATACACTTTAAAGAATATGTTCTGAAACTAATTCTGCTGTTGAACAAGGAGTTGCCCTAGTATTTAAGTCTCTGGGAAAAGCACGAAATTTATAGCGAGTTACAGGGCTAGATTGCTTTCGGAAAGAAGTTTTACTCAGGACAGTTTTGAGGCATTATGACGAAGGGCAGTATCCAGCAAAAAGGAAGTGAGAAAAAAATTAATTACTAAGGCTCGGTGAGATCTGTGTATAATATAAATGATATCTATTGAATTCAAATGAGGAAAACAAACGATGGTAGGAAGTTTCTTATGGAAAGGAAGGGGGGGGGGGTAATGTAGCGACCCGCGTCAAATATTTCAAAAAAATGCATCAACTTAATAGCTGCAAAGGACACTGGACCTTCAGTGTATTTATACGAAATATTGGTCAGTCAGAACCATTCTAGGAAATATATTTGACAAGATTCTAGGGATAATTACAGTATGAAAGTTCCTCGGGATAATTACAGTATGTCATCCGGGGTCAAAAGTGGCGGTTTCATATTAGAGAGCAAATGAATAGTTCATTCACGTCGTCAAATACTTCCGTCAGACTACTATACCGATATGAACACGTAATCATTAAAAAGACTGGTTCACCAATAAATTATTGTGCTGCTTAGAAGGAATCAACAACAATAATAATAATAATAATAATAATAATAATAATAATAATAATAATAATAGACAAGGCCAGTTATTCCATTATTTAATAAAATTCCAAACAGCAGCACCAAGAAACGGATATGCTACATTGGTTAGAAAAAAACAATGTTAAAACACGTCCGACCAACACCATCCCTGAGTTACTACAACTGATCACACCATTTAAAGCTGAAGATAACAATATGATTTGGACAGGATAGCTAATGAAATGAGAAATGCTGTGATTAGGCTTCCCTTACTACTGTCAATGTAAGTCTGTAGAATTGATATGGTAAAAGTTAAGGCAGAGGTCGCCGACCGAAATACAACTTTAAAACTAGCAGACGTAGAAAAAAATTATGCACAAGGCAATACACAATGTGAAAAGAAGGACTGGGTGACACGAGTGACGGGAGATTCAGGAGGTTCATTATAAAGAAATTAGCTAGGGACGATGTTATACAATCAGTTACAATAAACTTGAAAGACGAAAGTGACGATTCCAAATTAAGTTTTATTGATAGTAAAGACGAAGAGGACACCCCTGAACTTTGGCTGCTCCTTTGCCCTAAAGTAATACAGCATCAATAGGTAATGATATTATGTAAAATAAAATAACTTATGCAGGGACGTACATTCCCCCTGTAAACGCCCACCTAACTTGGCAACAGCGCTCTGTGCATGCATAGGTCTCTTCCATATGCCATCGTGTTTTGCGACGAGTAGGTTCTTGTATTTGCTGGGCACGTGTTATTCAGTGTCTATACCTTGTTCATGACGCAACTCTCACTGACTTCTGTCTGCTGATTATTATCACTGACGACTTCGAGTGTGCGGGCTGATGGCAGTCTCGGCTTCTTGAGATGTACGAAATAGTTGAGTAGTTCGGCGTCATTTTCATACCAGATTCTGAATGCAACCGGTAGTTTTTCTTCTGCCTCATACTTGTAAGTGAAGGTCGCTTGCGTTTTGTTTTAATAATCGATCCTCTTCTTACATAGCCTTTCACAACCGCTGTTCATTCTTGTACAAACGTTTATTCTGATACAAATTGTAGAAGCGAACTGACCTGCAATGAACAGTAACAGTATGAGCCCAACAATGAGTTGTTTATTGCAATGAGTAGTTTATTGCATTTACAACGAGTAAAATGGAGCTCAACAACAATGAATATTTCACCCGGTAGAGTGGAGCCGGTGTAATTTTTCGCGGCCCATTCTGTATATTGCCATGAACAAAATATGTTCGTTAAAACTTTTACTGGTGCGCTTCTGATATATTTGGCATTAATTTTTCCGAGTGGTTATTTCATATGACATCTTAAAAATTACGTCCATTTTTCAGTTTCTGTCCAGTTCTATAGCTGTATACATAGCGAATGCATTGAGTGCATGTTTATCCATTTGGTCTTTCCCACTCAACCATATTCTTGCTGCTCTGAAGATTTAATCGGACAGGGTGGGATATAAGCGCACTTATTACTTTTCATGTCCCGGCAATCCATGTTAAATACTTTAATACTTGAACATATTAAGTGCATATTTTCAACTCATCACACTATCTCTAAGTTAACTAGCTGATCTCTTGATTCATCATCCTTTGCGTACCAACATGCTGAGGATCTTTCATCACAGCAAGCTGTTTGGAACACGTGTCACTCATTGTCTCTGTTTTGAACTGTAGTTGTTATCATTGGGATAACATTCTTAATGCGGTGAATGTGAATATACAATATGTGAATACTACGACCACCATCACCGCCACCGCCACCACTTACATTTGAGTGGGGCTCAAGCAATGTACTTTTTATATCTTCACAAATGAAGTAAAATAACCATAAACAAACATGGTGAAATCATACTTGCCGTTCAGGATTTTTTGGGAAACTAAACACTTTGGTTTCTTTTTGGGCACAGTTGGCGTCGCAGTCCACCACGGCGCACAAGTATAATTCAATAAATAATGATCACATAATGATACGTGCTGAAGTCTGTTGCATTCATGCACGTGTTGGCGTCTGCGATTCCCAATACATTACGTAACCACGCACATTTCTTTGCAGTTGAAAAATTAACTGAGTATGTTTATGTTAGGCGAGCAGCATGTCGTAAGATTTAAAATTTTCACTGTAGCGCGCTCGTCGTAATTGAGAGACATCTGTGGAGTGATCAAACAACTGTGCCGAGTTCGCAGCGCCAAATTGTGCACATTTCTTAGCGGCAACTCTGGCGTGCAATGAGGGTCCAAGGACGTTTATCCATTTGCAATAGTCTGTTTCCAAACTTGCCCTTGTGACTTGGCGTTATAAGCTGGCACAGCTGCTGAAAAGGTCTTGCTGCTGAAGGAAGGAATCTCTTGAAGCTAGTCTGCATTATTAGGCGGGTAAAATATCGTAACGGTAGGAAATGTGCTCTTATTCCAATTCGCAAATAATTCATATATACACACACTAACCTAATCAGTGGCTAACCTCGGGCAAATCTTAGAAACCGGTGAACCCAGTGGTTTAGCGAGTAAATCATTGTAATTGTGGTAAACTGCTCTAATTCCAATTCGCAATAATTCAGCGAGTAAATAATAGTAATTGTGGCTAATCTCCTTTAACTCCGGCAGGATAAAAAAAAAAAGCATGAGGTGGTATTATGTCAACCCATTATTCTATCATCACAAGTGTAGCACAATGCTCTAAGCGCCTGCGCAATTGTGCTGTTAATTTTGAAGCATTAGTATCTAGCAAATGGCTGTTTCACTACCTTCGGGGATAAAAATCCTAAGTATAACTTCATTCGGAAGGGAAGTAAAGCCGTGGGTCCCATGTCGTACATTTACGGCACGAAAAAGAACCTCAGGCCTGAAAGAGAGGCCTCTGAGCAAAATTTGTTGGCCGTTTCATGCCCTGAATTGAATGGGAGGCTAATGACATGAGATGTAAAAGAGCGTCCGTAAATAAACCAATTCAACAAACAACACTACCTTCGGCTCTCTCCGTCCGCGCTTGGGCACGGAGAATAGCAGCAAAAGATTCCTCCAGCAGCTCGCCAGATTGCATAGTGCTGCATTCGATTCAGCTTGTAACGTCGAGTGCCCTTGTGTTATTTCGGTAAGCTGTAGTCGGTGAGAGACTTATGACATATCGTTTTCAATTGGACGGTAGGTATTTCTTTTATAAAACGGTTCACTGCAGCCCGGAAGCGCGCGCGTTCGTTGGTAGTTCGGTCCAAGGCTAAGTGCGTAAGGCAAGTTAAGTGTGTATTGCGAACTGTTCATAATGCAACTTTCAAAATCTGGTACCAGTGGTACACGCACTAAGGGTAGGTTATTTCACTCCTAGGCAGAAATATTATTTTTAAAGTGCACACTTTCTGTGAGGAATTGTCATGTGATTAGGTGATTAATGAAGTTAACTGGCATGTAAATATGTGTAAAATTAACAAGACATGTATTTAAATTATAATTTAATTGTATATTGCATGCATTTAACTATATTAACTTGTTTCTTTTTTAAGCATTTTGCTGTAAATAATCGCTGTATTTTCATTATTCTTCACTCCACCAGGTGTAAGCCCCAATAGCAGTTAATAAAAACCGAGAGTGCCAAAAAATGTATACACACTTTCAAGTAGATATCTATTAATATATTTAAAAGTTGGGCCGATAAACAACAGTAATGTGTAGTATGATATTCTGTAAACAGATGTGACTCACATACATTATGATAGCGTCGTGACAGGTAAATCAGCAATGAACAAATGAAGCCAAGATTATCGTATAAAGTTCTGTAAACAGATGTGACTCACATTACGTTATGCTAGTAGCATTGCAACAGCCAAGATTATCGTTTGAACAGTGGAAAGCAATTTTGAAGTGGTATTGGAAAACCGAGAATGTTGAAGTTCAAAGGCAATACCGCGAAGAGGTTTCCACCGCGTTCTCCGGATCTAACTCCGTTGGACTTCTACCTATGGGGAACTCTTAAGGATGTTATATACAGTAGAAAACCAATTACATTGGCAGCACTTCGGGAAGAAATTGAAACGCATATGCTGCAATCTCTAAGTACACTTTCGCAAACGTTGCTCAATCAGTAGTTCAACGTACTCAGAAGTGTATCGACGCCGATGGTGGGCATTTTGAGTAATTGTTGTAATTGTTGTAACTGATTAGTGCTCATCATTTTCTGTGTGTGTGTATTCACTATTGTTATGTTAACACAGTATTTTCTTTGCTTGAAGTGTAAGTACATTTTTGGCACCCTCTGTATGGTTAGAAAATGTTTATTTTCCTCCTTTTTTTTTTTTTTTATTGGTAGGTGTAAATGTCTGAGGTATTCATCTGCAGCTAACGTTTTCATTTCTAATTCTTTTGTTAAATATTATATTAAGATATCAGATGGACAATATTATCATATTCTCAGAATGTTTTACTACATATTAGCCCATGAAAACATCTCAATGTGCAAAGTATTGTCCCGAAGTTGTTGGCATTTGTAAATATTAAGGTATTTAATAATGCGCTCTCCTTGACATGCACCATTTTTCAACAGTTGCTGTGTTGTATGCGGCTTTTAAATATTTTAGGCATTCTTGTATACCATGAAATAATATGCGTCTCGGATGGAGCATTGTGCCAATCAGAATTTCCAAACACTCAGTTCATCTGTGTTCTTATAGTATAAGAAAGCTTTGACATTCGTACCGCCCGATCGTCTCTAATATAAGCACCGGAAATTCCTCTCTCCTTCATTCTCTCTAAGGGCTTCATGAGCTTACTCGGCACCAGAGGTGGTTCCAGGAAGCGGCAACGTTAAATTTGTATTAAATACGCATCTGAGTTGGTGGGACTGATGGGGTTAATAGAGTCATATGTAAATGTACTTTGAGAATAAAATGTTACTTTGATCATGGATAAAAAATAAATTTCAGCTCCAGGACTTCTTGTAAACAAAGGTTTTAAAATGACGACAAGATATTTGAACAATTTTAACTACTGTTAAGTTTCATATATTACTGGAAAGTATAAACTCACAATGTAGACACCGCCACGGGTGGCCGTGGTCGTTCAGGTGCAGACACGTAAGCGGGAGGTCTGGGGTTGAAATCCCGCCTTGACTGAGGTTTTTTTGCAGGTTTTCCGCAGTGCTCATAAATTGCAAATGCCGGGGAGGTACCCTAAACTTAGGCCTGGAATGATTCCTTCCCTAAAATAAATCCTTTCCCAGTATATAATTTGATCTCGTGTATCATCAGTGTCCATCGCTTGTGGCGTCTCTGTAGCAAAAAGGGCGTTAAACACCATGCATTCATGCAATCTAGATAAATTCATTTCGCTGTTAGAACTTCGTTAAAAAAGTATCAAGGTCGGTAAAGAGATATTGCAAAATATTTTTTGAATGAAATATACTAGACTTTTTTCCCTTTTGTTAGGAATTCAGCGTTTTACAAAATGGTTCGATATTAAAATCTTTAAGCTTTAATAAGCGTATAGTGGGACAACTTGCAAAAAATTATGCGCAGAAACCACGCGCAGCCCACTAGGTTGAGCAGTGAGTGGGACTGCAATTGGCTGCAGTAAAAATGCTAAGAAGCGATGTTAAGTGAATCTGTAATATATTCTCAGCTTTGCTATTAAAATGACGCATCTTTACATTACTAAACCCGCTATCTTAATATCATGTGCAACAAATAAGAGACCGATGTTTTGTACCTAAAATGTTAGAAATATGCAAGCATATATGGCCTGATTAATTTGCATAAAAATTGGATGGTGCGATAAAATGAAAATGATAACGGAAACGATAAATTCATAGCAATTGGCAGCTGGGATTGTTTGCAATTCCTTAAATTTTCTTGCCGGATTCATGAGCTAAATAACCACTGTAAATAGTCATACTGATATTAAGCAAAAATAGTTGTCATATTTGGCGATAGGAATATGAATCACAGATGGGTACGTAATATTGAACTGTCCGTGGGAAACGATATAACTGCAGAAACTAAAATTTCAGGAAATATTGCACTTGTATTATTAACGTTTTTATTTTTTAAAGCTTACATGATATTTAAAATTGTCATTATTCATTATTATGTGAAGATATGAGGCTTGGTTAGTGCCCAAAGCATAATATGAAATGCAATTCTTAAATCTGGAAAAGATAATAAATGTTATGCAGTTCTTCTTCAGAAAAATAAAGTACCAGGAGTCAGCATGCATTACAAGATTCACGTAAACGCGGTATATATTTTTGCAGAACTGTCTTGCTTGCCTAAGTTGAAAGCCTGCCATATCAATTATTGATTTCTAGTGCGCACTGATGTTTCGTGAAAGAAACTGTGAATGTACGAGCGAATTTCTTCCAACTAGCTTTAGTTGCAAATAATGCCAATTTCCATTGCTGCCACAAGCCAACATTTATTACAGAGAATTAAGATCTGTTCCAGTCTTTTTGTTACATTTTTTTTCAACATATAGAATTACTTTACGGTTGAAAATAGCATCGTAAGATGTTCTTCTCTGTTTGCCCTCCATTTCGTGATTACCTACTATTTAAACGCTCTATGCAATCATAGGACAACAATAAATTTAACGAAGTCGAGAATTGCAGCAATGCATTATGACGTAATGAACGATAAATTCGAATGAAGCGAACTACATAACGGATACCACTCGAATCTAATACACCATTGATCTAATGTATTACAGTTAGTTCTTCAACGGTTACGTGTTTTCTAATATTGTTTAAGAGGAATCCGTTTCTTTACTAATCTTCTAATTGTTAATCGCCCTGAATTTTCTTATGATGAAAGTTGCGCTGTGCTCAAATTGCAGCACTACAATGCTGAATCCAAAAATACGTTATAGTTTTTATACTTATGCTTAAACATGATAATCGTTACTTCTACAAACAGGTTTCCATATACCAAGAAATAGGCATCTTACGTAAGCGATAAGGTTGGCAAAAATTACTTTAGAAATATATCGCTGATGATCTATTATTTTTGTTGCGCTCTTTCGATTGTCATTGTCAATTTAGTTATCAGTACCTGCTCCTGTTCCCTGCAATTGCTTTAAAATAAATTGCAAATTAACACACAGCAATGCATTTTAATTGCATCTTTGGTGAGAACACGATGAAATACACCGCCAAGGGTGACCGAGGTCGTTAAGGCGCGGACTGGTGAGCCGGAAGCCTGGGATTCGAATCCCGCCAGGACCGTCCTCCTTGACTGAGGTTTTTCCAGCTTTTCCTCAGTTCTCATAAATGGCAAATGTCGGTGAAGAAACCTAAACTTAGGCCTGGAACGGTTCCTTCCTTAAAAATATCGTTAACCAATTTATTATTTCATCTCGTGTATCATCAGTGTCCATGCCTGTAGTGCCTCAGGGAAGAAGAAGAAGAAGAAGAAATGTGTGTGTGTGTGTGTGTGTGTGTGGTTTTTTTTTCTCCTTCAACCGCCTACACCTTAAGTGATACGGAATTTGAGCAACAGACATGTTTATGGACCTCATCACAAAGCGGTTGGCTAGGAACTGTTAAAGGTACATATCATTGATCAAAGTCGTGTCCAGGTAAAGTCCTCCACAGAGAGATTCTTTGGAGGTGGAGATTATATGTAACATTGCATTCATATGCATTTTAGCAGAAGAGTTAAACTCATGCTTTATGCCACAGCTTACCATTACAGTATTAATTTTTGGGAAAAATCCTCACAAAACTCCATGATATTTTCTTTATTGCAGTTTTTACAGTTTACAAAAGTATTCAGAACATTGCAAACACACACATTCAACACTAAGTACTAAATAAACGATAATTTCGTGGTTTATTATCTGTTCAAAAATATTCGAATTATAAAAATCTGCGCCAAAGAAGTGTTGTAGCAAAAAGCTGCTGGTAGTGCTGATCTTAACAGATGACAATTGTTATAGTATTTTGGGATTATTGGGCTACCATGAGCAGCGAATTAACGTTAAATGTTGCATAAAACTTCGTAAATCCCAAATACCAAATAAATACCAAGACTCTTGAAATGATGAAAGGAGATTATGGAGATAATTTGTTTAAGTCGTACACTCATTGGCGTATGTGCGGTCTCAAAGTGGTCGGGAGTTTGTAGTTGATGACCCGCGTCCCGCACGTCCAGCAACTGACGAGAGGCTCTTGCGGCCAGAATGAATAAAATAATTCGTGAAAATCGACGCTTGACGTTTCGAGAAACTGCCGAAGATTGCAATATTTCTGTGGAATCGTGTCGTGAAACGCTGACACTTGGTATTTATTGTGTCACATTAACGTTTGCCCCTTGGCTGTTGACAAAAGAACAGAAGACAACCGCGTCGCGATCTGTTTTTTAGCTTTTGGACATTAATGAGGATGCAACTTTTATGAATAGAATAATTGTTGATGATGAAGCATAAGTCTGTGGTTGCGACGTTGAGACGAAAGTCCAATTATCATAATGATAGAAACATTTTCACCAACACCCAAAAAGCTCATCAGGTCAAAAGTCAAAGTACTTTTAAGCGGTTTTTCGATATTACGGGTGTTATTCATTACGAAGGTCAAACTGTGAATTCTTGGTATTACCAACACGTCCTCAGACATTTCCGAGAGAATATGAGAAAGAACGGGCCTAACTGTGTAGGGACAATTCATTGACCCTGCAACACGTCAAGGGACCACTGTAGTTTAATTTGGCCAAAAAAGTGTCCATTTTGAGATCTTTGCTGTTTATTACATTTTGAACATTCTAGTTTCAGAATATATAAATATTTTGTTTGTGTCTTGCCTCTGAAGATATTAAAAGTAAGTTTAAATGACATGCTGCACTTGGGTTACGCCCCCTTCTCCTGCCTGATTTCGTTGCCTGGCCGCGTGTAATTTTAATAGATCAGTGAATTTACATGGAATGAGATACATAAAATACTTGCGAGATGGCGATAGCAAGGCGTAATTGGTTCTAAGCCATATAGTGACGATCAGAATGCATAGGACACGAGAAACGAATAGGAATAGGAAAAGCGGAAGATGGGAAACCAATTTCTGGAAAAGGAAGGCCCACATATAAGGAAACTAATAATTTGCAAACATATGGTATGGCTATAAAGAACAACACTAATAGCATAAAATGAAGCAGGGGATATGGGATGTATTTTTTCACAAGGCACAAATCCAAGCCATGGTTTATTTCAAAAAGGAGAACAGTCATGGTGTAAATATATCCGCTCAGTAACAGGCGAAGCATATCATCACAACCATTCATTACCCTATGCAGTGTGAAATAACAAAGCCAATCTTCAGGAGTCTTAACAGATGCGAGCCTACTGGCAAAGTGTTTACATGGACGAACTAAAAATCCCAAATGAAAGCTTCAATAGTGTTGTGTGGACTATAATACATACAACTGTTTTTATAGGGTCAGGTGAAATAACTCGGCTATTTCTTTTAATGGGGCTGATATAGGGAAAAGTAAGCTATTTGAACAGTTGGGCATTCAGTCATGGCAAAATATGCTGAAAAGGTGTATCGCAATGGACAGGATTCACCTAAAAGCAGTTTTAGAAATGGAGACACCTTTATAAAAGATCAAGGTAAACTAAGGGGAATGCTAAGAGAAGCAGAAAAGAAATATAGGTTGATGCGGACCCCGAGTATGGCCCAGGAATTGGTGCAAAAGTTTAAATTTAAGT
Source organism: Metallyticus violacea (assembly GCA_030762175.1). Taxonomy (NCBI): domain Eukaryota; kingdom Metazoa; phylum Arthropoda; class Insecta; order Mantodea; family Metallyticidae; genus Metallyticus; species Metallyticus violacea. The sequence goes on from CM060830.1 coordinate 74,169,986, forward strand.
TTTTTCAAAATGACATGTTATACAAAATAACACTTTTAAATCACAAACATAAAGGTAAAAATGAATTTCATACACCAAAGTGTTAAAAATAATTTGTCAGGATTGAAACTTTTCCTATGAACATAATTTTTATCCTACCATTATTAAAACTATCAGTATAAGTAATACGCTTCTTTGTCTCTGCCAAATTTCATCTCTATAGCTCTAATAGTTTTTGAGAAAAAAGTTCATAAGTTTGTCAGATTTAACTTGGGGGGTATAAGCACCACGGTCTGTCCTTAACACATCAGTGCATTCATTATTGTTGTTCAGGAATTTTACGCGAAAAACATTTTCCCCTTTTTTCGATACTCTCCTTACTTATCATCTGTGTACTTTATTTATTTTACTTCTGTGTACTTTATTTATTTTACTTCCAAAGCTAAAATCCATGACGAAAGAGCGAATATTTGAGGAGAAGAAACTAAATTCTCATATTAAACTTCGAGCAATCTCGAAAAAGAGGAATCAGGCCTAATTTCAGCAACTCAAACGCCTTGGGGAAGGTGTACCGAAATCAAATAAATGAAAAAGAAAAGTTTGGTTATTTTTTGAAGACTTGGTATGTCATATTCGTCTTTATCACATTGGTATTTACACGAAATCATTATTTGTGAAGAATTTTCTTCTGGAACTAGTTACTGCAAGAATTTTCGGATGTCACATCGAAGCTCAAGCTTACATATTACTTTCACCAACATTAATACTTGCTTATATTTATTTTCACTCAAACAGAGAAGGTGCACTTTCTGTAAAATGTAAATCCAACTGCGCCTTATTTCCCCAGGCGCACAAATGCCGCGAAAGTTGTAATAAAATTCAATATTTATAATCAAATACTGAAATGGCAATGATCTTGAAGAAATTTAAGCAATATTACCAGCCTCTAGAAACAAATAAACAAAATTTACAAGCAGTATGTTATAAAATGGGCTATGGAGCATTAAATTGTGTAAAAAAAGAATGATTTTATCCTCCATTGTGTTTTACCTCTCCTGAAGTAAGCAATTCCATAAATGGTTTTGCAGTTTTAGTACATAATGCCGCGTAGGTCATTTACTTCACACCATGTGATTTGCCGCTAGAGGCATTGAAAGATGAACTTTTTGCTCCGAAACCACGTGATTTTAATAATTTGCTGCAGTTGATAGAACATTCGCTTTAAGAATTTGAATATCAATAATAAATTATTTTCTGTCATTTGTGATTTGGTGCCCAAGCGATGTTAATTGTGTATCTTCATTTCAAACAATGTATAGAAATGTATATTAAAAGAAAAGATATTGTAGGGAACTATTTTTGAAAGGCTTTAGAGATGGTGGTACTGTATGTATACTTGTACTAAGCCTGCCGTGTTATCATATGTGTAGAAAAAATAGAATGATTCTCGTATTTTGTTAATATGTTTTGCTTTCAGTGCAGGATGGAAAACTATAATTAAAGTTTATGTACATTTGTCGATATATTGATTACGGTTTTCTTTGTTTCAGGTAGGTGCAATAAAAGCCAAGGAGGAAGTTGATGCTGCCCACAAATTTCATAATACAAAACACGTTTTGAGAATTTTCCGTCCGTCCGTGCCAACCGCAATCAAATGGGAGGTGGTTATAGTTACCATTCCGCAGGTCTCTCATATTTGTTTTCATTATAGTTCTTACCAGTATTTTTGGCATTGTTTTTGAGAAGTAAATGCAGGTACTGATGAGTGCGTATTTGTATAGTAATTACGGATATAAATCTAGAGAGGCCATATTTTTACTTATATAAATACTCTAGAATCACAAGTTTGGAACAATAAGCCTATGAAACAAACAATGACCTATCTGGTTATTCTGTATTTTAATGAATTTAGATTTCAACATAAGCATTAAAAAAAATCCTTAATAGCATAATGTTTTTTCCCTTTGACTCACATTACATCCTTTTGGTAACACAAACTTAACGTTCCCGAACAGCTGTGCATGAAAAGTATTCAATTTATCTTTTTACAAAACAGACCAGAGTTACACATTGGGAGTGATATGAGAGACTAAATCAATCTTCTAAGGACGCGCCAGCAAAAGCTCATAAAGCAATTCCGTAACTAATTGTAAAGTATAATGATGTAGTGATTAATCTAGTGAAACAAATAAATGCCCAAGGGATAGATTTGCGATGCTCTGATTTAAAAAAAATATGTGATTAAAAGTTGATTAATACAAGAGAGACAAACTTGTGGAAGAAAAAATCCAGACGTAATCTGTTGGTTTAAAACACATGGAATATCGCTCGAAGGCGTACCCTAAAGTATGACTTTTATTTTGGCTGGTATGATAATCATACCAGCCAAAATAAAACATCCTGTCTGTGGGTATGAGAAATGGGAGACGTTCTTAGCATATGTTGGAAATATCCTCTGGCACCCAAACATAGTTGAACACTGCACTCCATATTCCCGAAGGAGCCAGCCAGATACTGCGGGACACGGCCTTAATCTTAAGTGGATTGTGAATCCTCCAACGCATATGAGCTGTTGTTACAACGCCGTTAGGAATCCTCCGGCGCACACGAGTTATTACATACGCCGTTAGGAACCCCCCAGCACACATGAGTTGTTACATACGCCGTTAGGAACCCCCCAGCACACATGAGTTGTTACATACGCCGTTAGGAACCCCCCAGCACACATGAGTTATTACATACGCCGTTAGGAACCCCCCAGCACACATGAGTTATTACATACGCCGTTAGGAACCCCCCAGCACACATGAGTTGTTACATACGCCGTTAGAAATCCTCCAGCGCACACGAGTTGTTACATACGCCGTTAGGAATCCTCCGGCGCACATGAGTTGTTACATACGCCGTTAGGAATCCTCCGGCGCACATGAGTTGTTACACACGCCGTTAGGATCGTCCTACAGGAGACAGTCTGGCAGTATCAAACCTTGAACGCCATAGTCCTCGTGATATATCTGTACAGAAAGAATAATTTAATCCTTGCCATTGACAAGGGTTGATGCACCTTTCCTTGATGCTGGTAAAAGCAGCAGCTTAGTTGCTTGTCATGACAACAACGTCCCCGAGCTTTTGTATGCCACATTTTGACAAAGACAACCGTAAAACCTCATGTGGTAATTCTTCAGGAATCCTGAAATCTAATTAGTCTTTACAAGAAACACACGCCTCTCCACAGAATACATATATTATTGCCTCGACGGGACTACTTGGGTCTAATGACTCCACGTACAAGCAACTCGGTGCGGCAGCACTACCGCTTTCTCCACCACCGTTAATATTGTGGCTTTGCTGAATTTATTTTCGCATTTTCTTTTCCTTGGATTACAGAAAATAGTCTTAATATCAATGCATTCATCCAAATTTCACTAAAAGTAGATAGAGAACAGCTGAGCTACCATGGGACATGCTATATAAGCAAGTAGAAAGCAGATGTTTTAAGTTCGGTGTGTAAATATTTTGAAGCGCAAAGCGAAAAGCACAGATGCATTATGTATAATGCGTCCTTATACATATTTCATTGTTACTTGGTCATAGTAAAGCTTTATACAATTTGTATAAACAACAGTTTTATTTCATTTCACGTCTTTATTTCATTGAAATTATATTTATTTACCAGCTAGTTATATAAAATTATTTTGCTTAAAACCTGCTCATTTGTTACATATCTGGTTATTTTCGTATTTCCCACAAAATAACTCTGCTGTAAATTTAAAATTTAATGTTTAAAAACTGAAGTCCCAAATATTGTCTGCATGACTTATTGTTTTATTTATTTATATACCGGGGACTGCTGGTGTTTTAACTGCATTTATTGTTGCTTATTCTTTCTGTGCTTCATAACGGTGCATCCAATGCTATCTGTTACAATTCGATAAAGATAGTCATCCAAGTACTGCCGCGCACGCTTTGATCACAAACAGTTCCTTGGGACTCACTTTCCTATACCCGTTCGTCTTGGATATTATTACACGCAGCGATTCATGCTGTGTTGAATTCTACAGCAATTCCATCAATTTAAGTTAACTCGTTCGTCTGTAGGGAATTTCCTTGCTCTTCCAGTTCGACACTATAATGTAATATAGTGTAATTCGACACTAGTGTGGAGTGCTGAACTGAAGGCACGCCTTCTTTCACGAGCGGCAACGGAGAGAGCCGAGCCGATTCTAAGTAGCGGTGTGCAACAGATGTATACAGTAGAACAGTCGTAACGCACGGAAACAACAATCGTGCGCCAAAAATGAACTTTTTGGGATACATTTTAATAAATCAAATTTAGTATACAGCGAAATCAAATGGGGAAACTGTAATGTAGCAATGTAACGTGTAAAGCAAATAATCATGATCAAGCATGCGCTTTTAACACTATAAATTTTGCATATATTGTTTTTTTAAACCTAATCGAACCTAACTTTGCAACCTATGTGTTGCTTTAACCCTTTAAGTTTAGTATGCTTTTTTTTTTAACTAACGTAACTGAATTTGCAAACCATGGTGCAAAGAAAACTATTGCGTGAAGCTTATGTAATCATGAAGCAACAGCGGAAATTGATTTATTTTAGCATTTATAGTACACGAAATAAAAGTAAAATTGCAATCTATGTGGTATCCTCTCTAATAAGTAACATTAAAAAGTAACATTTATAATATTAAGAACATAGTAGACAAATTGTAAAGATTGAAAATATATATTACACTTGGTGAGGGAGCTAACCTACTACCTCCATGTCATTAGCCCGACGCTCTAACCAACTGAGCTATCAGACCGACATGTACATTGTGGTAGTTATATATGTTGAGGTACTTGAAGGTAAAGTAAAGCGGCAGTAGTATTTTACGAGCTATTGCGCAGGCTGTCATCATGATCAGTAATATGGAGTAAGATATTTTGTTCGCATACATGCCCTTTAATTTAAGGTTAAATATTCTATTGCTTAATGCCTTTTCTTCAAAATAAAATTTCGTTAAGTTCTCACATTCACTACAAGCTAAGTACAAATTAAGCTAATGGTATTAGTTATACACTATAATTTCTAGTCATATCTTTTTATTTAAATATTTATTATTGTTGCCCTTTTATGACATTACCAATATTGCAGTTGTATGAATCGTTTAGCTCTGATACTATTTTAATATTCCTGGTTTTCTTATTAGTTTTTAATAGTAATATATTTTTTTAAAAGGGCTTTGATCTTTCAATCGTTATTGAGTTTATAGTGCCTTTCAAATAGGAAGAATCAGTCATAAGCAGTGGGACAGGAGGACTGGGAAAGAGTTTTAGCTTCGCTCATCTACACTCTTTTTGTAGTTCTTTCTCACACGCATTTGACTGCCTAAAGTTCTGGCGCAACTTTATGTAACAAAGTCAGATATAAACACTTTTAAACACATATGCATAAACATGCTACCTAATTAAATTAATTGCCTAATATTTTAATCCAAAGGAGCTGCTAGTGGCTCTTCTCATAATCATTTACGCCGTTTGGCAGTTAACCATTGTTACTGTCTCCGTCTGGGTCTAGCAAATGAGGGTATTATACTAGGATTATAATAATAGGATCTAAAATTTCGTGTAGTCCTATTTCTTTCATGAAGTCGCCCTTTCGTAATTTTCCAGAATGTTGTACGCAGGATTTCCACTCTCTCTTTCTCTCTCGTCATGTTCTTCATGAATAAATCCTACGTCTTTCAGTTTAAAAGGAACTTTTCTTTTTACCACATCCCGTTTTATTTCAGCCTACACGAGCTCAATTGTATTACCCTGGCAGTGGTAAGCAAGGAGACATATTACCACGTATTAGCAAGTGTATCCAGCCGATACACTTTTTCCTGGTTTTTGAACGAAAGTACCTGTTGCTCAGTTTTACCTTCTCAATTCCTTTTTTTTAAACACTCCATAATTTAGTCTTTTCTGCTGGCTCTATTTGGTTTTTATTCGGAATAAATGAAATCATGGTGCATTATCTATTATTATTATTATTATTATTATTATTATTATTATTATTAGTCCTTCTAAATAATTTAGGAGTTTACTCAAAACCGTTTCTTTAAATGTATCATCTATCACTTCCTCGTCATAGCCTTGAGGTGATTTTGGACTGGAAAATTCACTTGCTTTCAGGTAGGAATTCTCTTTAGCAGATGTTACGTGACAAATGATGGGCCGGCTACCTTTTCCAAAAGGTACCTCCAGGCCACCCATTTTGTAGGAGTATTGCAGGTTGCTTTATTGTGTGGTTTTTATTCGCCCAAGTCTCTTCTAAGTAAAATACAGGTTTTGTATCGCCAGCAATTCGAATTTCATGCATTTTGCGTTAGAAACTTATATTTGATGCAACAATGTGTCACTACTATCCATTAAAAGTTGATGCCCATCAATTGTCTTTTTATATCTGAACCCTAAGCTTCGCAGGCTTCTGTAAGTGGACGAATTTGATTTTCAACATTTTAATTTTAGTTTAAAGCGTCAGTTACTGTTGAAAAGTCTCCATGATCATAAAGTTCTAATACAGTCCTGCGTACAACTTCCTTGTCAAACTAATTTAAATTAATAGGACGAATGTGTTTTCTAGGCAAGACAAAAATAATGGTATCACTAGGATCAAATTTTCTTGCCTCGCCCCAATTGCGAGACACGGTAGCTCGGCCTACAGCACGCACCTTTGCAGTCAGTTGCTGTGCATTTTTAAATTTCACCTTAATTGTCTCTTCTTTAACTCGTCTTTTGAAAAATGTATACACTCTAATAATAATATTGCGAATCTGCAATATCTGCTCTTTTGAATCGCTGTTTTACACTACCACTAACTTCAGCACTTTATTTCCATTCAGCTCCCACTCTGTAAACGTGCACACTCTTCGCAGCATTATTTAATCCCATTCATAACTTTATATTATCATACATAAATCTGAAATAACTGGAAACCTGCTAACATCTGAAATAAAACTAAAAGCCCTAGAAGACGTAAACAGGTGCTTATTGAAAGAAGGAGAAGGTTTGCTAAATAACAAATATTATTCCTTTGACATTTATTACACTTATTACATTTCGTACATTACATTATAATATATTAAAGCAATAATCTTTAATATATTATAATAGCGTATCTTGACACATATCACACATAGTTAGTTATTGAGCAACAAAAATTATTAACAAAGCTTGAAAATGTAATTAAAAACTTTCGTATCCTCTCGATTTCGAAAGCTTTCCTAAAACCATCCTCCAGAATGCGAGTTTTTAAAAGGACTTGGCACTAGAACTCAATTTACCTCCACAGCCAGCTCTCACCGGTGGGGAACCTGGATTTCTGCAGTCACATATTACAGCAACAATTTGAAAAGATACGTGAGGTACTTGATGCTGTATCAGAAGACGAAGCTGCTTCGTTTGGTTAGATAAAAAAGTTGTACCGTAAAGAAATCTGACGTTTATAACACATTATAGTGTTCTACCGGAAGCAATCTTGAAGTTGCAGGGAAAAAAGATATACGCTGGTTCATCCATGGGGATCTTCGAAGATGCCGTAATCAACTGCTCCAAGTACCAGGAGAGAAAGGAAAAGGGGTCAGTAAGAAGTGTAAACGTATTATGAATGCTAATGTGCACTTAGAAAAACTTAAGAGCATTTGTGATATCCTGAAAGGGGAATATTTTGTTGTAACTGACATGAGTCCTTCAGAAATAGCTTGTTTTAAATATGCTCCAATCACTTCAATGAAAGTAAAACGTTATTTTTCCATGATGAAAAATGTTCTCTCTGACAAGCGACTGACTAAGACAGTTGATACCTTGAGGGGGAGGAAAGAAAATAAACTTGTTTTTTGTAACCAAGAAATGTAAGCGTATGCACTTTAATTGTGTGATAAAGAAATTATTAACTACCTTGAATACCCATTTTCATGAATAATGAGTGATATTACTCTTGGAGGCTTTTAAAAGCACCCCAACTGTTGCACTAGAAACTCTGCTCGGACTACCACCACTGGATTCCTTAGAGGCAAGACTAGCAGCCTATAGATTATTACATGCAGGTGGTTGGAGACATGGTTACTATCCTACACATAGGTCATGGATAACCCAAACTGGAGATGCTAGATCTCATGATTACCCAGTTCTGTATTCAACGAACTTTCAAGATTAATCTTCGATCTTGATCTGACTGGCGTGACAGACCAAGCAGCCTATAGATTATTACATGCAGGTGGATGGAGACATGGTTACTATCCTAGACATAGGTCATGGATAACCCAAACTGGAGATGTTAGATCTCATGATTACCCAGTTCTGTTTTCAACAAACTTTCAAGATTAATCTTGGATCTTGATCTGACTGACGTGACAGACCAAAACCAAACGATGTCCGTGGACACCTAATATGGTATATTGACGGCTCACTTATATACAACAAAGCCGGAGCCAGAATAATACGGTGAAACTCCCAAAACCAAGTCTTGGGGAGTATTGTACTGCTTTTCAGGTAGAGATCTTTGCAATCTTGACCTGTGCTCAAAATGAGAAAAGCTATCATGACAGGCACACTCCGATCCTTTCTGATAGTCAAGCTTCTCTTCGAGCACTAGATTCTTGCCAACTTAATTCAAAACTGGTATGGGACAGTCTTCATACACTGATGATTCTGTCAGACGAAAACTCCGTAGAGTTGAGGTGGATATCAGGCCGTCTAAGTGCGACAAGGAACGAAGAAGCGGACGAAGTGACCAAGAATGGATCATCTAGATTTTATATTAGATCTAAATCTGCCTGCGGCGTTAGTAAATCCGTAGCAAGAACCGCAATAAGAATATGGGCCAGGGAGCAACACAAGACACGGTGGTCCAATTATTCCGAACCAACTCTTGGAACAATTTTTGTCAATGGACCTAATCCCACACTTACCAAAACACTCCTGATTTGGGAAGGAAGAAGTTAGAGACGAATGGTGGGATTAATTACTGAACATGGTCATTTTATGAAACATCTCCAGAAAATGGGGTTCTTTCAGGGAGAACCAATTTGCAGACTTACTAAACAATATTACGAAACTGCTAAGCACATACTTCTTGAGTATGAGGTTCTGGAGAAGGAGATACCAACCATACCACAATATGGACATTCCCTTAGAGGATTAAATGCTAGCAATTGCAACGAGTTGATCACCCCACATTGCGCATTTGTATGTTGCCTGCCTATTTCCTTCAGGCGGTTCCTGATCTTCCTCCATCAGTTTTCCTGTTTCCTTGACCTGCTGTCCAAATATTGCCCAACCCGTGTCTCATTCTGAAGGCCCGTGTCGTATTCCCTCTCAATCTATGCAGTTTCTTGAAGCAGATTGCTCTAATTAAAGATTGTATTGTCTGACTATGAACCCCAAATTCCCTTTTAATTCCGCCGGCGCCGTAACTCTCCCTATTCCCCAAAATCCCTTTCAAATGATCTAGTATCTCCGTTTGCTCCCAGCTTCAAATTCCCGCGTCATGAGTTATGGTGGATCTGACCACAGCCTTGCAAACGGTTTGCAGTAAATCTACCTGCAGATCTGGAATTCTGCTGCGTATCCGGAGAGTTTCCGTGGCCTTCATTCCTTTATCGTGTTTCACTGTGTCAAGTACATTGACCGCTTCGTTCTTGAAATCATTGCATTCGCTTCAATTACGCTAACTGTTAGTAGCCATTCTTCGCATTAAGTCTGCAGTCTGTTCAGTCTTCGATGCAATCCTTTAATCTTCGTTGAACATAGTACCAAGTCATCTGCATATATGTCGGCTCTAGTGGTGTGGTGGTAACCATACTTGCCTCCTAAACCCAAGGTCGCCGGTTCGAACCTTGCCAGAACGAATGGATTTTTTCGGGTGTAAAAATCCTAAGTATGGCTTCCTTCGGAAGGGAAGTAAAGCCGTGGGTCCCGTGTCGTACATTTACGGCACGATAAAGAACCTCAAGCCTGAAAAAAGAGGCCTCAGAGCAAAATTTGTCGGCCATTTCACGCCTTGAATTGAATGGTCTGAAATGTTACAGGGCGTCCGTAAATAAAACAAATAAAAATCATCTGTACCAATAAGTCCAGTAAGTCGTCTACAAACAAATTAAATAGCAAGGGTGACGGAATGCAGCCCTGTCTCATTCCTTCTCGCTCCGAAAACTCTCTTATACTTTATCTCTATCGTGCTTTATTATTTTTTTTTGATTTGTTTATTTAAGGACGCTCTTTAACATCTCCGCTCATCAGCGTCCCATTGAATTCAGAGTGTGAAACGGCCGACAAATTTTGCTCAGAGGCCTCTTTTTTCAGGCTTGAGGTTCTTTATCGTGCCGTAAATGTACGACACGAGACCCACGGCTTTATTTCCCTTCCTTAGGATTTTTACGTCCGAAAAATCCATGGTCCTGGCCGGGATGGAACGTACGATCTTGGGTTTAGAAGACAAGTGTGGTTACCACCACACCACCAGGAGCGTACGACATAATCGTACTTTATGCAGAATTCTACATTGTTATACATCGCCTGTAACTCGTGTCATTTCCCGTGACATCACCTTTACTCACAATTTGTGCCATAGTGCCTCGCGGTTAACGGAATCGAAGGCCTTCTGAATATCCAGAAAATCTATAAAAGCGCAATGCTTATCCCCCATTTCATTGACATTTGTTTCGCTGTGAATGTTTCTAAAATAAACGCGCCATCTACGGTACTGTGCCACTCGCGGAAACCGAGTTGGAATTTTGAAATTTTTGCCAAATTCCACTTGCCAAGCTTTTATTCTATTTCAGTGTTCTATGATATACTTTTTCCATGATTGGCAATAACTTGACTCCCCTATATTTGTCCAGAATGAATAATAAATAAATGAATGGTGTTTAACGCCCGTTTTTGCTACAGAGGCACCACAGACGGTGGATACTGGTGGTTTTTTTGTAATTGATTTATTTATGGACGCTCTTTAACATCTCAGGTCATCAGCGTCCCATTCAACTCAGGGCGTGAAACGGCCGACAAATTTTGCTCAGAGGCCTCTCTTTCAGGCTTGAGGTTCTTTTTCGTGCCGTAAATGTACGACACGGGACCCACGGCTTTACTTCCCTTCCGAAGGAAGCCATACTTAGGATTTTTACGCCCGAAAAAATCCATCGGTCCTGGCCGGGTTCGAACCCGGATACTGGTGATACACGAGATGAAATGATATATTGCGAAAGTATTATTTTTAAGGAAGGAATCGTTCCATGCCTAAGTTTAAGGTACCTCCCCGGCATTTGCCATTTATGAGGACTGAGGAAAACCGAAAAAATCCCTGTCCTGACGGGATTCGAACCCCAGACCTCCCGCTCACAAGTCCGCGCCTTAACAACCTCGGCCACCCTTTTTGGTATTTGTCCAGAGATCTCGTTGTTCCTTTACCTTAAAAATAGAATGAGTTATTCCCTTTCCACCACAGGTAGGATAATTTCCCCGTGTAAACTTTTCTAAATATCCGGAGCATCACCAAAATAAACTCATTAACACTTGCGACCTATTTGAATACTTGGGGCGTCAATCCATCCCAACTCGGGGCTTTTCCTATTTTTAAACTCTTTATTGACTGCGAGACCTTCCAATATCCGCGTCTAGCATCTCTACTTCCATCCCTCTCCACCCTTGTTCCCCTCCCCCTCCGTTAGAGTAGCTATCCTCTCAGTCCCTCCTTCAAATATATTTTTAGTGTTCCTCCCATTGTTCAAGTGCATTTTCTATAGTTATTTCTCAGGTTTTTATTAATTGCTATGTTCTAGCATTTACCTCCTCCTGACAACTTCTTGAATTTCTCCGAATTTTGCCCTGACAATTAGCGCGCTTCTGTTTCAGAATTCCGTTATATTCATTTATCCAAGCGAAAACCTTCCGTGATCTTCCCTCCCCTTCAGCTGTCATCGCGTTTTTACATCGATCGTCACACCAGCCCTCCAGTTGTTTTTCCTTTCTCTTTGTTCTGTATTTCTTCACAGTGGCAGCTTTACACAGTATACCGTGAGGTGTTCTGCAATTTCTATTTACATTTAGGCCATGCCTTTGATTATTAAGGAAATTTTCAGAGTTATACGCTTTCATATATATATATATATATATATATATATATATATATATATATATGCATAACATGGATAGGGGTACACAGTTACAATCTACTCATAATTTCACTCTAACCTTACACACAGTATAAGTAAGTACATTTAAAACTATGCATATCGGAAAACGCTTATCTTAGCGTTTAGCATTATAAATATAATTGTATTGTTTCAAGCCTTTGCACACAGAGTTCTCTCTCTCTCTCTCTCTCTCTGTCTCTCTCTCTCTCTCTCTCTCTCTCTCTCTGTCTTCCCAGTTCAATGTCGCTTAAAGACACTGCGTGCTATATATAGCTTTTTCTTGCAATTGTCGCATGCTGGTTATTAAGGCATTCTTTGCGGCTCCTGTCTGCAGTTTTTATGTCAACCGAGGAAGAAATGCTGCATGAGAGCTGATCTTTTCCTGTATGAGAAATAAGCAAAGCCCGGAAGTTAGGCAAAATGTATTTTATACCTGGGTGAATATGTTTAAGAATCAGATAGAAATGAATGTTTCCATACATTTGGGTCGGTAGGGCCAGTTTTTGTTTTGGCTTTACGGTTTTGTTTTGTTTGGGGGGGGGCTGTTTTGGTTTGCTATGGATTTTTGTGCAGTTACGCATTTTAAAAGAAAATAAAGAAATTCAATATATCTAAGGGAAAAAAGTTATAAAAATTAAATGGCATATTCATCTCACAAAACTATCTATAGAGAATCTTGTCTTACATTTATTGCTTTTTAAATCCTCAACGCATTCACTTAAGCTTTTTAAATAGCAGCACCTTCATTAGTGAAAGGAACGCACGGTTACCTCGTAAGAATACCAGGAAATAGAAAGAATGAGGGAAGCACTGTACTTTTAATAGTCCTGGTGAACGATCTTGTTTCGATCTGCGCGAGACTATTCTAGGATATTTGTGATGGGGTAACTTCTCAGCTGCAAATTGTAACAAATAGCGAGAAGAATGAGAGCGGTAAAACTGTGCAATAAACCATCCCTACAATGTATTTAATACAGGTATGAGAGAAATACAAACCTGATTCACCTATAAACGCATAAACAAAAAATGAACTCTATCTGAAACCACTGCGCATCTTAAAAACACCTTGTTTTTGCTTGTAACCAAGAAAAGTAAGCTTAAGCACTTTAATTATGTGATAAAGTAAATATCTTAAATATCTATTCTCATTAGTAATAAGTGATATACCTTTTTATTTTAATTTTTAATAATTATATTACTGCCTACTTTAATTATATTACTGCCTTTTTTCAGTATTTTAAATGTCTGAACTTCCGGCCTTTGTAAATAAGCACCTTTTGGATTTTTGTTGTTATTTATCGCAATCACAAGAAGATTAATCCTTGCGATTCACTTCTGACCCACGTTTAGTTGATGGCAGAAAATGCCTGAAATATATAAACAAGTGCTCAGTTTCAAGTTCGTACATTGTTGCAATACTGCACCTACATTGTCTACCTGCAAACAAAGGAAATGTATCATTGTGTAATTCATTGAGTTACTTCAGTGCTGTCTTACGTAATAATACAGAAACAGAAAATGCCGGACTGGTATTTCTCGGCCGCAGATTCATCTTCCGTTTCTTCACCTTTATTCAATCTTTGTAGATACTTCTTAGGCTTTCACAGCGGTGTTGTAGTTAAACAGTTAAAATTTCCCGGGCTATTTTGCTGTGGTTCATGGTTTAAATTACTACCATAACTTTCGCCAACTACTTCGGTTGGCATCTTCAGTGGACGATGAGCAACACCTAACTGTTAACACGATGTCAGTATTGATCCGTCTCTGTGTGGCTTAGAGGACTATCGATATTATGTGTACGGCGGTAGTGGAGGGGGAGGATGGAGGGGTGGTAGTTGTTTGTTTTTAAGAACCGCTTTCCATGTGCTACTTAGGTGATATGCGCCATCTCTATTAAAGTTGTTTGGATGCTGATCATCTCCGCGATGTTTTCAAAGCCAATGGATACAGCAACAAAGATATTGACAGAGTCATTCGCCCTAAGCAAACGGCAACATCTAACACATATTCAAACAAAAAGCCCAAGGCTGTTCTGACGTACATAGAAGACGTTACTGTGCGTATACCACATATATTAAAGAAAAGAGGCATACAATCTATCTTCACACCAACTGTTAAATTAGGGCACATGCTTGATAATGCAAAAGACCCTAGGTATCCTCTTGACACTACGGAAATTTATAAAATACCATGTGAATGTTGCAGAGTTTACATAGGCATGACCGGAAGATTGATTAAAAACGATTGGAGGAACATCAGCGACATCTGCGCCTTAATCAACCCGAACGATCTGCAGTAGCAGAACACGCACTGAATGAATGCCATGGTATATACTTTAATAAAACAGAAGTGGTTGCGAAAACACAAGGCTTTTTCAATCTAGCCAAGAGGGAAGCATTGAAAATACAACAGCATCCAAACAACTTTAATAGAATGGCGCATATAACCTAAGTAGCACATGGAAACAGGTTCTCTAAAACAAACAACTACCACCCCTCCCTCCACTTCCGCCGCACTCATAATATCGATCATCCTCTAAAGCCAACAGACGGATCAATGCTGACATCTTGTTAACAGTTAGGTGTTGCTCATCGTCAACTGACGATGCCAACCGAAGTAGTTGGTGAAAGCTATGGTAGTAATTTAAACCATGGACCACGGCAAAACAGCCCGGGAGATTTTAACGGTTTTGCTCTTCGTAAGTGTGTGTGTGTCTTTTTCTGTTGGTAATATTTTCGAGGTAGCTATGACATTGCACTAACCACCCATTCAGGGAATCCCTCAGTACTCCACGCTTGCCCAGAGATAATAAGCTTTTCAACAGACGACTGCCTCAGGCATTGACTTGCAAATCCTAATACCAGAAGAGATTAAACAGCCATAAGAAAGCAATAAAGAAGAAGATGTGAGTTTAAATGGGGAAGAACGTTCTTGAAGATGTAACCGGCGGTGTTGTTGGAAAGCACAAGAAAACATAAATCAAGATGGGTTATTCGAATATTAAGAACTACTCAAAATATTGCTTTTTAGTTTCAACAATCTGGCCCGCCATAGGTGGTCGAGGTCGTTAAGGTGCGGACTCGTGAGCGGGAGATCTGGGGTTCGAATCCCGTCAGGACCGTCCTCTCTGACAGTTTTTTTTTTAGGTTTTCCTCAGTCCTCATAAATGGCAAATGCCCGGGAGTTATCCCAAACTTATGCCTGGAACGTTTCCTTCCTTAAAAATACTCCTTTCCCAATATATAATTTCATCTCGTGTATCGCCAGTGCCCATAGCTTGTGATGCCTCTGTAGTAAAAACGGGCGTTAAACATTATTCATGTAACAACCAGCGCCAAAACTTTAATACTTAAAATATTTAGTATTAGTCGTTCGCCAGCACTATTAAAACTACATTACTTCCCTCATTCTTTCTAGTTCCTCGTTGGTAAAGATTATTTGCACATTTTCGGATGAACAGACAGTAATTTCCTGATGGATTTTTGGAAATGAATTAGCCATGGGCCTAACAATGAGTTCTGCGGAGGTGCACACATACATAGATGCAGAAAAATCTCTGTTAATTTGGTTTCTTGCATACATAATACGCATTAAAAAAATCGTTGTCTTGTACAATATTGTGCTGATCTAATTGAACGCTGCAGTTCCCTTGATATTATTATATCAGGAAAAGTCATTAAATAACGGGAATTCAATAATTTAATGTTACAAGCATACTTCGAATAATCATAGATTTCTTTTTTTACGGCATAGTCAATCAGTTTTGCAACAAAAACTTGCGGGCCCCTTCTTTTTTCTGTAGCCTTTAACCAACTTTGCTTCGCCTCCACTATCCTGTTATCTACAAACTTGTGATGCCGTACATTAGTTAAGAGTTTGATGGCACCAACCCCGGATTGTATGGTGAACGTATCAGCATCTCTCAAATTTCATTAATTTGGTGTTTCTGATCTATTCAAAGCAGGCAATTTAGGGAAGCAGTAATACTTTTGATTCTCCGGCGCGGCGTTTCAATGATGCATAATTTAACCAGTTCACCATCATTTGTTTTATTTAAGGACGCTCTTAAACATCTCAGGTCATCAGCGCCAGTTCACCATGTCGCTGTACTTACTGAGCATAGATGTTCAAAGTGACTATATTTTAAAATGTTTTGTGTGTGTGTGTGTGTATATATATGTGTATATATATATGTGTGTGTATATATATATATATATATATATATATATATGTGTGTGTGTGTGTATACACACACACACACACACACACACCGAGGGAGCCAAAATGTATACACACTTCCACAGTAGATATCTATTTAATATATTTCAAAGTTGTACCGAAAAACAACAGTAATGTATAGTATGATGTTCTGTAAACAGATGTAACTCACATACATTATGGTAGCGTTGCTACGTTGCAGGTAAATCAACAATGAATAAATGAAGCCAAGATTATCGTAAATCAGTAATGAACAAATGAACCCAAGATTATCCTATGATATTCTGTAAACAGATGTGACTCGCATTACGTTACCTAACGTTACTACAACAAAATGGAGCCAAGATTATCGTCTGAACAACGGAAAGCAATTTTGAAGTGGTATTGGAAAACCGAGAATGTTGTTGAAGTTCAAAGGCAATGAAGATGTGTGTACAGAACAGAACAGAACCGCCAACGCGAGTAACAATTGCACGCATTCGAGACAAATTTGAGACTCATGCTACAGGATGGTGCACCACCACATTACCACCAAGATGTACGTGCGTACTTTAATGACAATCTTCCAATGCACTGGATAGGACGAAGAGGTCCAATTGAGTTTCTACCACGTTCTCCGGATCTAACTCTGTTGGACTTCTACTCTTCTACTCTTAAGGATGTTGTATACCGTAGAAAACCAGCTACACTGGCAGCACTTCGGGAAGAAATTAAAACGACAGCTGCAATCACCGAGGACACTTTCGCAAATGTTGCTCAATCAGCAGTTCAACGTACTCAGAAGTGTATGGACCCCGATGATGGAAATTTTGGCACCCTCTGTATATTTTTTACACACTAATCTTAATACGAATTTTACTTGAAGTATAGCGATATACGACCAGTCGTGATAATAATGTATGTAGAGCCGCTACTAATGTTGGAAATATGCATTTTACCAGCCGACTTTTTTTTCTTGACCAGACGGATCTGCATAACTTTTCTACCACCGTGTCGGTTGCAATAAAAACTGTTTTCGTACCCTTGTTCATTACTGATGTTTTGTGTCCAGTTAATAAATATTTTCACCCATTCATACCATTTCCTCGTTTCAATCAACTGTCAGTATACTCAGATTTCACTTTGATGTAGATTTCAGAAGATTTAATTCACTCTGACCACAGAAAACAACTTGTTGCTCTTTTATGGATTCAATAGTAGCGGCATATTTTACGAAGTTTTGCGCATGCGTAGATTGCTCGCTTGTCACAACTCATCTTGGCATATACCTTAGAAATAATTTATATCCGGAAATAAGATGTTTTCGTTGTGTATAAATTGCATTAACTTTAGAATAACATTTAGTTATTTAATGACTTTCCCTCGTATTTACAAAATTACAGAATGAGCTACACATTTCTTCATTAGCAATTTCACCCTATGAGGCACAGTATTTTTGTTTGTTTGTTTTGTTTTTGTTAGTGTTTAACGTCCGCTTTTACTACCGAAGCTCAACAGGCGATGGATACTGATGACACATGAGATGAAATAGTAAATTGGGAAAGTATATATATATATATATGTATATATATATATGTATATATATAAGGAAGTGTTTCAGGCTTAAGTTTAGGTTACTTCCCCGCATTTGTCATTTTTGAGAACTGAAAAAAAAACCTGGGAAAAACCTGTCAGGAAGGACGGACCTGGTGAGAATCAAACCCCAGACCTCCCGGTCATGTGTCCACGCCTTAACGACTTCGGACACCCAAGGCGGTGACTTAGAGGGTAAAATCACTAATTCATAGGGGAACTTATGGTAAAATGTAAAATAATCCTGCATTATCGTTTTCTGCGAAGTTTGGTAATAAGGTAAATAGTTTCTTTCTTTATTTGTTAATGTCATGTGCACTGATGTATTCCCAGTTTATGTAAATAAAGGAATTCCTGTATAGCATGCGAGTCAGTTATCTAGAGCTTGTTGAAAATGAACATGTCACATAATGGGCAGTGCAAGTTTGGTTGTTTTTATGCACAATCTGATCTGCTCTAACAAAAAGTCTAGTTTTTATATTTTTATGTTCGTTTATATCATTTTGCCCCTTAACAATATTTCTATATCCATGTATTCCTTTGTTAAAAATTTTATTTCATCTCTTCAGCATGTTCAGTAGTTTATGGCTTCCTTCGGAAGGGAAGTAAAGCCGTGGGTCCCATGTCGAACATTTAGGCAGGTTAAAGAACCTCAAGCCTGAAAAGAAGAGGCCTCTGAGCAAAATTTACTGGCCGTTTCACGCCCTGAATTGGATAAAATAAATAAATACAAACACGAGAAGTACAGTTTTCGCATAAATTGTTCAGCGATTTTGTAATGCCATTTTGTTTTACCAGAACTGACAGAAATATATGATATTGCCCTTATTTGAAAGAGGAATATATGTATTTTCGTACTGTCGCCTTTAAAAGCATCTGATGTGTGGCATGGCGGATCTTCAGGAGCTATTGCCCGCCAAACGGGACGGTACGGATGAAGAGGCGTGCTATTTGTCCTTCAAGATCAGTTCGTATTTGGGGGTCCCAAAATCCGCACTCTGTTATCTAAATGAAATGTGGACGTGTTCGGGCGGTGGTCAGGATCACAGTACTACGTGTGTGGCATGTTGGAAAACTTGAAGCAAACCGCGGAGCAGGGAGGCGAGAAGTTCATTTGTCAAACAGATGGGCCGCACACCCAAGTACCTAAATGAGCCATGGGGAACGTTGCAGAATTTGAGTACTGGCTGGACACCTTCCGTGCTACATGTGGGCCGCACATGAAATACATCTATTTCAGTATGTAACTGCGAATATTCTTATTTCAAATGGATGTAACACAATGCAGTTTAGGGTTAGCAAAGCTAACGCAGATTTCACGAGCTTCATAAATCCGATTTTCAATTTTTTTTAGCTTGTTGGTACACATGTTTCTGACCAATGTAGGTGTTTTCAACTGTTTTGAATGTTTAATTTATTGTTGGCTGTCGAAAAGGTTAGATGTGTTTTGGTGTTTTCGATGATTTTTTTACTTTCGAAAAGATGGATCAAAGAATTTGTATTAAATTTTGCTTGAAAAAATGGAATAAAGTGCAACCAAGTATTCGAAATGTTAACTGTGGATTTTGGCGAATCTACTATGAGCAAGACTAGAGAGCTTACGAATGGTACAGACGTTGAAGATGACTACCGCCCTGGACGTCCTAGCACATCAGTAACCGCCGAAAAAGTGAAGAAAATAATTCTGGAAAATTGCCGAATCACCATCGGAGAGGTTGCCGATGATGGCGGTATATCATTTGGTTCATTCCAAGCAATTTTTTCGGATGTTTTGGGCATGAAACATGTGGCATAAGCTTGTTTCGAGATTTTTGAATTTCGAGCAAAAATGGCGTCGCTCAGGAATTGCTGAGTGAAGTCAACAATGATCCAGAACTTCTTGAAAAGGTCCTAACCGGTGACGAAACATGGGTATAGGAGTATGGCGTTGAAACCGAGGCCCAATCGTCCCAATGGAAGCTGCCTGAAGAGCCAAGACCGAAAAAAAGTTGACAAGTTGCATCAAACGTGAATGTTCTTCTCACTGTTTTCTTCGATTTCAAAGGCATAGCGTACCACAAGTTCCTGCCATATGGTCGTACGTTCAATAAAGAATACCACCTGGAAGTAATGCGCCGTTTGCGTGATGCAATCCGACAAAAACTACCAGATTTTGGCAAAACCACTCGTGGAAATTGCATCACGATAATGCTCCTGCTCACACCTCACTGCAAAATGAGCATGTTTACAGTAAATGTGAAAGAAAAATCAATTGGTTTTCCGCCTCGAATAAAAAAAATTGTACCTCTCTTGCTGGTCTGCTGATACTACAGACCCAACATCTCCAGTATGTCTTTAGTTCCCAAACGACGATATATCAATATTGTGAATTCATTTTTAACATAAATTTTGTTGTATCTTTAAAAACGTAAATTCTATTTCAGTAAGGAAACCAATCATACTGCTGTATGCCACACAGGATTGGTCAACAGATTTATGCTACATTCTAAAGATATTAGTAGAAAAAAAAATTACAATTCCTGAAAAGTGTAAGCGCCACTAACTCAGTTTCAAGTTCACACTTCGTTGTGTTATATCATAGCAGCTGTTGAAATGATAAATGCTGGCTTACTGAGTAAACGGAACATATCTATCCTAGAGTTATGATTAAATAACTGCAAATGAAGTTGAAAAGCATCAAGTATATCAGGAAGTTTGGAGAAATGAATTAAGACTTAAATGTCTTAAAATATTCTGTGAGATGTTCTTGGCAAATTGTCACTACAGAAGAAACACACAAAGTGCGTGATTTAGTACAGGTTCGCCAAACAACTATCAGGAATAGAGAAGAGGGAAGCGGTATCTCATATCATATTATGTACGTGTATTTTATATACAGGGAGTTTGAATATCAAATTTAAAAATCGACCAGTTTATAGCAAGAAAGAAATCAAAATAACAAGGCTCTGAAATGGGGATGTTATTTCGATTATCTACAGAAAATTCGCAGTATCAGTTGAAGATGGACTAAACACAGCTCGGTGGCGAATGTCAGAGTTTTTACGTTCGTTGTCATGGGTGCCTGATATTCTTGTAACTATTATGGAAAGTATGAATAGCGCCAGGGTAAGCTCCTTCTTGCGAGGCCGGAAACTTATGAACCGTAGTCCAAAATGAATTTCGAGTTTTAGCAATAGTGAGGAATACAGCCAACTGTGGAATTTTGGCGCAATGAAGACACTATTCGTTGTAAAAGTGGAATAATTAAGTACTAGTTACATATATTAAAAGAGGACCGCACACCGTTAAAGGCTTACGCTGCTAAACAAATTAGTAATTGGGGTCAAAGATACTGGACAGCAGAAATGTAAAGAAGTTTTGAGAGTATTGCAATGGAATAGTGCGAGAAAGCAAGGAATCGTAATTATTTAGAGGAAGATACAGAAAAGAAAAGAGCTTAAGAATATTAATCAACAATATAGAGGGCGGAATGCAAAGAGAAAATATACATTAGTTTGAACAACGAACTCAAAATCAGATAAAGCAGAAAGATGTGCATATATTTCAGTGATTTCTCAATATTGATCTTGTCTAACGAGGATTGGGGGCTTGGAAGCGACCAAAATTGCAAATAAGGCTGTGCATAAAAGAAGTCGAAATAAATAGGGTAGGTTTGCATATTGGAACCGATTTGAACACAAAGACAACTGGCCAAAGCCAGGCTCTTTTCTATGTAAGTGAGTGGAATTAGAAGAGCTTTGTTGGAGTGGACGGGAATAATGTGCGCGTGCGCGTGAGTGTGAGCGAGCAAGTAATAGTACACACACAGGATATGTAAAATTGCTGGCTAGAACACTCTGTTTGCTCTACAGGGACTTCAGAATACTCTTAAACGCGAAATAAACTCTTCCAGGGAAGAAGAAGTTTGATAAAGGCTGTAAATCACTGGTTGGCAAAAGTTCCTAAAAGCTGTATGAATGTTAGAGCTTTGATGGAAGCATAGCACCAGTCTTCAAGGAGAATATGCTGGAAAGTGGGGAGGGGGAAGTAATCGTGGGCCAAAGATGGTATTCCCTCGTAGTTTTGTTTTAATGTAAATTGAAAGAACATAAAAAAAATTAACATTTTTACCGCTTTAATTGAAAATCAACATAAAACTTTCGAAATATAGCAATACTGAATCTTTTGTCGACAAAAGTATTTTAAAAACTACAAATATTCATAGGGGAATCTCAAAAACTAATTGGGTGAGCTGTAGTTTGATAATAGTAGCATTAAGTAAAACGGTGCGTAGAGAATAACTACAGAGGTCCAAATTTTGTTTATAAAATACAGCCTTTCTCTTAAGTAACAAACATAATGTACTAAAAATAAAAATTGAATCACCTGAAAAATCGATAAACAAATGTATCTCTCTTCAATTATAAAATCTTGTTCATACTATTTTTTTCTATTGTCTAAATACTATATAAATTATGAAATCTTATATTTTTTTCAGTTTTAATATATTTTTTGTTGAGTTTAATCTATTCTCAGGAACTATTTTTCTCTCAGTAAGTGTGTTATATCAGTGGTCAACTTTTAAAGATAAGTGCGTTTATGCACTAATAGCACCTGATTTGTTGCTGTTATTTCCTGGCTATGTTTTTCCCTATTAATAACCTGATTGTTCGAAGTATATATGAAATTTTAGCAAAATAATCACCAAACGAACCTATTTTTCAGTAGTTTTGTGAAAAGCATTCCAGGTTGTTGGCACAAAGACATGTCTTATTTCACTTGCTACAGCCGACTTAACTTAGGGAGCTGTTTAATTTTCCATTAAGACTGTACCAACGCGTAGTACATAATTTGAATGTGGGCTATGTACAAGCAGTTTATACTGCGGAAACCTTCTCCACCCCCACTTCCTTCACAGCCCACGGCGGTAACCATGGCGACGTGCTGTAGCTGACATATGACCTTTTGCGTTGTGCTTCACAAGGAAGGTAAAGTCAATTAAATGCGTTACTTCCCATCGCCTTTAATGAATATTTTTATTGATTTAATAGCTACTGCAATTTAACAATCTGCACGAATGTACAGGAACATTTTCCAAGGGTAGATGATCTGTCGTTAATTCACGTATTTTTGCTGTAACTTTACCTAGTTCTACTTCCTAGACCATGCAGTATGCGTAAATATATTTAGGAAAGGGGACTAGGCAAGCACGACAAAAGCGCAGCAGTATTGTCTACCTGTTGCATAGTGTCCAGCCACCTTACCATTTTAAATTAAATGTTATATCTTGTATGTGCTGCTGTATTTTGCTCATAGTTTGTTTGCATTATCTATCGCTGTATAAGGTTTGAAGAGTTCACTGTGAAAGGGTTAAAAAGGTTCTCTTGCCAGCGTTTTGAGAGTGGGAATGACGCTTTAATGTGGATCAATATCATCGAGTAATGTGTGTTCATAGCCAGTCAAAAGTAAACCACGTCATTGACGGAGGCGCACCGTAACCACTAGTCGCGCAGCCATTCAATGTAGAGATGATAAATATGCGGTAAATTGGCTAAATGATTTCTACAACCGAAATTAGATTTTTTTAAAAAAAAATAGTTTTATATTTCTTTTAACTGCACTGTATCCTGTTCATGTAATTTGTCTTTATTATCGACGCAAAATATTTCAGTGTTCATAGCAAAGGTAAACTTTTGAATGGATCAATATTAACTAACCAGAACTATTCCAGAACACAATTCAAGTATACAAAGTACATTTATCATGTTCCCACAATTTGTATTCCAGGCACTGAATTAGTGCACTTCTCATTTGTTGCATAAGCAAAAGATTTCTCTCTTAGTTTTTCCATTGCTGTTTGGTTGCAGAAATTGAGACCATTAAGTGTTCCAGAATTATCATTGAGCCATATTGCTCTTTTCAACTTCTGTCGTTGCTTCATTGTTCTTGATTTGATCGATAGGTATGCCTGTTGAGTACGCAAGGAAGAAAACATTACTATCAAATGACAGTTATCTGAAACTTTTCTGCAGGTGATGCAGAAAGATCAACTGATGATTTAATAACTTCTGGTATGTCAAACCGTCGTTAATATTCCTGGTGAGAGGATATTAAGGTATCGTATTGTTGACATAAGGCTTCAGTGGTGTATAAACACTTCATCTAATGATTGCATTTAATGACTGCAGTGATGCGTGAAGGACAAGACAATAAATTCATTTTCTTTGAAGTACTCTTGTGCCTTGATAAAAAGATACGAGTAATGATTATGCAAGATTAGAACTGATGGCCGTTCCTTTAAAGCTTTAGTATGTACAATAAAATTTATATTTTATAGCTGCAGAAGAATTAGCATTGTCACTAATTCCCGGGACCTGATTGGCGAAATGCTCCTGGTAGGTAACTTGAGCAAATACAAAGAATGACGAAAGAACGTTGCCGTTGCAGATACAGACATTGCAGGTAACAAGAGATCCCCTCGGCGGAAACATCTCGTCCTATTTGTTTGAATTCTTATGAGCGACTGTTCAATTGGGTTTTTTTTTTTTATTTGGTTTATTTACGGACGCTCTTTAAAATCTCAGGTCATCAGCGTTCCATTCAATTCGGGGCGTGAAATGGCCGATAAATTTTGCACAGAGGCCTCTTCTTTTAGGCTTGAGGTTCTTTATCGTTGCCGTAAATGTGCGACACGGGACCCACGGCTTTACTTCCCTTCCGAAGGAAGCCATGCTTAGGATTTTTACGCCCGATGAGGATCCTGCTGCAGTATCCAATCATACTCCGGAATCTTTAACCACACTTGCAACATTAGAGCTCTTAGTATTACACCACGAGGAGCATTTTCACATCCAATCACCCACTGAAATAAAAAAAAAAAAAAAAAAAAAAATATTTATAATATTATTCTCTTAATATCATTTTTGTACATATTTATAGGATAGTGCGGGTATCTCACGAAGTAGATACAAGGCTCATATCCTGATTTAACTCTTTTGATAACGAAATACAAACACTTAAATTAAGCATACAAAAATAATCCTGTCACATTAAAATCACTATAGAGTAGGAAATCAAGGCAGAGACTTCTCGTTTAATAGGCAGTAACACCAACCCTTATAACAGAGGACAGTTGTAAACGAATATAGTGATGTTAAAAATGTAATACAGTAATTATACAACCACTGAAACAGAAGTAACGGATAAGAGCCAATTTGCTTGTGTTTACTTAGTTCCTTTCAGGTTGTGTACAGTGAACATAATAGAGTAATTTTGTTGATAAATGCACAAATAAAGTCAACTGAATAGACTTTCCAACGATATATGCGAAGGCCACGTTATATGTACCCAACAGCAATTATTAATCAATGTCGAAATTTGTCCATCTTACTGACAAACACATTTTCGACTTCCTTCCACTAATAGTTGATCGGCGCTGCTGTTGACGGTAATGATGCATTTATTACAATAAAACTTCAACTGACACTGCTGTTGGTGGTGGTGCTGGTGTATTATGCCAGTGCACCAATAAAAAAAACGTCAACAGTCGTACGGGTCGAACGTACTGTAACAGGTCTATTTGAGTTATATTAGATATTCCGTAATAAAAGATAAAATAAAATATATATTTAGCAATAAATCAAAAAATAAAATAACATAAAATGCATTTAATTAGTTTCACCCCCCCCCCCCCCACCTCCTTTTCAGACCTGAGCTGTCTCACTTTCATCATGCATTTTCCTATTCTCTCTGTTTTTCCTTGCCTACCAGGATAGCCTAACATGAACATCTCTTTCTATTCAATCCGGTAAATGGGTCGTGGTAGATACTTTTACTTCTTAACTTCCACGGGTCGCTGAGGTCTTTAAGATGCGGACTCGTGAGCGGGAGGTCTGGGGTTCGCATCCCACCAGGACCGTCCCCCCTGACTGGGGTTTTTTCCAGGTTTTCCTCATTTCTCATAAATGGCAAATGCCGGGGAGGTGCCCTTAAACTTATGCCTGTAACGCTTCCCCCCCCCCAAAAGCCTGCTTTCCCAATTTAGCATTTCGTCTCATGTATCATCAGTGTCTACCGCCTGAGGTGCCTCAGTAGTAAAAACGGGCGTTAAATACTACTAAAAAAAAAAAAAAACCTTTTCCCTCCATTTTTCCGCATCTGTACATTCGGTCAGGTTATGTATTAGCGATATCTCCTCTTCACAGATGGGTCAAATTCTCAACCCATTTTTGTCGGTGACCTTAATCATTCGTCATTCCCCTAGTCTGAGATACGACTAGAGAGTTTGACTCCTTTTTTGATGTACTGCTCCATCCCGCATTCAGATTTTAGCCCCGATTGACCTCCAGCGAAGTCATCCCCCTGAATCACGCAATTACCTGCTGTCTATCCATTTCCCTGAGCGGTTTTTGTCCATTCGCTTTGTATTCCCCTGATTCGTTATCCAAATGGAGCCAGCCTATAGTTTTTGGACCGTTTTGTTAATTTGGTTGCCTAGCCATGTTCCCTCCCAACCTTTAAGCTGTTTATGGCAGCACAATGATATAATTAAATTTGGTTCTCATAAATAATTCGTGGCCAATGCTTCTTTACTCTGATTTTACATTCAATGGTCTTACTGTAGACCCCGAAACACCTCTTACTTTTACAATTCACTGTGTCCCTCACCAGACTCAAATAAAGTGTCCTCGCTGAATCTTTGTCTGCCTCATGTGTCATCTTGGATCTCACTGATGATTCATAGACCGTTTTCAGTAGACATATATGCAAATCTGGTATTCTGTTATGTAACCGGAGAGTCTCCGTTGTTTTATCCTTTGTAATGCCTATACACTTCATCCACCCCCTCTGTTCAACGTAAAGGCAATACCAAAGTTCTTACATGAAATTCTTTGTTTTGTCTGTCCGGCATACGCCTGCGCCCTAGTACAAACAGATCCGTTCTTGAAAGTCACAGTTTTCATCATATTCACATTAGCAGTGAGTAACCACTCTTAGCAGTACGTCCAAAGTCTGTCTCGTCTCTTCTGTAGATCGTTAATCGTCTTGGAACACAGTACCACAAAAGTGCTGGCTCCTGCATACCTCCAGTAAAAATGTCATCTATAAAGGTATTAAAAAGCAAGAGTGATAAAATATATCCCTGTCTCACTCAACTCTTCATGCGTTATCCTACCTGGTCTTACGTGTCTATACATCGCGTGTAACATTTCCCTGTCATTCTCCTGAACCGCAATTTAAACCACAATGCTGGAGTCAAAGCCTTCAAATCAACAAAAGATAATGCAGTTTCCCGCGTCTGATTGACAGTTGTTTCTCTCTTAACGTGCGCCGTCTGCTGTTCTTAAAAACGAAGCTGAAACTTTGTGAGCGTTTACCAAATTCTTGAAATGAAGTTTGAGGTTCTGATATGAGTTGTATAGATGTTGCAATGTAAAAGTTGAACGTTTCAAAAACAAAGTTCCGCAGAAAATATTTCGTGCGTTATTATTTTCTTCTTATCTAAATGGATAACATTGTATAACGGAGGTTCAGAATTATTCATGATTGTAGTTTCGCTCTATGAAAGAGGGAGAAAATTGGGTAATTCGCCTAAACACTGAAACTTAACACCCATTTCAATGACATTGATATTTTTATAACTGAGTGAATTCGTGCAATTTTTTTTTTAACATAACAAATGTAAGTTCAAAGTTTGAAGTTTCGAATTCTTTTGGGTATGAAAGTATTATGCAATTAACTCAGGGGTTTCCTGCTTCAAATATAAATCACAATGAAACCTATACATAAAAATGCATTTCGGAAATGTATCATTTTACAAAAAATGGATTTGGAATGCCATAATAAGGAATACTTGGGATTTCAATGAGGCAAGGGCGGCCGAGTTTACATGTTTCCGAGTGGTGATTTCTATTATTTTTTCATTTTTTAACTATAAGCAGCATTTCAGTAGGATAAAACTTATGTTGATAGAAAACCTTAGATAAGTTTCATTCTGAGGCATGTTTCTGCAACAAGTTAATGTAAAGACAAACGATGAACAAACTAGCTGGAAGGAAAGAATTTCTTCTTTATTCACGAAGCATATATTATATAGGACAGAGGAGGCGTGCAGGAACACCTTGGCAAAACATCTGGTCCGTACATACACCCGGACATTGCCTCGCACTGTGTCAACGATCTAAAAGCGGAAACCGGTGCACAGCGTCATAAGGAATGCTTCACAATGTATAAATAGGCATGTGTATCCCCCACCCGGGATTTTAAAGGCGGGGCTGCGTTCTAATGCGCATTCATCTTCTTCAGTTCAATGAATTCAATGATAAGTTCTAGAGCTTCTCTTTTCAACTATCTCGTTCTAGCGCTCTGACCAAATCGATATAACAGTGCATTGAGTTCCATCTCATCAAGAATGTCTATTCTGAAGGCTTTGTGCCCCAATATGCATAACGTTTCAATTCTATTACCTCGAGAAGCTATTATTTTGTTTATTTTTTTTAATATGATGCTCTACGTGTAGCTATTTTCTAAGTTGTGATGAAAAGACCATTCATCATTAGCTCTTGCAGACTAGATTGTTGCTATGTGTAGACAGAGGTACAATCTAATTGCATGAACAAAAGTTATATTATGAAACTTTTAAAATCATTGAATTTTATGATTAAGCGAATATATTAAAAGGGCTTTTAAAAATACAGCAAATATAATCTTTTGGGATATATAATTTTGTTAGAGATATGATTATGTGTACTTTTCCTACTTAATCGCATTTCTTTCCGTTACGTAACTTTTAATCTCCACGGGTGGCCGAGGTCGTTAAGGCGCGGACTCTGAACGGTAGGTCTGGGGTTTCGAATCCCTCCAGGACCGTCCTCCCCGACTGACGTTTTTCCAGGTTTTCCTCAGTTCTTATAAATGGCAAATGCCGGGGAGGTACCCTGTACTTAGGCCTGGAATGTTTCCTTCCTTAAAAATCCTTTCCCAATTTATCATTTCATCTCAGTGTTCATCGCGTATGGTGCTTCCGTAGTAAAAACGGGCATTAAACACTATTAAAAAAACAAAACAACAAATTACCTAACTTTTCACCCTTTAACCAACTTTATTACACCAGAGCAGAAAAAAATAGTCTGTTTTTGGTTTTGCCTAAAGCCAGAATTGCTGCACTTTGACCTTTTCGTTCCCAAATCTCTTCTCTCAGGAAGATCAAGGCTGTATACTGAATGCTGTAATATGTGATTGTTCTGAGTGGTGTCCATAGTTGAATCGGACGTGAGAGGCCGTGCTTTATCATTAGAAAGAAAAACATTACCTACTACGACTGCATATTGCTGGTTTCTCCCAAATGTTGCGCTGCATCGGACACATTCGATCATTTTCCTATAGCGCTCCGAAAGAAGTTCATCCAAAAAGGAGTCAACACCTGAAAATGTGTGTCCCCATTTTTTGGACAGCCTCTTGACCCTGTGCCAGAAAGTCTTTTCTGTCATCGTTATACCGCACCAAAAGGCTGTGAGAGTCCGTAAACGAATAACCTTTAACGATCATCAGTCAGTGGCATGCTCCATGCACAGAACTTGATACTTGAGAACCTCATGACAACGGTATGTGCGAATTCAATGTTCACATCCAATTCCCTGATCACTACTTCAATGCGCTTGTTTTCAAGAATGGAGTCAATTTTTTCCCCCTCCCAAATCGAGCCAAGGGAATTTTTCATTTAAGTACCTAAGGTTGTCACCATATTCAAATGCCTTTGAAATCTTTTTATAAGACCCAATTTAATGTATAGGGAGAAAAACTCTTGCATGGCTCTATCAAAGGCTTATATGTATATTTTTTTCTTTCCGTGTGTTCAAGTGTGTCTTTGAGGCCACATTTTCTTAGTTTCCGGGTTTCTGGTGTGATTATCTTACTCACGTAGGAAACGAGATATTTGGTTAACCGGCTTAGAATTCTGATAAAATGGAAATTACCCTAAAATCAATATAAACTTCCAAAGTCAGTGGGCCTTTCTTAAATAGTGTTTGAGTTAGACGCCACAGAAAAGATAGTTTAGCTTTTTGGAAAAGACGGATAGGAATCACCCCCATTTTGTCCCAGAATGTGAAAACAGTTTTTGTTCCGTAGTGTTATATTTACATTGTTTGTGTTATTTAAATAATAGCTATATTATACGGTACATGTCTTTTTTGATGCTGTTTTATTAAATCTTGCTTTACATTGGAGTACATGTAGGTATCTTCGAAAGTGAAAGATCCTGCAAGATTTCTAGTAACATCGTTGATAAAGACTATATGCAAGTTTGAGTGCATTTACTATTCTGTCCTCAGAAACTGTTGAATGAAGTTCTAAGTTTTCAAAATATCCTAATGTAATTAATGCACATTGACAATCGGCACCTGTTTGGATAGTGGGTGTCCCAGAATTAAACCTCACAAATTGCAAGGATTGTGGGGGAGGGATCCTAGATAAACGCTTTGAGCTGTGGTTTTTAATATTTCTTTCTGTATTGACTTCGAAGGTTCGTAATCATATACCAAAACGTATGTGATTACGAACATACTTTTTCAGCATCACATCCATTTACCATTTCTTCTTCAAGCCTGGTTTTCCATACCCCATGTAGGCCTTCGGCTTACTACAACGACCGCTGCGTCTTCTACCTCCATCACGTGATATCATTGGTAGAGTGCAGTATTGCAGGGGGGCACGTGAGCAGCACACCCCATCCTGTCGGTTGCTATATCGCGGCTTACTAGCTCGGAGATCACCACCCCTCCATCAGGCAGCTTCCCAATTGTCTTCAAGAAGCTGGGTGGAACCGGTTCCAGAGCTTCCTAACTTGGAAAAATTCCTAAGCAGGTACCGGAAAGCGAATCTAGACCTCCCGGGCAGCAATCAGCAACAATAACCACAAGACCAAGAAGGTGGTTGCCCATTTACCTTAGCATTATAAATTGTTCACCTATAGTTTCATGCTGTTTCAACTACTTTATGGTTTCCAGTTAAATTCATTTTCGCCAAATTGTAATCTAGAATTCCCGAACACTTTGCAGCAAAAGCAATAACCCCGGTGTTTTGTTTCGAAATATTCAAGCCATTGGCGACAAGAGTTTCATTGTTAGCTAGTTTTATCGTGTAATGGACATAGAAAATTTGCCACATGATTTATGAGAGATTTTTCGGAGCATTGAATGGAAACAATGAGTCAGGACCAAATATTTTTTGTGATCCTTGTGCAATTATCTGGTCTCGAAATCGAGGTAGTACGTTGGGCCATTGGTCTATATCATTTAAATAGCCTGCCGTAAATTTATCTGCTAATGAAACAGGTGTTAATGTATTTCAATTTAACACATAGTTATTTTCTATATTTTCTAAAAACATTTAGAAATGGCATTTTTTTCAGATTTCAAAATTAATATATTCACTTTAAATGTTGAAAAACAAAAATCATTAAAACACTTATACTGTTGCATATAATAGGAAAGTCCATGAAAATGCTAAAAAAATGCCCCCTCTCCTACCGCCATAGCTTAATTAGGAAAATTGCTACTAGCAGT
This sequence comes from Metallyticus violacea, assembly GCA_030762175.1. NCBI lineage: Eukaryota > Metazoa > Arthropoda > Insecta > Mantodea > Metallyticidae > Metallyticus > Metallyticus violacea. The sequence goes on from CM060830.1 coordinate 74,201,476, forward strand.
TTAAAAAGTGTTAATTATGATTTTTCTTGTTTTATATGTTTATTATCTTTATTTTTTCTGTCTTTTTTTTTTTAGTATTTTCATGGAAGTATTTATCGGCCCTGGTAGTGTAGTGGAACTGTACTTCTAAACCCAAGATCGATGAATTTTGTCGGGCGTAAAAATCCTAAGTATGGCTTCCTTCGGAAGGGAAGTAAAGCCATGAGTCCCGTGTAGTACATTTACGGCACGAAAAAAAACCTCAAGCCTGAAAGAAGAGGACTCAGCAAAATTTGTCGGCCATTTCACGCCATGAATTGAATGGGACGCTGATGATTTGAGATGTTAAAGAGCGTCCATAAATAAACCAAATAAATGAAAGCATTTTTAAAACTGGTTGTAATATGTTGCCACCATTTTGTATTTCTCTTAATAAGTAAATAGAGATTAAATGTATATGTTGATTTGACGGGTCACAACTTAAATAATAATCAATCAATCATACATACATACATACATACATACATACATACATACATACATACATACATACATACATACATACATACATACATACATACATACATACATACATACATACATACATACATACATACATACATACATACATACATACATACATACATACATACATACATACATACATACATACATACATACATACATACATACATACATACATACATACATACATACATACATACATCTTTAATGACCTCATTTAAAACAAGTGTTCAAAATGGTGTTTTATAATTTCAATGAAGGCATAACTTTGCAATAAGCTTCGCAGCAAATAAATCTTAGGCGTGAAGCCATTCTAATGATGCCATAGACAGCTGTAAGATTCTTTCCGGAAGGTCCTCTTCATTATCTACAAGGTTTTCGAGACAGTATATTCTACCTGACTCCACAAGAGGAATTCAAGTGGAGTCATATCAGGGGAAAAGATGATCAAGAAACAGAACCTTATCCTGTTAACTTTTTAGCAAAAGTCTGATGAATGTGCACGAACAGCATTTGGAAAAGGAATTGCGCCCCATCATTCATTGACAAACATTAAATGAAATATGTTCCAATATTTTGGGGAATGCTTCTCTCAACACATAGTGTAAACTGTTCTAGTTAAGCGGAGTGGAAGAATGGGCCTAATTAAGAAACCATGATCTCTGCCCAACCACAGATCTTTGTTCATGGCTCCTCAAGTAGCAGGGCGGTTAGCATATCTATTGAAACATGTTTATCGGCAAAAGTGCCAAGTTAGCAAGACTCAAGGCATGGATGATAACACGGTGTACTAGATATCCCATGTTATTGCTTGGTTGGTAATTGAAGGCTCCTCGGTCACGCGATCAAGCTCAACATTTCTAAGTACCGTGGCAGGTAACGGTTGATACGTCTTGCACACATATATCAAATGTGTATACGTTTCCCGATATAATGTTCTGCTTCATTTGCTTGTCGGTAAACAAACACCAGCTCCACACACAATTTCATTCGGAATTTTACTATTGAGGCATTTTTTTTTTTTTTGATTGATTTATTTATGGACGCTCTTTAACAGCTCAGGTCATCAGCGTCCCATTCAACTCAGGGCGTGAAACGGCCGACAAATTTTGCTCAGAGGTCTCTTCTTTCAGGCTTGAGGTTCTTTATCGTGCCGTAAATGTACGACACGGGACCCACGGCTTTACTTCCCTTCCGAAGGAAGCCATACTTAGGATTTTTACGCCCGGAAAAATCCATCGGTCCTGGCCGGGTTCGAACCCGCGATTTGGGTGTAGGAGGCAAGTATGGTAACCACTACACCACCAGGACCGACATTGAGGCATTGAGGCGGTGGCTATTGATGATACACATTATGAAATGATAAACTGGATTTTTTTTTCTAAAAAGAAGGAAGCGTTCTAAGTCTAAGGTACCGCCTCGGCATTTGGCATTTTTGAGGACCCGAATAAAACTTCATTCAGAAAGGACGGTCCTGGCGGGAATAGAACCCCAGACTTCCCGCTGTATTGTATCTTTACGATCTCGGTCACCCGTGCCGGTGCTAGAGTTCGTTAACAACCTTCATTGTTGAATGTATAGGTACATGAATGAATTAGGAGAAAACGAAGGTGTTTATGGAGCTAAAATATATTAGAATAAAAATTGATAACCCAAATTTCTTCCGGACAAAGCTTTATATTGGTAAGCTGAAAACATGGACTAATATATCACAGTTTCTTTAGCAACAGCACTGCTTAGATTGAGGAACAGCCTCAGATTTTCTCGCTCATCTAAAGAAGTCCGTGAAAATATTTATGCCTTTCGTAGCAACTTACTGAGTTTGGGGGGGGGGGGAATCAGTCTCTGCTCTCATATTTCATATCTCATATCAATTTTGAATTGGAACTCAGAATACAAATTTCTCCTGTTTAGCGCTATATTCCATGGCTTGTAAGTAAAAGGAATCCCTTTCATTTTTTTTTGAGTAGTGTTTAACGCCCGTTTTTACTACTAAGGCACCACAGGCGATGGACACTGATGATACATGAGACGAATGATATATTGGGAAAGGATATTTTTTTTAGGGAAGGGAGCGTTCCTGGGCCTAAGTTTAGGGTACCTTCCTGCATTTACCAGTTGTGAGGACTGAGGAAAACCTGGAAAAAAACCTCAGTCAAGGAGGACGGTCCTGGCGGGATTCGAACCCCAGACCTTCCGCTGACGAATCCGCGCCTTAACGACCTCGGTCACTCTTGGCGGTTCCTTTCATTCTGGAATTAAAATTAACGAGTAATATTGTGGCATTTTTATTATTGTTATAATTATTACAATGTTATTTTATACAATTTTAACCTGATAATAATTGTTATCATGCTACACTTGTGCAAGGATACACTTCAATAAAAAGGTAAATATTGAAAATATATTATTTATCTGTTTGAATATTTATATTTTGCAAACCAGTGATGAACAACTTGAAATGTAGAATGCGAATTTAGGGTTTTAAGCTTAAATTAAGGCTTAGGGATCCGCGACATGAAAGATTATTTTAAAGCGGGTTTCGCGAAGAAGGAACTGTTTCAGTGCACTCTTCAACATATAAATACAAAGTGTGTAGCATTAAATAACAAACAAACTATAGCGTTAAACTGTAGTCTTAATTCATTTTTTGCAACTATGTAGTGCCGACATGGCAAGGAATAACAATACTGAGAGTGGAAAGAAAGACATTAAAAATAAATAAATGAATGCATAAACCTCCACACACTACTACTTTGCCTCCTGCAAACTACAAACAACGGTTTTGACTTTAAACTTTTGACGCTTTTCCGGAAAGGTTTGTAACTTTGTCACGAAAGCATACTATATAAATTTTGCATGCCCATTTTTAAGTTCAAACATTAAGATGTGCTGATTCGTGAGAAAAGAGGAAAAGTTGGAATTGTTTTATATACGATCGCTCTTTAACCTGGTAGCTGGCGTGCCATTCAATCCGAACCGTGAAACGACCGATAAATTTGCTCAGATGCCTCTTCTTTCACGCTTGTGATTCTTTTGCGTGCCTAAAATCTAAGACACGATACAGCGGCTTTACTTCCCTTCCAAAGGAAACAATACTTAGGATTTTATAGCCCTAAAGTTCCCTCGAACATGGAGCTTTGATTAAATACCTGCAAATTGAAGGAGTATATCCTCCTGGAATTTATCAACATATGAACAATTTTGGAGGAATGTGCGTATAGTAAAATGATGTCATGATTTTAAACGCGGTAGAACAATTCTGGATGCACCAAAACCACCTCCATTCCTCAGATCATAATGCTAAATTGATGGCAGCGATCGAGGTTCAAGCATGGTTTTATTTCTTTGATGGTTTATAGTTGAACGTGCTACAACGAGTGTTAGTTCTTTTGTTTTTTATTAAGTTGATAATGGTTTAATGAAATTATATCTGGAACTTAATGTAATATAAATTGTTTAGTACAACATGTATCGCTCTTATTCTGTGCCCGGTTTTACCTCTGATTATGGCAGTGTACCGCATACTACCATATTTAAATTTCCTAAAGAACAATCATTAAAGAAGAAGTGAATAGGGTATACAGCGTGCAACTTTTGAAATTAATGATGAAAATGTAGGGTGTATTAAACATTTCAAACCAAAATTTGTGGTTAGAGGGGACAAAATACTTGAATCTGAAATAAAACTCAATGTCTTAAGTTTCCTGCAACTTAAATCTGCTGAAATTAAGAACATTTACTCTGAAAGATCTGGCAGTTACATTCAATCAAGAAAATTTACACTAATTACAATCTGCACTCGAAGAATCATAATCGATGCCAGTTGCTCTCGAGACTCAAACAAAAATGATGCATAACTAGTTACCACAAGTAAGAAAGTTTAAAAAAAAGTGCATAGAATTTAAGTAACTATTGTGGAGAGCATTGTAATTAGATATAAATGACTAATCATTTTACATCTGTATGGCTTTGCAAAAGCTTCTGTATATAGATGCACGTGTGTTTAAGTGTTCCATTAATTTTGCACTGCCTCAAATTCGCGTAAATATTTTTATGCATGTTATATAAATGAAAAAAGTATGTAAATTGTTGATTATAATTATTGTTCGTATTACTGCAGTAAAAGTCGGTCCTGGTGGTGTAGTGGTTACCATACTTGCCTCCTAAATCCAAGATCACGGGTTCGAACCCGGTCAGGACCGATGGATTTTTTCGGGGCGTAAAAATCCTAAGTATGGCTTCCTTCGGAAGGGAAGAAAAGCTGTGGGTCCCGTGTCGTACATTTACGGCACGAAAAAGAACCTCAAGCCTGAAAGAGAGATCTCTGAGCAAAATTTGTCGGCCGTTTCACGCCCTGAGTTGAATGGGACGCTGATGACCTAAGCTGTTAATGAGCGTCCATAAATAAATCAATCAAAAAAAAAACTGCAGTAAACGGTAATAGATGCTTTTATATAAACCGAATTCATATTATTTTATGTTTCGTTTACATATGAAAAATAATGCTTGTAAACAATTTCACATTCTTAAAAACCATCGGAATATTTTTTCATGAGAAATAATGTATTTTTTTAAACATAATACTGCGTAAAAATTTTCTGTTTGCTATTAGCATTAGTTGGCCGACGACGACCGCCTTATTTATTTTCTGCACTGTGATCTGGGTAGTATAGCCGGTCTTGGATGTACATGGAGGTAATCTGGGAAAATTATAACAGTAGAAGATAATATAAATAAAGTGAATGAAATATTGTTGCAAGATCGACGAGTAGCTATCAGCAATATAATCAAGGGATCACCGAAATAAGAGCATAATATACAGAAAACATTTGGCCTGAAGAGTACGAAATGAGAGAATTAACTGCAAGATGGATACCTTGAATGTTGACAGTTACTCAAAAATAGTTGAGAATGAACATATAAAAGAAACATTTGAGGAAATTTGATGCGGGCAAAAAATTGACAAATTTGTAACTATGGATGATTTTTTTTTTTTTTTTGATTGATTTATTTATGGACGCTCTTTAACATCTCACGTCATCAGCGTCCCATTCAACTCAGGGCGTGAAACGGCCGACAAATTTTGCTCAGAGGCCTCTCTTTCAGACTTGAGGTTCTTTTTCGTGTCGTAAATGTACGACACGGGACCCACGGCTTTACTTCCCGTCCGAAGGAAGCCATACTTAGGATTTTTATGCCCGAAAAAATCCATCGGTCCTGGCCGGGTTCGCACCCGCGATCTTGGGTTTAGGACTATGGATGAGTCATGGGTTCGTCACTTTAATCCTGAAACCAAAATGCAAAATAAGCAATGGAAACATAAAAGGTCTCACCCCAATGAAATTCGGGACACAGCCGTCAGAAGCAAGATGCTTTTTGGGATGCATTCAGGTTTTTTGCATGGAAGAGCTGTAGTAAACAGTTGTTATTATACAAATTTATTTTCAACATTACAAGATGCGGTCTCAGTAGAAGTTGAGGCCAAATGTGCTATCCCCCCTCTCCCTCCCACTGCCCAACTTTTCGTTTTGAAATGACAGCACTTGATAAATCAGGGCTTGGCGTATTTTAACTTCCTTTTTACTCTCCAATGCAGCTCTTGGTGTTTTCGGGCTGTTCCAAAAACTAAGGCAACCTGCGAAAGAGGAAATTTGCTGAAATTTGAAAGGCACGGTGGATATAAACCAGTGTTTTCCAAGAAACTGTGGAACATTTTTATTAAACACACTGTAAAAGAAACTTTTATAATTACACAAAAGTTGTTGTCTTTTGCGTAAAACGCTAAGGAGTATGTCCTTGCTTGCAATCGAGTAGGTGATATTGTTCACGTAGGGTGCAGGAACACTTAAGTGACTCGTGATGAAATCCTCTTTGGTTTCAGATTCTGAAGTGAAAGCCGTGTGCTGCCATTCTTATATCTACGTGTCGCAACGGGAAATATAGTTCCTTCCATACTTCTGTAAAAATTCTTTGCCTTTTCCTCCCTTTCTCTTATGTGAGTTGCATATCTGGTGTATGCATCAAATTGCACTTTATCGCTGCCTCCCTGTTGAAGAAGTCTGTGGTGGCCAACTGATAAACGGATCTAGTCCTAGTCGTTCAGGATAATCGAACGGCTCTACGTAGGTAAGATTCTTTCACTGCCTTCAATCTACTTAGATTTGCGGGAGTGAGTGGTTCCAAATTTTTGTGACTACATAGCATGCAATCAGGACAAACTTGATGTGGAATAGACTGAAGCCTGTGCCAAGTGATAATTTGTCATTGTCCTTAATGTTGAATGTTGCTTAACGGCTGCTGTTCTTCTAAATGCTTTGTCTAAGCTTTCCCCTTGACTTGAAGTGCTATCCCTAGGTACTTAAAAGAATTTACCAAATCTTTTTTTTTTAGTAGTATTTAATGCCCGTTTGCACTATGAGGCACCACAGGCGGTGGACACTGGTGATACACGAAATGAAATGATATATTGGGAAAGGATATTTCTTAGGAGTGAAGCGTACCTCCCCGGCATTTGCCAGTTATGAGGACTGAGGAAAACCTGAAAAAAAAACCAGTTAGGGAGGAGGGTCCTGGCGGGATTCGAAGTCCAGACCTCCCGCTCACGAGTCCACGCCTTAACGACCTCGGCCACCCGTGGCGATTTTACCAAATCTAATTGAACATTTCCACAATGGAAGTTGTCTGTCTTGGAAAGGTTTTCTTCCTCTCCTGAATTTCATGGCTTTTATTTTGTTGGTATTTGTATCTATCTCGTCTTTACGACCACTTGTGTGCATCGCTGGGAGAGGTGGAGCAATCTTCAAGGAAAGTCTGTGGACAAGTGAGGTAAAAATAAAAGTTTTCGATAAATAGAAATGATTATTTGTGAAACATAGGACTCAACCCTCATTTTACGTTTGGACGCATTTTCCACACGAGAGCATATAGTCGGTTCTGTTGGTGTAGTGGTAACCATACTTGCCTCCTAAACCCAAGATCGCGGGTTCAAACCCGGGTAGGACCGATGGATTTTTTCGGGCATAAAAATCCTAAGTATGGCTTCCTTCGGAAGGGTAGTAAAGCCGTGGGTCCCGTGTCATACATTTACGGCACGATAAAGAACCTCAAGCCTGAAAAAACATGCTTCATAGCAAAATTTGTCGGCCGTTTCACGCTCTGGTTTGGATGGGACTCTTGAGATGTGAAAGAGCGTCCGTAAATTTAATAATAAATAAATAAATAAAAATAAAAATTAATAAAAATAAAAATAAAAATAAACGAGAGCATATAGGCTTCATTTTATTTTAAGTTAGGCAAAGCATGAAACGTATAAACAACTTTTTTAATTTTGTCATGACCTGTGAATTGTATTTGTGTACATCATACTCTGCAAAGAAAATCTTTAGAATGTCAAAAGTCGGCATTTAAATATTACAAAGGATCTTAAATACGGGGAAAGTTATTCCTTCATTTGCTGCAATCTTGTAAAAATCCTGTAAGTATAAATGTTGTGCACAATATTGTTTCTTAATTCACAGCTTTTATCTTTATACGAGTGTTATTATCATATTTTCGGACTAGTATTTAATCAACAGCGCAGGTTTCCTATTGAATGCTGAAGTTATTTTGTATTGCGGGCCCCAATTTTGAAGCGGTCTTGTTATTGATGATTTTTTTTATTGGTGTTTAACGCCCGTTGTTACTACTGAGGCACCACAGGCAGTGAACACTGGTGATACATTAGATGAAATGATATATTTGGAAAGGATTTTTTTTAAGGAAGGAAACGTTTCAGGTTTAAGTTTACGGTACCCCCCCGGTATTTGCCAGTTATGAGGACTGAGGAAAACATGGAAATAACCTCAGTCAGGGAGGACTGTCCTGGAGGGATTCTTACCCCAGACCTCCCGCTCACGAGTCCGCGCCTTAACGACCTCGGCCGCCCGTGGCGGTGTTATTGATGATGATGGCCTCAGTCATTGTCTACGCTTCAGCGACAACATCTCAGGGTATTTCTCGCTATTTTGTTGAGACCCCACTCAACAGGACTGGGATAGGACAGTTGTCATAATAATCACACGACGTAACATCGTATATTTTTGATTTATTGAGCGTAACCGAATTGGGTATTATGACCTTGGCCTATTTTCAATATATACATTTTTTAATTTATTTGGTTTATTTACGAACCCTTTAACATCTTAGGTCATCAATTCAATTCAGGGCCTGAAACGGTTGACAAATTTTTCAGGCTTGAGGTTCTTTATCGTGCCGTAAATGTACAACACGGGACCCACGGCTTTACTTTCCTTCCCGAAGGATTTTTACGCCCGAGAAAATCCATCGATCCTGGCCGGGATCGAACCCGCGATTTTGGGTTTAGGAGGCAAGTATGGTTACCACTACGCCACTAGGACCGATTGGTTAAATTTACTTCGCGGCGGAGAGGGTCGTTGCAATTCGGTTTCGATCTTATGGACTTCATCACCGAAGGGCTTAGCTATGAAAACGTTGAGAGAAGTTTGCATTGGCAATTTGTGTCATCAGTCAAAAAGACGAGCGTTTCTAAATGTTTGCATTCAACTGTAATCGGTTGTCTCTATGTTGTCTATTCAAAAATCTCGTCGTCAAACAGTTCTTGGCTGTGTTTGTTTATATGGTGCTGGATACATTGAACATTGTGAAGCTGATATGTAATAATTCTCCTTCTGTATAGTTATAACTTCCTCAAAAATATAGTGCGCATCATCTATAAATAATCTTACAAACAAAACAATGCACTCCATTAGCCCAAGGCAGAGATTGATTCAGCTTGTAACCTGGAGTCTTGCTGTTTCTTTAATTATTATTCATTTCATGAATTACTCCATATTTATATGTAGTGGAACTATAAGGCATTATTACTTGCAATGAAATGTCTTTAAAATGATTTTGCTGCTTGCTTCTCGCACATACATGCAAATGGTTTCTTAGGAACCGCCAGCGCGTGCGTGCCTTTAGAAAATAAATAGTTGAAAATGTATTTATGCAATTTCGAACGTTTTAATTTACAGAACATGCCTGTATTTTTAATTCCATATTTTAAACTCTAGTTAGTTTGATTTTTGTATGGATTAAAAAACGTGGTCAATATTTCAATTTACTACTGATATGCTTAAAGTAGTTAAAAGGATGTACGAGATAACAAACCCTTAAATCAGCAGTCTGTCTCTTAAAGTAAGAATTCAATAATATTAAGAAACTTATCCACTTCTCTGAAGACTCAAGTTTACACTTCCGAAAAAATATAATAGTAAACATGAAGATACTTACGAAATTAAGAATGAATGTCACTTCTTGGCATTCCTTACATGGTAAAGGTTCATATTACATGATGGGATTGAAACAAATCTTTGAGGCAGTTATTTTCGATCTGCTAAGACCCCGAATAAATTACTAACAGTTCAATTTATTATAAATAACCAGAATGTTCAAATGTATAAAATTCATAAGGGAAGTTTTGGTTTTTCAAGTAAGCCATGTTCGTTTTAATGTAACTTCATATTTTAAGATTTTTTGCACCCCTAAACTAAAAGTCCTTGAAGTCTTTGTTTTGATAGAAAGAGGGGTGGGGGTTCACAGGGCCGGAGGTTTTATAGGCCCCAGCCATTAAAGTCGAGTAAAGTGTAGAAGGAAATGGAAAGAAGGAAACCTTCAGAAATACTTCCCTTTGCAGACATTGTCTCGTTATAATTTTTAGGCAACCGTCCGAAAGAAAACTTACAGTTGCGTAGCAATAACAAAGGGAAATACCATTTGTATACAAATATGTAGTTAACCGAAGGATGATTCATTAGAGAAAGTAGGCCAAAGGAAGCTGTTTTATGAGAATTAGGTCCCGCTTGGCATAACCGACGGTATTACGTCCGCCATGGCGCGAATGTCTCAGCCAATGAAAAGGTATCGCGACACTCATGCAGGTTTTTATCCAGTGATGCGCGTTAGAAATTCGCCTCGGCATTAGACGCTGGATACATCATGTGAATGATTGACTATGATGTTCATAAAAACTATCGGAAAGTCAAAGCTTGAAGAGAGTCCACTAAAGTCCATTGGGCATTTCACAGTGCCGCCAGTCGGTCCTGGTGGTGTAGTGGTTACCATACTTGCCTCCTAAACCCAAGATCGCGGGTTCGAACCTGGTCAGGACCGATGGATTTTTTTCGGGAGTAAAAATCCTAAGTATGGCTTCATTCGGAAGGGAAGTAAAGCCGTGGGTCCCGTGTCGTACATTTACGGCACGAAAAAGAACCTCAAGCCTGAAAGAGAGGCCTCTGAGCAAAATTTGTCGGCCGTTTCACGCCCTGAGTTGAATGAGACGCTGATGCCCTGAGCTGTTAAAGAGCGTCCATAAATAAATCAATCCAAAAAAAAAAAGTTTCGCCATCAGAGAGGCAGTTAACTAAGTACTTCGCTAGTGATTTGATGCGATTTTTTCAATGGTTAGTTTCGTAGTGAAAACATTAACATAACGTTAAGTGAAATTAGAAAAGGGTAAATTCTTGTTTGAAACGAAATTGAACATAGTTGATGGCAGATGTCCGCTCCATCGAAAACAGTGTGCTTGATTCACTTTTGACGTATGGCGCATGCGTAATACTCTTGCGAGAATACCTACTTCAGATCGCATCAATATTGGTTCGACTATACATTGTCCGAGAGACGGGAGTATTCAACGACACCTCTCGAAAATAAAGTTCCATCACAGCACAATTGACAAGGTTTCTTGACGACAGTTAGACTGAGCGTACATATGTGTAAAGGTATTCCGTGGCCTTGGCCAAGGATGTGTAAAGGTAAGGCTTGGCCTTAGAGGATTCACACGAATAAAGAAATCTATTGGACTTTTCCTTGCAGAGCGCAAACTCCTTACCATTCCTCTTACCCTGTTAAAGCCCCGGCGTTACTAAAATACACTAGCCAAGTCTCTATAGACAACGTTGAGAAGAACATCTTCTCAATACATTAATTGAAGCAGGCAATTGCAAGAGCGAAGAAGGAGCAGCTGGGAATGTCAACCAGGATACAAAGCTTTACTGACTTCCGCATCCCCTGTATGCACCATTTCGGAACCAAGGACCGAAAGGGCTTCATCCTTCTTCCTCTTAGATATCCAAATTTACCTAATCTACAACCGTTTCAACACCTGCATAACTTATTAACAAATATCAAGTATCAGATACCTCCCCATCTCCTGTACGCACCAACATTTCATCATAAAAGACTCTACTTTAAGGCCAGTCTACAACCCGGCCAAGATCCTATAGCAACCTCGGAAAAGGCTGCATAAAATATATTAACTAATCTGTCATTTTTACTTTCTATAGCGTTGTACAGCACTTTATCAATAAAATGTGGAAAAACATATCACCGTTTATTTCTTTTTGTTCTGAATTTTTTTTAAGTATGAAAAAAGAGCATCCATACACACCCTCTTCCTCCCCTTCACTTCTCTTTCCTGTGGAGAATTTCCTTCCGTTTATATTATCTGACATTATTATTATTATTATTATTATTATTATTATTATTATTATTATTATTATTATTGTTGTTGTTGTTGTTGTTGTAAAAAGAATAATTTCCTTTGAAACATTAGAGATCCCACCCTATTTTTTGCTCAAGGTTTTGAACACTCCAAAGTCCTTAGCAGGCCTTCTTTTTTAAATCCAGATTTGTAATAAATCGAATTTGTATTGTATAGCTTTCATAATCTGTATCATAAAACTATGAAAAATATTTCAATTGAATTGGTTAGTAAACATCTGAAGAGACTGTTTTTCAAGCACTTTTCAAAACCATTTTAACATTGATTTACTCAGAAATATTAGTGTTACAGTTTACATGTAGCAGGTGCGTCTTTAGTTGGTCCTGGTGGGTAGTGGAACCATAACCTCCTAAATCCAAGATCGCGGGTTCAAACCCGGCCAGGATAGATGGATTTTTTCGGGACGTAAAAATCCTAAGTATGGCTTCCTTGAGAAAGGAAGTAAAGCTGTGGGTCCCGTGTCGTACATTTACGGCACGATAAAGAACCTCAAGGCTGAAAGAAGAGGCCTCTGAGTAAAATTTACCGGCCGTTTCACGCCCTGAATTGAATGGGACGCTGATAACCCGATATGTTAAAGAGCGTCCATTTTTTTTAAAAAAGTGCATTTATTATTATTATTATTATTATTATTATTATTATTATTATTATTATTATTATTATTATTATTATTATTATTATTATTATTATTCGCGAATTTTAACATGCAAACTTTCCAAAACCTAGAGCTTAAGTGGACATTACACACACTTGTTAAATTGTTGAGCCCATAGAATATCAATAACGGTTCTATTTTGTGCGAGTTAACAAGGAGTGACTCGCATTCAGATAATATTAAGAAAATAATTGAAACTGAAATTAGTGCAGTACTTAAAATATCAAACTATGGCTAATACAAAAATTAAAATAGCTATTATGAGCACTTTGAAGTAATGGTAGCAACAAATATTTCATGGAGAATAGCTGGTGAGTGAAATTAACTCTCTTTTAAATTTATAATTGTTAAGAGGCCGAATTCCTATGTAAACAGCTAATTATTAATTGTAAATTGTGAAATATTTGATATTGTATTACATATTTCATTACATTCATTATATATTATTTAATGTTATATTACATATGAGCTTTTACCATTGCCACCACACTGGAAATAAAAGTATTTCAGTACAGTGGTGCCCTCTTAGCCCAAAGAAGGCCGAATCATTATCTGCGGGCTTGATTATGGCTACGTTCTTTAATGCACCAAAGAGCAGAGTGTTTTGCACAGAAAATTTATCTCGTGGCCACAGATTGAATGACAAGTGCAGTTAAAAAGCAAACATTTTAAAGGAAATATGTAAATGATATGCATGTGTTGTGCCGCAGATGTATTAAGTGAGCGATTTACAATATTAATGATGCAGAAAGAGTGGACATGAAATGGACCGTATCGCTTCATGTCTGAAAGCGAGCCTCGTGGCAGAGAATCATGGAAGCTTTCTCTGCGTACACCACCCAGGTGTTCTTCGCGATCGATACGACGCTGACGGGGCGAAGGGAATCTCTTCACGTTTCCCTTGTTAAGGAAGGAGAGGCAGAGTATGAATGTAATGCAATCTTCAGACTAGGTACATTATTTAATGATGATAATCCTACACTCAGGATACCGCAGTCACTTCTGTAACTTGACTTTTGTATGTGAGCATGACTTCATAATCTGATGAACATTTCTCCCGCGAATTTTTTTCTTTGTTTTGGAAATAGCCTAAAGTCGCTGCAAATAAGCAGAATGCCCCAGCAGTTTAAATTCTGATTTATTAATTGCAACAGAAGACTTGAGGCTTCAAACATTCTCTGAAGAAAATGCACACTTAGGTTAACTACTTTCCACTATATTTCATTTTAATTTTGCATAGTAACGTGACTGTTCTCTGCATATAACTAGAATAACACTTTGTGCAACCGCACACCCTTTATGTTTAATTTTCATTTGCTTTGATAGGCCCATGGCTCATTCATATCTATGTGTACGTCCGAAATGTCTTGTGTTGTGCTACGAGGCTAGGTCCATAAATTTCCGGCCTAACCATTGACTGGGTATGATAAGGACAAAAACTATATTTCTTTTTTCAGTAAGTTACCCTTTATTGCAATACTTCTGATATCTTTGAATTAACATTTCAATTCTCCCCCAAATAATCAGAAGTCCTATCTGCAAAATGGCCATAAATAGATCCATCACTTCTTCGCCACAATTAAATTTCCTTCCTTCTTGAGTTCTGATAAGAGGAAATAGTTACTGGGAGCTAGATCTGGGCTGTAGGGGAAATGGTCCAATTCCTTGAAGCCACATTTCTTCACAGCTTCCTTTGCAACAAGAGCTATGTAAACAGGCGCGTTGTCGTGAAGAAGGTGCACACCACCACTCAGCTTTCCTCGCCTTTTCTCTTTGATGGAAGGACGTAGTTTGTGCAGTAGGCCAACATAGTACTATCCTATTCCTGTGGTGTTCCTCTCCTTGGAGTCAATGAAGAGTATTCTTTCACATTCCCAAAGGAATGTGGCCATGATCTTCTTGGTTCACTGAGTGACCTTGGCCTTTAGAGGCGGTGCTGCACCCAATGCATTGATTCTCTTTTGGACGAGGGATCATAGTAGGGAACCATAGTTTCATCTCCGTAGTAATGGTTTACAGAACTCTTTCGTTGCCACAGCAGAGCTCCAAAAATATCTGATAACAGATGACTCGTTGCTGCTTTCGGACTGAGAAAAGAAGTCTAGGCACCCATCTTGCACTAACCTTATTCGTGTTTAAATGTTGAAGAATAATTCAAAGGACTGTTGATTTAGAAAAGCCCAACTACTTCTGTAACTTTTAACCGCCGGTCTTCAATAATTACTTCTTCCACAAGAGCGATGCTTTCAGGAGTGAGCACCTCCAAGGGCCGACCTGCACGCTCTTGGTCTTCAATGCTTTCTCGACTAATTCGAAGAAGTTTGGTCCATTCTTTTACTGACCAATATAAGGGGGGTGCTTCACCATATACACCGTCCAATCGCTGTTTAATTTCATTTGGAGTAAATCCTTCTTTAAGCAACTATGTGTGAACAATTAAACACAGCGGAGCGGAAATTAAGCTGTAATTATTTACTTAACAGATAAGGTATGACACCAGATAAGGTTTTGTGAAGGCGCTAATCCTCATCGGCCAGTCCGGAAACTTATGGACCTACACTCATATGTCTCTGATTGTCTTGGAACAGTAAATTCCTTATGACCCATGGCCATCTTCACTATTTCTAAGCTTACCGTGTTATAAGACATGGCACATTTCCCAAAAATGTTATATAAGAGACGTTATCTTCATTTGCATATATAAGTTAGCTATTTTTAGAATTCATTACCAATTATTGACGTAATGCAAAAATGTCTCATGCATTCTTATGGCAGGGGGGGGGGGCAATAAATAGCGCCTTATTATAGGGGGTCAGATGTGAAGCTTGTAGCGGAACAAACCTGTTCCGATTCCGCGCATTGTATACTTGATACACAATAGTAGTGCTCAAAGTACAAAATGAGTTTCGTCTTCCACGGATTCTTTTTTGTGTATGTGATGACTTCAGTCAGAAACTGAGCGTCCAGTTTATTTACCCATGCATTTCTTTTTTCTGTATTTAATATAGCAATCTTTAAAGAACGTATCTACAATGGTAACTAATCTGCTGAACAAAATATGTAATGATCGATTCAAAACGAATGCTTGGTTAAACATTTTAAAGAAGTTATTAATAAAGTTGTTTAAAAAGAGCGCAACTGTTTCGAATTTTTGTCTCTTCAAATGCTTCGTGTTCTCTCGACCCGCTTTAGCGTCTTTATTCCGTTTTCGTGGCCAAGTTCAGTCTGCGTGCTTGGGATGCCGGAGGAATAAAATTAGAAGAGCCAAAGAAATTAACACGGTGACGACCAGTGGCGTTACAAACAAGGAATGTCGACGCTTCTACTTAGATGCCGAATTTACAGATATGGGTGAAAGGGTGGCACACTTTCTCTTGCACTGAGGCAGATTATGAATATAAATGGGTGTATCGTGTTCCTTGCATATTACGTCCCATGGTATATATCTGTTGATGTGTGTATTCGGAATAAATCTTATTATTTCCTTATTGCTTAATTTCTACAAATCAACTCGCAATGAATTTAAAATTATCATTTCAGCAGTTTCATTTTTTCCTTTCATATGATTTACACTGAGGTCAGCTACGCCTTTAGTCATTGCATTACTCCTCTCTCTCTCTCGCTCGCTCTCTCCATTACTTCTAGAATTCCTCTATAATTGAAAAAAAGTTGACCGAAATCAAACATTGAAATAAAAAATTAAATTTCACAGTTTAGTATTATGTTTTCTGATTAAATGTATACGTGAATATTGTAGTAGAAGTGAATTAAATTTTTGTAGCTTTTATTTATTTTAGAATGAATAGCGCCCGTTTTTATTACTATGGCATAACAGGCGCGGGATATGAGAAAAATTGGAAACGATTTTTCTTAAAGAAAATGTTCTAGGCCGAAGTGTAGGTTACCTCCCCGATATGTGCTGTTGGTGAGGAATGAGGAAAACCTGGGAAAGATCTGTCATGGAGAGACCCTGGCGGGATTCGAACTATGACATTCCATTCACAATCGGTGCCTTAGCGACCTCTGCCAACCATTTTTTTTACTCACGGTTGAATAAATGTATATGAACAAATAAATAAAAAAGGTATAAATTTCAGTATATTAAGAAAATTATCCATTAGAGCGATACACACACCACAAATAATCACGCTCATTTAGTCTGTAACTATTATTTGTGAAACACTTAGCCACTCCATGTTACATCTCCCTCTCACTATATCAGCTTCTTACTTTTTATCACGGCAGTTGTAAAAATTTAGTTTCAGACCCATTGGGATGGAGGGGGCCAGTTTTTCCTGCTCAATGCTGTGTTAGGAAAGATTCAGGAATACATAATCCCTTCACACTTAATATATAACTAGTTAACAAACCAAAGGAAACCATTTTCAAGGTATCACATTAAAGAAAAAAACTCACAATTAATTTTTTTGTAAAGTTTCTGTATGTGTGCCTTGCGTTACGCGGCAGACGTGCAGGCGATTAATTTGTGAATATGCAACACGTAATGTGGTAGCAAAAGCGTATCCTTCACATATCCTTAAATAAAATAGGACTCATTTCTGGGGGACTAGGGAATCAAGACCTGATGCATGTTCAGCCTAGATGTCAACGAACCAGGTAGTAGTGCCCCATCTTGCTGGAAAATGTAGTCATCGCTATCTTCCTCAAGCTGGAACTATCAGCCGCTGCATATCGATTGATATATACGACATTCGGAATACGCTTCCCTCTTAGAAGTAAAAATGGGCCATATTCCTATCTCCCTTGATACTGCGCGGAATGCAATTGACCGTGGGTGATAAATACGTGAAGTCTTCGAGTCCCCGGACATTATAGCCGGTAAAAAGTGAAATTTGCCTCATCAGTAGATTTAGGTTTTAAAATCCGCTAAAATGCGTTATGAACTTAAAGGAGACTAAATTGAACATTTCAGGGGGATCACAGTTGACATTAATACATACAACTCCTACTGTTGCTAGATAAAACATCCGGAATGTGCGCTTGTTTTCAACTTTCTTTCACTCTTTGCTGACATTTTCATGGGCGTGTACACGTCATAGTTTGCAGAGTTTTTGGCGAATCGGTGCGAAACTGTCAGTTCAGTTGCGTCGTACATTGTTTGTGTCAACAAAGGAAAACTATTCATTTTAACACAACAATAAATGCGAAATTAAAAAGAAATTAATTGTTGCTGTACTCCAACTAGTTACGGCTTAAGATTTAATGCAAAAGAGAGAGATCGAGAAAAAGAAAGGCAGTGCAGTTCATGTTTACCACAGACAGGAGGATATTTGAATGCTGCGCCAAACATTTGTTGCTGCAACATGTGAAAAATGAAAGTGACTAAACCTAATTTACTTGACAATGTATTCTTGAGAATTCCCATTTTTTAACAGGTGGAAACATAACATTTTGTTAGGTTTGTAAAAACAATTTACATGTGCTAAAAATAGCATCTCGAGCAGCATAAGCGGTTAGCGCCTGTAGAAACAATGTCACAGAAATATATATCAACCGTTTAGTTTATTTTCTGACAGGTGTGCGTTGGCTCTTTTCAATATGAGGTTGTGTGAGGGACTTGTATCAGCAAATGTAAATTGGGATATGCTGAAGGACGGGTGTTGCATAGTTTCCTTGAGAATGTAGAGACTATTTGTAGTCTCTGTGAGAAGGCACTGGAAATCTAAGAGCCGACACAAGTGAACATTATAAAGATGACTTTTTGCATTGACGAGACGAGACTACGGCCGTTACACTGCTAATTTTGTCATCGGTTAACAGTATTGGAAACATCGCAACTAGTCCGCGGTAAAGAAAACAAATGATCCGCACTATAGCTGTGTCGTTAGGTTTCTTCTTATCTTATGGCCTACAGAAAATAGAAATGAAGCGTTTTCCTCTTCCTTAGTGACAGTGCCGCTTACACGATTAAAGCAGGAGATGTTGCTACAAGTTTCTATGTATGGTGCACGTTTACCCATGCTAGGCTATTCTACCGCTCCTTGTTTCGAGCTGTATATTTTGGGCTTTTATCGAGCACCAAAATGTGGTCCTATCATCTTCATTGGACAAAAATGCTTTGCTCTTCTAACCATATTAACGTATCGCAGAGTTATTTCGGCTTTGGGAAGATATTGCAAACTCGAAACTTCCAGCCTGCTATTCGACTGTCAGATTCTGTTTTCCGGCTGGCTTGCTGTAATGACCGGCAATACAGTCGCGCGTGACTTTGAAGTTACCTCCTACTGCCGTCTTTCGGGAAACAGGGCAACAAGATTAAAATGTAGGACATCTGGTCACCATAGTCACTTTCCTATAAAGCTCTTCATTGTCTTCTCGAACAAGCTTATAACCTTCCTTTTTGCATTTCTCCCTTGGTGCATCGCCGAGGTCATTAGAGCCCAGATTTAAGTAATTGAAACTTCTGACTTTGCAAGAGTACCTAAATTCGGAGAGGTTCTTGTAAACTCCATTGGGAAAGAACCGTGAATCTAGAGCACTGATGGTCATTATGCAAGGCAAAGGTTTTTTAATAAATGGATGGTCATATTTTTAATTGTTCATAGAGTTTATTGAGCAACCGAATAAACCAAAATATCTATTTTCACATTTTCACTGTATATAGAGAAGTCTTGTCGGCCTCTATGATCTGGGGGTGGTGCCGATTCAAACCTAGCCGGGGTCGATATGTTTCAAGGCGTAAAAAAACCGCCACGGGTGGCCGAGGAGGTCGTTAAGGCGCGAACCCGAGAGCGGGAGGTCTGGGTGTCAAATTCCGACAGGACCATCTTCCTGACTGAGGTTTTTTCCAGCTTTTTCTCATTCCTCGTAAATGGCAAATGCTGGGGAGTTACGTAAACTTAGGCCTGGAACGTTTCCTTCCTTAAAAAATCATTTCCCAGTTTATCGTTTCATTTCATGTATCATTAATGTCCAACATACGTGGTGCCTCAGTAGTAAAAACGGGCGTTAAACACTATTAAAAAAAAGCTTAAAAAGCTCAGGCGTAAGTCCTTCGGGAGGGGTTAAACCCATGGGTCCCGTGTCGTAGATTTATGGCACGTTAAAGAACTCCATACCTGAAAAAAATTGGTTCCTAGATAAAATTTTCGGGCATTTAGCGCTATAAAAATGTCTTAGTTTCCTGTCAAATGACATTGGAGGCGATGGACTTATCATCAGTCCCTCTACCCACTTTCAGGAAATGTGTACTTCAATTACTCCTTGGTAATTGAATCCTCCCTCCTGGGTAACTGAATATTAATAAGTCATTAGCGTTAAACCCATCAGCAGGCTGAACGCTACGCCCTAGGAACTAATTGTTAACAACTTTGCATTCCTTTCTTCTTTTCCAGTGTTACGTGATATCTTTCATCATGTGGTCGATCATCCTGTAACGCAAGATGTTTAAATGCTGCAATTGTACATTGAAATGAACAATAGTTTCGGTTTTGCCGACGTGCACCTAATAAACATATTTTGTTACGAAAACTGTACCGACAGTTTCTCGTCTTGCTGATGGAAGTCGTCATTTCGAGCCTTTTCTGTAAAAATTTTCCTTTTCTTGTATCTTTGTTTATGAAACTTCAGTGCATTCTATCTTGTTTCCTGCCTTTAAAATTTAACTCTATATTGTGGTTTAGTTTAACCTGAACCAAAAAAGCATGCATTGTATTAGAAATTGTTTTCGTTTATGAACTAATCAGGAAATATTGAAACAATAAAAAATAGTAACAAGCTGAAATATCATGTGCTATGTTTTTCTTTCACCCGTCTATATCATGCCTATAGTGTCTGTAGAAGCGAGCGACTTCACTTTTATGAAGACATATTATTGTCGGTGAATGTAACTGAAAATGTCTTCAGCTATTGTTTAATAGGATTACAAATGGAACTGGCTAGAAACGAATACCCTTTAGAAACATTATGTTCGATCATGGAAGTTTAAAGACATAGACACTGGGTTTCCTGCCTGATTAAAACCCGGTCAGGACTGATGGAATTTTTCGGGCGTAAAAATCCTAAGTATGGCAATGGCTTCCTTCGGAAGGAAAGTAAAGCTATGGGTCCCGTGTCGTACATTTACGGCACGAAATAGAACCTCAAGCCTGAAAGAAAGAGATCTCTAAGCAAAATTTGTCAGCCGTTTCACTCCCTGAATTGAATGGGACACTTACGACCTGAAATGTTAAATCCGTAAATAAACCAAGTCAACAAAATATCTCATTGCGAAGTAATACCATTTTGATGTTGTTTATTAAAAATCGATAAAACTTACATATCTTTATAACAATCATTGGATGCCTTTCCAGTTTTTGTTGTGCCTATAAGTTATTGCGCACAGCTTCTGTTACTACCTCAGATGACTTATAATTGAGGATATGACATTGCTAATGATAGAGCTTAGAATTTAAGTGGATCTTGATTCCCCATTGTTCAAAGACACTGCGATTAATAATACTTCTCCCAAACCCCATTGCAACAGATTCCTGAACTTTATCATTGTTAGATTATGTTTATTTAAGAGAATGGAAAAATGTGAGAAGAAAATACCTAAGATGTACGATTAACACTGCAAATGACTGATATTGAAATATTATCTATTTATGGTGTCATAATCCGTCATCCCACTGTGGTTGTTTTTATTTGATCCGCGCGTGTTTAAGGCATTTAAATAAATGCCTTTGAGTGCTTTCATGCTTCCACAGGATTTCAGTGTAGCAAACGTCTCCTTGGTCAGCTACATTATCGTGGTATCATCACAGATGGTAAGCAGAGATGATTGGTATTCAATGAAGGTCCCATTAGGTAATATTGATAAATAGATTGTAAACTTCGTAGGAAGTGCACTAGAACACTTTGGAAAACATTATTAAAACGTCTGTAAATATTTCTATGATTACTTCATTGTAAACTTTACTATAAGTTCCTACGTTCTCCGCCACTGCAACAACAGCCTCGGGTGCAGCGAAAATGTGACCGGTGTGAACGGAATAAGAATCATCCGAGAAACAAGAATTCCACACATGTGCCAACATTGCGGGGAAATATCGACTTTCGCAGTGCCGTCTATGGGGGAGGGATTTTGTGGTCGGCCGTGAAATATGTGCCCTTGAATCCTTAATGCTGATTCGAACACAACCATAGCTTCCTGTTGGAAGTTTTTGTAGCTTTCGGAGAACTGAAAACATTGCACTTGTGCAATTCTCAGAAAGGTTTATACAAGAAAACTATTAGGCTTCAAACAAAAGCATTTGTATTAGATTTCATTTATAGGAAGCAGTCGGCATTACTGGTGATGTGTGTGTGTGTGTGTGAGAGAGAGAGAGAGAGAGAGAGAGAGCCATTTCTTAAACGCAAACTTTTTCTAAGTTCCACTCGATACAGCGCGCGGTTCACAAGGTATCCAGCAAAGCTGTGTAGCCATTGATGCAGTGGTGTAACGAGGATAGGCCCATAAGTCCCGGCCTAACCACTTTCTGGGTATGATAAACACAAAAACTATATTTCACTTTCAGTACAGTTACCCTCTATTGTAATACACTGCTTATATCTTAGAATTAACATTTCAATTCCCCCCCTCAAAATTTGAATTAAATTTCAATCCCCTCCCCCAAAATAGTCTGAAGTCTTGTCTGCAAAATGGGCATAAATAGCGTCCACCACTTCTTCATCACACTTAAATTTCCTTCCTCGAAAGTCCTTCTTGAGTTTTGAGAAAAGGAAACTGGGAGCTAGATCTGGGCTGTCGGGTGGATGGTCGATCTCTTTGAAGCCACATTTCTTCACAACTTCTTTGCAACAAGAGCTGTATGCACAGGTATGTTGTTGTGAAGAAGGCGCACACCACCACTCAGCTTTCGTCTTTTTTCTTTTATGGAAGTAAGTAGTCTGTGCAGTAGGCCAGCATAGTATTCCCCTCTCCTTGAAGTCAATGAAGAGTGTTCCTTCACAGTCCCAAAAGATTGGGACCATGATCTTCTTGGTTAACTGAATGACCTTGGCCTTTAGAGGTGGTGCTTTGTCAGGTTTACGCCACTCCATTGATTCTCTCTTTGGACAAGGGACCGTAGTAGAGGACCATAGTTTCGTCTCCTGTAACAATGGTTTGCAGATTTTTTTTTTGTTTTTTGTTTTTTTTTGTTTTTTGTTTGTTTGTTTGTTTGTTTGTTTTTTTGTGAAGAACTTAATAACAGCTCGAAACTCCATTTTGAAATGCCACAATCTTCTACACATAGCTTTCTTATCTGAACAACTGAACACAGCCGAGCGGAAGTCACAACTGCAATTATTAACTTCCATATTGGCGAGACCATATTGGACCTAACCTTGTATATGGCATGCAGACGACACTAGTCAAGAGCGCAGGATTGCCTCCCAGCACGAATACTTTTTTTTTTTTTAATAAACCTTTGTAACATGTTATAACAAATTAGTTTCGAAATGTTGTATAGACATTGTACATTATAATATTTCATGCAGTATTTGTTCATTTAAATTCAATATGCTGCACATACACGAAGGAAAAAAATGACTTACGGGCACAAATTCAAGACGCTTGTGATGTTGTAGCCTCTCATCCAGACTGCTGTGTGTATATATATCTGATAATCTATGCCCAGAAGATTGGGGGCAACTGCTGAAGTTTCATATTCCGGATTTATTTTTTTTTCACTTTACAAATGACTCTAAATGATCCCTCGTGGGATATGGGCCACTGTGTTTGTTCGATCCCAAGAACTTGTTAGTCAGTCTGAATTTCACATTCAAACAGTTTTATTCTTCTTGCTTAACTGAATGCCTATTATGATAATATGCCCAAATTCTAAACTCTTGTTAGTGGAAAAACGATATAAAGTTTAGAGCATCACTTTAAAATTTGAGTACATAGTTCTGTCCAAACACGCAATAAGAAATGCACATAAAGTTCTTTCACATAGTCGTCTAAAATAATGGCTAACTAAGGAAGTTAGGTACAAGGATTATGATATAATCTTCTACACTTCCTATAGTAGCGCTCATTAAAGAATTGTGTACATTTGTGATAGATTTTATTGAAAACGTTGAATATCACAATTTTTACGTCAGCGTTCCACTTATGTGGCTTACGTCTCGTGATTAAAACATTACAGAAATTCAGATTCAGATAAAAACGTCATATAGTAGAATGCTTCTTTTTTCTTCCTTCCTTCCTTCCTTCCTTCCTTCCTTCCTTCCTTCCTTCCATTTTTTTTTTATTTATTTCATTACACCACATAAATGTGTTCATAAGGCAAGAAACAAAAGAAAAAAGGAACATATTACATCACGAAGTATCTAGTCACATTGTGAAATGTCTTGACTACAAAACATACGCAGTAATTCACTCTCCTCATCGATAATTATTATATTCGTAGTAACTGTCCATCTCGTAGTGTTAGCTACCAATGTTGGACAGATGTCGAAATACACAATTACGTATACACATAGCGAACTTTCGGTTTGCTCTCAGTGCAAGTTGAAGCATGCTCGATTACAGATCTAAGGTAAATTTATTCTAATGAGTATTCAAGTAGAGCTTGTGGCTATCATTTGCAGTTTTATACGGTTTTGTTTTCTGTGTCAGTTTTTCAGTTATTGTAATGTGAATAATGAATGGTTCTTTGTTGAAATGAGTAAGAATACAAACGACACCACCAATTCTGTTTCCCTACTGACAAATCTGAACTGTACAAGGGACTGGATGCTTAGAAACCGATTAAAAACCATCCTCATGATTTAAAAAAAAAAAAAAAAAAAAAAAAAAATTGCTAAGAGGGAGATATTGATGAGAAGTGTTCTTGTTTTATTTAATAAAAATCTAACTATATGTCATTACTTGCAGCTACCTACATAAATATTACTTTTTTTAAAAGTCACGTGTAATTAAAGCGTGTTTATTGTAATAATTTCGTTATATTGTTTTCCGTTTAGTTTGAAATGTTTAATAATTAATATATTGGGATGTCATAGTTCTGGATTGCCGATGCAATATCAACAGTTCGTACACCTTCGGTCTCTTAAAGAATTATACTAAAATCTGAGTGCACGCTGTAAAATTGTTTAATACAGCCTCTATCTTACTTTTTGGCGACTTCGCAAAGCGTTCAATATTTCTACCCAGATTCTATAATTATAGATTACAGGATTGTATTACAGCATGGTTCATTGTGGTTAGGCAATGTGGCTGCGACATTATACATTTACTTAAAACTACATTTAAAATATATAATAAAATTCAAATGAAGTATTATTTTATAATTATATTATTATGGGAGAAAATGCACCGCTACTCGTGGAATTAGAAAACAATATGATTCTTCTAAGATCCCTTTACTGATCTCAAGAACAAGTACGTCACATTGTTCTTTCTTGTTTCGTAGAATTTCCTTTTTAACTTTCTACCGAACGTGATGAATATAAAATCAATTGGGGTTTAAAGTTATTCGATACATGCTCTTGGAAGGTCATTTTTGCTGTTTTCATTGGGGGGAGGGGACTTCGCTTTCCACAAAGTATAGTGGTCGTGGAAACGCTAGACAGAAATATGTTTGCCACCGTAAGCATCATAGACGAGAGGAAAAAAAATTGCACATGAAAAGTATCTATTACTTAAAGTATCAATGAAGTGACGAACGGTTTCCGTTTGTGCCAACTAGCGACACTACCCGGATGCGCAGTAGCTGAAAGAGTTTCAGACTGAAGCAGCTGATCTCTGCGCACTAGTTGATCAGGACTGTTTTGGTGCTTGTAAAGGATTTATGACTTGTTTCCTCATCTTTGGAACCAGTCGTTAAATTGCTCATTTAACATCACTGCATCGTGCTTTAGTTATAAACAAAAGTCCGAATTTTGATTAATTAAAAAGGTTGAAATAGCTCTATATAATTAAATTAAAATAGTAGCTTATGAAGCCATTTTTGCTCAAATATTCTACAAATTTATATATTTATTTATAGGAGTCTAAAGTTCAGCATAATGTGAAACTATATGATGTTGCATAAATGTATTGTAATAAAATATTCCTAGACCTATGTCTATGACAACATTTCATTTAATTTGGAATTTTAAAAATTAGCAAACTTGTGAGAAATTGGGCATTGTTTACTAATTAAAAAGAATTCATTTTAAGGATTTTCGCATTATTTTCTTGTTTGAGGTTTGAGAAAAGAAAATGAAAGAATTTTGAGAGTGGAACATTATAATAGCGTAATAATTTTGTAATAGTGTGACATTATAAGACTAATACTTAATACTTAAGACTAATATACGAAAAATAAATACGTAACCCTAATTTTATTCGACATTCCATTTGGAAAGCCGGACATTAAAAATGATATAATGATAGCTTTTTTATATATAAAAGTAATTTAAAGTAAACTTATCTTGTTCAGCATTCCAATGGACAACTGTGAGCTTTCGGAGATGGTCAGAGATGTGCACAGAAACAATAGGTGTATATTTTAAGTGTAACCTTTCTCCTGGTAACACTGGAGAACTTTTGCAAATGTACTGAAACCCGCGTTTTTCTCAAGCCTCTTTTTTCTTCATTTTATTACCACAATTTTTCCGATTTCATCCGATACACTATTCTTTTACTATCTTTACTCACCGAGTCCACTGGAAACATCCCTACTTCCTGCAGTTGCGCTTCAACTGCGATGAAGAACCATGTTTTATCTTAATATAATCTGACTGAAAAGTTGAAAAACATGGTGTGAAAATGGCCTTAAAATTCGAAATTACAGGGATAATGCCAAAGCGTATATTATACTAAACTTGAAAAAACTTGTTTAAAATAATCTAAAGCTTAAAGTTCTAAAATAAAAAAGACGAAAATCATCTAATAATAAGAAATATTTGTGAAAAACTTATACGGGTTTTATAAATGTACGAGCAATGAAAAAGATAACGATCTGATCAAAATACTGTTCCTGGTTATAAATTGCCTCCCAAACCCAAGATCGCGGGTTCGATCCCGGGCAGGACAGATGGATTTTTTCGGGCATAAAAATCCTATGTCTTCCTTCATAAGGGATGTAAAGCCATGGGTCCCGTGTCGTACATTTACGGCACGAAAAAGAACCTCAAGCCTGAAAAAAAAAAGGCCTCTGAGCAAAATTTGTTGGCCGTTCCACGCCTCGATTTGAATGGGACGCTGATGACCTGAGATGTTAAAGAGCGTCCGTAAATAAATCAAATCATGCTTATAAATATCTGCTTGCGATATTTTACTTCTCGGCAACCAGGTGTGTAATGAGCAGGACGCCGGGGAAAAGAATGCAAAGTTCCAAAATAATTGCCGCCCTAAAGAATGGTTAACCGGAGATCTGGTATAATTGGATGAGGAAGGAATATAGTGATGATGAAAAGGAGCAAAGAGAAAAGGAAGTTCCGTTTATACAGAAAGATGAGGAAAGAATTCAAAGTGTATTGAGCACCAAGAAAATAGTCATACGTTGTAACACTGCTTTAAAACAAATTGATGCTTAGCCAGATTATTATTATTATTATTATTATTATTATTATTATGCAACTCATTACTTTATGAAGATTCGGACAACTGTACCTCAGTAGGAACTGATTACCATTAGATTTTATAGGAAAGTTCTTCAATTTCGAGCATATAGTAAGGTGCAAATCTTAGCGTTCCCAGTGGGCACTGCTGCAAATCTTTGCATACACATACAGGTAAATAATAATCATTCCCATGTGAAAACCAAAACAACCTTTAGAATGTAAAAATTGTAAAAGCCAGCATAAAAAATGTTATTTGAACAGTACAGTGTAAAGTTCTCGAAAGGCTATTTTATATATTGTCTTTACTTATGTGTTCGCTGGCTCACTTGGTTTGTTAATATAAGTAATATTATAAGGCAGTTCATTCCGTATATATTGCAAGGAAATGAAAACCTGAAATGTAAATAGTCAGGACCTTTTCACGATTGAAAAAAATAATAATTAGCAAAATAAATATAATTTAAGGTACACTACTATTTAATATACTTTTAATTTATTAATCAGCATTTCATATACTGCAACGGTATACTGGGATAATGAAGCAGCGGAAATAGTAATTTAAAAATAAGACCGGAACCACTAACAACAAAAATTAATGAAGGTAGATTTAAGTAATGAAAAAAAATCCCTTTAATTAAGTTTTAACAAGCATAAAGTACCAGTTGTATCATTCCTTGATAGTAAAGTTATTGGAATTACGAGAAAAGAAAACTACCTATTTAACTCTGCGAAAATGTGAAGTGATCCACTCGCTCTCATAACCAATTTTCCCTTTAACATTCAAATTTATGAACGCAATGATTTACGTTCCAAGTGAACATTCCTCGGTGTTGGGTGAATGCGAGAGATAGCCATACTCTAGTGATGCGTCACGCATGCCCCGTGAAGGCCAGTTGAGTTGGCAGCGTCTATGTATGTATGTTTCTGTCTGTCTATCCATCTATGTCTTTCTTTCTTTTTCTTTCTTTCTTTCTTTTCTTTCTTTTTCTTCTTCTTCTTCTTTTTTTGAGATGAAATGATAATCTGGGAAAGAATTTATTTTTAAGAAAGGAAGCGTCCCAGGCTTCCCTGCATTTGCCCTTTATGAGGATTGAGGAAAATATGGAAAAAACCTCAGTGTGGGAGGACGGTCCTGGTGGAAACGAACCCCAAAGCAAAAAAATATTTTGACACAATGGTTTGCTATTACTACAGGGTAATTAAAGAGTTTACAAGCATGTAGAGTGTGGCACTGTAAACACATGGGAGTATATCTATTAACGTTTTACTGTACCTTGCTGTGTATGCTTTCCAAATACAACTCAGCGTTTGCAACAATATTTAGTACACTTTTTACGTAGTAATTATCCGGAGCCTCATATCTCATCACACGAATTTTGAGGTCACAATACTATAACGATACTGTAAAAAGGAAATTCTTCTTTATGACTGATATATTAGTAGCTGATGCAATGCGTATTTCGAAACCATGCCCACGAGATGTTATGAATCACACACTTGATAAATCCTGGCTTGCTTTTACACCGAAAAGCTTTAACTTTTCAACGATTCAGTCACACCACTGCGCATTCGTAGTTTTCAGCCAATGAGATTGGTTTTCTACATCTCCTCGTCCGAGAGACTAGTAGAAAACACTAAGCGGCGACAACATTTAGACAGCTGTTCTCAAAACATTAAAATTCTTTTAACCATCATTTTTGTCGAAGTGGGAAAACAAAACCAGGTAAAAATATCAGACCGAAGGGAAAACATGAAAAGGTAAAAATACTTAACCCTGGAAGGGTGAAAACTTTCACGAACCTCATGGCGCCAAACAGGGTTAAAGCTGATTAAGCTGGCACGCAGATTTCACCAACGGACAGCACGTCGCAGAGTGCGAGCTGGAACCGTCACAACATTTATGTTGTGGCGGTTTATTTATGTTTATTTATTTATGTTTATTTAGACATAAATGTCTAGGTTATGTTATTTTTTATTTTTTGGAAATTAACGCCCTTTAACATTGCATCATATATATATATATATATATATATATATATATATATATATATATATAGCGGTGACCTGAAATTATTTTTTGCATCATTACAATTATTTTGTATATTTTTGCACTGTTATAATTTGTTTTGCATGTTAAACGATGTTGCATTTTTTTTTTTTTTTTTTTTTTTTTTTTGCATCGGAACAAAAATGTTTCCATATTAACTGCATTTTTGTCTTTTTTAACAGTGTTTAACGCACGTTTTTACTACTGAGGGAACACAGACTGTTTTTGTTATTAAAAGGCGAACGCGGAGCGAAGATGTTGCGTCATAGCGTCTTTATTTAAGTGAGAAATGCTCATCCACACAAATGTTACATGATCAATAAAAATTAAACTCTGATCACCTAATTTCCACCCCATCAGGTCTTTGAAGCCATTGAATAAAATCTTACGCTCTTGAAGGAAACACCAAATGTTGTTAAGGTAAGAAAATATGAAAATTTAATTCTTAAAAATATGGAAACCCCCACCCCATTCCGTGAAAGGAAACATGGAAACCTCATACCCTTATCCTTGGGGAAAAAAAAAAAAAAACCATGGAAATTCCCACCTTACTCCGTGAAATAAAATAGAGAGTCCATTAATGGAATCCCTGCACCCTCAGATGTGGTGTCGGTCCTTGTGGTCATGTGGTAACCAAGCTTGCTTCGTAAACCTAAGATCGCGGGTTCTATTCAAGACAAGGTCCATTGATTTTTTCGAGCGTAAAAAAGTAGGGCTTCCTTCGGAAGGGAAGTAAAGTCGTGGATCTCGTGTCGTAGATTTACGGAATGTAAAAGAACCTTAAGCCTGAAAGACGAGGGCCTCGGAGCAAAATCTATCGGTCGTTTCACTCTCTGAATTCAATGGGATGCTTATGACCTGAGTTGTTAAAGAACGTAAATAATAAACGAAATAATAATAATAATAATAATAATAATAATAATAATAATAATAATAATAACCCTGCTTTGCAACATTGTAGGTTCACCTGTTCATGACCTGGCTGATTCCCATAAGGGGAAAACATTTTATTTGTCACTTTGACTACAATGGTCCTCTCGCGAGGTCTTTTGGTTTTGTAGTGAATATAATAGGTGGTCTGTAGGAGTGAATTAAATTAAATGAGTGATGGCTCAAATGAGCTCGGACTCCTAGGTGCCTTAAAGGTATCTGGCATTCACCTTCTCAGGATAAGGAAAACTTCCGAAAAAGCATTACTCAGACTGCTTGACCTGATCGAGATTTGAAGCGAGTATCTCCTGGTTGGTTTTTGCAATCGATCCACGGGGGTGGTCAAGATTTTTTCGTGGTCTTTTAACGATATTTGCACTACTTTGATTCTCGTCTCATTTACAATGTTCTGGTGCTGAAATTGTGTGTCAAAACGTCCAAATAGGCGAAAGTTCAATGGCGCAAAGTCCGTACTGTATTAAGAGGTTTCACTATGTAAAATTTCAGTTAAGTTAGTGTATTCATTGTATGTGCAGCGGTATGGGACAAACGGTGTCGTTCTGTCATTTTCGGGCAAGACCCCATTAATTTCGATCGTACCTTGTTCATCTTGTATCTATGTCGAGCACTGGGTACAATGTGAAGGAAAGAAACCTGTATGCAGCCATGGGCATCCCAAAAGAATGTGAATATGACTTTCACAGCGGAAGCCTGTTTCTTGAATTTGATGGATACGCTAAATTATGGGAAATTTGAAGTGTCGAAACATTGACTATAGAAACCGGACTTTACGGCATCTGACTTTCACAAGAGAACCTTTGCAGGGTCAGAAAATTGCAGATAAGACAAGGTAAGAAATGCGGCACAAAGTTGGGTAAAGACCACACCAAATTTTTTTTTCTCGTGGATAACCGCGGAAAAGGGTGCTGTATCGAATTTTCCCTGGTATATTGAATCTGTCCACATCATATTCTTTTGAAATATTCTTACAGCATTGCTTATCTAGTAATTGATTGAGTAGTAATGCTGTTATCATATAAATTTCTCTTTAGATATGTTTAACCACATCTTTTTGTTGATAAAAATTTAACAATTTTATTTGAAAAAATGTGTCAAGTTTCCAAAGAAATTGATCATTTAGATTTGTTAATTATAATCACAGTGAACAACGAGCTTCGATTTCTCGTTATTCTAGTAGGTAAAATTACCGTATTTATCAGATTTTAGCTTAATAGAACATTCTTTAGTTGGTTTAGTTTGAGATTTTGTAATCAAATTAAAATATATTTTATTTATTTGTTTTAAGTTATACCAAAGTCACAATAACACTTCAATTAATCGTTAATTGGACTCTGGAAGTCGAACGAAAACACAAGTTAATCTCATTAACCGGCAAGCTTTGTAGGTATATCGGAAGCAGTACGTCTAGTGTTCCAGTTACCACATCTTGCATGACCACTTAATGTAATGCAATTTTCATACAAATACACACCTATGGCTTCAGCCATGTCGCTAGGCTATACGTCACGGTTTTCTCTTTCTCTCTTTCCATGTTCTTGATATTTTCACCTATTTCCCTTTCAGAAAGTGTCTTACAGGAGAGAAAAGGCATTTATCGTGTAAATATGTTTATATAACAGTGACTTCCGTTTTCTTGTTTTTGGATAGTTTGAGCAGGCGTCCATGTGAAGCTCGAAGAAGCGTTATTTTTATTTTACGAACACCTTGTGCCATCAGGGGTGGCCGAGGTCGTTAAGGCGCGTACTCACGAGCGGGAGGTCTGCCGCTGCGAGATGCCCACTCGTCATTACAAAATTCCACCATATGTGATGACGCAAGCCGTAAGTGCTTGGGGTAACACTTCATCCCATCAACCTTCCGACGTTTACTGACGTCAGCAGACAATGTGAAAACCACTACGTGGCTAGGTGCTGCCCATTATCCAACCCGCAAAACTAGGATCGGCCCATATATGATCGAGCTAATCGAAAACTATAAGTCAAGTTAGTGATAACAGAATTGTTTTCACTGTCCTAAACCGCATACATTTGAAATAGGCAAACTTTTAAAGAGTGGCAATGAATTCACTGTTTCTGACGTAATACCAAGTGTAGTACTCCTAATGGCCCGATTCTATTATAAAATAGAATTTTATAATTTATGGCATTGTGAATACCTTCCATTGTGTGAATCCCTGACATTCCTGCGCAACTAGATTTTTCACATCATCTTTCATTTCGAAAATATTTGAGATCGTAGAGTTAGGTGGAACACCCGGTATATCACTGTATAAAACTTTTTAGCCAAACAATAGAAATTGTGATTATAGAAGTAGTTTTATCTTTTAAGTCCATTATCAGATCACGCATTTAATTTATAAGCCGTATCATATGATAATAAAGTTTAGTGTTTTTAATCTGGCATTAATAATGTTCTATAGATGTACCTGTTAGTACTAATTGTGGGAAAATACACAAAATAAAGCAAGTGTGCGCCCTTGGGATGACTTAAAGAACACTCTATCTTTAAAGAGTTTGCACTAACATTCATTCCTTCGAAATATGCCAGTGCCCTAGTGATAAACCTGCCTCATGGCAATTATCTCATCTAATCCAGCAACAGTTAGGGTTGTAACATATTTTGCATCCCATCTGGAAAAATGGTCTTGTTATTTGCTGTCGAAGTCGATGGAACATTGGGATCGAAGAGGCGAAGAGGTATCTCTGCGGATTCTGGATTTAATGGACCATATGAATAAAGAAAAGCAAATGCATTTCCTTTACAATTTCAAAGTACAGACTTCGTAATATATTAATATTTTTCAAGCAGGACAATAGTTTATTAAGTCAGCTACCGAAAGACCTTCTTGAAATCCAAACCCGAAAGAAAGAATACTGCCACTGGTACAGCACAGTCAACAGATAAAAATACACCTGTGCGCTCACGTAGAGTAGCTTCTCCAATCTTTAAACAATCCTAATTTGCAATTTTAACATTCATTCTAAAATTTCTGCTTCTTAATATTTCATAATAGGTTTTTACACAACCTAAGTTCCCCCCCCCCCTTTTCTTTTAACAATTGACGGCAGTGTTAGAATTCATGGTGTAATCACGTATTAAATGTAAATTACTTAAATTTTTCTAACTGACAAACGAGCATCGCTTACTTTTAAAAATTGCTAATTTATTAATAAATAAAACATATTTATATATTTTTTATTGACAAATGCAGAGCATTTAAGAAAAACTATGGTAAATTACTACAATACATTCGCCGTAGCGCTCAAACACTTTTTGCTATGAAAAACACCCGAAATATTTCTTTATACAAATTTAGCGTTTTCCGAAGGAATGTAAGCTATTTCGGTTGTAACCATGGAAAATTTTTGAATAACTTCTCCAAATCTCCATCGATCGTACCTACTAGGCACCTGCATTGAAAAAATATTGTACAAGAATATATATGTGTGTGTCCGTTAACGCGCTAAAGTTCGCAATGTTTGCTTTTTCTCAACGAAACTGTCATACAACCAACAATTAAACGATTCATCGAGCATGTTAACCAGCAAAATTGTGCAATTTGGGGTGGGGTTTACCCTAAGGAAAATGTTTTAAAAATGTTAAAAATTGTTCTAGCGGCCGCATTTTTGTTTATTCTAACGAAACCAACAAATTTCTTTTAAATGAATTGATTAAAATAGTTTTTCAAAATCAGGGCCATTAGGTATGGAGGTAAATCTGAAAAACGAGTGGAGGTTAAACCAATTCAAGTAGCGACAGCAATTTTAAAGTTTAAAGGAAACTTGGAAATACAATTGAAATAAAATAAGAAAAATGGTTTCTGAAAATCAGTGGAATGGAACAATTAGGAGTGGGAGTTTACCTGAAACCTAAAATTTAAAAATCGCTTTAGCAGCACAAATATTTGTTTTTTCACAACAAAATTCGATATATACCATTTAAATAAAACAAGAGCAATATGGAAATTGCACAGTTAGGAGTAGGGTATACTTTTAACCCCAAATTAAAAATCGATTTTGCGTTTAATGTTCTCTATTGTTTTAAAATAAAAGAACAGATTAATTCAGCATATAAACTGTATTTATAACGATGCATGCGTTTTATCTTTTATGTTTAATAAAAGCATCGTATTGATCTTCGTGTGGAGTGGTGACGCAAGTGATCCAGCTTGTTAGAAAAGTTGAGGTGATTCTGGACCGACGGAATGGAAATGGGGACGACGAAATCGCCGACGGATGCTGTGGAGAAGCACTCCGCCCACGTGAAAATGTAGTCTAAGGCTGCGTTAATGGTTTCTAGGTAGATGGTACAGCTAGTATCTATACCGTAGTGGTATGCATTTGAAGGCAAGCTTATGACTTCCACGATATCAGTGTTTTGGTTGCTAGTTTGACTGTGAAAGTTTTGTCGCCAAGGAAGGAGATTTCTGTGGAGATCAGGTTGATGTTTGCTGCATATTTTCCGCTTGTGATGTGATTTTGGTTGTCAAAAGCAAGTTTGACAGTGAGATTATTGTCGATTCCCACCAAGTCTGGCACGCCATGTTTTTAATTTAGTGTAAAGTTTACAATATGTCGCCGGTAGCCATTTCGGAGAACCTCCTCTTCTTGCTACACGATGTAAAAGGCAATAGAGTTGAGTTTGTTGATGAGTTCTGCAGAAAGGCTGCTGAATCTTGTGAGTAGAAATACTCCTTTCGCATTCTCGAGGCGAACAAGCGTTCTGGGTCCGTTCTTGATCGAGATGGTCTGGATGCTTTCCACGATGTATGGCACATTCAGTTGCAGCGTAAACACGGAAATAAAATCCGAGTTACTCTATACTTCAGCTAGTTGGCACAGCTCATCTTGGATCATGAGAGGCCTCTGAGCAAAATTTGTCGGCCGTTTCACGCCCTGAGTTGAATGGGACGCTGATGACCTGAGCTGTTAAAGAGCGTCCATAAATAAATCATTCAAAAAAAAAAAAAAAAAATCTTGGATCATGTTGTCGGCTCGGATCATGTTGTCGGCTCCGTTGGTTTCTCGGTACTGATGCACATTGGAAAGTGTTTTGTAAGAGGGGTGGACCGTCAATGTGGGTGGAGAAGGAGGAGTGGTGGTAGTGCTGGTATCGCAGTCTTTGGGCAACCGGCGGCCTTGATTTTAATTTTAAGAAACTGGTTAACATACTACTGGAAAAGACCCTCTTCGCCAGTGGAGGGATCGTAGCGTATCATGTCATATTCCCATATTTCATTCCCATGAATTAACCCAAAACCTTACTCTAGCACTACTTTAATCTCGTCCACTACCCAGATGCCTGTCATACGTCTTTCACCCTCCGTATGCGTTCACTCTGTCTAACTCTCTATGATTGCAAGACGGGATAATACAGTCTTTCCGAGGAAAGAATGTTACATTTCACAACTCCAGCCTCAAAATTTAGAAAGTTTTCTATTTGGATTTTCGGATGCCCCACGGGGTAAACTTTGGTCTTGTTGAAGAACGGGTACAAACTGCACACGTCGTAGTAAAACATTTTCATATTTCCGGTGATCTCGCACTAGGTTTTCGTACGACCGCCAAAGAAGCCATCTCGTGGGTTCAGAGGTTTGGGGTAAGGAAACTTTTGAAAAATTCTGGCAGAGCCCCGCTAGCCTTAATCGTGGCATTGAACTCGCCTTCCGGCATCTCGGTCACGTGGTAGCCAGCATCACTCATCAACTTCGTGAACTTTACGGTGTCCTCATATCTGAAGCCAATGTTCACGTTACCTTGAATTCCTATTCGGGTAATATCTGTGCAGCCGTGGTAGAGACATCCTTGAAAGAAATAGACACATTTGCCTTTTTTGTACCCTTCCACTTTATGGCCTAAAATGTTAATTTCCCGACATCGATAAGCATGCTGTAAGGCGATAAATTGCTACTACTCCAAAAATGACATCCAGAATTTCTAGGCATGAATCGCTTCCTGTAAACGTTCAAACATGTCTGTGAAATGGTGTCGCATTCTCTAAATGATTCAATACCATTCTCGTCAATGAATTGTTTCCTAAATTTGAAAACCCACTGATTCAAGAGAAGTACGCCAGTTTTACAATAAGCTAACATTTCTTTTTTCATGTTGAAGACATAATTTGGGGACACCATCTCATTATGCCAGTGCTCGAAAGACTTGCGGACTTCTACACTCATGCCACTGGGACAGCAATATTTTTGCCCAGGTAGGGGACCAACATACTTTTCGCTTTCCTTGGTATTAAACAGGTAAGGAAAATAACTTTTACACTTGGGGAACTGAACGTTCTTTGGAAAGCGTGACAGAGGCATAGGAATGACATTCAGTGATTCTAGAAACGTCACACTGTTATATTTCATTCTGTAAATATTACTTTCATTCATGATGAACTATGGGTCCCAATTTAGACTGCCCATCATGTACTTTAGCAAGGATTGTCCATCATAGGACCTCAAATTGTGTGCTATGATGACAATGTTCAAACCTGGGCTATGTGATGTGATCAAACAATTGATTTGCAGGGTCCTTCTCAAATGGTCATTCTTTAACACTACACTATGTGCAGACATCTTGTGAGGCTCGTCAAATCAGAAGCTGCAAGCTTGATACAGCATGCACAAACACGTCAATATAGCGAAATAAGGTGTGATCTGAGTACACACGAAATCTATGATCATGAAAATAAAATTCTATTGCAAATATGAAGAATTGTACGGCTGAATGTACCATGGTTAGCATCCACATGGATCTTGTAAGTACTGCAAAAAATTTTCCCCGCACTCGTGAGGAGTTGTTTTAAGCCTCATACTGAAAAGTTTGTTGCACATAGGGCAGACTTTTTCAACGTCACACACTGACATGCTTTTGGGTAATATTTCCCCATTATTAAATGATAATTTAAACAGATTTGACCATTGATCTCGCGATGGCGCGCATCATATCTAACGTACCAATGAATAGACAGTGGACACCGCTGGCGGCACTTGGCGAAGTTTAGTTCACACTGGTGAGGGTTTTTTTTTATTTGGTGAGGGAAAATTGCATTGTCGGCAATACCATTTACACTTTAAGACCCCGTACAGGTTCACAATAGCACAAAATTGGTTTTCGTGGAATATTAAACTATAA
The DNA here is from genome assembly GCA_030762175.1 of Metallyticus violacea. NCBI lineage: Eukaryota > Metazoa > Arthropoda > Insecta > Mantodea > Metallyticidae > Metallyticus > Metallyticus violacea. The sequence continues at coordinate 74,238,867 of CM060830.1, forward strand.
GTTTATAGGTGTTACTTTTTGGTTTGGTTTGTACAGCTCATTTTTCCTGCTATGGTCGTCAAAAATAGTAATTAAATACATTTTAATATCATCCCAAAGAGTTTCACGTTGTCGAGAGTAATCAGAGCGTCGAATTTGTCTATTTTCTTGCACATTTCTACATCTATTTGCTTTTGGGTAATTTCATAACGTCTAATGGAATCATATTCTTTACCCCCGTCAATTTTGGTTTTATACACTTCGATGGCTAAACAAGGATAATCATTATTCTTGATTTCAATGATTCCTCGGTTTTGACTAAAGTCATTGCAGTATTTGTAGCAGGAACCTGATACCTCCTTATTCCAAATACACGGAATTCTGTGTGATCATCCCAACAAAAATTCCTTATAACTCAGCATTACATTATCCATTAATTTCATTGTGACTTCTTGTTCCAACTTGTTGCAACTTAGGCACATTCATATTAAATGGCCTATCAGGATTTTTGGTGTAATGAATCGTGATTCGTATATACTGTGGTTGATTGTTTAGTAGATTCTCGTTAGCAAATGATAAAGATTCATTGAAAACAATGGAAACCCATTGGTTAGGATCTGTATCTTTTGACATCGAACTGGCCGTAATTTCAATTTCAGCATACCCTGAATAACTTTTTTTGCTGTCCTCTCGCCATGGTTGGTGATATCGAAACTAGGTTGCAAGACTAAGTCTACACTTACCTGTGGTACTTCTGCAGAAGAGTTGTCGTCGGTAGGAGAGTTTTCCCCAGAAGGCTCGTTGTCGGCAGAAGTGATGGACTGAAGATTCCTTGTCACCAGAAGGCTGACTGTCAACAGAAGAGATGACGACTGGTGAGCTATCAACCGAGCCAAATGGTCGAATTGAAGATGAGTTGTCGGCCGCAGAAGACGCTTCGGGCTCTGTGCTGGTGAAAAGAGGGTGCATACGGCTGAAAAGGATGTAAATCCATCGAATGTGTATTGCAGACGATCGCTGCTGGGACGCCTGTCTTTCGCGTTTTAGCTGTGTGCGTTTTAGCATTTTGTCACTTTCAATGAATTTTTTATAATGGCATTTGCATTTTTAGGACTTTCGATTGTATGTTAACAAAAATTGTCCATACTTACGTCATTTGCTCTTTTTTTTTTTTTTTTTTTTTTTTTTTTTTAACCAATGTCAGTTGTATTTTAATATGTAATTCGCAAACTCTCATCCCCAAAAAATTAAAGCATGAAAACCCACACCCCCCGTCCCTTCTCGGGCTTTGTCCCAGAAATGCGTAATACCAAAGGTCGGTAAAACAACCACCTATCCCTATCCCACCCAAGGTAGGTAATACAGCTACCCATGTTGTTAATGCAATCACATAAACCCCACCCAAGACCGGTAATGCAGCTACCTGCAATAAACTACACCGGAAAAGGAATATACAATTCTGAGCTTCAGAAATCGTTGGCGTTCCTGATTTGCCACAATAACATTTAAATTAAATTACAAAGACAATGGAAATCGTTGACACTTTCTATTGTTTATTGTTGATTGCGAATATTTGCATGGTACGTTGTAATTGTTTTTATATAGCAACATGTTATTGTTTTATTGAAACATGTTAACATCAGCTTCTTAAATATATAATGCAACTCGAAATTGTTTTATTTTTCTCCGTTTTAATGTAGAGATATCAAGAGCTCAGTTATAAAAATGATTTCACTTAAAAATGTTTAAAAATACCCACACTGTATAGCTTTGCTAGTAGTCATATATTTCATTAATTATTAGTATACATTTAATTTTTGTCGTTTACTTTTAATATTAAAAACTCTAAAAATGTGGTTTCTTTTTGTGATTCTTATAGATTGTAAGAATTCTAATTTTGTTTCCCTAATACCACGCAGTAATGCCTTAACTTATTTTATTAATTAATAAGACAATTATACTCTTTTTTAAAGTTACTGTATTAGGTGAGGAATTTTTCGCAGCTCCTGCGTGAGGGATTTTTCATATAAACGCTATTAACTTGAATGGAAGGAGAAAATCTGGCAAACATTTCCCTTCTTATTTTTAGTAACTATTAAAGGGTTAAGAAAATGCATAAGTTCTAATAATTTATATAATATAAAAATGATGTTTAGAAAAGTTCGAAGACCGAACAAATTAAACGAAATGAATAAATATAATTTAGTTATAAAATATTTATAGTTGCCTGAAACTGTGTGTGATACAAATGTTAAATAAAATTAATTCTATGTGTTCGTAAGCAACATCGTTCTTCAAAATGGAAACGTTTAATACTTCTATTGGAACTTTTAAGTTTTATACACTTCTTGTTTACTCCTAAAGCTTTTATTTATAGTTCGTAACTTTTCAAGATAATTATAATGATGATAATTTGTTGTCTTTTTTTAAAAATCGATAATATGATTTCATTTGTAGCTGCAGTTCACAGTTGACAAGAAATATATATTCTTGTTATTTGATGTTAGTTATTTTAGGTGTAGGAGTGTGGTCCGTTTATTCCATAACAATGGATAAGGCCTCCCTGATAGGAGTAAAACAAATAAATAACACTGGGCAACAAAAAAATAATTTTTGAATGTTTCGAGCACTTCATGAGGCAATTCCTACTAATTTTGGGTTGAGAAAAACAAATATGACAATGAAAAATTTTTATTAGCTCTAGTTTCTATGATATACACAAGGTGGAAGTATTACATATTAACGGATTGAGAGAAAAGGATACATTTTAATTACATACATGCTAACAACAATGAAAGTGCATTTGATTTTTATAACTGGTAATTACATGCTAAGAGTTCTAAATTGCTGGAAAAATACTTCGCAGATAGTCGTGTCTGAAGAGAATCATGTGATGGCCTATTGACTTCGTCGTCTTTTAGCTTGCCTCTTGTGATGGAGTTCCGCAGAATCCCTATACAAATACCAACAGTAATCCGCAAGCATTACTTCATTCCAACGGCCCTGATATCTTTGGTTCATAACAGAAATGTCCTGATGGATCTCTCCCCATGTGCATCACTAACAGCTCCACAACTAGGAGGAAGTCTAGGTGGGAGTGGAGAAAATGGATCTTAAGGGACATGTTGCATCCAAGGTTACGGTATTTTTGCAGGAGCACTATCACCAAATGCTTGTAGTTGTCATCTCTTTTGTTGCCTAAAAATCCATGAACAACACCCTTGAAGGCTTCCCAAGCGTCCTTTTCTTTCCCCTCCAAAACTTGGTCAAATGCAGGATCCTTTACAAGTTCTCTTATTTGTAGTCCGACAAAAATGCCTTCCTTAACTTTTGCATCACTTAATTTCGAAAATTTCTCTCTGATGTACTTAAAGGCCCGTCCTTCTCGGTTCATAGCTTTGACAAAGTTTTTTATCAAACCCAGCTTGATATGCAGGGGTGGAAGAAGAACGTGTTTTGGGTCCACAAGAGGCTTGGCAGTCTTTACAAGAGGCGTCAGATTGCGTTTCTGTGAGGAAAATGTTATTTCACCACAAATATAACAAAAGTTATTCACCATATTTACACATTTTCGTGGCATTTTTACAAATTTTACACTAAAAAGCACTCGTGAACCAGAAATTTTGCATTAATTTGAGTAGAAACTACATGTAATTCACAGTCACAGCAACAGTATCTATGTTTATGACTTACAAACAGCTGAAGAGCATTTGTGTTTTGTTATTTGACAGGTGTGCCAACTCCCAAAAAAATTCCCCCAAATTTAAAATCTTCACTCTAAAAAATGAAATGTCACTTTATCTTCAAAACAAGAGCTAATCTATCATTTTTATGGTGATTTTTTAATTCAGCAGATGGAAATACATGTAAATTCACTATTTCTAAGCCCGAAACATTTTCATTGTTGCCCAGTGTAATCGGTCTGATCTCCACAGGTCTGGTGGAGCACTAGGTAAAGAAAATACGTGTCAACAACGTTATCAAGTATAAGACGAAAAACTTCCACTTGAGGACAGGCTGTTGTCAAGGATTTCTATTTAAAAAAAAAAATGAATAGCTTCTCTTCTAGCACTTTGTTAGTATCATCAATAAACAAATTACTTGCACAACTTTCCGCACGATTTAGGAACGTAGCTCCATTTCATACTGAAGTCTCCTAAAGGAATAGAAAAGAATAGTACCAACGCAATGCACACTAGTGGAGGAAATACTTTCCAGTGACAAGGCAAGGTATGCCATCATTTCCTGAACGTATACTTTGCGTTACGAGAACTGCAACGTTTTCTTCCTGGAATGCAACAGAGTGGCAATTACGTCCTGAAATAATAAGGCTAATTGAAAGGAGCATTGCTTGCTGGAGATGAAAGATGCCATCTGCAAACATGGACTTTTATGGACTTTTTGCTGTCGTCAGTAAAACCGCGCTAAAATGGTATGAGAGGAATTTTATTCGGTTATCTTGCAGTCCATATTTAAACCCTATAGAGAATCTCTAGAACAAGGTTGACTGTGAATGAGCCTAAAAATACGAGAAATTATTGCATGGTTGATAAAAGTGCAAATGACCTGCGAAGTCTGGTAGACAATGCCAATGTAGAGCCTGTTTGAAAGCTGGTCAGGATACAGTTGCCTGATGAAAGTATTTTTTGCATTTCATTAAAGTGTTTGTGAATATAACGTTTTATTGTAGCAAAAATATTGTGCATAAAATTCAGGTGACCTTAAATTTTTGAATGGAAGTGATTACACGTAGAAGTGACATGGGGTTAGTGAACGATGTGTTGAGGCAGAGGTATATAGTAACATGTAGATATGTATAGTGAAGGCTGAATTCCTATCCCTCCGACATCTGCAGTGCCAAGTATAAGTAAATTCATCTAATTCATGTGATTCATCAGGGCCAGGAACACGCCGTAGACTAATCCCTGTGACTTTATGATGAGGAATAGGATATTGTAGATTTTATTTACTTTTTATGAAATTTATAGTTTGTATCAGCATGCAACATAACAAAAATTGTTGATTGAAGCTTAAAAATTACCTTTATTATCATCCTCGTATAGTCATTTCTCATTCAATACTGTATTTAAGTAATTATAAAACCATTCCATAAATGTTCAAATGTGAAGCATAGGCGATTTTCACTTAAAAGGACCTTATTCATTAGCAAGTTCTTTTCAACATCGGTTGACAGTCAAGGGCGGTCGAGGTCGTTAAGGCGTGCATCATGAGCGGGAGGTACGGGGTTCGATTCCTACCAGGACCGTCCTCCCTGACTGAGGTTTTTTCCAGCTTTTCGCGGATAGAGATACCCTAAACTTGGGCCTAAACTTCCTTTAATAATAATAATAATAATAATAATAATAATAATAATAATAAAATATTTCCCAATGTATCATTTCATCTCGTATATCTTCATTGTCCACCGCCTGGCCGTTAAACACCATAAATTAAAATAGAAAAATTTACGTTTCAGGACAACAAACAACAAACATCGTTTAATCAAAGAAAACCGGTACAATAATAGTACCAACTTGTACAGTGTAATAAATAGCCTGTATTTATTGAAAATGTGTTACCAACACAGATGTAAATGATGATTATATTTAATGTTGGACCAGTTTAAGTTGAAAGAGAAACTATGTAGAAAGAGATTAGTATAGATTTGCAAGAGTAGTAGAACGCATAGAATTGAAGGTTCTGGAAATTATTTTTGTTAATATTCGAATATAATGCATTAAAACTAAAATGTTTGTGTTTTTGTGCTATAAAGCACCTTAAAATTGTGCATATACGTTAAAAATACTCTCTTCTAGAAAAAGAAAAGATAAAGCAAGGGAAAATAAAAAGAGAAATTATAGAAATACCTTTAAAGTTTATAACCATAACTTTACTTGACGCGTGGTTGTAGATTCCATGTTTTATTTTTGTAGATTCCATGTTTTATTTTCAACAGAGCATCGCTTTAGAGTATCGTAAGAAAACATTAAAGAGTGCAAAGTCTGGAAATCAAGGCTCTATTATTTGTGTTAGACGAAAGGGAGGCGGGTACAATCACAAGCAGTAGTTACGCAAATTATATCACTGAAATTGCATTGTGAACGTGACGTGGCCGGTTTAGAAATCTATCAGAATTTGCATTAAAATATCCAGATGCATTTAAAGACTGTATGAATAATTTTAGTACCAAACTGGCTGTTTAGAAAATAAATCCTGTATGGACTAGAAATATTTTAATCTTTTCTTTTTTTTTTTCCCCTTCAAATAACTTTTAATACTTTTCACATTATATTCACCGACTGTGGTGCCACAGTAATAAAAACGGGCTTTAAACACTATTAAAAAAGTGTATTCACTAGAAGACTAGATTGTTTTCAACCATCAAAATGGATTGTGCTTAATTTTCATTCAACTGTTTCTGACTGTCAGGCACAATAAAGTTAAAACGAATAAAGCTAATAGGGAAGGACGTTTAGGAGTTTTATTTCATAACTGAGGCATAAAAAGTGGCGTCTCTCCTCCGCCTGTATTCGCCTTTGGGTAATAGCGGATTAACCAAATATAAGAGAAATGCGATTTGTTGTGTTTAGATTACTAAATTTGGCATAATTTCTAAGGAACAGGCTCAATATACGTGAAGTAAATTACAATGTTAATTGGTGGGAGAAGGAGGACTTGGAAGTTTGTACGTAAGTTATTTTCTGAATGTTGCTGCTCTAAAAATCACTCTTTGCTAAGGCTTTAAATGCTTCATGAACGCGAATCTGAATTGGTTAACTGTTTTTTAATTTTGTCTGCTTTTCTGGAATGGAAAAAGAATGACAAATTTTTGTTATCTGCTCCATAAAGAAATTTGCTTCATTTTATACCTTTTCATGTATTTCATACGAATATATATCACCAGTAGTTGCCAATAAGTAACAAATCAGGATTAGATGAAGTAGACTGTAAAATTGTTACTAATTATTAAGATAGGAAGATTAATTATGGTTTTTATTTAAAATGAATATTCTTGATTTTGTTTTACTAAACGCTGAAACACACACACACACACACACACACACACACACACACACACACACACACACACACAAGTGAAAAATAATGTAACACTATTAACAATGTAATTAAAATAACTAGAAAAGCAGAAAAGGAAACAAGAAAAATCACAGATTTGTCCTTGTCTTCTTTTCTAGTTATATCACCCCCTGAAATTACACTTAGGGAGGGGGAGGAAAGTATTTGTAATCGGAAAAAGAAATAACCAATCTGTGACTTTTCCCTATTGTTTTATCCTTTTTTACTTTTCTAATTATTGTTATATATAATATATATAAACAACAGTTTATCCCGTAAATTACTCTTGGGGATGGGGAGGTATTTGATAATCGGGAAAAGAAATACTAATTTGTGACTTTTTCATAGTGTTTTATCCTTTTCTGCTTTTCTAGTTTTACATATATATAAACAAAAGTTTACCCCATAAAATTACACAGGGTGGGGGAGGCAAGTATTTGATAATCAGGAAAAGAAATTTAATTTCACATTAGTGAAACGTGAGGGAAAAGCATTAAATAACAAATATTGTAATATTTTTATAGGGGTACGAGCGGAATTTTTCCACGTGCTTGCAATACCCTCAAGAAAGAAGCGTTTTGATGTGAGCTTTAACTAATTTTGTTCCATCTCTTTACTTTTTTCTGCACATCTAAGCTTTTTCTTTCAATGGAATGAAAATCTGATGTAGGGATCAATATCTAAAATGTTGAATTATTAGACTATTCATTGTAAGCGCGGGCGCCACGTTTCGAACGTGTCACTGTATCCGTGTGAGGATATTCTGACCCGGTCAGGTGCCCTGCGTACTCAACGCCGTGGTGCATCTGTAGTTACCATTAGTGCATCCAAGTTCCTGCCTTCCGGGAATCCGGATGGTTTGAACTCGGTGCGGTAATGGGAACCCGCAATTCACAGGCAACTGAGTGCGCTGCGGCGGGGTGGTGAGCTACCGAAAAGCGCTGCCTGGGAAACTGATGCTGGCATATTAGGCCACCCAATCAGTGGTGTTCCTAGCCTTGCCTGATAGTGTGAGCAGTGTAAGTAAAGAGTGCTGGCATACAGGAAATGTTTGTCATGAACCTATGAGAAGTAGTGGGAGCCCGAAGGCCAGGATATCACTATATCGAGCACAAGTCGCAGGGTTATCTAGCTGAAAGTGCAGCAGTATAATACCATTGACATCCCAGAAGATCTTCAGCACGACTTGCCCAGCCTTGGACTTTTTAATCGGAGAAGAGTTGTTCCCATTACATCGATTGTCTCAATAATGGCGACTTTTCACCTTTCAGTTTCGATGGAAAGCATATGCTTCAGGAGCCTGACAGTCTGCTGTGAATATGCACATTTCGCATTCGTGTCATTTGCTGTACACACAAGTTATTATTGGACAGGTGCCTAAGGTGTGTAAAATGGAACCAATTTTGAAGAAGAATGTGAGTTCGACATTTCTATCGAAAGCAGTGATATAAAGCACTCCCTTAATTTAGGAGGTCGATAACTCATCCATCAGCTCTGACTTGCACAATGCGACTTCTGTTGTTCTCTAGAGTGAAATCTATTTCGCTAGGAACTCTCTTAAATAAGTACAGACTCGTATTTAATTCTGTGGACAATTCCGCAGCACCGTTCATAAGGGTTGCAACGCCTGCAACTGTGTGGAGGGAGACAGAGCATAATTGAAAACATTTCGAAGTGAGGTGCTTCAGTAAAGCTAATAATTGAATAGTGGGAAGACATTTTAAATGACTTTTAATATCCCTCGTAATATAGTCTAAATATTCAGTAACTCTCCCAATATTCTACAGCTAATAGCATTTTCAGAGTGAAGTGAGGTGAAGTAAAGTACTTGAACATAAGCAATAGACTCAGCCTTCTCTTTATAAGGCGTGCATGGTTTTTTTTTTTCCTCTCTCTCCCTTTTGAAAAGCTGCAATGCTTCACAGTTGTTTCATCTGTGATTAAAAGAGCCAGCTTATTTCTCACTTATTTCTTTGTTTTGAACACAGATTGTTGGATCTTTTATAGCTTTTGGAATCATAAGTGTTAACTTTCTTTTTTCTAACGCGTTTATGCGTGACATTTGGGAAATGTTGAGCTTCTTGTGTGTGTGTGTGTGTGTGTGTGTATGCTTTTTTTTTCTCTAAATAACTATATTTTTACTCCATTTCAGGATTATGCTAAATTTGAATTAGTACAAAGAATAAACACATAAATACCTATTTATTTATTACTTAGGAGGGTAGAGTCATAAGTTTCCGGCATAACAATTTTCTGGGTATGATAAAGACAAAAATTATATTTAACTTTTCAATGCAGTTACCCTCTATTGCATACACTTCTCATGTCTTTGAATTAACATTTCAATCTCCCCCCTCCCAAAAGAAATAGTCTGAAGTCTTGTCTGCAAAATGGGCATAAATAGCATCCATCATTTCTTCATCACACTTAAATTTCCTTCCTCGAAGATCTTCTTTAGTTTTGAGAAGAGGAAATAGTCGCTTGGAGTAGATCTGGGCTGTAGGGTGGATGGTCGACCTTCTTGAACCCACATTTCTTCACAACTTCCTGTGCAACAAGAGCTATGTGCACAGGTGCGTTGTCGTGAAGAAGGCGCATGCCACCACTCGGCTTTCCTCGTGATTTTATTTTATGGTAGTCTGTGCAGTAGACGAGCACACCGCTAATTGTGGTGTTCCTCTCCTTGAAGCCAATTAAGATTATTCCTCCTCAGTCCCAAAGAATTGTGACAATGGACCTCTTGGTTGACTTCGTGACCTAGGCCTTTAGAGGCAGTGCTTCGCCCACTCCATTGGTTCTCTTTTGGGAGAAAGGATCTTAGTGGAGGACCATAGTTTCAATTCCTGTAACAATGGTTTGCACAACTTCTCTCTTGTTCCCACGGCAGAGCTCCAACAATGCCTGACAACAGATGACTCGCTGCTTTAGGACTGAGGAAATAAGTCTAGACGCCCATCTTACACTAACTTTATTCGTGTTTAACTGTTCATGAATAATTCAAAGAAATGTTGTTTTAGAAAGGTCCAACCTTGCTGCTATTTCTGTAACTTTGAACCACCGGTCTTCCATAATTTCTCCTTCCACAAGAGCGATGTTTTAGGAGTGAGTACCTCCAAGGGGCCGATCTGCTCGCTCTTCGTCTTCAATACTTTCTCGACCCATTAGAAAAAGTTTGGCACATTCTTTTACGGTAGAATATGAAGGGAATGCTTGCCCATATTCAACGTCCAATCGGTGTTTAATTTCATTTGGAGTAAGCCCTTCTTTAGTGAAGAACTCAATAACTGTTCTATACTCCATTTTGAACATGTCACAATCTTCTACACATAGCCTTCTTTCTGCAACTATATCTTAACAACTGAACACAGCGGAACGGAAGTTACAGCTGCATTTATTTACTTAACAGATAAGGTTTAAATGAGAAAGGTATTTTGTGGATGCGATAATCCTTATAGGCGAGGTCGGAAACTTATGGACCTACCTTCGTACTTCTATCCTAAATGCATGCTAATATGCAAACTTTTCTAAAATCGACTTATTTTAAATTCATTTATGGTTTTTTAATAGAATGCGTTGTACGAAAAGTTTACCATTATAAATATCTCTGTAATTTGCTTACATTTATTGCAAATATTAGTTAGCGTTGTCAATATATATTTAAAATCATTATTTATGTGTTTATCTTCTTTCAGAAGCGATTTGTAATCACGTGCTTAAACCTTGCCTGTCTCTATCTGGAGCAATGTTTTGTAGTAACAGGACATTACAGCATCCTCTTTTTGTTACGTAATACAATCCACTGTTTGTTTCTGAAGTGTACCACGTAACACTTTGAAAGGCCATGACGCTGGTCTGCGCTTGTTCCTGCTTATCCATGGCAATGCATGGCATTCGAAGGGGTTAGGGTGCAAAGGTGCATTTATTTTCTTAATTAACAAGCTCTCAAATACAAATTATTTGTTGTTAAATTCCATATCTGGAATTACACAAACGGAGAAAGTGTTTTTTCTTTGAGTTTCTGCAAGTTCTCAGCCGATGATGCTGAACTAACTTGTATGACATGCATTTAATTAGTCATGTTTAATGAATGTACAATACAGCTCGTTATAATTGCTGCTAGAATGTACCTTTCCATCTATTTGTTTGGACTTCGCAAAAGGGAAGAGGTACACATTGTAATAAATCAAGAACATGCGAAATAACTATGACATTAACTGTTGAAGACACAGGACCAATTTAATACAATCATTTACCACTTAAAAATGGTGAGGATTATTATATAATTGAGAATAAGCTTTTCTTCTGTAAAATGTGACGTCTTCGTCCAATAATAATATTGTAGGAAGTTTAAACAGCCCAAAATTCTTTTTTCTTTACTACATCTGTGAATAAGTCTTTAAGAAACACGCACACAAAAAAAAAAAAAAACGTAACTCTACACTTATTAGCACTGCGAGGCATCTATCGTACTCAGCACAGGCCGATTATGACCGCCTTGGACTGTACGGCCTGATGTGCGCGCATATATGGATTGCCTCGGAAAGTATGGCCCAAACAAAAAGATAGCTTGGAGAAGATATAAATTATATTCCATTGCAGTGCAGAGCAAAACAACAATTCCCAGTTAATACTAAACTATTCTTCGAACAATTAAGTTATTCAACCTTGATATTATTTTCAGTATGACGAAAACAGTTTTCTATAAATCGAAAGTAAATGTTATCCATTACAAAAATAAGAAGCATTTTCTCTTTTGCGATAGCCGCTTCCGTTTAAGGCAGCGCCATGATTGTCATTGACCTACTATATTTGATGCTGGTGATGTTAACGTTACATTCTATGATTGATACTATGCTGCTGCATGTAAACGTCACATCCTATGTTTGATCCTATGCTGATGCATGTTAACATCCCATCCTATGTTTGGTTCTATGCTCGTGCATGTTGACATCGCATCCTACGCTGGTGAATGTCAACATCGCATCCTATGTTTGATCTTATACTGGTGCCTGTTAACATCGTATTTTTATGGTTTAATTCGTAAATACAAATTAAAAGAGAAGGGCTAATCTCTTGTTATTTTTTCATAAATATGATTAATATATATTTATAGCCAATTTTTACTTCAGCATGCTCTAAATTTAAAAACGTTTGTGTATCTAAATTCTTTAACCCACGCTGAAGCAAGGAAATATTTAATTACAAAATATCCTAATCACATGACATTGGCATATTTTAAATAGCTCAGAAATATCTTTAGTTGTATAAGCACCGTCAACTGAACATTTTGTTACATAATTCTCTTAAAGACATAAGTACTTTTTCTACACAGTCACCCTCCGTTCCAATACACGTCTCTCACATTACTTGGTTGTGCCCTTCTCCAGGAATGTATTGCTTCTTCGTTCTGACCTTCACTCCCAAATGTTTTTACACCAAACTTCCTTCGTGGGGTGAAAATCATGATAAAAAGAGGCAGAAAGATCTGGGCTGAAGGGGACATTTCAATATTCGAAAGGTTTTAAAAGTGGCAGCCTCCGTGAGAAAGCGTGCATTTTCGTGAAGAGGTAGAACGCTGTTAGAGGGTCGCCAGGATCCCCGTAAGTAGATGGGATTCTTATCGACGGTATAGTTCCACCCCCATCAATGAGCCCAAGCCGCTTACATACCAGACACCGCAGAAGTTCAAAAGTGTAAGCCACCGTTACACCGCACATCGGCCTAGACCCTATAACTGAATGTATTGGTAGAGCAAAATAGGCGACCAGGGCAAACCATGGGGAAAAAAAGAAGAAAAAAACTCAAGGTCTGGATGACCGGTCGCAAGGGATTTGAACCGGAAACCTCGTATACAAATCTCAAGCGTTTCCGGCTCATCCACTCCGCTAAGGTGCCCAGAGCTGAGCCGTTAGGCACACCGTAATTAACTGCGTTAATTAATTGAAATTCCTTGAGCAGTTTTATTTAAATTTGAATGACATGTCTTCTATCAATACATCAATCGTTTAATTAGGACATCTCTGATGCCAAATTCTTTTAATTTTTGCAATAAAACACGAAATATTGTGTGCGCGCTTGTTTGTTTTGCTTTCTTTGTACTTAAAACGAATGTAACGGTTCTCTGTTTATATATACTCAAAGTGAAAAATAAACTAACTCTTCTAACAAAGGAGCTAATATTACAAGAACTAGAAATATTGTAGAAATTGATAAAGCATTAAAATATTTAAATAGATAGTGCAATATTTTGAACGAATTGTGTTCTTCAAAGGCAGATCTTGGTCTAAGTACGTCTTCGGCTCGGAAGGCGAGAGCTATAAATGCTGTAACTAGGCTTAGATCTATTGTAGCGAGATGCCATTTTCATTCTTGTGAATGTCATAAAGAGTTCCAGATAACAGATACTAAACGAAATATATGTTTCTAGATGAAAGGAAGCCTTTAAGTATAATAATAATAAAGCATAATAGAATGCTCAGAAAAAATACAAGCACAAATAATAATAATAATAATAATAATAATAATAAAGTAAATTAAAAACACTAAAGAAATCATTTGCAAAATATGTCAAAATAAATTTAAAAAATGTAACACCAGATGTGAATGCATATAAAAATACAAATAAAATAACTCTTGGAACAGTATAGATAAAATAACAAGAACTAGAGCCGCAGAAGTTGAAAAAATACTGAAATAGTTGAATAACTTTTTTATATTTTGAACAGTTTATGTTCTTGTAAAACTTAAAGAGATGTTTAGATTTTATCACATATGGATATGCACGCGCATGTGTGCACAAACTTACGTGTATGTATGTATGTATGTATGTAGGTAGGTAGGTAGGTAGGTATGTATCTATGTATGTCTGTCTGTCTGTCTGTCTGTCTGTCTGTCTGTCTGTCTGTCTGTTATGGCTCGGCAAACAATACTCTTATGTTGCAAATCATAACAGAACGTTTCTCTCATTTCAGGTAAGCGTGCGCTCTTTGGATGCATGTTTGAACGAGGGCACCCTGGGAGTATTAATAGAACTTAGCACCGTAGCAAATACAGAAGATGCGACTAACTTTTGGAATGCTGCCGAGGTATTATTTTTTGCTGCAGTGATTCAGCAGAATAAATGCCAAAGCAGGTGAGAGATTGAGTGCAATGTTCCTTCAGGATTTGATGTTGTTCCTAAAAATGATTTGTATTGACTTTTGTTATTTATGTCTCTTGTCTACCGCCGATTGTCATTTATTTTAGAATATTGACTCTGCAATAACATCTACTTTAGAATAGTGGGAATAAAGTGAAACGAAAGAAAATACAAAACTGTTGAGACGTCAGGCTCGACAAGCATATTTGAGTTTCTCTTATAAGAGGGTTAATCTGTAAGACGGCAATTTTTTCTCAAGAATTCTTATTATAATAATTATATTAATTAAGCTCGGGAATTTCCATTCATCATCGTTAAGTATATAATGATTTATGCTATCAATATTACAGCCATTATATTTGTTATTCTAATTCATAGTGTACACATATTTCTTTGTGTAGTAAGCAATGTTCTGAACGTTATATCAATTTACATTTCACTAAATATGCCATATGGACAGAAACCATGATACACGAAATGCTGGGCATCCGTTCGTCCCTTTTAGGAAAACATTGTAACAAAAGGTGTACTTGGAAAGAAGGTCGTACTTTGTAACCACATGGTCACCTTCTGCTGCTGCAAACACTTTAGGGACGTTTGACTGTGTTTAAAAGGATAGAAAGGTTTGTTGGGCTCAAAAGAAAGCGCTTAATAAAGTTAGATGTAGGTGTTTAAAGGACACATGCGTGAGAAAGTTATGTGCAGAAGTTAAAAGTTTGGCGAGGGTGAATTATTTACTGCAAACCTTTAAAAATCTGACGAATGAGATAAGCCGTACCTGCAAAACAAAATATTATCGAACCAGATTTGTTGTCTCTAGTTTGTAGCAGCAAATAGGGAAGCTAGATTTGAACTGAGGTTCTAGAATCTTTAATGAAGGAAGTTTCGCTGTTACGAAGAGCGTCCTAACAGTTCTAATTTGAATCTAGGATAAAGAAAGAAGTTTCGAACTTTCATCACGTATTTACTTACAGTCTGATCTTGCGATCGCTTCAAGTTATTACAGTCCTATCTTCGATCGCAAGCTTTCACTTCAAGTTATGCAGTCCTATCTTCTATCGCAAGCAGTCATTTCAAGTTATTAAAGATCGCAAGCATTCACTTCAAGTTATTACAGTCCTATCTTCGATCGCAAGCAGTCTTTTCAAGTTATTGGAGTTCTATCTTCGATCGCAAGCAGTCACTTCAAGCTATTACACTCCTATCTTCGATCCCAAGCAGTCACTAGAGTCCTATCTTCGATCGCAAGCTGTCACTTCAAGCTATTGCAGTCCTATTTTCGATCGCAAGCTGTCACTTCAAGTTATTGCAGTCCTATCTTCGATCGCAAGCAGTCACATCAAGTTATTAAAGATCGCAAGCAGTCACTTCAAGTTATTAAGGATCGCAAGCAGTCACCTCAAGTTATTAAAGATCGCAAGCAGTCACTTCAAGTTATTAAAGATCGCAAGCAGTCACTTCAAGTTATTAAACGCAAGCAGTCACTTCAAGTTGTTGCAGTTATATCTTCGATCTCAAGCAGTCACTTCATTGCAGTTCTATATTCGATCGCGAGTAGTCACTTCAAGTTATTAAAGATCGCAAGTAGTCACTTCAAGTTGTTATAGTACTATCTTCAATCGCAAGCAGTCACTTCAAGGTATTACAGTCCTATCTTCATCGCAAGCAGTCACTTCAAGTTATTAAAGATCGTAAGCGTCACTTCAAGTTATTACAGTCCTATCTTCGATCGCAAGCAGTCACTTCAAGCTATTAAAGATCGCAAGCGTCCCTTCAAGTTATTAAGATCGCAACCGTCACTTCAAGTTGTTACAGTCCCATCTTCATCGTAAGCAGTCACTTCAAGCTATTACAGTCCTATCTTCATCGCAAGCAGTCACTTCAAGTTATTACAGTCCCATCTTCATCGCAAGCAGTCACTTCAAGTTATTGGAATCCTATCTTCGATCGCAAGCTGTCACCTCAAGTTATTGCAGTCCTATTTTCGATCGCAAGCTGTCACTTCAATTTATTACAGTCCTATCTTCGATCGCAAGCAGTCACTTCAAGCTATTAAAGATCGCAAGCGTCCCTTCAAGTTATTAAGATCGCAACCGTCACTTCAAGTTGTTACAGTCCCATCTTCATCGTAAGCAGTCACTTCAAGCTATTACAGTCCTATCTTCATCGCAAGCAGTCACTTCAAGTTATTACAGTCCCATCTTCATCGCAAGCAGTCACTTCAAGTTATTGGAATCCTATCTTCGATCGCAAGCTGTCACCTCAAGTTATTGCAGTCCTATTTTCGATCGCAAGCTGTCACTTCAATTTATTACAGTCCTATCTTCATCTCAAGCAGTCACTTCAAGCTATTACAGTCCTATCTTCGATCCCAAGTAGTCACTTCAAGTTATTACAGTCCTATCTTCATCGCAAGCAGTCACTTCAAGTTATTACAGTCCTATCTTCATCGCAAGCAGTCACTTCAAGTTATTACAGTCCTATCTTCGATCCCAAGTAGTCACTACAGTCCTATCTTCGATCGCAAGCTGTCACTTCAAGTTATTGCAGTCCTATCTTCGATCGGAAGCTGTCACTTCAAGTTATTGCAATCCTATCTTCGATCGCAAGCAGTCACTTGAAGTTATTACAGTCCTATCTTCGATCCGGAGCAGTTACTTCAAGTTATTACAGTCCTATCTTCATCGCAAGCAGTCACTTCAAGTTATTACAATCCTATCTTTATCGCAAGCAGTCACTTCAAGTTATTACAATCCTATCTTCATCGCAAGCAGTCACTTCAAGTTATTAAAGATCGCAAGCAGTCACCTCAAGTTATTAAAGATCGCAAGCAGTCACTTCAAGTTATTAAACGCAAGCAGTCACTTCAAGTTGTTGCAGTTCTATCTTCGATCTCAACCAGTCTGTTCATTGCAGTCCTATATACGATCGCAAGCAGTCACTTCATTGCAGTTCTATATTCGATCGCGAGTAGTCACTTCAAGTTATTAAAGATCGTAAGTAGTCACTTCAAGTTGTTATAGTACTATCTTCAATCGCAAGCAGTCACTTCAAGTTATTATAGTCCCATCTTCATCGCAAGCATCACTTCAAGATATTACAGTCCTATCTTCATCGCAAGCATCACTTCAAGTTATTACAGTCCTATCTTCATCGCAAGCAGTCACTTCAAGTTATTACAGTCCTATCTTCATCGCAAGCAGTCACTTCAAGTTATTACAGTCCCATCTTCATCGCAAACATCACTTCAAGTTATTACAGTCCTATCTTCGATCGCAAGCAGTCACTTCAGGTCAGAACAGATTTTTCTTCAGTCGCGAGCGATCACTTTATTCATCCGCGCTCAGTTACGTGCGTTAACTATCGTTTAACTTCGATTTCGCAAAGTCATGTAATGAATAACATAGTGTGTAATTTTAAGCCGTGACTTCGACACCGAAATACATAGTTATTGTGAATGCTAGTTTTAAAGCCGGCAGACAATGATTCCTTAAGTGGTAATATAAACGCTTATGAGCAATGAAATTTTAAATTAAAACTTCAAACACGACGCAGAGCGCGTGTGTTAATAATTGCGACTGGCAAGCGATAGAGAGCGTTACAGACTTAAAGTGTACAAGTTGCTCAGCGCATCGCAAGTACTTTGATCAGGACTAATAAGCTCAGCGATGTGTCACATGCAGATCCGCATCTCACACGCCGAACGACCCAGCGTTCTACAACTTTCAAGTGATTTAAATAATAAATTGAGTACTAAACTAACATCCTGAAGTATATTCATTCAGTAACGAATCCCATTCCTTCCCAATTGACCTAAAGTCAATTGAAACAGTCCATTAAACCCTGAGAAACCTAATCCTCTCTATGGAACCAGAGTTAAAATTGAACTCCGAACTTCAATCATTGAAAGCCACGAAAAGCATCAAGACCCGCAGCGAGAGGCATCAACGACCAAGGATGCCAAAAAATGTATACACACTTTCACAGTGGATATCTATTTAATATATTTCAAAGTTGGGCCGAAAAACAACAATGTCTAGTATGATGTTCAACAGATATGACTCGCATACATTATGCTAGCGTTGCTACAACAAAATGGAACCAAGATTATCGTTTGTACAGCGGAAAGCAGTTTTGAAGTGGTATTGGAAAATCGAGAATGTTTTTGAAGTTCAAAGGCAATGGAGACGTATGTACAGAACAGAACCGCCGTTGGACTTCTACCTACTTTTAAGGATGTTGTGTACCGTATAAAACCAGCTACACTGGCAGCACTTCGGGAAGAAATTGAAACGGCATGTGCGTTGAGGACACTTTCGCAAACGTTGCTCAATCAGTAGTTCAACGTACTCAGGAGTGTATCGACGCCGATGGTGAGCATTTTGAGCAACTGTTGTTACTGTAAAAGTCTAAGATGGTTAGTGCTCACCATTTTCTGTTTGTATGAATTCAGTTTTGTTATGTTAACACAGTTTTTTCTTTGCTTGAGGTGTGTATACATTTTTTGGCACCCTCTGTTAATTATGTCCCATGTTTAGCAATCGACGCCATCAGAGTGGGGCCGACCGCCACGGGTGGCCGAGGTCGTTAAGGCGCGGACTCGTGAGCGGGAAATCTGGGGTTCGAATCCCGCCAGGACCATCCTCGCTAACTGAGGTTGTTTCCAGGTTTTCCCCAGTCCTCGTAACTGCAAATGCAAATACTTGGAACGCTTCCTTCCTTAAAAAATATCCTTTCACAATATATCATTTCACCTCATGTATCACCAGTGTCCACAGCCTGTAGTGCCTCAGTAGTAAAAACGGGTGTGAAACACTATTCAGAAAAAAAGAGTGGGGCCGTCATAATTAAACGCCATATCATATTGTTCCAAACTGGCTCACCAGTGCAGGGCTATTAAAACAAACTATCTCCCCCATTCCGGTTCCATCTGTTAGCTGTATTCAATCTCCCTCTGCTCTTAACTGATCCAAAACGTGTGAAATATCTCTAAGCTAGTAGCCGGCTTTCACGCTCATGCCTATTCATGCTTTGTTAATGCTGTTTGAACAGATTCGCTAAATTTCAAAATTTGCGGTAATCTGCTGGTCTTATGCGTCCCAGTTACTCATCTATCTGCCATGTGCACGGGGTCGGCGACCGACCATCCGACCAACCAACCAAATCCCCTGCGTCATAATTTCCCAGCTCAAGATGCATCTTTGTGAATTAAATATAGTATATTGAAAGGCAAGCTCACAAGCAAGAACTGCAAGAGATAATTTAGGTCTATGGCTTTTGTGAATACGGAATCTATAGCAGAAAGTAGGGACTTTGTAAAGAAATTGTCACGTTTCAGTTTCACTTATAAATTATTTTTATGAATTTAGGAAAACGGGATTGATAAACGACAGAATTCCCAGCTGATTTTTTTTTTTGAACGGTGTTTAACGCCCGTTTTTAGTACTGACGCACTACAGGCGGTGAACACTGGTGATACATGAAATTGAAATGTAAATTGGAAAAGGATTTTTTAAGGAGGGAAACGATCCAGGCCTAAGTTTAGGGTACCTCCCCGGCATTTGCCAATCACGAGGACTGAAGAAAACTTGGCAAAAATCTCAGTCAGGGAGGAGGATCCTGGTGGGATTCGAACCCCAGACCTCCCGCTCACTAGTCCGCGCCATAACGACCTCAGCCACCTCGGCCACCCAGCCCATAAAGCATCTAAATTGCTAAAATCAATACCTTTAGAAAGTGTTTATAGTGCAAGAGTAATAAAAGTTGACGATATAAATAGTGTGCATTTTCTGTAATTGGATTTAGTGGAATATTGCTGATACGGGAATGATACTTTTTCTAAGCTTGACTTTATTTGCATGGTAATATTTGTTCACAAATCGATTGTCACTGGAGCACAAAACGCACGATTAATTTAACAAGTCCTCTTGCATGATGGAAAAAATTAGTGTATTGTTCTGGTGTGCTAGATGAATAATTTGAGCCAACATAATAAAATGAATAAATTTCAAGGCTTATGGGCCTTATAGTGTATTGCAGGAATTCAGAAGTTACGCCATTATCTAGGTACGTTGGATTATGTGCTAACTCACAGATCGGGAGAATCAATAGTGGATACACCCTGGAAAATGCTGGGATTCCTGCAATACACTAGACCAGGACCTATAAGCCCGGGAATTTCTTAATGTTATTCTCCAGAGACGGCCGTTAAAGCCTAAGTGTTTATAATAACTTCCGTATTTTTTTCAGTGTGCTGTATCACAGAGGTGTAACACGCAAATATTCGCATAGTATATTATATATATATATATATATATATATATATATATATATATATAAATTAACACTAATAATAAAAGTAGATAAAGATAAAACACAGAGAAAGAGTCACACTTGAAACTGCTATATTTCGAACTACTAGAGTTCTTCTATTGCAAGTTATATATATATTATGAAATGTTACTTTACCATAAACGGATAAACGGATTATTCAGGACCTTTGAAAGGAAACAAAAAAATGATAAAACACACTAAAACATTCTCAGTTTCTAGTCGAAGACTTTTTATCAAAATGTACCTTTTATGTAGACCGTTAAGAAAATACTGAATTGGGCTGTAACTAGTACCAACTTGACCATATGAAACAGGAGAATTGACATGTTGGAAAATTTGCAAAACTAAAAATGTTAGAAGTCAGCTTTGGTACACTTGTCAAGAGAAGAAAGCACCAACAAATATAGCAAAAATTGTGTAAATAGGAAATCAGTTTTATGAAATTGAGACTTTAAAGAGCTATACATAGAGTTAAGTTGGGACCAGGCGGAGTGCGTGCTTAATGAAAAACTGTGGTAGTCATCTCCTTGACTCTGAGAGTATTTTCAGAAGCCGAAGAAGATGAAGCATCTATTAAAGTTAATAAAAAACAGGAATTAAACGAAGCATCATGGGATACAGCATGTAAAATGAATGGTGTTTAACCCCCGTTTTTGGCACAGGGGCACCACAGGCGAGGGAGGATTTATTTTTAAGGAAGGAAACGTTCCAGGTCTAAGTTTAGGGTACTTCCCGGCATTTGCCATTTATGAGGACTGAGGAAAATTTGGAAAAAAAAACCTCAGGCAGGACGGTCCTGAAGGGATTCGAATCCCAGTCCTCCCGCTCACGAGTCCGCGCCTTAACGATCTCGGCCACTCGTGGCGGTACAGCATGTAAAGTAACGTTAACAGAGACTTAATTTAATTTAGTAGATCGTCCGTGACTATCCGAGGGGAAACCATAGTTGGAGTTAAAGACAAAGACAAAGGCCTTGACAAAATTTACAGTTTAATATGTATACAATATTTTTAAGCACAGTTTGCACAGTTAAAATTAAAGTTATTGATGGGGCTTCTGTAAATGTAGTTGGTGTATGGTGGTACAAGTTTTGCATTTGTTAGGGCGACATGGGTATAATCCAAATGGCAAAAGCAACACTTCAAAAGTTTGGGGAAGATCTAAAACTCGATGACATTTTCTTTGAAGAAAACTGAAGCAGTCTCATAAGAGCCTTTGAGAATAGGTCTAATATACTCGCTCGATGCCTTGAAAATATGAAGTTAAGTACATCATTTTAAGTGTGTATGGTGTCTCTTGAAGCAAAACACTTGTGATAAGGAATGTAGTAATAATGATGGCTAGTTCCTGACTTTAAGTTTATCAGATATATTTATCTAAAGTACTTATCTTGAAAAAAAGCGTCGGCTCCAAATATGGAATGTTATATTAGTGTTTATATCCTTTTAAAAGAGCATATACATACATTATATAATGAAAACAATCATTTTCTATTTATTATTTCATCTTATGTGTCACATTGTACACCTCCTGCGATGCGTTAGCAATAAAACGGGCGTTAAAACTAATTAAGTTTTAATGTATATTACAAAAAAGTAAATGTACACTTTTGCGAGACAAGCGTGCATGTATGAACAATACGAAAATTAAATCAGTCGAGTACATTGTAGCTGGTGCTTACTTTTGTGAGTTTCAAGTCCTTATTTAGTTGCTATGTCAAAATATGTGCTAAATGTCAAGTAATGATGCCATATCTGTATTGAATATGTCGGTCTGGTGGTGTAGTGGTAACCATACTTGCCTTCTAAACCCAAGATCGCGGATTCAAACCCGGCCAGGATCGATGGATTTTTTTTTTTTTTTTCGGGCGTAAAAATCCTAAGTATGGCTTCCTTCGGAAGGGAAGTAAAGCCGTGGGTCCCGTGTCGTATATTTACGGCACGATAAAGAACCTCAAGCCTGAAAGAAGAGGCCTCTGAGCAAAATTTGTCGGTCGTTTCACGCCCGGAATTGAATGGGACGCTGATGACCTGAAATGTTAAAGAACATCCTTAAATAAAAACGAATAAAAAATGTATTGAATATATAATTAAATAGCGAAAACGATGTACACCTGTAACTGTTCAGTTAATGTCTACCAAACTATTCGATTCTCTTTGAACCGAGTGTGATGGGCGAGCGGACCAACGCAATGTGCTAGAAGCTTGGTACGAGTCTACAGTTGGCGTCCTCCACGTTCCGCATCCTTTTTACATTCTTACATATAGATGCTCAACATAACACCATTACGGTCGATCTTGTCACATGTGGATTTGTATATTTTTATTTCAGTGTTTTGTTAACGTGCTATTAAAACTGTAAATGAATTAAATACTTTGTTGCTGAAATAACATAAAGCAGGTATTAGTGCAATCAGTTACCTTTGACAAAGTAGCAGAGACTGATAAGCCAGTTGAGTAATAATCAATATGCAGAAGGTTATGGTTTCTGCCACATTAATCGGCATTATATCCTCCTTTTTTGAGTGCTAAGTAAAAACTTTACCAACGCTCTTATGAATTACTTTATTACTGTGTAATACTAAATAATTTCAATTATTTCTGCTTTGTGAGAAAATAGTGCAATGTTATTTAAAACAAGGGTTAAATCATGTTGGTTATTACTATGCTAGGAGTATGAACTAAACACCAGTATGAACAAAACTCCAATCACTGAAAGTAAAAGGAACGATACTTACCCGCAAAATGCTTTATTTCCCCCTTTATGTCAAAATAAGTTCTAAATATCGCACAAGCCAAAATCCACCTGTAGTTGAACTATTGACAGTGAACATGGAATGAAACGCAGATCACATACCGTTTAAATTTAATGGAAGGAACTTGTATAAGGTGTCGCCCATCATCTAGCAAGTTAATGGCATTGATGTAACATCTGCAAGTTCTCTGTTCGATTCTAGCAGTTCATCTGTTTTATTTTAGCTATTATCCTTGCACTTCCAGCACTATTCTTATTACTTATAGATCGTCATTCCAGATATTTATTGTAAAACTTCTTCGCAGTCGCGCTACATGCTTCGTCCTCGCGGTTATGAAGGACTTAACTAGCTCAGCGGTGAAATTGTAGTCGTGCATACTTTCAACAATGGGGATGTATCATAATTGCGCAGTCGGTGGCAGGAATACTAAAGAATAGCATCAGTGTCTAATACATGATGATATCATACATAAAGGACAGTGGCGCTTTGCATTTCGGCAAGAGCGTGATTATATATTCGGCAAGAGGATGTCATGTTCAGATCGCCTTGGCACTACAGCGCACTACTTGGTGTAGATGGATAAAAGGAATTTGGTTTTAGAGGTTGGAATAATTCATCCAACAGTAGTGCACACATTGAAAGACTTGCTTGGGTATCGCGAAATTGTATCCTGGTGGGTGCTTCATGTCTATATAAATTTTAAGAAATAGCACCATTATGCCCTTGCAGGTGACCACTTGACACTGACACCAGGGAAGTTTGGGCATTGACTAGCAGAATTATAGTATTGGATGAAATAATTGACTAGATGTTTTTAATAGTGCTTAACGCTCGTTTTTTACTGCTGAGTACCATAGGCAGTTGACATTGATGATACAAAATAAAATAAAATAAAATCTGTATACGCCACCCTGGTACCTGGTTTCCTAAACCAGGGCGTGTATATCAAATTTTCCATTTATTGTTATTATAACTATACAATTCAATACTATTTTAATACATTATTTTACAGATTTTCCTAATAACTAGATTAAAATAATATAATAAAACAATAAACAAAAATAATAAATAATTATTTGAACCAAAATATAAATTTACTTAACTACTTCCCAAATTATTCTTCCAAAACCTATAAAACTATCAAATTAACAATTTAACAATATTTCTGGGAGCCAGTAGGAATTATAGCTGGTAGCCAGCTATTCTATCCTTTAAATTTATTCCATAACTATACTACTACTAACCACTGGTTACCAGCGGTATGTACTGGTATCCAGTACTCGGCAGAAATTCTCTTAAATTGGACATTATCCTTAATTGTTTCAATTCTCCTTAATTTATTACAATCATAATAATATCCTTCTCTTTAACAACTTACTTCACTTAAAGTTCATTTATCATTATTAATCATTCCTACTCATTTCATTTATTTGTCCGAACACTTGAACTCATTAAACACTATCACCTCGCTTCCACCATATTACTCTCCATCTTTTCTTCCCAACCATTCCTTCTTCCATCTCGCTTGATCCTCCTGGTCCCCTGGTTACACCATTTCTTGCGCTCAGCTCCTCCTCTCCGGACACCACTTCTCCACCCTCCATCTCCTGCCGCGGCTCATTCCCGTGTATCTCCAACACCCTTCCTTCTCCTTCTGTAATCTTCCTTCTTCCATCTTCTTCCCGGTGTCAAAACTCTTATAGGTATATTCTCTACTTCAGGTTGTAAATCTAAATTATCCCCGTTTATTATATTTTTTAGGCATTTTCATCTCCATATTCCCTTCTTCCTTACCTTTATCTTCTCCTTCTAATATTCTCTTCCTGTTGATTTAATTAAAGTTGTTTTCTATATTTTCTATTCTTGTTAAGTTATTTGTGTTTGGGGGTTGTCTTTGCATACGTATGCGTTCTGATCTTCTTACCTCGTCCTCAGCTTTTTCATTACATCTTATTATCTGCTCTTGTGATATTACCTCTTCACGTGCTAGGTTACTTATTTTGAGTGCGGCCTGCTCAAGGTATTTATATAGGCCCTTATTTCTAAGTATATATGTATGCCACCTGATGGTCACTTAAAATTTCTCTTTCTTCTCTCACATGTTCTAAATAGCGTGTGCATTCAAATAACACATGCTCTGGGTTATCCTGTGTTTTGCAAAGTGTACAGATATCGTCCTCTGTTTTGTTAATTTTCTTCCAATAAGTTTTGTAAGGCCCGTGTCCTATAAGGTAATGTATGATGCCTTTGGTAGGTTGTATAAATTTTAGTTTTAATCTCTCAAAAATGTGGTTAAATAAGTCGAGAGTTCTCCTGCCTGCCTCGGCATTTTCCCATTCGTGCTGCCATTGTTCTTTTAATTTATGTTTTATTTCATTTAAATTATTGCAGTGACTGCCGATTATTAAACTTAATTTCTCCAAGTTGCCTTTCTTCATCCAATAAACAGTGCCTCATAATTTAATCAATAGGTCAATTGACCATATTCCTGTTACTACAAAAAGGGCCATAGTGGGTGAGGTGCTTAATGCCCCTGTAAATCTTAATAACACCGTCCTTTGTGATCTTCTTAATAGAGTTTTTATTTGGACATCCTTCATCCTCAGAGCCCAGACCCCTGCTCCATAAGTCATTATTGAAACAAAAATGCTCGTGTAGTATGCTGTAATGACGTATAATGGAATTTTAAAATTCCACTGAACTAATCTTGCTAATTTCATCATTAAGTTTTCGGATTTTTTTCGTACGTATTCAGTGTGTTTCCTAAAGTTTAGTTTCTCATCTGAGTAATTTCCAAAATATTTTGCTTCTTTTTTGGCGTCTTATATTTTGGTTGTTATATTTTATCTCTTTATCTCATGGATCTCTTTTGAGATTACCTTTCAAAAGCATGTAGCCTGATTTAGTTGGAGCGACTTGGAGTTTAGTTTTACTGCACCAATTACTTAATTTATTAGTTAATTTATTCGCTCTTCTTTGTATATCTGCTCTATTGTTGCCTTCTATTAGAAATAAAACATCGTCGGCATACCGATGGATGATACATGATACATTGATGATACCTGAAATGAAATGATAAATTGGGAAAGGATTTTATAAAGGAAGGGAGTGTTTCAGGCCTAAGTTTAGGGTACCTCCCCGGCATTTGCCATTTATGAGGAAAACCTGAAAATATCTCAATCAGGAAGGACAGTATCTGATTGAGAATTGAAGCACGAACCCTTTCCCCCTCACCAGTCCGTGTCTTAACGACCTCAGCCACCCGTGTGTCGGATTTTGCAAGATATTATGCCAGAACTGTGAATGGCGGCACCATCATCTCCAAACAGATATCTGTGCCTGGACCCCGGGATGTTGACAGCGGCACTTGATGTTCAATCGGGCCCAGAATTTTAAGTCTCCTACTACCACAGGTACCTTAAACTTAATCTTTTTCCTATTTTTCTCATAAAAACCTCTGTGTCCTCATTTTGTATAACAGAGTTTATGTCACATTACATCAGCAATAATAGATTTACCGGTACGGCGGGGCTCGGAGGAGTAGGTAAAACTGGAATATCCCCCATATTTACCAAACATGACCCCTGCTATTTTGGTCTCTTTGCTTAACTAAAGAAAACACTAAGAGAAATGCCTTTCATACAAGACTCATTCTATAAGTCATGGCAATGAGGGTATATCTTGCGATAATGCGACACTATGGAAATTCCACTGTGCATTGAACAGGTAAGACAGTGCGTATCTAAAGGCCAAGATAAAATAGGATTCCTGTACAGAAGGTCACGGCCAAAGATGAAATGAAACAGACACATTGGAACCCTGTGTGCAGTTATTGTGCACGAGTACAAATGAATCACAATCAACTACTATCCTTCAAAATAGTCCCCGAGTGCATCCACACAGCGTCACCAACGATGGGGAAGGCGTTGAAAGCCATTGGCATTGCCATCAATGTGGGCCACCTGTCGCCAATATGCCATGATGTTATCCGTCCTGTTAGCAAAGCGCCTTCCGCAATTGTTTCTCCAGTTGTGGAATGCGGTCGTTTTCGCCGAAGTGTACGTCGCAGATGGCACAGCAGAAATTTTCGGTAGTATTGGGTATTGACGGTGTGGTCGTTCCTAGCAGGGTGACACTGCAGAAAACCGTGGCTGTCATACGCCAGAATGAGCATGAACTTCGTGGGTGATGGATTCTGTCGCATCTTGTGTCGTCGGTGAACCTGGATAATGCCATTCTGCTGATTAGGGCTTCAATTGTGTTCATACGCTCGTGCCCACGTTTCATCATTTGCAATAATGGGATAGAGCACGTCATTCCCTTCCGGCCGAAATCGCTCCAGGTTGATACAGCTGGTCTCATATAGTGTGCACTTCTGCACCTCTGTTAACTGATGTGGTACCCAGTTTGAATACTTCTTGCGCACCTCAAATCCTAACGTAAAATCCGGAACACTGTTCCCCTCGACATACCCGTCCGTGCCACTGATTCCTGCACTGTGCAACGTCGTTCCTCTGTTAAACTGTTCAATAACAGCCACGGACAGGTTAGTACGGGCAGACGTGAACCGCCCACTCCGCGGCGAGTCTGTCGTTGCTGCGCGTCCGTGTCGAAATCCTGTACCCAAAGTGCAACTGTTCGATAGGGCAATGCCGTGACCCACAGCTGCTCATAGTTCCAATGACACCGATTAGCGTTTCTGCAGCGAGAAAGGCAAATTTCACATATGCTCGCTGTCCCACTCTTACTGCTTACATCCATCTTGTAGCATGGCCAAGCTCAAACTGAATGTTTCAGACGCTGGTATTGAGCCATTCTCGCATGCGGTCGCAAGCTGTCGGTTGATTTCGGTACTGTTTGCCGCCGACTTTCCAGTCTATTTACTGCGATGTCACATGTTCGCACGATATACCATAGTTGACATATGGAATGAACCTCGTATAAGAAGCACTTTTTCGAGCAGTAGGACGCTCCTTCGCTGGGATAAAATAAATAAATAAATAAGTACTGCTACTGGTATTCAGCTCCTTGCGGAGGCATGGCAAAGTACAAAGGATTATATTGAAAGAATGTAACAGTATGTTGGTTTTTGGAATAAATAGTTTTTTTCAGATATAGACGTGTTGCGTTTAGGGGTAAATACTAATTTTAAGAAAATGTGTATCGTTTCAATGTAACTCTCGCCTTTGAAAAACTGAAACAAAAACATTGTCACTCTTTTACCCGATTTTGAAAAGAGTAAATCAGTAGAGTTTTTCTTAAAGTTACATATAAGAATTCTTACAAATTTCAACTCCTTCAGCGTCAAAACCATATATTTTGCTGCCGAGAAAACCGCGATCATGCTTTTTATGCGAAAACTTCTGCTCGTCATCCATTCCCTTCTCTGTGTGTCTCTCCCCCTCCCCTTTTCTATTCCCTGGTAGCTCTCTTTCTCTCGGCACGTAGTAAAATTCTCAAGTAAGGGATTTTTTGTGTTTTTTAAGGAAGGTTTTGGAAATATAATCACATTGAAGCTTAAGTCAGAGGCATACTGTAAAGTCATGAAAATAGATGAACATTTATATATTTAAAATTGGTAGTCACAAGAAAGAATGCATCTATAAATAAATGTAGTGAATATGAAACGAAGAGAGCAAAGCAGAACTGAAAATAATAGAGTAAATAGTTCAAAACGAGCTCAGAAAAAGCCTTGGGATATTAGTAATACTTAAAATAAATGTGCAATCCTTAAAGTAATTACAACACCTATGCGAACACCGATTTTAATATTTTTTGGTAGTCCATCTTTAGCATTTCCTTCACGAAAGTTACACTGTGTAAATGGACTGCATTTAAAAACTTTGAACAGTGCAGCTTTCAATGTAATGTTGTATCAAAAACGGTTTATTATTATTTTCTCTCACTGTTATTAAGTTTCTTTATGTCGGCCCTTTGCGGCTATATTTAGTGTATCGCAAACTTTCTTAAAACCCATTTTTGTGATGCTTGCAAGAAGCCGCTTATAATATGTGACTGAAGTCTGCCCATTCTGCTGGGGATTATTTTTAATGCTGAATGCTCCGCTTAGGGTGTGCGCATCACTTCTTTCAGTATATGTCTTTTGCTTCAGAGGTATATGTGCGAGACCAGATGCAAAATGCGGTTCAAAGAGCGCTAAGCAATTGTCGTAATTGTGTAATCAGTTTCCCCCCACTCTTCTGCACTTGAAAATTTGTCTTCTACGTTAATAAATCATGTATTGGTTTACAAAGTGTAGACTGTACACTTCATTCCTTAATGTACAGTTACATGAGACATGCTATTAATTGTATCTGCATCGCATTCATATTGCGTTTAGCGCACCCGATCATTCACTGCAGTGTGCCATTTTTGCGCTCAGTTCCATTCTTTCTAATACATTTTCCCTTTCCCCATCACTATTCTAACAACCTATTGAGTGTGAATATTACATTGTTTATTAAACTATCAGGTTTATACATAAGTGCGTAGCTTTTTTGACTGATAAAATGCTTTTATTTGAGCTGAATAGCATAAAGAAATACACTTTTCATTATCAATGACTCTCCCAACGCTGGGATAGTTTGTAAAGCATACTTGTTGTCGAAGGAGTTCCTCGAAAATTGTTCGATAGAGAACGGAAAAGGTGCAAGTTCGAGTAAGAGAACACATGGGACATGTGCAAATCCGCTTTCAACAAAGCTCCTGGATAACCGCTGTCTTCACATTAACGGAGTGTGACCTGCGTTGCATCAGCACTTGACATAGTCTTTTTGGTCTTTTTCTTCAATTGTGGCTGCAAGTTTTGACAATACGTTTCAGTAGTTAAAATCACAATCCTGGGAAATAATTTTTAATACAATGCCTTCCTAATCCCACTAGGCGTATATTATCATCTTCGGTGGATAGACAGAACCTTTGGCACGGGATATATTGTTGTGCATAGCCATTTTTTTTTTTTTTTTGATAACATAGAAGCACAGTTTTGCGTCACCAGTAATAATGTTGAATGGGAATGGTCGACGTTCACGAGCTAACCGATGACAAGCAAGCAGATATGTGTCGATTTTTGTTTTCACTGAAAGCTGCTGCACCCATACTCTCATACCCATGCTTCCATGCCCACGGAATGCAAGTGTTTGGCACGATTCATAACACCTTAATTCTTGGGTTGACTAATGAATAATCATGGATTAAAGATTGTCTTCTTTATGCCAAATTGGCCCAGAACAATTTTCTGGGTAATGGTATTCTCCTCGTTGACGACATTTCGAGCTGGCTCAAAAAATAAGTAGACTTTTTTAAATTTTAATTTTTTAATATTTTTACTTATATATATATTTTACTTGACGTTCCATGTTCTTTAACTGACAAATAGCACAAACCTAACTTCAAATCTACCAAATTAAAGGCATATTTACAACCACAACACTCCATATAGAGTCTAATGTCCTAGCAACGTAGCGTTGTGCTGCCGAACATGACATCATATCACATTAAACATAAGGTTGTTTTAGTATTTCCTTTGAAGTTTTAAAATTACGAACTTGAGCATCAACCGAATATATAGAAAATGTAATTCCATTAACCCCAAATGTAAAGTCGCTTTTCTTCGCTGAATGCTGGGAATTTTTCCTTGCCAGTATCTGGACATCCATTAACGCGTGGGTATCGAATTTTGATTATACTTTTAGAGAACCGTGATATTCTTGCACTCCAGATATATTTATTCCCTCTACAGGTTGTAAAACTGCCTACCGACCTGGGTGGGGGATGTATGACGCAGTCCCTTCCCAAATAAATCTAACAAAATCTGGGACATCATAGCAAGAGTTGAACTTTCGGGATCGCATTCAACAAAAACACACGTTTAGGGTTAAGACATGCCAATTAGTGTTTATTATTTTTAAACGTATCACATCAAACCTTAAACTTACATATTCATTGTTCTGTCCCTAGGTTTCCCCACAACGGATGTGTGTCATTACATCTTTCTTCACGTACTACTGACTGACCCAAGCCCAGCTCTCAGAGTCAAGACGCCAAGTTAGCCCCTCTCTTTCCTCTCTCTGCCCTTTATCCATCTGTTATTAGGCGGACTCTGATTTTCCTCTTCAAACTCCAAGCTAAACATTATCCCGCAATTGTCAATGCATTGTGCTTATATTTGTCACAGTATGTGGCAGGAGACAGATTTGGAGAACATTCCTTTGTCTTAATTATAGTCTGTTCCAACATGGTCTATATGGCTGTTCTATGTGCCATTTAGAACTTCAGTCTGGTTGCTCTTCTAACTAATTTTGCGCGAGTTTAGCCAGTGTAGCTTTCGGTTTGAAATAATAGTAAATCCACAGTGTGTCACCTCATTAGACAATAATAACTCGTGCAAATGCTAAATCTGAACAAAACGTTGAACGTTTTAAAAATACCTGTAAAATATAACGCTTTTGGTTTCTTTTCTATATAGCTCTGAAGTCAATATGCATTTTTTGATATGAACATCTTAGAAATATCCTTTCAGTAATTGTTGAAATCGCCATATGGGCTACATTGATGAGCCATTGTCTGAATTCCATTTCGATGAAAACAGATTTAGTGTTAGTTTTAGGTGTCATCTTGTATATGTAGCACGGAAGTGAAATAACCATGCAAATTAAAGGAAACGGTAGGGCCCATTAAAACTAAGTAAACACCTCTAAGACATTTGTGATTTAACCTACGGTTCATTAAAAAATAAAGTTGAAAGTTTTATCAATCTGACAACATTGACAACATGCTTTAAGCGGCGGATGTCCCTACTTGTCTTACGCAAATGACACATGGTGAGTTGAGGATTCTTCTTTGCTTAGTACTAGGGGACTGTCGTTTGTAAGTACACACAATTAGCGCACTCTCATTTGTGAAAGTTGTTGCAAAATGTGTCATGTTTAAAAACAATTGCATAAAGTACTTGCTAGCCTCTCCATGGCTTAGCGATATTAACGGACAAATGAAAGATAAACTCGATAACATTAACTGGACATAGTACCACATAACTTCTTTCGTTTTTATATAAGTAATTACTTCCTTACAAAATATTTTGACTGAACTCTTCATAGGGGTATTCAAAGTGGCCACCATTAGTCTTTACATTTTCTTCACACCTTCTAAGCCAATTGTGAGAACCCCTGGATCGTTTCTGATATTCTTAGCTATTTGTAAAATACGATGATACAGTTCGTTCACACTAATGCTTTCAGCTTTGTATACCATGCTCTTCACGCGTCATACAAATAAAAATCAAACGTGTTCAAGTGTGGAGTTCTGACCAGCTTGTCACGTATTCAAAATTGCCAATTTAACTTCCTTGTCAAGAGTCGGCACACGTTGTGAATAACATGAGGTGGTGCACCATCATTGTTCGTCGTCCTCAAAGTTTGGCAAATCATATCTCAGAAATATTCTGTATCTCTGAATATGAAAGTAAGTAGAGCATTTGGAATGAATGCTTATTTAGAACCAGAATGTAACTAATCTTGGACCTTTGAAAAGTGGTGCTTTAAAACCCAGTAGAAAGTCGTAGCTCCAATAATTTGATTTAGTTTGCGAGCTATGCATCTATGTTTCATCAGAATAGACTATTGGTCTGCCTTCTTTGAAGAAAATTTGAACGCTCTTTTTGCATTGCATACGGACCAGTCTGTCATGTCTTTACATCAATATCTTCCTCGACCTTCCGTTTTTTTTTTCTAACGAAAACTCAGATTTCGTGCTATCTTCCTCAATGTCGTTATTCCACCTTAAATTGAACATCTCAACCAGTTTTCTATGGCGCATTTCTCTTATAGGACTCTCGGCATTGGTTTTATGAAAATTGTGATTAGTGCCACCTTACCACACAATTATCCGAACCATCTAGGTCACATTTCTTTGCAGATTTTGCTGTTTTCTTAGAATGATTCTAATTCGCCGATTTCAACCATACTTGCTTGTTTAACCACATTCTGCAAGGATTTCTCCGGTCACAGCGGTTACTTCTTTCAAATATATATAAAATATTTAGAGGCTTCTGTTTTCATAAACTTATAACATCTATGGTTTTACTGTAACATTTTAGCACATCATA
The DNA here is from genome assembly GCA_030762175.1 of Metallyticus violacea. Classification (NCBI taxonomy): domain Eukaryota; kingdom Metazoa; phylum Arthropoda; class Insecta; order Mantodea; family Metallyticidae; genus Metallyticus; species Metallyticus violacea. The sequence goes on from CM060830.1 coordinate 74,272,254, forward strand.
ACTTAGAGCTTTAGCGGGAGCAATTGTTACCTAGTTATGCAGTATATATTGCAGGTTCTTCAAAAAATGAAAAGTTCACGGCGTAATATATGTGCGCTGCTTAAGAGCACGTTAACAACTGAGTCCTGCATCTGGTCGTTTGCGCATCGGGAAGATTGGAAAGGTTTTCCTGTGCCTCCCCTACAAACAAAATAGTGCTCCTGCCCGTTGTGCTAACGAGCAATAAATTATACATTTCCAAGGCGTAGTGCAGTCGTGGAATGGCCTGTCATATCCCCGGATTTAAATCCACTTGACTTTTTCTCAGGGATTGTGTAAAGAATGACATCTATCGAGAATCACGCCTATCATATAACTTGTGCAAGAATGCATGCAACTGTTACGCAAATTGATATGAGTAAATGTCATAAGACATACCGAAGCATGTATAACAGCTGGTGGTAGAGTTTGAACATCTTCATGCTTATTATTTTTTATTATTATGCATTATTATTAGGTATTTCAATAGTCATAACTACTAGTAATAATACAATAATAAAACAAGTTGTACTAGTTTGAATATGCTTTATTTAATTTACTTAATACTACCATCCTTAATTTACCGCACATTCTTATAATAAAGAGGTTGCCAAGATGTGTTGTGTTCTGAGAGAGACCATTTCCAAATCCCACGTTATCCTTCGCTATTTCAAATACCCCTGCAGAGTTGATTCTGAGATGTTCGGCATCGCAGCACCTCGTGCCGAAACATGGAAGAAGGGCCTATTTTACATAGAAAGGTGACTTCTGATTGGTTAACTTAATTCGTTAATAGCTTCAGAACTATGGCACATAATGAATTATTTCTAATGCATACGTATCTTAGATTTTTCCTTGGAATAAAGTACTGCATAGTACGCGAATTCCGGGAAAGCCTGTGTGTGTGTGTGTGTGTGTGTGTGTGTGTGTGTGTGTGCGCGCGCGCGCGCATTCATTCACATTGAGAGATAAGTTCTGCGACATCCCTGCGTATAACGAACAGGACCTGACGTGCAAAGTTAAGGTTTAACTTTTGATTCTGCTTAATGTTAGGAGATAAAGTAATTTAAATAATGGGGATCGATTGGTTTGGAGTGTTGATGAAAGTTATTATATATATAAGTGTTTTAATGCAGAACTCACAATACAGTAGACAATAAAAATGAAATATGTTCCAATACATTGACTTACATTAGCTATGATTATTTTAAATGAGATTGAGATTGTTCACATTCAGTTCTATGCCTAGGTATTTCTTGTTCGCTTCTATATTCATTCTTTGTGTTTCGCGATTGTTTTAGCCGCAGCAGGAATATACAGAGAGTTGCAAAAAATGTACAAACACTTCAAGCAAAGAAAAAACTGTGTTAACATAACAAAACTGAATTCACACAAACAGAAAATGTTCAGCACTAATCATCTTAGACTTTTACAGTTAACAACAGTTGCTCAAAATGTCCACTCTCGGCGTCAATACACTTCTGAGTACGTTGAACTACTGATTGAGCAACGTTTGCGAAAGTGTCCTCAGCGATTGCAGCAAATACCGTTTCAATTTCTTCCCGAAGTGCTGCTAGTGTAGCTGGTTTTCTACGGTATACAACATCCTTAAGAGTTCCCCATAGGTAGAAGTTCAACGGAGTTAGATCCAGAGAACGCGGTGGAAACTCAATCTGACCTCTTCGTCTTATCCAGTGCCTTGGAAGATTGTCATCATGTACGTACATTTAGATGGATTTTTTTTTTTTTTGAGTAGTGTTTAACGCCCGTTTTTACTACTGAGGCACCACAGGCGGTTCGATGGAAATGCGGTGGTACCATCCTGCTGGAAGTAAAATTCCTCATTTCCATAGAGTGTATGAATAGTGCGATAAGACGGGTGTGCATATCATGTTCAGGTACACTGGGTCTGTTGATAATCTTGGCTTCATTTGTTCATTGTTGATTTACCTGTCGCATAACAACGCTATCATAATGTATGTGAATCACATCTGTTTACAGAACAGCATACTACTCATTACTGTTCTTTTTCAGTCCCACTTTGAAATATATTAAATAGATATCTTCTGTGAAAGTGTGTATACATTTTTTGGCACCCTCGGTATTCTCTCGCACAGCTAAATGCTACTTACCGCGAGGGAAGTAAATAATAACATTCGATATGTGCAACAAAATGAAATATGTAGAGAATGTGCAAACGCAAAACAGCTTTACCATTTTTATTAGAAAGAAGCAAGAAATGCGAGGAAAAATGCCCGTACGCAGGAGCTGTCTACTGTATTTAAATAGGCCGCGCGCGGAATGTGTGTTATATATATATTCTGGCTTATTCTTTGTTAGTTTTTATTTTACTCCGGTTTTTTTGTTAAAATGTCTGGTTATCATACACTAAGTTTATCGCATATATGTACACGGTGATTAAAAATATTAATATATACACAATGGTGGTGAAAACTGGAACTACATTGGCGGCTGTTGGAATTTGAATACAATGGTGGGGGAAATGGTTTGGTGGCAAAACTATGAACTAAAAATGATCTGGATTACAGAATGTATGCCGTGTTGGTTAGATAAAACATGTTGGCAAAACTAGGAACAAAATGTGTGATGTGGGGTAGAGACAGACTTGGTGAAAACTGTGAATTATTCACAACATATACTTATGTTGAAAAGTTTTTAAAAAATGCACAGTTGTGCTGTTTGGGGAAACATAGTGGATAAAATTGGAACTAAAGCGCAGAGACAAGTTGGTGAGGAAAAAAATGTATTAAGTTATTTAAAAAAAATAGATTATAAGCTTTTAAAACATATTACCTTGAAAACAAAATAACTCACTATTTAATTAAGTATATAAATAAACTATTAACTTTTAAATAATTTTTTTCAAATTTTAATATAGCAAAAAATTGTTACACTGTTAATAAATTGCTAAACTCTGTAAATATTTGTTAATTTACTTTATAAAAAAAAGTAGTTGCACTATAACCAAATGCTAAACAGTGTAAAATTATAAATATTTATTAATTTATGCTATAAATGAAAATTATATGTTTAAAACAGTTTTAAAATTTCAAAAAGTAGTTACACTGCAAACATAAATAAATTCAGTATTGATTTTATCTTCCTAAAATATATTAACTTTATGGTGGGAGACAACTTTGTGATAGTGAAAAGTTCAATGGTGGCTAAAATTTAAACTAAAATGTATATGCACACACTGGTGATGGAGAACACACTTTTAACTTTTGCAAAATAAGTTTTTATTGTAAAAAAAAAAAAAAATGATTGCTCACAGTTAATACGAACATGGTGGTGATAGCGGTGAAAATATAAATTAAAATTTGCAAATATGATTTTGACTTACCATAGTTGAGGTGGCTTGGAGTACATTGATTTCGAATGCCTACCAACCACCGAGGAAAATAATGTATGCAAGCAGTAAAGAATAACACGGAAAGTCACTTAACTGCGCGAAATAACCGTTAGTGCACCATTGAGAAAAACACGTTTGAACCTACAAAGTATCACAAATACACATACGTTTACTGAAAACAGCTTCATAGTCATATGATGTTACACTGATTTCCAGGGAACCACAAGTTTGAACTAGAAAAATAGCACAAGTATACCATTAAACAATACAGTGTAGGTTTACTATAAACCTCAAGACCACATGACGTCACATTGCTATACAGGAGAAAAAGTCAGAACCTGTGGGTAGAGTATTAAAATAAAACGAAAAAGAGTAACGCGGAAAATCTAGTGACGACAGTGTTTCATAACCCAAGCGGTGGAACTTCGAACTACGTGATGATAGAAATAGAAGCTAAAATATACATTGTGTTGGAAATCAGAAATATAAGTTTAGAAGATAACTGAGATAACGACATATCGGGCATTTTGTTTAACCGTTTGCACAAGGCCAAAGTTAATGGAGAGAAAGTGGGTGGCTGCATTTACAACAGGTAGAAAGTTTAAACCTGTAACTTAATTACAAGGTATGTAATAATATACATTTTAGACATTAACCCTAAAGCATATGAAGGTCATAACATAAGGGTCGGTACTTTTATATTTTTATAACTAATATTATTATTATTATTATGCATTAATTAATAAAATGTAAATCTGAAAAAAAGCCATTTCCTGTTGGTGGTATTGTAAATAGTAATATTTATTAACCTCAAATAGGAAAAAAATAATAATATAATATATATTTACCATATCCTAGTATATGCAACCTAAATTACCACCTTATCTTTTCATTATCTCTATTGCTTACTATCAACTTTTGTACCTGCATATTTGAATGAATTCAGTTTGTGTGTGTTGTGGGTTTATGTACATACTTTGTTTATTCTTGCCTGTTTTAATTATAGAGCAGTATTAGTTTAAGGAAAGCAGTTGCAAAATCAAGGGTATGAAATGAAAACAGACGACGTAATTTAATTACATGGCCACTATCGTGTATTATATTGCTGAAAATGAAAAATGCATTGGCTGTTAGGGCGGAACCCTCAAACATCAGACAAAATGCAAATGGCTTTCGGAATTCGAAAAGTGTTGAGCAAGATGGTAATGTATTCGTGAAATATACTGAGTTCACAAAGCAATTGAAATAAGGATATATCCGATTGTTTATCGTTCACACAAGGCCATAGTTAATGGGGAGAAAGTGGGTGGCTATATTTATGGGCATGTCACGTAGGATAAGTTTAACGCTGTTAGCTGATTACAAGAAATGTAATATATATTTTATATTAGTCCTAATGCATATGAAGGCAATAATATGAGTCGACACCTACATATTAATATTATATATTAATTAATATGAAATATGAATCGGGAAACAAAAAGCGTGTGTGTTTCTTGCTGATAACATTAAAAAGAAAGTATTTAACAAACCGCAAATAGGAAAAAAATATACTAAGTAATTGAATAAATAAATAAATAAATGCATTTTTAGCCTTATAATATTCGTGCTGTTATCATAAACAACAACAACATAATAAAAGAAAGAAAAATGTGTAAAAATTATCGATAAAATATAATTAATAATAACGACCATGGACCTTACCTTTGAACTGTCTTTATAATATATGCACAGACACTTATAACTTACTTAAATAAAGATTTATGGGAAATAATGTATGGATATTACACTATACAATGTTAACTGTGTGAAAGCCTTCTGTTCAAAGATGGAATATTTCTTTTTCCATCGCTAATGGCCATAAGAGGGAATCTCAGCTATTTTATGGGATACATCTACCGTAGAAGTGACCTATTTCGATAAAATATTGCACGCAAAAGCAAGAAAAAATAAAATACATAGTAAATATACTACCTTAATTGGGAATACACTGATAGCAATAAATTAATAATTGATAGTGTTAATTTATCGCATGTGAATCATCACTTTTGGTGAAACAGCTTTTAAATAAGGTTGGCTTGATTCACATAGTATATCAAATACATGTACAAACAATCCAAGTATGGCTTCCTTCGGAAGGGAAGTAAAGTCATGGATCCCGTGTCGTACATTTACGGCACGAAAAAGAACCTCAAGCCTGAAAGAGAGGCCTCTGAGCAAAATTTGTCGGCCGTTTCACGCCCTGGGTTGAATGGAACGCTGATGACCTGAGATGTTAAAAGAGCGTCCACAAATAAATCAATCAAAAAAAAGTACAAACAACCGTAAAAATACTGTCATTTTAGAGCATTAGCTAATTAAGCAACTTCATGCCCAACTAAGTGACTTGAAAGTATTTGCTTTGATAATAATCATTTGCGAAAGGAACATTATAATTATAGCCATTCTTTCCTTAAATATTATACCTTTTATTCCGTAGCTTTTCATTTTTTATAACTTACTATTTTTTATTTTTATAACTTTTGTGACATTTTCTCACCGTGGTGTTTCAGCAGGATGAGGCACATGGTTCATTAAAAACTGACCCTCTCCTGGGATGCGACAATAGTAACTATTGTATCAACCGCAGTTGCTTGACCAGCAGTAGCGGCTCATTTTAAATCATCTACTTAAAAAAATAATTTTGACATGTTCAAAGCGCAAAGATCATACGAGTGAAGATAAACAAATGTGGATTGTTAAATGTAAACCCTACATAACCATAATAACATTTTAAATTACTTTTTAAAACTGGGTATAGAACACAGTTTTATTCATTTTTTAGCATTTCCCAATTCTGTGTATCAGCCAAGTGGCTAATATACCAAGTTTATAACGCTTGTTGTTCAAGGAACGTTATCAATTCGTATCAACAGTTGCAAACATACCTTTTTAAGTTCAAACGCAGTGAAATACAAAGCTTCTTGTGTCGAAATCACTAATAGTATGTAATGCATTGACCATGGATATTATTGAACATCGATAGGTGTTTCAGAAAACGCCAATTGAATTGCAGTTGGAAGCCATATACTGCATAGTTTTCTGAAACCAAAAATTATACACCTTCGGGTACTCACAAGTCTTTATTTACATTGTCGGACACAACGTGCATGCAAATTATATAACATACCCAATCCGCTGTCATTTACAAACGTTGTATGACGCACCCTATCATCTAAATTGTAATGTGATTTAAAACTATTATCAATAAAGGAATTTAAAAAATTTTATATCGTTTTGCAGTGAAATCTGAAACAAATTAATGTTCTTTCACTAATTTTAAACTTTTTTTGCAAAGTTAAACGTTAAGGAATATTTCAATAATTCATTTCACCTGGAGGATTCCGATAATTTTTTCAGTCTTGACATAGAATGTAATAATATAGAGGCTGTCCCATGTATCTTGCTCACCCAAAATAAATATTATTTGATACGTCAAATGGAAAATGTTTCATATAAAAGCATTTCAGCATCATGGAGAAATTCTTGCCGAGGATCTACTTTTTTGTATCTCCATTAATGTAGGAGATACAGGATAAAGCTTCGTTTTTTAGATGTCACTGTGTACATTTTATTGAAGAATACGCTTACCCTTTCCAAGAACTGTTCAGAAATGTTCACACTGCATCATTTCAGTAAAGATAACAAGTGAGGAAATTATATGTAATATAATGCATGACTTCCTTTATTTGATAGCACTACATTGAATTTGTTTAACTAAATCATTTAACCTGCTCAAAGCCTATTTAAACATTTAATAAAAATCAATAAAGATTGAGGAATTTCAACAGAATCTTGCTATTGTACTGTACATATTACTTATTACGTGTTATTATCACAATTCATAAGTAAATAGCCCTTTTAGACACTTTAGTACTACCACTACCAGCAAAACAGACCGTTTACATCTTATGCTCAAAATGGTGACCATTGGCGTTCATACATAAGTCCAATCTGTGGATGAAGGACACCCTAGATCGTTTTACTACTTTCTCTGAATGACGTACAAGCACCATGAGTTGTTGCCTGTCCTCTGTTGAGCATTTTGATAGACAACATCCTTGACCGCTCTCCAAAGAAAAAGGAATAGTGGTGCAAAGTCGGAGGATCGAGCAGGCCAACTAACTCGTCCACCACGTCCAATCCATGGCCCAGAAACCATCATGATCGTATAAAGTTATGCGCTAGGCTGCTGATACCACATGACCCATTCTTCAAAGGTGCGGCCTCCAAGAGCGAGTTTCTTAAGAATGTGGCATATTGTTTGCGATTTAGGTTACCATTTTCAATAATGGTATCGCCAATAATTCCGTACAAAACGTTAACTTTCCACGGACCTTGATGCTGTACCTGTCGGAGTCATCGTGGATTGTTCGTGAACCAATCTTGATAAAGTGGTAAAGTATGATACATTTCTGAATAGCTCGTGGAGAGGGTAAGTGTATTGTTGAATAAAATGTACATGATCCCATAAAAAAAGAGAGAAAATAAAAAACAAAGCGCTATGCCGTATCTTCTACATTAATGGAGATACAAAAAAGTATGCCCTCAGCAAAAACTCCTCCATGATGTAATTTTTTTTTATTTGGAACAATTTTTCATTCCACGCATCAGAAAAGGGTTATGTTATTCTTAAGAAACATAATTAGAATTACCCATTTTAAACATTTATATATTATTAATCTACTCATTTAACCAAAAATAAAAAAATATTGTACGTTGCCATACACAATTTATTACACTTATTCATTTTATTACTCCATTAATAAATAAAGGACACTTATTTGTAATTTTAATACCCTTATATTGTGTCGCATTTCACATTTACTGCTTCTGCACTCCACCACTTTTTTCCATCTCGCCGTAGGTATTAGCATAATTTTCAAAAAACTCATCCTCCTTGTCATAATTACCTGCATGGGAGATTTTTCCCAATTTTACAATTAATCACTAAATATCTGCTTACATATTCTTTATATTCCCTTTAATTCTATTCACAAGTTCCTATTGTCTAGTTACATTTTCTTTCTTTGTTTTTCCTCAATTTATCTCATCCTGTACACATTCTCTTACATTTTCTTCAATGTTATTTTTGCTAGCTCCCATATCCTTAATGGTCACTTTTAATTCCATACTCGAATTATTCAATTTACTTTCAATCCTATTTTACCTTTCGATTAAGTTCGAGACGCAATTTTTTTAAAAAATTCTATTTCGATATTCTTGTTCATTGTGAACAAAAGTACTTCAATTTGGAACTTATCTATTCGATAACTGTACCGATGAAAATTTAATTAGGTAACAAAATACGAAATTAATTCACCCTGGAGAACTACAACCTGCCTTAAGTTTGTTTTATTATTTCAGAGTTTACGCAAAAAACCAATCTAGCATCTACAGGAAGGTGAATTAGTTGACATTATAATGTTTATGCAACACATTTTACATCTCCCGATAAATAATAGGAGTTATGCTATTCCTTATGTTAATCTTATTCAAAAACATTTCTCTATTGGAAACAAATCTGTGGGATTTAGTACAGTGGGTATACTTCCTTCCACATTCTTAAAAATATAGAACACCCTTCCGGAGTAAAACGACTATATGCAAGTAAATTATTATACTACAGTATTTATTATTATTTTATTAATAATAATTATTAGGTATTTTATTCGTCAATATCCTTAGTATATACCAAACGTTTTATTACTTATGATAATTATGGTCATTATTGCTTTACACCTTAAATCTTAGTGACAATTAATAAAATGAATGAATGTCAGCCTATGTAAGCTTTCTGTTTTCATAGAGTTTGACACATGGACCTGTGTTCACAGTGAAAGACTGAAACTATTATTTTGGTAATATTTGTGCTTACTTTTGGGCTGGCAATTTTAATGCTAATTTTGCTGTTTTAATGAGACGAAACGAAGTATTTTTTCGTTACGTTTCTCTCAAATATGCACAAGAAAAGAAAACAATAAAATTATAACGATTTCTCTGTCATCAGCGATGCCCACCAACATTTGATAAGTATGTGTGTTGTGTTGCGATATGCGTGAACTCTGAAGCTTTTATTTTACAAAACAAGCAAAAAGGGCTTACCGTTTTATTAAAAATAAAAAAGCTCAACTTTATTCTATTCTCCTCTTCATATCTTCTTTTCTTTATCCCCCCTCTCTCTGTACATTTAGGCACACAATCCTGGAATTTGACACACAATCCAAAGCAAGACAACAGAATTAAAAATATGAGGAAAATAACCACTCATTGCACTGCATGAATGTTATTTGCGAAATAATGTCTCGGAAAGCTAACATTGGTGCTAATTCTGAAGTGGTACCAAGTATCTTTCCCCTCCACAGGGTTACGTAAGGCGAGCATGCAATCTGTTTTTGTTTGTAAGGACATTCATACCTATTAGTTAACAATTAAGAATTAAAGTAAAAAAAAAAATATTCGTGACTCAAATTAAGTCATAAGAAAGGCGCTTGCATATATTTACATGTTTAATTTGTCTCCCAAACATCACCGCTGTTCTAGTCCATCGGCATGCTGTTATTAAAACCATTAGTGAAGAACACGCAATGAAATGGATTGAGTAGTTATTTGTTCGTGTAAATAAACACTGCAGCGAGTGAGTCAGAAGTCAGTATGGCCGTTCATGTAAACAAACGCTGCAGCGAGTGAGTCAGAAGTCAAGTATGGCCACTTGAAGTAACGAAACACCTTGGAACAGCTGCTGATGAATCATGTGTGTGAAACATCTGGGGCTAGGCTGCTTCCGACATTCTGGAAATCTGTTGTTTTAAATATAACGCCTAACTCGACCCAGAAAACTTGCTCTCTGATATACCTTTATTAGCACAAGGCTGGAGTCATATTACAGTCCTCTATATATGGAAGCGCAATTGGTCCAAAACATTTACTGCGCATGAGGTCATCGGTGTACAGCCTCTCTCGAAATCGCGTTCTGTTTACAGTAGAAACGTCATTGAATGAACAAGTTTTAACATCGTGACAAATTTAATGTGTAGCATTTATTTTGTTTATAGAAAATCAAAAACAATAGATTATGAACTTTTTGAAATTAATTACATATTACTTAATAGTTTCCTTCTCTATTCTTAATGCTATTGTTATTACATATTGTCAGCGTAACAGCCATGCACGACACAAAACTAGTTTTTTCTCAAACTGATTCCGCTTAGTAGTGTATGTCCCTTCTTGGTCCCTAGAACGGATGCTTCTGCGGATCGTACCACTAGTGAACCAGCAGTGTCTTTCCGTACAGTAGCCAGCTACAGCCAAGCAAGAAGAGACATTATTTATTATACAAAATGCGGATACAAAATTTTTTATACGTATAATGATACAAAAATTGTGGGACATCTCGCACACAATAGACAGCTAGGAATGTTATTTTACACATATAATTATACGAAATGTAAGAAATTGCTTCCTTATCGACCCTCCAAAAACATTTGCTGGCGGAAATTTGTTGACCTTCAGGGTTTTATTTAATGTCCGACTTTAAAGTCTTTTGAGAGGTTGTGCATTATTTTAGTGCATGGGAAGCTTGATGTAACTAATATTTCTCGTTCAACTTTTAATATGCAAAAAAGTAGCATTTGTACAAAAATGATGTAATTGTGCAAAAATATTGTGAGTAAAAAATGATATAATTACGCAAAAAACTCTGCTATTGTGCAAAAATGTAATTAAAAATATTGCTATTGTGCAACGAATGTTGTAATTATGCAAAGGACATTGCTATTATCCAAAATATTTTGTTCAATGCGAAAAATACTTTTTCAATCTCCGTTGTATACATGTAGCAATTTATTAATTTTCCAGAAAAATATAAAATAGCATTTACATATAATATTACCTTAAAAGATCTGACTCGGAGCTGCTTCTAGCTGGGCTTCCTAAACTCTAAGTCAAATGATTGGTAGCAACCAATAAAGAGCTGTAGTGGAAAACAATGTGATTGATGGAAATAAACTCACAGGTGTGAGCCTTACGGGTATACTTTACTCAAGTCAAATCCTACACAAGATGTCTGGCACAATGGTGTCGCAGGCCGGTTGTGGCATATTCAGATGCTCTGTCGCAAGCCTCTCAGGGTATTTATAAAACCAATCTCCTCTGAGTATGCAAAGATCTGGTGGTAAAGAAAATTTGTTGATCTTGTGGTTTTGCTTTTATTTTTGTGGTGTGGACATTACTATTTTGCTGCATGTTGTAAAAATATTTCTCAGTTATGTTGTAGCGTTGGACTTTTAATATGAATAAAAAGTGCATTTATATAAAAATATTGTAGTTTGCAACAAATTTCTCCTTAAATGCGAAAAATATACAAAAATGTTTTAATTATGCAAAAATATAAGTTAAATCGCAATGTCGTTTTGGACATTCAATCAAAAACTTCTAAATGTAATTATGCAAAAACTTTGTTAAAATGCGAATTACATTATTAAAATACAGTTGACATTGCTACGACCAGAAAAATAACGTGCAGGTTTCATGTAGTAACGTAGTAAAAATATAAAATAGCATACCTTAGGCTAATTGCAGCCGGTGTGTATCCATCTCCGACACTGTGGACTTACTGGACGTTGGTAAGTGTTGTGCTGGTATGCTTTTCACCACAATCAGGTTTGTACCGGTCCAGGCACCATCTGTTTGAAATATTTCTCCCCAGGTATTTTATTGTTTAGCCCTGGGTCACCCAATTAAAAGCATTTCCTTGTTTTGTGAATTCTGGCCTTAATACATTTTTTCTGTTGATTTTTAGGATCAGATATATTTTTTTTGTTCCCCCCCCCTAGGTCGATCTGTTAAAACCATTCCCATGTTTTTTTGCGAATTCCATTCTTAAAAGGCATTTTCGTTGTTCCATTTTAGGGTCACGTATATTTTATCGTTTCCCCTGTTAAAAGCATTTAAGAATTCCTGTTTAAATATTTTTCTTCCGGTATTTCTGGGTAAGTAGATGCGAAAAATCAACCTTGTTGGTTGAAATTCAAGTAGGCAGAGCTTGCAGGGTAAAAAAAAAAATTCATCCTCATGGCTGAAATCTAAGATGGGTTACACAAGTGTAGTGCAGACTGATTCTTTGAAATTATCAAGTTTTGGTATAAGTTTGGATTTTTCAAGTGTGTGATTTCGAAATAGGTATTTACACCTTTCTTTTTTTAGCGAAGTGCAACTATAATATTGCTGCCTCAGTGACGAGATAGGAGGTTATACATACGTAAATAAGTTTAGTGACAGTTATAGATAAACCGAAGTCCACAGACAGCGTTGCGTTTGGAATCCATAGCATAAAAGGTATAATATATATACTCCTGTGCCAGACTCTACGTGTTTGTATACTATCCAAGTCCGTGCAGGCAACTTAGGAGTGCCCTTGTTTGCATCTTCAATTTAGATTATTCATGAAATGCATGTAAATATTCAGGATGTTATCTTAAAATGTTTTCATGACCTATTTGAAGAAAAATTAAGTGTGAAAGAGAAATTTTAATATAATCTTTCGATATACCTGTGTTATATCGTTTATAGTGGATTGCATGTAAAACAATCAAATTATGTGTATAAATTCTATTTCGCTAGTGAGAAAGTTCCCTCTCCCTCGCCTACCCTTTCTTACCACCTCCCCCTAAAAGTCACGTGTTTTTTCGTAGATTCTGCGTACGAACGTACCGTGACTGAAATAAGGAGAGCATCTACGCTTGCGGCTATTCATGTTAATACGCAAAAGGGCATACATATAGGTGACATAAAGAAAACCTAACAAAAAAAAAAAATCACTGTATTTGAGATTTTTTTTTTTTTTTGAATGTCTACAACATCAGTTTAAAATTGCTTTTCTACTGTCCAGTGTTTTAAGGAATAGCACGAAGTTAGCCCAATGTAATGACAAAATTAATGAATTATAATAAAAACACAAAAAATGTTCCTGCCTGTGAAGACTGAACAATATTTCGGCAACATTGGAGATGAATAGTAAGGGAAATAAAATCATGTTTAAATTTGTTTTAAATAAGAAAAAAAAAATTATAAGGCGTATGAAGCAACTTTTTTCACTCTTCGTGTAGTCTTACAAATGTTGACATGGATTTCATATCGTACATTACACATTACCCCCAATGATAAGTACATTGTTTCGTGGCATGTAAAATGAATACATTATTTAAAAAAATAACTTTGATATGCAATAGAATAAAAATCACATTATTAACAGATAGAAAATTAAACACACTGTTATAAATCTTATTAAAAACCTGACTTTCGTGAAAATGGGCATTAAACAAAAACATTGACGGAAAACACGTTTTTGAACAGATATACATTAAAACAAGCTGTTATAAATTTTATCAAAATATTACTTTTGCGGAAATACGCATTAAAGTCCAAAACGGGGAAAGAACAGTTTTAAGCAGATAGAAAATAAAGTATGCAATTATATTGTACCCAAAAGTAGTAAGGGATCTCGTTATACTATTCTTTTCACAACATATAAAAAAATTAAAACATACTTTTATACATTTTGTTAAAAACTTTGCTTTTGTGCAAATATGCATTAAAATCGAAAACATTGGTAAATTCCCTTTTTAAGCAGATAGAAAATTAATACTTGCTATTGTATTGTAACCAAAAATAGTAAGTAGTCCCGCGTTTCTCTATTTTTTTAACAACATATAGAAAAATAAAACACCTGTTATATATTTTCTCAAAAACATTTACTTATGTGGAAATACTTTAAAACTCGAAACACATAGGGGAAAACGCACGTCACATTTTAGCAATAACCAAAAGCAGTAAGGGTCCATGTTAGACTAAACATTCATTTCACAACATATAGAAAATAAAAACATACTAAAACAAGAAATTACGGCAAACGCATTTACACTTGCATACATATGTAGAAATGATGTAATATTATATAGGTAACTAGTACGTAATGTTTGACAACATAAACATTTTGAATAAAAAAGCGTTTTTCGTAAAACAAATGTACATATTCTTTTGTACCAGCGTAATATTTCTAAAGGTTATATCTTCAAACATAAAGTTGACAAATTTATCGTTGGTGAAAAAGGTTTCTACAAACAACTATAAAAATGAAAGCATTCACTAAAATCCATTTTGCAGTGAATTGAAGTGTACTTGACATTTTTTTAAATTAAAAATACAAATTGAAGATGCACAACGAGGATACTCGTAAGGTGGTGTACACGGAATCGGATAGTTACAAGCACGTAGAGTCTGGCACAGGAGTGTAGACCTTTTTTTGCTATGGATTCCAAATACAACGCCGCCTGTGAACTTCGGTATACCTATAATTGTCACAATGTTTGCAATAATATCCACTACAGTTACTTACGTATCCATAACCTTCTATCTCGTCACTGAGGCAACAATACTATAACTGCACTTCGCTAAAAAAAAAAAAAATGTGTAAATATGTATTTCGAAACCAGATGCTATGATTCACACGCTTAATAAATCCGAGCTTATATCAAAACTTGATAATTTTGATTCAGCCTGCACTACATATGTTGAATCCACTTTTAGTTTCAGTCAATGAGGTTTTTTTGTTTTTCGTTTGTTTGTTTATTTGTTTGGGTTTTTTTTTTTTTTTTTTTTTTTTTTTTTTTTTTTTTTTTTGCTATGCATGCCCAGCTCACTTAAATTTTAACCAATGGGATTGAATTGGCATTTGCTTGCCCAGAAATACCGGTAGAAAAATATTTAAACAGGAATTCTTAAATGCTTTTAAAAGGGTTGCAATTGAAATATACGTGACCCTAAAAACAAACAAAAAAAGCCTTTGAGACTGCAATTCGCAGAAACATGGGAATGCTTCTAACAGATCGATCCCGGGGGGAACAAAAAAAAAATATATACCTGACCCAAAACACAAACAGAATAAAAATCTGTTAAGACCAGTGTTCACAAATAGAAGGGAATGCTTTTAATAGGGTGGCCCAGGGCTAAACAATAAAAATACCTGGGGAGAAAGCTTTCAAACAGATGGTGCCTGGACAGGTACAAATCTGATTGTGGTGAAAAACTTATACCAACCCAACTTTCACCAACGCTCAGTAAGTCCACGGAGTCGGAGGTGGAAACCCACCCGCTGCGGTTGACCTAGGTTATGCTATTTGATATTTTTTCCTACCACATTACTACATGAGACCTAAAATCAATTTTTGGATCGTAGTAATGTAATCTGTTTTTTAATAATGTAATTCGCACTTAATATTTTTTTGCATAATTACAATGTCGTTTGCATTTGAAGATATTTTTGCATTTTTACAATGTCTCTTGTGTTTTAACAAAATTTTGCACGTTTTTTTTTTGTCTTAAAAGATATTTGTTGCATAACTACAACATTTTTTACACAATTACTTTTTTTTTTTTAATTTTAAAAGTTGAACGCATACAACATAAATTTTTTTGCAACATCCAGCAAAATAATAATGTCCACACCACAAAAATAAAAAAAACAAAACCGACAAATTCAACACATTTTTGTCACCACCAGATATGTGCATACTCTGACGGCAGGGGGTTTGTTTTGTTCATTCCCGGGCAGGCTTGCTACTGTACACCTGATGACGTAATGAGCAGGTTACAATTGGCCTGCGACACCATTGTGCCGGACATATTGTGCAGGATTGGATTTCTCTAATGTACACCCCCAGGCTCACCCCTATGACTTTATTTGCACCAGTCATGCGATTTTCCGCTACAGCTCTTTATTGGGTGCTCACATTCATATACCTTACTGGAGGTTAGCAAGCCCAGGTCGAACCAGCTCCGCGCCAGTTTAATGTAATATTATTTGAAAATGCTATTTAAGTTTATTCCTGGAAATGGATACTATACTACATGTACTCAACGGAGATGTAAACATTATTTTTCTCGTTGTAACAATGTCATTTGTTTAATTACAACATTTTTTGCATAATTAGAATTTTTTGCACAATTACTTTGTTGCATAATACCAATTTTTTGCTAATTACGCTTTTTGGCATAATAGCAATGTTTTTGCATAATTACACACTTTTTGTATAATTACAATATTTTAATATATGAAAGGTCGAACGCACAATATATATATTAGTTAGTGAGCGATAACCCGGGATTTCAGACAAAGTTAATTACACAAATAGCAAATCTATTTATATCTACATATATATCCACCCCATTCAAATTGCTGTACGATCAAACTATGGGGGTGGATGGTATTATTGATCACCAATCTGGCTTGTGCCTGAATAACGTCTAACCGTGGAAACCCAAAATTTTCTACCATCTCAATAATAAATAAGCCCTGAAATGGTTTGCTCTATGGAGAAAAAAATCCGATAACGAGTTGTAGGGATCGTAAATCAACCCTTACGAATTATTCACTGTAGGGAACCGCGATGGTGTTGAATAATATAATATGTGGCTGAGCCCCCAAATTCGACAATTGCGTCGATTAACTGTACCATTCATATGGAAGTTTGTCTCATCAGTAAAAATAACAACTTTCAAGAAATCTTCATTCTCTTCAATCTTGTTTAAGCACCTTTGCGAACCATGCGTGCTAAGTCTATCAATTTGTTACATAATTTGAATTTTGTATGTATGTAATCCAAGCTTTTTGCATATCACACTGAGTAATGGCCAGTTCTAAACTGTTTCGTTTTAATGATTTTGTTGGACTCTAGCACAGTTAGCACGAATTCTGTCAACATTTTCTTATACGCGTGGCAGGCAAACTTTCCCTTTGCAAACATTGCCCGTTTCTTTGAGACTGACGAATAGTCCTATCGGATGGTGCATCACAACCCTATTCTGAACTGAACTGTTTCAATCATCCAAATAGCGGCCTGAGTCTTCTGCGTGGCCTTGCCATTCTGACCAATGATAATGGAAAAACAAATGTCTGCATTTACGCTCCAGTTGTGCTTTGATAGTACACTAAATTTTTGAAATGAACATGCGTGAGTTTTCGTCTCGCTTACTTATTCTGTTATAATTTTTTTTAAACCCCGAATTCTTTTGTAGAAACCTCTAAATACGTGGTATTTTGCATAGATAGTACATCAAAAAGTGTAGCAAAATTCCAAACTGCACTGTAGCATTGTACAAAAACTAAAGCTACAAGCAAACTTGTATATTACAGACGTACTTGAATTAGCAAAAGTAGATTCATGTAGGTTCATTGTAGGACTATTACAATGTTTTAAATAACGTGCATGTGCAATGTACCTTAAACAGAGGAAGAGTCCTGAGGTATTTGTAAACTTAACTGCTACAGTTAATAACCAAAATAAGGCTTAGATCTCATGCTGTGCCCACTCTTACAACAGAGCAGGAATATGAGAAATTAAGTGTAATAACCGGGAGCTTAGTAAGCACGCATTGAATACTCTGCGTTCTTTGCAACCCTCAGCTCGGAAAAGAAAGGATTGTTGAGGAAGCAAAACAATTTGTTGACAATCCTATTGAAGCAAAAGTGTACATTGTCTCATGTAATGAAAGCTTTATGTTGAACACTAAATCAAAATCGCCCATCTGTGAATCAGCTTGTTTTATAAACCTATGTACCCAACACAATTTTAAATATATCAGCCAAAGCACACAGGGCAAAAGAACATCGAAAGCACAGGTGGCAGCGTTCTGTATGCGGACTTCGCTGAAAGAATCTGTGCTAATGTTACGAGTTGAAGGCTATAAAATATTACTAGCCATACATGTGAGTAAGGTACACAAACTAAACTATCAATATTCGGTAATTGAAATTAATTTGGTTGTTTATAGTAACATACAACAGCAAGTTATATGAGACTTTTGATATGTAATTATTTCTTTTGTTAAAACATGCGGTGTTTGCAAACTTGAATTAAATTTAGATTCTATAACCGTGCTAGTTTTTTTTATTCATTGTAAACATTTTATTAGTGCACGTTACTTTTTGATATTTTTTATGTGATACGTTTTCTATATAACCTAGTGAGTTAGTTCAAGCGGAGTACTATTGAGGCAGCTAAAGAGATGAGTATGCGCATCCGCCATTTTGGATCCAGTAAATAGCAACAGACAACGAAACATAGTAAGGGAACTTAGGTTTTTGTTGGAAATCTGAACATTTGGAAACCCTTTTCGGTTCTATATTTGCAATTGATACAGCGCAAGAAGGCATTTTGTGGGCTACCTGGAACATAATATTTTGCATTATATTTTATCATATTTTGAAATTTCATTAAAAATTATACAATACGGTTTATAAAAATAAAATATTCTTTGCCGCACAAATAGAGCTTCATTAAAAAAGATTCAAGCAATTTATTTGATTTGCACATATTATATATGATTCAAAACATAAGTTAAGTTTGTGGATTAGGTTTACAGACGGTTGTTTTTTAATTATATATATATATATATATACACGTCTTTCTAAAACATGAAAACTTATACAAATATTAAAGTTCGAGCACTGAACGTATCTTTACTGTGTATTTATAAGTATATTAGTATTTTTATTAACTAAAATAATAATTTCTCAAAAATACTACTAGTCGGTCCTGGTGGTGTAGTGGTAACCATACTTGCCTTCTAAACCCAAGGTCGCGGGTTTCGATGGATTTTTTCGGGCGTAAAAATCCTAAGAATGGCTTCCTTCGAAAGGGAAATAAAGCCGTGGGTCCCGTGTCGGACATTTACGGCACGATAAAGAACCTCAAGCCTGAAAGAAGAGGCCTCAGCAAAAATTGTCGGCCGTTTCACGCCCTGAATTTAATTGGAGGCTGATGACCTGAGCTGTTAAAGAGCGTCCTTAAATAAATAAAAATAAAATATACTACTAGTATGTAAGCATATAGTTTCAGCAATCCTGTTTGCTGCTGCTATCACTGTTACCAGCAACGTTTTATTTTTGCACACTTTTTACTATAAATAATGTCTTAAATTGTTCACTTTTCACAACGCTAGACACACAACTATCGATAATATAAAAATTTTGAATCACTTGCGTTAGAGAGATACATGTAGGTACATATGCTCTGCATCACACCATTGGATCCAAAATGGCGGATAAGAATACCTACATCTACAGCGCTCTAGTACTATATGTCCTTCTTATTCTCTAGAACTGATGCTTCTGTGGCTAGTCCACTAGTGAACCAGCAGTGTTTTCGCGCACAGTAGCCAGGCTAAGGCCAACCAAGAAGAGACATTGTTTGTTATACTAAATGCGGATACAAAAATTGTGGGCCATTTCGCACACATTAGCCAGCAACAGCCAGCTAAAGAGGGACTGTTTTCTTTATTATCCAGAATGATGGACCATGTCGTACACAGCAGCCAGCTAAAGAGGGACTGTTTTCTTTATTATCCAGAATGGTGGACATCTCGTACACAGCAGCTAGGAACAGCCAGCTAAGGAGGGATCATTTTACACGTATAATTGTACAAAGTGGAGGGATATTTCGCACACAACAGCCAGCAACAGCCGAGCTAGCAGGGTTTATTTTCTTTGTTATATAAAACGGTGGGGAATCTCGATCATAATAGCCACCAAGGCATGTGATATTTTACACATATAATTATACCGTCCTTCAAAAAGATTTACGGGCGGAATTTTTTGACCTTCATATGTCCATCTTCAGGAGATGGTCAACACTTTTTTCATTACTATTTACTAACAAAGACTTTAAGTTAAACTATAAATTTATACCCTTCCATGTTAAAAAATAAAATATAATAAAATTAAAGCTAATCAAACTTCGTAAGAAATTAGTGTTTGTGGTTGTACATTATTTTAGGGGGTGGGGAAGCATATACGCCTCGAAAAACGAGCACCCCTGCTGCAGCAGTCTGACCTAGTAGTATTCTGAGCTTCATTAGTGGAAAATTTAGTCTTTATACGTGCACATACGTGTTTAACATCATTCACACTGTTTCAACTGTTTCTGAGTATGTGGATTGATCACTATGCTCCAACCCTGACATATTTCTAGTTGACCTAAAATGTTTCTTTTATGGCATAAGAATGTGTATAATGTATCAACACCTCGTGTGCAGATTGAGTTCATTGTTGTATTACGCATAGAAGCTATTGAAATCATTGGAGGTGCACAACTCCCTAGGAAAATACAGTGTACCGTTCAAACCTGTGGTAAAATACTAGCAATAGAAGACAATGTTCCCTGAAATTCATCATGATATACCAATGAATTTGGGGATAAATACTGTCTTTTGATGTGTAAAAAGACAGCGTCATAGTACAAATGTTGTGTTTAAGCATTCAGTAACACTGAGTATGGTCTTGGTCCTTGAGAAATTGCCATAACAGAAGAAAACATAAATAAAGTACATGATATGGTGCTAGAACATTGACGAAAGGCTATAAAAATATGGTGGAGGAAACAGACGCTCATACTATAAAATAAATAAAGAAAAATATGTAATACTAACCAAATAATTACAGATTAAAATATTAACTTCATGGTGGGTACCTTGAATGTGAACGCGTACTGGAAAAAGAATTAAAAGTCAACATTTGTAAGCAACTTCTAAGACTATGATTAAAATAATTTTTCAAAGCCTACTCCCATGCTGATCAGCTTTTTGCATTATGATACAACAGCATATTCTCCAAAAATTGGTGAAATGTATTAATGAATATGAAAATAAGACATTCCCCTTCATTTACAGCTATTTAATCAAATCTCTTTCGTCAACGTGCAGCGTTTTGCTATTTAGTCAGCACTAATTATCATTTCAACAGCTACTATGACGTAATGCAATAATGTACGGACTTGAAACTGCGCTTGCGGCATTTAGACATGTTTGAGCCTTGAAATAAAACGTTTAGCTTAATTAAAATTAATCAGGTATGCGTATAGGGATCAACCACCGTAAAAGGTGCTGATATAAATGGCAATTGCAGAGTAGTTCAAGGGTAGAAAATTGACGAAGCTGATATAGTAGTAGAATAATAGCGCAAAGTGGCGACGTTTTAGGGAACTAGAAAGAGCATCAAAAGGGACGTAAGTTAGAGAGCAGCAATTAAGCAATTGGAAGAAGAATGGAAGGAAAACATGAAAAGTGTAGATATAAATAGAGAGGAAGGGATGCCAGAAAGGTGTTCAAGTTAGCATGAGAAGTTAAAACAAGCTATAACGTTATAAAGAGGGCACTCTGTCTGGTGAAATTCTCTCTGAGGAAGAAATTTGAATATTTTTTTTAAAAAACCACGTTTTTATTTTCTTAATTATAAATTAACTAAAAGGTATAAAATAATTAATTCTAGTCAAATGATATCTATAACCCCGTGCAAATTCATAAACTCATAAACTTTTTTAGAAAAAGTCTTCCAAACGAAAAATGTGGGGCACATGCAAGTTTGTCTGAACCTTTTGTGTGATTAATTTAAACTATAAATACTTTGAACAGTTATTAATTTTATCTATTCATATGATATGATATACACATTAACACTAGGGCAATTGAATTTATGTAATAGAAACCAGATCTATTAAATGTTATTTGTAAGGATTTAAGTTTGATGTTTTTATTTGAAAAGTTGCCATGGCGACTTATTGTTATCAAAATATTTACCATGTCGTTGCGTGTCATTAGCGAGTCGAGAAGAACGTTTTCCATCGTCTCAGTTGATCGCGCTTGAGCCATGCGTTTCTTGGAATTTGCGCGTTCAATATCGCGCTGTTTATTTGAATAGTTGCCATTGCGAATGTATTGTTATCAAAATATAACAAAAAGAATTCTAATCATTTTAGATTCAAATAAAACGTTGAAATTAAACATAAATCAAGTTACACTATAATTTATTTGTTGTATCCATAAATATAATACAGTCATCATAGCAACTCTTCTTTTTTTTTTAATAAGAATTATTATAAATTTTATATTTTATACGTTATTAACGAACCTACAGAAATGTGTTCTTACTATTCAATCGTGCATTTTTTAAAACTTTCGTGTTTGATATTGCTCTGCGTTACTTTCAAAACTGCGGAACCATATTTTTGAACTATGGAACCATTGAACCATAATAATTACCATATTATGTTGTATAATCATCCATTTCTGACTTATGTGCAAATTTTCAAGTCTCTATCTCATTTAGAAGTGCATGAGAATTTAATTACAAAATTCCAACCGAATAGACAAGAAAGCGAGTTAATAAAAACTTTTGAAAAATGTTGAGACTGCAATTGTCAGTTTGTATATGCCGCATGTGTGTTCACTTGATTCTTGAATCATCACCGCTAGAGCGTGACTATGTGACAACAATGGCAGGTTATGGCACTTAATGAAGATGGCGATGCATCACCACGGTCTGTGACCACTGACATTACAAGAGGCCGCAAATTACTGCTTGCACTTCCGATACTTATTATAATCATCTTTCTCTAGTCCAGTAAAAGTAATTACCGTAACGCAAAATCGCCGGCAAGAGAAGCAGCTGCAGGGCAATAAATAAAAGCAGTAACACGAATTGTTTGTAAATGATTGCTCTTAATTAGTTTATAATTACAAAGCAAAGAAATTCAATAGATATCATGAAGACCGAGCAGTATGCGCATATGTAATAGCTCGTTAAAAACACAACCGTCCACTGTCGAAAAACAGCGGGGAAGAAGCATCAAAACATATTTTGATTTATTTTTCAGAGGAAATGCAACATTTTAAAAACTACAACAGAAAAAATTGCATATGGGGATAATTGTTTGAGTCAGGAGAAAGTGTATGAATGGAAGAAAAGGGTTAAAGACGGAGGACAGTATATCGGTGGTTAAAACAGGAATGAGAGACCTGTTTGCGTTGGAACAAACACACTGAAATAGTATATCTAGCAGCAAATCCGTGACGTCCGCTAAGTCACTGTTGATGAAATTTCTGTAGAATTCAATGCGAGTTATGGCTCTGTATACAATATTATACATGATAACGTCGGGCGCAGAAAAGCATGTATAGGTGATCACAAGCATGCGCGGCAGATTTGGAATATCATATTTGTGAAGGAGATGTTTTTCGCTGTGACAGAAAATTGAAATCTGGATGCACCATAAACATTCAATGTGATGAAAGCATCCCTCATCTAAGAGTCAAGGCTTCTGGGATATCAGTGAGTTTATCTCTTCAGATGCTCTGGTGCGAGTACTGCCGACCCAAAGCACAATGGTAATTTGACGTTACTTGACGCTAGGCCCCACATCTGGGCACCTTCCTTTGTCGTCCGAATGGGTTCGACGCAATGAGGTAGTGCATTTTTCCACGATTCACGAATAATTGAGTTTGTTGCGACACAGCAGTGCTCCTCCGTCATGCCAGGTTGGGGAGGCTGATGATAGATTAGGTCGCCTTACCAGTGATACTGGTGGCATAGCCGATGCCGAAATATGAGTACGTATCTATTATAACCGCACAGAGGGATGGGGGCTTGGCAACTAGATACCGGCCTAAGGATAACCCACCAAGGGAGTACCTCTGGCGTGTACTATGTTGCTTGGTCCAAGAGAGAACATTGACTTGGTAGCTCATGTACACATGAAAGAATGTGTGAGGAAGGGTCTTGTTCTTTCTGTTGTAGGATCACTGAAAGTATTAAAAGTACAAGCAATTTGCGGGTAGACCATCTGAATGCTTGTGCATTCCAGCCTAAGATTTCAACTTTGACATGGTTATAATATCCTCAAGAGCCTGTTCCGGCTGTTTTTATTAAGTGAGCGGTTTTGATTGAATGAGACTAAATATACTGTGTTTTAAATGGGTTGAAAAGTAGTCATGCTTCTTTTTGCTCATTTTTATATTAAGAAACTAATTTTTCGTTCAAGTATTTTCTATTGTTACTCAATAACTATTTAAATATTAATATACAACACAATTTCAAAGACGCACGTGCTTTGGTAATACACTAGATGTGATATTACATTAGATCTGTTCAATAAGATATAAAACACACACATATATATATATATATATATATATATAAAATAAATAATAGAAAAGAATACAAATACCAGAACAATACTTTTGTAAAATATTAAATATATATATATATATATATATATATATATATAATATAAAATCCCATTGTGGATGACACCCAGCTAGATTCAGCTACTCGTAATTTGGTTTCCCCCAACTTCCTTCCTGGTTATTACCCTTTTCAGACCTGAGCTGTCTTACTTTGATCAGAAATTTACCTTATTTCTCCTGTCCTTCCTCGCCTGCCAGCAAAACCCAACGTGATCATCTTCCTGTGTTCCATCCCGTAAAGGAGACGGTAGATACTTTTACCTCCATTCTTCCGTATATTTACTTTCAGTCAGATTACATGTCCATGATTTCCCTTCTCCCAGATGGGACAAATTCTCCGCTCATAATAGTCGGTGATCTAAATAATCCGCCATGCCCCACGCGAGCACCTTTCTATTGAGTTGCGTCTCTATTGTCATGTATTGCTCCATCCCCCATTCCGATTTTAGCCCGACTGTACTTCCGGTTCAATCATATCTGCATTTCGCAATTGTATACTGCCTATCCATATCCCTTAAACGATTCCAAACCCTCCTCTAAGCGCTCTTCTATTCCCTTGACCCGCCATACAAATGGGGCCCAGCAAAACTCTGTAATTCGTCGCAAATACTGGAGTATAGGAATCTCTTTTCACAGATAAGGTGCGTTAAATGTATAAAGTGTATTGGAATACAATAATGATCAATAATAATTCATAAATTGTGTTGGTAAAAGGCAGTGTTAGTTCCATTTCCGTTTGTGGGACCAGGTTTGTTTTATGATAACTAAAATTACCTGAACTGTGCATGGATCTTAAGAAAGGACGTCGGGATAGAATACCAGAATGTGAGTCATTTAAAGCAATATGACAACCACCATTTAAGATAGCTTACATAAAAACATAGCGTAGTAGCGAACGAAAGGTGCGGCTTAGCGATTAGCATTACAAAAATAGAAGAAAAGCTCTTCACTACAGGCAATGTAAAATGCTTTTGAATTCGTATTAAAGTAAAAAGGACGTTTATCGTATAAACGGATAGGAACTGTAACCTAACAAATCACCCAGCTTAGCTAAGCATTATGGTGTTGAAAGTATTACATCACATAATAGCTAGTAGATCTGCAGATCGCTGTTAAAATTCATCTCTCCATTATAATATCAGGTGGAGAAGAGACGATATATTGTTTGTTGTTTTTCACTTTTAAAATTACTGACATTAGAGACAAAGCTCAATTAGTTTTATTCATATGAGGTAGGAAATTAAATGTTATTAAATATTTTCTAGATCGTATTTGTATGAAGGACTTTACTGCAGGTGACTACGTGTTTAAAGCTGTTCTGAAATTTTCACAAAATTAGGACTTTAATATGAAAAAACTGTTTATTTGCTACAGGCGCAGCATCATCAAAAATGTAATTTGAGGGGAATTAAAACGCATTTAGTAGATAATGGAATAAACTCGGAAAATGTTATATTTATATTTTGTTTTAACCACCGGACAGCGCACAATGCGAAAGTGGCAAGCTTAAATAATGTTATGTCATTGGTAGTGAAAGTGATTATTCATACAGGATCGTATGCGCTGTGCTATGGACAGTTCCAAAAATCTCTGAGAGACATTGTCACAGATTAGTGGAGTGTTAAGTAGGGGCAAAATGCTTAAAAACTGCGTACTGTTGCTTCTTAAGAGAATTTGCAACATTGATTGGTTTTAATTTATATAGGGACGCTTTTCAACATTTAGGTGATCAGCGTCTCATTCTATTCAGGGCGTGAAACGGCCGACAAATTTTGCTCAGATGCCTCTTTTTTCAGGCTTGAGGTTCTTTATTGTCGCAAATGTACGACACGGGACCAACGACTTTGCTTCCCTTCCGAAATAAAGCATACTTAGGATTTTTACGCCAGAAAAAAATCCATTGATCCTGACCGGGTTCGAACCCGCGACCTTGGGTTTAGAAGGCAAGTATGGTTATCACTACACCACCAGGACTGAGAAGTTGCACTATGCAGAGTAAATGTGTGTTCTGGCGTAAAGCCTACCTAACGGAATAACTGCATCAGTTAAATGCCAGTTTACAAGGAAAAGACAACACGGACATTACGTTAACAGATCATATAAAGAGTATCAAGTTGTACACAATGACTTATACCTCTTAGCTTCCCTTAAATCCGCGGGAAAACTCTTTTTCACAACGTCTTTTCCTGCAACGTAATGCCAGACATAACCACATTTCAGAACTGAGCAAACCGCACACATCCACTACTGGGCATTTAACTCTATTGTGAGATTTTTTGGTTCAACGAACGCTTACGAAAAATTTTCAGCAGACTAAACAACCATAAGAACCACTTGCAAAATCTCATTTGTAATACACACTTAATATCAACATTGCGTTTAAAGTGTGCCTAGACGGAACCCCAATTTGATTTACCTGCAAACAGGAAGAAAATGTGGAATTTCAGTTCTACCTCGCTTTTATGTGAAAACAGTGAAAGAAAGGCGCTTGTTTTGTTTATATGATTATTCTCTCTGTAGTTTCGTAATCAAATGAAAGTTATGTTTTTGTTGATAAGACCTGTTTTTGTAACCCGAGTGATTAAAAAGATTTCTATTCATGTAAATAAATAGCAATCAATATTTGCGTATATTACGTTACTGCTATAATAGTAGAGAGAACTTAATCGCGTATCATCATTATTAATAAACAAATTACATACATTGAATGTTTGATGTACAGCATTAGTACGTCTGGGGCAAGCTGAAGCACTTTTAGCAATGAAAGGTGCTTCGGCGACGTTTTCATTATATCTACATTTCTGGAAGAAACAAATGGCTGATATGTTTAGCGATTTCTATTTTGATTTACATCTTTTATGTAAAAAGCAGACTTCACCCAGTTTCGACATGGCTTATGTCTCAGGTAATCTTGTATACCTGTATGGGGCATAAAAATAACTTCAATTTAATGTTAAGAGGCATCTAATTTCAGTTGAGAACGAACTGTTACATTTCCAATATATTTTCGAGGGTTCAATATAAAGCGATAATTATTTTTACAGGCATAGTTTCTCGCGCTAAAATTGAACGTGACAATATTTTGTTTGCTTATGCTATTGTATACGTGGTGCTAGTTCACTTTTTGTCAATTCCGGTTCTCACCTGTGAGAAGCGTGCACTTTTCCAATTCCGCCTAGAGCAAAATGAAGGTGACACGCGACGAACAATATGCTGATCTTAAATTCTGCTATCGACCCAAAATTCTTCGGTCCAGACCTATGCAGTTCTGCAGGAGACTATGGGGAGTATATTTATGCATATACATATTTATATATCTATACATTTTAAACCATCCCTTGAAGG
The DNA here is from genome assembly GCA_030762175.1 of Metallyticus violacea. Classification (NCBI taxonomy): domain Eukaryota; kingdom Metazoa; phylum Arthropoda; class Insecta; order Mantodea; family Metallyticidae; genus Metallyticus; species Metallyticus violacea. The sequence goes on from CM060830.1 coordinate 74,300,104, forward strand.
TGGTTTAAAATACTAAAAGAGGAGATGCAATAAATTTCAAAGAAAGGTGCTCCAATTTGTGCTAACGGTAGAAAACCTTAACACTCTTAGTGTCTTGTGAGAGAGTATCTTCGAATTATATTAAGGACACTTTCAGAAATTCTGAAAAATTCTATGGATGCCATCCACACGTTGGTAACTGAAAAGCTGCACATAAGACGTGTTTGTGCGGGGTCGTTTTCAAGATTATTGACTCCAGGACATATACGGCCAGTTTTGCATGCAGCTAAAGATGATATTACAAAAAGACACTGCGTTTATTTGAAAGTTAATTACTGCTGATGAAACTTGGCTACATCATTTCTATCCTGAGAGCAAAGCTCTATATGGAAATATTTATAATTACCAACACACGTACACAGAAAAATAAACAAAACAAACAAACAAGGGAAAAATAAGGAAAGAGAAACAAAGGGTGGTGGTTTCTGCTGGAAAAATTATGGTCGTATTTTTTTTTTTTTTTTTTTTTTTTACCCCCGCTGACTTGCCTACATCAGTCCTTGCTCTAATACACCGCCACGGGTGGCCGAGGTCGTGAAGGCGCGAAGGCCTGGGGTTCGATTCCCTGACTGAGGTTTTTTCCAAGGTTTTCCTCAGTCCTCATAAATGGCAAATACCGTGGACGTACCCTAAACTTAGGCCTGGAACGATTCCTCTGTTCTGTGCCCTTTATAATTGTAGCAGCATACTGTTAGGCCATGCCCCAGATTTCGCAGGCATACAACTTAATGGGTATAATAAGAGCTTGAACTATTGACTGGCACAAGAAATTCTTCAGGGGTCTTGTGTAGTGGAAAATAAAGCCACGAATGAGCGTCACTCAGGACAGTATTCAAGTCATTTGTAAACTTGTGGAAGGTGTGATCGAATCGCTTCAGAGGAGGGCATAAATTGTGGAAGTGCACACACCGGCGAAAGGAACACCAGTCATAGGCTTCTGGATCGGTTTGAGGAAGAGTATGATGTGATATGGGTGCACCATATATCCCCGAAAACAAGAGGAGAGCGCTGAGATAGCTCTGTGCAATGTCGAACCTTCCTGTCAGCCGTTCTTGCTATCATACTATCATGTTTTTGGACTCCAAGAGGGTGTTTCTTTTCGATTTTCTTCACAAACGAAGGACTCTGAATGCGGAGTGCAAAACGTTGGACCATGTGAGAGGCATCTCTCGCAACATAAGTCGCCAACAACTCATTCATGATGACCTGCTTCTGTATGGCGAAGTCAAAAGCCGGGATCAAATAAAGAAAATACACCGAACACCTCCGGAATACTCTCCTTACAGTCCGAATTTATTCTCTTGCGTTAAACCACATGTTCGAGCCACAAAACGAAGCACTGGGAGGAAAGAGTGGCGACTCAAAGGTTGAGCACTGTGTTCGCAATTGTCTGTTGACGTGCTCACCTTCTTTCTTTGATGGGAGAGAAAAAAAAATCAGTGGAGAAACTGCCTTCCTATAGAAGGAAATCACATATAAAATAAATATAGTTTATTTTATTCATTTTATATGGTAAGAATTAATTTCAAAAAACCGTTTATTGGAATAGCCTTCTTAAGTGGCCACGTATTCACTGCACTGTATTAAAATAGGTCCAACCGCCTTGGTATAATGGCGGCCAAGCTCATCTTAGGAATCGGAGTGTTCTGATGTAGTTGCCTCTGGCATGGTTGAATTCCATTCATCTAAATCTGTGAGTGGCCCATATCTTGTGTGAAACCGACACCGAGGAAAAGCGTATTTGGAAGAAGGCACGAATACCGTCCAACTGGAGTGTTGTACAACGATACAGTGACATGGGAATATTTCGGGTTGGTTTCCCTTCTTAAGTCGGTGTCGTTTTCAGCATCTGCTTACACCAGTTGTCCAGCTCCTTAGAACCATAAGCCATTTTATAAGGCATGGGTAGGGGTCGAGGCCACGCATTAAACGACGGTATTCCTTACCCTTCTCCACATAGAATGTATGGGGCCGATTCCCTTACTCTTGAGGTAGGCGATGACAGTTGACTACCATACCGGATGAGGCGATCTAGTAGGCCAGGTCTGCCTGCAAATCTGGATATCACGGATTTCGATTCCTTATGCTCGATTTTCTGTGTAAGGCTTCTTGCATAACGACCATGTAGTTGGGAAATCTGTCCGCAATAGCGAGAACTAATTGTTCGTGGGTGCAACCCCTCAAAAATGTTCAAGGGCCTAATGGGGAAGGGAGTCGGCTGGGCATATCTATGTGCAGGGCGGAGTCGGTTAGACCTAGTTTGGAGAAAGCGGCGAGAGAGCTTCAAGTGTTTTGATTCTTCTTCGCTATTGGGAGGACACGAACAGGGAACTTAAAATGTTGAAAACTCTACAGAGAAAACGAGCGAGTTTTCTGTGCAACCTGGTGTGTCTATGGAGATGCCGAAACCAGGACACCATATGGAGCAGAGCTATGATGTCCGAAAGCTTGGTAGACGATCTTCAATGTGCTGATTTTCTTTGAAATCGTAATTTTTTGATAATAAGCGTACATAAAGCGTCAAATATTTAATCATATTGTATTTTAATAAATTTCGCATTTCGTGCCTTCTTTATATGCAAAATTAGTGAGCTCGTTCGCGATGAAGAGCAAAATATTGAGGAGCAAATAAAATATATTTTACCAACTGTTATTGAGATTGCAAATTTAATTTGTGGAGACTTTGATTTCAGAATTGGCATTTAGAGCTGAAAGAATGGGAAACTGTTTGAAACATTTTCAAATTGTTATGAATAAGATAGTTTCTGTTTAGTGTTAATTATTTTTGTATCTTTATTACTTTATATGCTAAAAAACTTACTGAATAGAAAAATTATATTTAGTTATTCAGTAAACGGAGAATAACGTACCTATTGCGTAATAATAGTGTCCTGTATGAAATTAAGATTGCAACTAAAATGATAATTTAGATTTCTCCCATTCATTTTATTTACTTAATTTGGATTTCTCCCGTTCTTTTTATTTAGTTAATTTAGATTTCTTCCATTCATTTTATTTACTTAATTTGGATTTCTCCCGTTCTTTTTATTTAGTTAATTTAGATTTCTTCCATTCATTTTATTTAGTTATATGAAGTTAAAAAAAACTGAAGTCGAACAGAGTTATTAAAGTAATTTATCCGTGTCTGAGCATTAATATTAAACATAAGATAAATTCGTTCCATGTCGATGCAAATAAGATAAGGGTTTAATACAGGTTGCGTCGGGTTTACTAAGCCCTGGGTCCAGGGGTGTACACAGAGGTCTGTGCCATTCCGTGGGTTTTTGCATTAGGACGGTACCTTGCAACTCTAAACCGACCCGCCATTCGGCTGCAGACGATTGGGTTTAATACAAATATGAATAGATATTTTAAGATTTATGTATACTTTTAACATGGTAATGTATTTTGTGCCGCCAGATAGCTGAAAGGATCATTATGCGGTATAGAATTTCTTTAGATAAAGCTCACTCTTTTTCTCCAAAGTAATGGAGTTTTGCATGTGATAGAACACATTATTTTCGGTTAGCTTATCGATCCTGTTTCTCGAAGCGAAGACCGAGTTTTCGCAACCTCTCATTAATGTTGGACGATACCAGAGGATGATCCTGTTATTTTATCATTGTTTGAGAGCCAATAAACTGTTTCATGCAAATCGTGTATTATCGGTGTCGTGTAAAACTACCGCTATTTGCAGGAAATTGTGGTTAGATTCAAATTTATTTTAGGTAATAATAAATGGAAAATTCTTTGCATAACCTGATGTACTAATTTTAAGAGGAATGATGTATTTCTATGTAATTGACCAACAACTGTTTTTTAAAGCTCAGCTGTAACCAAGTTTGCTGCTCCAAAGCAGTTTGCCAACAATCACTCTTACTGTGCAATTTTATTTTCACAGTTCGTAATTTTGTTCCCATTTGTCTTGCTAAATGGCTCAAAAATTGAAATAATCACATCTACTTCATCCTGGCTGTATCCTGGATTATAGCCTTATTTTTGTTTCCAATTAGTTTCTCCTAAATAATTTTCAATGAAAATAAACATTGTATCTAACAGAATCAAAGTCCTTTATGCACTCGTAATAATGTTACATGGCCTCCACTTTTTGAAGGTCTTGTTTACATGTACAGTGCTTGAGAAATTCTCCATATCTAAATCTTTTATATTTTCAGCGATAATGCAGGTCACAAACACTTCAGCACTTATCGCCACCTGAATTTCCAACAAGTTCCTTTGTTCCATTTTGTGCCATTTACTCACTAAATGCAAAATTCAAGAAACCTAAATAGCATATGTTTATAACTTTGCATTAAGTTCCAATAAGTTTATAGTGGCACAGAGCACTCCCTTGCTGTTCCGTTTTTGGCAGTTCAAATAAAGTTCAAGTAAAGTATTCAATATCTTTGTTATTATTATTATTATTATTATTTAGTTTGTGTTCAGTTTATCGAATTAGTTTTGCTTTAAGAGTGACCTGTAATAAATCACAAGTTCAGCGACTATTTTTTAATTCAATTTTCTTAAAGTGATAAAATCTTTTCACTATATACAAATAACTGTTTGAATCTTCATCCACTACAATCCAAGTGTGGCATTTAATTTTCGCTTATATTTTGTTACTTCAAATGGTTCTAAGAATTCATAAGAAAAACGGGGAACCTTTTAAAAACTGACCTATGAATTCTAACCATGCGTTCCTGCATGTGAAGACTGTATCCATATGCTTTTTTAAAATCTTTTTCTTTACACTATCACACCTACGACATCTAAGAATAAGAAGTGGTCCTGCGGAGTTTAACTAACTGATTAAAGTAACAAAATGGTTATTATTACACTCGTTTGGACAGGAACATAAGAGGAATGTTATTAAATGTTATTCACCTAATCACCTTGTAAATTTAAAACATTATGACGGGCTATCAACATGAATTACAATTACTACATACGTGATGTTATCAGCTTTCACATATTTTTGAGCGGAAAAGAGAAATGTGATACAAATAGGTTCAACATGCTTGCGAGCCTGTATCGAACTGTCCTCTCCTTACTCGTTACCCCTGCTCACTTAATTCCTTAATAAGTGGGACAGCTGCAAACTACCAATCAAGTTAAAGCGTAAAACCGTTTATTTTCACACATTTCTACGCCAGCAGACGTTTTCACATAACGGACGATTACCCCCACTATATATATAGACACACACAAGCACGCACACAAATTCATTTATTTACGGACGATCTTTAACATTTCAGGTCACCAGCATCTCATTCAAATCGGGGCATGAAACGGCCGACAACTTTTCTTCAGAGGCCTCTTTTTTCAAACTTGAAGTTCTTTATCGTGCCGTAAATGTACGACACGGAACCCACGGCTTTACTTCCCTTCTGAAGGAAGCCGCACTGAGGATTTTTACACCCGAAAAAATCCATCGGTCCTGGCCGGGATCGAACCCGCGATCTTGGTTTTTGGAGGAAAGTACACCACCACACCACCAGGACCGACCCCAATAATGCTAAGACAACAATCACACACTACAATGAAGTTATTCTATCCATAGAAATGAATTTATGCGGTAGCGTGTTTGCGGGAGGTATGCGCAAGTGTGCATGCATGTAAAAACTAACATTTTAAAAAGTATATATTTAAATGCAATTACCACCAAGTATGTATCTTATCGCTCTTTCAGAGCCAGTGTCAGCTGGTCCAAATGATCAAAAAGCTTTCAAATAATGAATCTAAGTTATTCAGTACTATTTGAAAACACAAATTTAAAGTTAATGTGCTCTCTTGCTCAATTTTTCTGAAACTGCGTAACAGAATATTTTTCTTCTATTACTTGCAGTAAACATGAGGGTCACATACCCTTTTAAAGCATAAACCCCATTCCTTTAAAATGATTGGGCATCCCTTTAAAATGTATTTCATTCTTAGAGTACTGAGATTCAGTTTGATACCAGGCAAAGTTCTATTAATCAACACATTTTTGTTTAATACAATCATTTTAGGAACATTTTAGTGCTAACCAAATTAAGAATTAATATATAATAGTTTGCAGAAGTTATAATATGTGTACTTTCATTTATTGTTGTTATTGCTGATGTAGTACAGAGAAAGAGCACATGTTGCAGGAAGTAACTGTTTGGCACAAGTGTTTAGCAAAAAATAAATAAATAAAAATAAAAAGTAATAATAAAAAATAAAAAAGAAAGAAAGAAAGAACAAGGGGAGCAGATTAGAGACGAAGCCCTTTGCTTCCAAGTTGAAACACTTGTTTCAGATCATCCATCAAAGAGCAGCAGTAATATAGGACTAGCAGTCAAACCATCATGTCAGCCAACAGCAAACACGGTAGCAACTTACAGATAAAGCAAGAAGAGCATATAATCAGCGGAAAGTTTGCTGCTTTTAAAGAACAAAGAAGAAAATTAAAAACAGTGGTGAGAAAAGCCCTTGTAATTGGGAAAAAACAAACAAAGAAAGAAAGTAAGAAAGAGAGAGAAAAAACTGCAGTTAAATGAAATTAGGTTCCTGTTCAAAAAATAATAATAGTTAGCATAAGTATAAACAGGCTAGTATGAGTCTAAAAAACTTTTGAGAGAGTGGATAGGAGAATAATGAACCGATAACGGAATGGATTTCGCATCTTTGCCAGGCTTCAAGATACATACCACGCGAACCTCTCTCCACTAACGAGGAGACTGAACCAAGGTAGCACCCATATGGAAGCGGTGAAGAGCACCGCTTTGAAAGAAAGGTTACAAATTATGAGTGAGGTCAACCCATTTCTGGTAACCTTTGTGAAAGATTGGAATAAGAGGCCCAATGTCGCTGGAGATACCGACGTATGTCACGGCAAACGCGACGCCAAGATGTTTTGGTCCTGGAGCTCGTCCGTATGCTTAAATAGACGTTCCACGTAGTCAGCGAGAGCGTTTGCTATGATTTGTGGCTAATAAACCAGGCCTCTGATGTCATGAATGGAGTCTTTGTCTCCTTGACAATTCTCCAACCGTCACCAACATTCAGATTCTGTTTAGTCATGATGTCCTCCCAGGCAAGACCTCTGTGTTGCATAGTTAGACACTGACCCCTCGGCATTAGCCCCGTAAGAGTCTTTAACGGATGTTGCGTGTGATGTCGCTAGTATAGATTCCCGGGTTCCCAGGATCGGCGAATTAGAAGCTCGATATCTAGAGGAATAACGTCTCTGTGGGGAGGAAGGGTGATGCGGATCGTAGGGTTGTAATTCACTCGTGTGACCGTGAGGAAGAAGGGTGTAACCGCTGCCTCTAGGGATCGAATGTCAGTAAATCTGTGGGTTGGAGGGAAAATAACTCTTGGGCATTCTTCGCGGATTTCCAGGCAGCCTCGTGGACAAGACCTGTAAATATAGTGCTGATTTCTACCAAAAACGGGAATGTAATGCGAGAGTGAAATGATTTGCGTGAGCATTGATTGATTATCGCAGAGTAGATGTTTGTTTTCTATTTAGCGGATGATAAGTAGGTTGACGGGAGCCCTGTACTCGGAATTCTGCATCCAGATCAATTAAGCAAATAATTGTGTAGCCTCGGGCATCTGCTCATAAGTACAATGACAACGTAGAAATTGCAGGCCGGATGAAGGGCTAGAATAGTTTGGGAGTGCTCTGGATTGGATATGGTATGCAGATACTAAAAACACTTTTGCGCCAGCGAGTTGAATATAAATGATCGTAGTAGCCTCCAGCGTTTGAGAGTGAGATATGGATTGGAGATTAACTGAATTTCTTCTTACAGAGATCGCCATGACTCCTCCTTGGCAATGCGGTCTGAGCTAAACAACCGTAGCTGGTAGATGGAAATGCGTTTCGCTGACTAGTGTGGCGTCGTCGATTTTACCATCAATAAAACCAAAGCATTTCTACACTGTAAGCATCCTGGCTGTTGTAGGAAACTGGAGTGGAGAATGCTGTAGCCTATACCTGTTAACCATGGCAACTCATTCAAGTTGTTCAAAAAATAGCCGAACTTATCACATATGTCTGCAAACCATGGATATTTTGTATGTAGCAGAAAAACCACAAACTATTTCCATTTTTATTAATTTTATCAGGTTATGAATGTACAGGCCCGTCCTACCTTATTAATGTGTCCAATATTTCCTTTCAAAACAATTTATTTAGTTCTATAACAAGCGTTTATCACACTTGTGAAAACGAAAATTAAGATAACACTGTTCTGGCTGAGTATTTTCAAAATTAAAACAAGGATATTCCAAAGACCTTGATCGCCAGCATGCTCGTGGTTTATTTCTCTTCTTCCAGCCTTTTACAGCCCTATATGGGCTTTGGCTTACCGCGACAACCGCTGCGTTCTCTACCGCCATCACATAATATCATTGGAGGGCAGTATTGCAGGGGGGGCATGTGATCAGCACACCGCATCCCGCAGAATCGCTTTATCGCGGCTTACTAGATCGAAGATCGCCACCTCTCCCTAAGGCAGCTTCCCAATTGTCCTCACGAGACTGGGTGAACCCCGATCCAGGCCTCCCTGAGAAAAATTCCTAAGTATGAACCGGAAATCGAACCCGGGCCTCCTGGGCAGCAGTCAGCAACGCTTAACCAGTAGACCAAAGAGGTGGACCGTAGTTTATTTACTTCAGATAAATATAAATCTTATACTTATCTATTCCCTAAAGCAGCAAAGAGTAATTTTCTTCCATTTCTGAAGTGTGTGTGCCATTTTAAAGAATGGACCATTTAAACACAGATGTCTAAAACGCAATATTACAAATCTAACTTGTGAAATATGAACAAATGCCTCTGTTTACCTATGTAACGGAGGTGTTCTGAAGCAAACTGCTGGCTTAGGAATAATAGCGTTAGCATTAACCGTGTATAAGGAGCGTGAAACCTCGATTCACGTTATACGATATGCTTGATGTCACCATCATTGATGTGTCAACGATACGGAGAAAATAACAGTGATCAGTGGGAAGTGGAGGTGCCCATCTATGTGAGGCCGTAAGACAAGGAATTTTCTCTATAAATTTCCTTCAAGAGCTAATGGGATCGCATTTCAATACATTCAATTGAATTCACACATAATAATAATAATAATAATAATAATAATAATAATAATAATAATAATAATAAATCACTTGTACTTCAAGCGCAGCTATTAAGGCACTGTAAGCAAAACACCAACTGACTTTGTGGTGACAAAACTGACTTGGCGCCTGAAATATGACCTTGAGCTGAAGATTTACCGGAAATATGGCCAGTCTTCCGGTCGTTGCGGCTTGCATGCATTACCAGCAGATGCTGACGGGAACGCATGGTATGACTGTAATGGACTTAAGTTAATGATTTATGTCTTTCTACTGTCGTTCTCTTGCATTTTTTAGAATTTTGTGGAATGGTGAATATGTCTATATTAACTTCTAGATTTCATAAGTATATTATAATGGTGGCGTTCCCTCTTATTTCCTTTCGGGATTGCTATGCAATTTCACAGCTTTATACTATTTCTAATTATTTCATCTGTAATTCACACACACGACCAGATTAATTTGAACGGAGAGACTGTTATGTGTAATATTTACTTCATTACAAACATTGTGACATATAGTGAGAATATCATTAGTTTAATATGAACATGTTTGATATTTTGCAAAAGTAAACTTGTTGGATTTGGAAATGTAGTACCTTGATTATAAACCTTCTCTCTGTTTCTGCTACTTTATTGCTGCCAGCAGCGCTCGTTCTACTCCGCTTCCTAAAGCAATCTTAGGATGCTACAATTGCCCTCCTTGCTCGGCTAATCGCACATTATATCGGGGAAAACACGATTAAGTTCGGCCACTGTAATTTTTCTAATTTCATTGATAGTGCTTTCCTTTACATCCCAAAGCTCCCATTAGTGCTGACTTCGGGATTGATTTAGTGGACGAACGATCTAGATTGCATTAAACGTTCTAAAGTTGCTGAATTTCATTAAAACGGCATCTCTTTTGCTCTTTTTTATGTTTGAACCAGAAAATTTAAATTTGTATGCGGTATTGGAGTTACAGTTTTGGAAGAAAGGAATCCTTGAGCAAAGCTCGGAAAAACTTCCGCATGTACATGACGAGCTAGTTTCCATTTAAAGTAACGTTTACACAAAACTAAGTTGATCTAGAGTAAACTGTCTAACCATCTTTGTGTCTGGGAGGGAAGGACCTATGAAAACACGATCAAGAATGACCAAAGGCAGTGAGTGAGTAATAGGTGTAGAAGTATGGGCGCAGACGGCTGCGGTATGCCATATAGCCGAGACATAGTATCATTTGAGTGGTCAGGGTTTATATCTAAAGCTTTAAATAAGGCGTATTCCTCCACTCTTCAGCAAAAGCAGCTTTTGTATCTGGGTTTGTAATAATCTATTCCCGTGTATACGTTTGAAACATATCAATGCGCGTTATACTTGAATGTCATTTAGTTTTAACTGCTTAAAGCTAATTTAAGGCTTATTTCCAGAACTTTATTGCAACCAGTCTACATATTCAGTTCGTGATGACATATATTACAAAAATTTGATCTGTACGTACTACAACTTTACTTCTTCTCCTCTTTAGCATTTCCATTTATTGTGTCTTTCATAATAAACTCGTATATCTGTGTGTGTGTGTGTGCGTGCGTGCGAGAGAGAGAGAGAGAGAGAGAGAGAGAGATAAGGTAATGTGCATTACGAATAACAAATGTTTTTTATGTTCTCTGTTTCAGGTAAGTGAAGCCCTGGTTGAGATTGCTACAACTTTTCCAGAGAGCAGTCTATAAGGGGTAGGTGCTTCAAATGAAAGGGAAGTAAACACCGAGACGTACACAGCATAGATAATAAAACGATGGGGCTGGGGAGACCGAGGTGAAAAATATATTTTTATCACATAAAAGCATTCGTCACTACATCGCACAGTTGTAGCACAGCTATGACAGAAACCGAACATACAGGGGTATGATTTAAATACACTGTCATTCAAAGCAAAGTGTAGTATTATAATATATGTATTAGTAATTTTTTATTTCGTTTATATACGGACGCTCTTTAACATCTTAGGTCATTAACGTTCCATTCAATTCAGGGCGTGAAAATACCGATAAATTTTGGTTAGAAGATTCTTCTTTCAGACTTGAGGTTCTTTGACATGGCCATGGTTTTACTTCCCTTTCGAAGGAAGCTATACCTAGAATTTTTACGCCCGAAAAAATCCATCGATCTTGGATTTAGGAGGCAAATATGGTTATCACTACATCACCAGGGCCGTCATATTTTAGTAAACAAGCTTTATTTTGTATAGTATGCAAAATGTGTTGTGAGTAATCGACAACACATTACCATTTTACTGGAAACTTAAAAATTCCGTCAGTAAATACATTCAAATTAAAGTATGTATTGTAAAATCTAAAGTCGGTCACAAATGCGTGCTCAACTATCCAATAGCTTGTCTGGTTGCTAAAATTTTGTGTGGAAGGAGTGTTTCATTCCCAAGGATTAGTACAGTATCGGTGTACTTAAGATAAAAACCAACTTAGGTGACAAATAGTATCTCCAAAGTATGCTGAAACTTTTGCAGATTTAAAAGTTTTTATTGCAATTATTAGGATCTGCGATTACTGTACAAATTAATCCGTATAGTACTGCCATGCATAGTTTCATATATTGTTAACATAATATTCAAAAATATCATATTATTGCGCCACCTGCGCAAGTAATGTGCTAGGCACAAACACGAAGTTAGTTGGGTAATATCTTCGTAGTCCAGCCATGAAGTGTAAAGTCGGTCCTGGTGGTGTAGTGGTAACCATACTTTCCCTCTGAACCCAAAATTGCAGTTCGATCTCATCCAGGTCCGATGGATTTTTTCCGTGGTAAGATTTCTAAGTATGGCTTCCTTCGGAAGGGAAATAAAGCCGTGGGTCCCGTGTCGTACATTTACGGTACGATAAAGACCTCGTGTCTGAAAGAAGAGGCCTCTGAGCAAAATTTGTCGGCTGTTTCACGCCCTGATTTGAATAGGACGCTAATGACCTGAGATGTTAAGAGCGTCAATAAATAAACCAAATTAAAAAAAAAAAAAAAAAGAGCAATAAGTTTAGGCTATTTTTTGAATAGCAAAGCTGTTTAAGGTGAATGTCAATGTTCTTTGTTGTTAATATTTATTTTACGTTAAGTGCAGAGGACGTATAATAATAATGAGAGGAAGAGGAAGAAAAATAGCCATTTAAGATGAATTAAGATCTAGTTTCTACACTGCAATGTTATAAAAATATTAGTGTTATGCACACTTTAAGAGTAGCAATATTTAAAAGATACTTAATTATAATTTTATTCATAAGCATCACTTTATGAATAGGGAATGAATGTGTGTGTGCGCGCGCGCGTGCGTGCGTGCGTGCGTTAGAAAAAGAGAGAGAGATATAAATAAAAAATAAAATAACAGAATGAACAGTGTAACTAAAATAACAATAACTAGATAAGCAGAAAAGGATAAAACACAAAGTCACTGATTTAGTATCGCAATATTTCGAACAGCCCTGTTCTTCAAAGGCAAGAAGACAAATGAACGTAGTGAAAATAAATATTGAATATCGAAGCTAACGCAGTGCGTGAAACCAGACTAAACAAGCAACAAGAGTGAGAGAGAGAGAATATAAAAATGTATAAATATATAAGATTTAAATCCAGTGATACACCCGATTTATGCAATAATATAGCTGCTATTTTTCTATCTCTGAGTGATGAAAGTAATGAGCCAAGGCCAACTTAAAAAATAATAATAATAAGATTACAAATCGTTATAAATAAATTAGATTATATTCACCTTTTGCTTTACTTGCATAAAATGCAAGTTAACGTTGAAATTTAAATAGTCATCTTTTAAAGCTCTAATAATTTGAGATATATTTCAACTTTGTAAATATTTGTCAGTGACATTGACCAAAAGCTAGATTATAATCTGAGTTTACGCCATAGCATAAGTGCATCTTATTAAGATTAATTATATTATTTTTGTAACGTTTGCGCTTTCTTTTGGGCTTGTAATTTTAATGAGATGAAGTATTTTCTGATATTTTGGCATAATTTTCCTCAAATAGACAGAAGGAAACATAACGGTAACGTCTTCTGCGATGCCCACCGACATTTGATAGGTGTGGGTGCTGTGATGCGACAAATATCGAGAGTAATGATCGTCATGATTAATTCTCTTTGTAAAATTTAGAATTTATATTTTTAAAAAAGTTTTGCAATTATTACAATATTGCGCACAAACCGGTGTAAATTAAGCCAGAGGGAGAATGAAAAAAATGAATGGTGTTTAACGCTCTTTTTTGCTACAGAGACACCACAGGCGATGAACGCTGATGATACATGAAATGAAATATATTGGGAATGGGTTTATTTTTAAGGTAGGAAACGTTTTAGGTCTAAGTTTATGGTACCTCCCCGGCATTTGCCAATTATGAGGACTGAGGGAAACCTGGAAAAATCCTGTGAGTGAGAACAGTCCTGGGGGATTCGAACCCCAGACCTCCCGCCTTAACGACCTCCGCCAACCGCAAGATGTTCCTTCGGGGCTGGAAAGAGCGGAAAATAACTTGGTCATAGATCGTGATATATGCTGGGTGCTCCAGTTTTTCGAAAGTGACTCAGGAGTGCAAAAGTAGTGGCCTGGCGTTATCATACAGCTTAGGTCGTTTCTGTGTAATGGTAGCTCATAAACGTTTAATTGTTACACCATAACGACCTGATTCAAAAACACAGTAAGCAACACTTGCCAGCAGAGGAGACTGCTTGGAATTTCTTGTATGGTGAGCAGCTTGTTCGTTTCGGGGATATGATGTGAACAACGCGATCACTAACAGAACACTGCTGCAGGAATGATAAAGGTGTAAGCGTTATTGTTATCTGGACCGCGTCGTATGCACATGCTAACTGTCCCTCTTTGGTTTTCCAATCAACGCGCATTTTTTCTCTACCGTACATTTTGTAATGGGTCCCCTTGAGCCGGCTCGGCTATTTAGAGCACCATTTTGTCACACTCTGACGACGACTATCTGCAGCCATTGCGATCTTATGACACCACAGACTCCCTCTTAGGACCACTGTTGCGGTAATACACTTTATCTAGTGATGGCTATGCATGATATGAACTGTCACCACTTACCAACCAAATCTAAAGAAATGTTTCATAATTCTGAACAGTCTAGCCACAGTTTTAAGTTATATTTGGGTACGACCCTTATAACTTAATAGTTACTAGTGCAATTTATTCTAGTTGCACTGCACTATTAAAATAATACCTTGCTGATTTTATGCATTCACGTCAACATTAATTCTTTTCAGAACACTTGCTGATAACACTCGTGAAATTGTTATCAGTTCCATTCTGTTTATTCTCAAGATGCTCCGTTTTTTCATTACAAAAAAAAAACTGATGAAGTCGCAGTAATACGGGGAATGTGCAAACACCTCCATATTTAACTCTTGGGGTGTTTTTAATGTATATTACAGCGATGAATTGGACCACTTTACTCTTAAAGCAAGGCATCCAGTGAGAGGAAAACGTGAACTGGGAACAATGAATTCCACAGAACCGTGTGAAACACGTACGGGCTTGGTCATACACCTTGTTCGCTCACGCGATGTTGTGCATTTCTTCTACAGAGCGTGTCGAAGCGCCTGTAGTTCAAGTTGGCTTCACTTATTGTCGTCCGCCCTTGGCTATACATTCATTGTATCGGATAAACACATTTTGTTATGTGCGATGACCGCAATGTTTCAAATTCCACGCATTGCCCGTTTTATCCGTGTTTATGGTTTTTGGAGCGAGGTGTGATTTTATATCATTTATTTCACTGTTTTCAGCTCTTGCTGATGTGTTTTAGTACCAGTCTTTTGTTTGTTGTTGACCATATTACCCTTGTTATTTGTTGTAGGGTTTTATTGTTACAATTTTAGACATTATAAGACTGTTTTATTTTCATTTGTTTTCAGCTCTTACTGATATGTTTTAGTACCAGTCTTTTGTTTATTGTTGACGATATTACCCTTGTTATTTGTTGTGGGGTTTATTATTGCAATTTTAGAGCATTATAAGATTGTTTTCCGTTTTGTTTTTCAGCACTTGCAGCTTTGTTTTAGTACCAGATTTTTGTTTGTTTTGATCACATTACCCTTGTTATTTGTTTTGGGGGCTTTTATTGTTATTGCCAAATGTGCTTAATGCTCCAATTTCCACTGAATTTTGGTGTAGATATTTTATTCTTGGCGCAGTTTTTTGGTATGTTTGGGCGCTAATGACCTTAGTTATTTTGCGCCCTTTAAACAGTAATCATCATCATCATCACCACCACCACCACCATGCAATGCTTTTACATTCCGGAACTCCCACTTGTATTAATTTCGAAAGTAATTTTGTTGGTGAACTTTCGTCTAGTTGTTTCGCCGTTAAAACTGTTAAGTTTTCGCTTGTACTTTGTATTTTTCACTAAACCTGTAAGTTGATATGGTTGCTCAATGTGCGATTTTCAGTTGTGGAAGGAGGCAATTGTTCGAGTGTTCTAATGAATTCCGTATGCACACGACGAGCTGATAGGCATTTAAAATTGAATGTACCACAAAAATGCATTACTCTAAAATCATCGCTAATGTATGTACATCACTTTTTAACAGGATTGTTTTTATCTAGCTTTTCATAATCCAAAAATATCTGCGCCGCTTATGCAAGCGGCTTGATTGCAGTAGAAATGCACCGTTTATGGGGATATTTAAGAATTTCTAGAAAAGATGGGAAAAAATTTAAAAGTCAAAGAGAAAATAATTACGCGTAAGGACACATCGCTATCTCAAAATAATTTTGTATTTGTAGGAGAAGAAAAATGAAGTAAAAGGTAATATCCAAAGAATAGTTGGATCATAATATATCAACAACGTAGTACAGCTATAAAATAACTGAGGGGAAGGCTACAAGGCAAGGGATCTCTGGAGGATAGAGGTATTTTTTTTATTTAGCTGCAAATTTATTAAAGGAAAGTGTAATAAATTACGTCACGCTTTAATAGCTTGTAGGAACTAGAGAGTTGAGTTTCGTGTTAATGCGATTGATGCAAATCTTAACAAGTCACTCAAGGTTAGCCAACTCTTTCCAAGTGCGACAACATGATACATGTAAACATAATAATATGATCTTTTACACCCCAGGAATACGTTTAATAAGCATGAAGAAGTTAAGTTTATTAGATAAATTTGCCACATTCTAAGATCCAGCACTGAAACTTTATTTTTTTTGTGGGGGGGGGGTACTTGGAACCTAAAAATTTTACGTCTATTTCTCCTTTTACATTGATTGTCTTTCTCGTAAGTTTTGTCATTGTTCTTTTTACTATTTCGTTCTTTTCTTTATCTCGTTCTTAGTTTTTTTGTTAATGTAGTTCCATTTTTTTTTCTTTGTTCGTATTTATCCACTGCCTCAATGACCTTTCTGTTCCTCTTTAGAATGGGGGGGGGGTCATTACATTTCTGAGTTTGCAATGTAGTTTGAGCTTCTGAAATATTTTGTTTATACTTGTTACATGACTCAGGTTTTTGTTTCTCCAGCAATACCACAGTGTTAGGATTCCTTGCATTCCTTCTTTAACCGTTCGCCACAAGTTGTCGCGGCAGGAGCGATTTCGAGGTCAAGGTTATCAAGGTCAGCATTCTGGAGAAGTGTTACACAGATTTTCATGTAGGCGAACTTTCTAGCTTCCTTCCTAAAGCACACATTGCTGACTTTTTTCTCTTTATCGTAAAATTTAAAGTTACCTCATTGGCAAATTGGTTGAAATGTTGATTTCAAAATTCTTCATATGTCGAGTTCCTAAGCTTGAGTACCGTAATAAGTTTTTGAAATTTCAGAAACATTTTTGAACGGGGAAAAAGAGAAAAGAAAAGATAAAACAAACAAAAAAGGCAATAATTGAGCTAAACGACTTTTAATTATATATAGCTAAAAGTTAATCACATCCATCATGTGGTCGCTAAGATGATTGATGACAGATCTCGAGTGAGTTGAGAAAAACTACAATACTGAAGATTTCATTCTGTGATATGAAGGATGGAGTAACAGTAGCTTACCTCCAAAAGATTACAGTCTATTTCCCCTCTTAAAGAAAGAAAAAAAGAAGGAAAAAAAAAAACACCGTAACAAGCATAATCAAAAGCTGTAAAAAACATTTCTTTACAAAGCTAAATATTTTAAATAACAGAGCCTTTCAAGAGCTCTCCGATCCAAATACCTCCTCTTATCAGTTACACCAGGACGTAGCAACACAATTTGGCGGTTTATACGACCAATCTTCTTGAAGATGGTTGATGCTTTCAAAACTAGGATCAGCTTCATGTCATACGAAGAACCGTTCACAAGGTTCCAAACGTCATGTTCATGCTGCGCTTGAAAAAAGTTGGTCGATATAATTTTTGTTTCATGTTATGTAACGCTCCTGAAAATGTAATCAGTAATCTCTAGTTAGGGTACAAATTTGAACAACGAAAAAGCCGCGTACTAGCAGTTCGTGTCTATTTCGTGTTAGGTCCATGACAGATCTAATTTGTTGAATTTCGTTTTACCTGTAATTGTTGAACACAAGGAAATTTTTGTTCAAATTCTGCTATCACTTATTCTATGCTCTTATTTTGTTACCAGTGTTACAACACACAAAAAAATAAAACACACACGTTGCAGTGTATTCTGCATAGACCTCTATAAATAACAATGTATATCAATATAACAGGTGTACCAGCGAACTTTTTTTTTTTTTTTTGTATCTATGCACCCTAGGAATAATCCTTGAAATTATTGTTTCTTTGTTAAGCGATGATTTATTTTCAAGTCCATTTGAACGTTCTTATGCCTATCTAGTATCAATGATGAAAAGTTGCATGAATGCTAAAAAGCTGCCAAAAGCATAAAAACGTTATCTTTTCTTAGCTTTGAAAATAGGGTGGTACGGAAATGTATCGTTAGACAGAAGTTCAGAAAAGGTTTCCTGTGGTTCAATGATCTAGCCTTCGAACTGTCATGTAATAGCTCGCAGTTTCGCACGTTCAAATTCTGTATGGCATCATTTTCTTCTTCTTCTTCTTCTTCTTCTTCTTCTTTTTTCTTTTTGGTTCATTTGTCTACATCATTAGCTTCCCTAATCAGCAACCGTAATAGATTTGGGTTCTCTGGTTGCTCTCCATAGATCCTTTCCTTTAAATAGCCTCAAAGGAATAAATCCAGTGGAATGAGACCAGGAGAATTAGCCAGTCAAGAGTGGGGCCCCCCTCGCCCAATCCATTTTCCGGATATACTCTTTGTAAGTAATTCTGTATGACTAGGCACCAGTGTGGTGGCGCTCCATAATGCTGGAACCACAGCCAGTTTCATCAACGGCACATTTTCTAATAATAGCGGCAGATCTTCTTGGAGAAACTGAATATATCGCGGTCCCGTATGGTTGCCTTCGAAAAAATATGGTACTATTAGGTGATCATCTAGGATCTTACACCACGTTGTACCTGAAACGCAGCTTCTATCACCAAGTGAGGGTTATTTACACTCCAGTAGTGCATATTATGTCGAGTGACAGTTCCGTTGCTGTGAAACATAGCTTCGTCACTAAAAAGCACGTTGCTTAAGGATTGGGCATCAGTTTCTACCTGTTGCAGTAATTATTGCGAAAATATCACAAGCGCTTGGTAGTCTGTTCTAGAGAGCCTGGTGTAGTTGTAGATGATGGGGATGAGATTTATTGTGGTGCAATATTCTCACAACTGATGCCTGGCTAATGTTCATATCCTATGCTCTAGAGGTGGTAAGCGAGTTGTTTGCAATTGTATTAAGCACCGTTTCTCATTCTTTCCAATAGTCACTAGAGCATCCGAGCACGAGCTGCACCTGACCCCATTTCACGGAGGCGCCTTTCGAAACGTATGCAGTTTGTGGTGTTCTTTGGAAATTGATCCTATTACAAGCGTCTTGCTTCAAGTCTTGCTTCATCGTAAAGGAATAATATGTCCATATATTCGTCGTTTTAATACATTGCTGTGTATACCTGAGTAACAACCGAGAATCATAGAACGTTTAGCAGTACGACTGTAAAGAACACTGAATGATGAATCATGCCAGGTTTCGGCGCAGGTTCCTGGGCATTTTTCATTTTTGAAGAATTTACAAGGTTGAATGGATGAAATTTTATATCGGTATTAAAAGCATGCCTGCAAACTATGATTTTTCTCTGTGTTCATTATGTATATGCTGGGGTTCAAATCCCATCAGGACCGTCTTACCTGACTGAGGTTTTTTCCAGGCTTTCCTCAGTCCTCGTAAATGGCAAATGCCTGGGAGGTACCCTAAGCTTAGGCCTGGAACGTTTCCTTCCTTAAAATATCCTTTCCCAATATATCATTTCATCTCATGTATCATCAGTGTCCAAGGCCTGTGGTGCCTCTGTAGTAAAAACGGGCGTTAAACACCATTAAAAAGTATGTATATGCTAGCAAAAATCATGAATCATTTTCACCCGTTTCATGTAATTTATTAATGATTTTTACACAAGGTTTGTTTGGTAATAGCCCATCTTCGCTTGATAAAATTAAAATAAGTGGTTAAAAATATCGACCTTGTACTAAAGATTCGAACCCGAATTCTCAGAACACAGACAGCACGGCACGAAACATAATAATCGACCGCTCAAAGCTCAGAACTAAGTGCCTATTTAACCGCAATGCTAGCTGAGTAGTGCGGAAACTCTGCTCTGGCCTCGAAGCTTTACTTGGATGTTATAGCCTTTTAATAGTTATTTTAAGCTTGTTTTGGAACTTGAATAGCATTCGGTAATATTACGTTAAACCAATAAGGTAGTTATTAGTTAACCAATTAAAGTCGGTTCTGTAAAAATTGATTTTAAGCATTTACCTATACATTACTGTGTGTAAGTAGTGCCATTGGCAACAATAGTGTTCTATCTTGTTAGGTGTATGATTAATGTGCAAATATAATTAACAAATGTATATATTGCTGCATTTATTCCTGGCAATTATTGTGTTTTAAATTAACCAACCTCTTCTATACTCCCATAATTTACATTTAAATTAATGGTATTTTTAATTAATAGTTTCAAAATGTATTCGTAGGTTTGTGTTATTCATCTATTTTTGTATCCTATATTACTAATGTAACGTAGTTAGATCTTGGCCGTCATTCTTACGGATATCCCGGTAGATTATTGATGAATTGTAAGGACTTTTGTTAAATGTAGATAATTATATCTCCCTGTATTTCTTAGCTCAGATTAAATAATTTAAATTGAGCGAAAGTCATACGTTTCCACAGCAATAGTTATAATGTTATAAGTGCTATAGTATACTAGAATTTAAACAATTGCTTCTGTTATAATATATTTTGTTAACACTAAAGATATCATCATCATTCGTACCCTGTATCATGGTATGTATCTCAACATATAGGATTAGTTATAAACCTTTTTCACTTGCGCGGTATTTGATATCTGGGCTAATTCAGAGTAGTGGGCACACTGGATTAAGCGGTTGAGCTAAAGACAATCATGCCGCTGTATGGCATGTGTGTCGCATTAAATAATGACGGGAAATGTCAAACGTGCCGATTTTCAATAACCGCAGACGCTAAATTGGGGGGCTATTTTTATTGATATATTTATGACACATATATTTACATACGAAAATAACAATGATTATTTATAATAATAATAATAAATTATAACAATGTTATTATTCTAAAATATGCGTGAATATGGGAACTTCAGTGATTAATGGAGGGAATTTGAGTTATAAAGGTGTTGAGGAAGGACTTGGTAGCAAAACTAGGAATGAAAAAAATTATACTATTTACAAAAAAGGTGGCGAAAATTAATATTACAATGGTTCGTTAGAGAGATTAAGATCACGTAATGGTAGACTCGGCGGTGTAACTATGAACTAAACATAAGTGGGAGTAAGATAATTTGCGAGGTTTTGGGAAAAGATTTTGTGGCAAAACTAGAAACTAAAAATGTGTGGTGGGTGAGGGGTGGGGGAAGTGTTGGTGTCAAAACTTTGAACTATACATTTCATGTACTTGTGTTGAGAAAAAATCTTCTCAATTGTCGTTTGGGAAAACCTGGTGTCTAAAAATGGAATTACAATATAAAACACTCGATGGTGGAAAAATTGATATAAGTTTTATAAAAAAAAAAGATAATTTGCTTTTAAAAAGTTATTACAATACAAACAAAATAATTTTCACTTTTTGGTTTACTTTTATATAACATGTTTCAGAACTCGATTGCACAAATACAATGGCGTGCAGAGAGATGGTAAAAATGTTTATGAGATAAGGAACCTGTGGTCTGCATGCAAGCAGTTAGCCTAAACCGTTCATCCTGCGGTAATTGCCAAACTGTTGCTGTTTGTATCCATGGTACATGCGATTGCATGAGAACTTGTTGAAGGAATAGTCACGTAGAAGTTTAAACCTGTAACATATTTACAAAGAACGTAAAAAAATATTTGATATAAGGGACTTAAACCACATGAAAGCAATAATATAAGGGTCGGCACTTGTATATTATTATTTACCAATTAATATTAAATATGGATCAGAAAACAATAAGTAATATGTTTCTTTTGAAGCAAAGCTGATAGCTTCGAAAATATAATATTTAACAACCCACAATTAGGAGAAATTATTTATATCAAAAATATGCACCGTTATCCTTGTTATGGTCATTCTGCCAAAATTGAAAATTATAGACTGTTAAATAACACACACAAGAAAGTAACATTGTAGCAATAATGGACGAGCATAATTATTACCAACAAACATAGAACTTACCTTGGAAGATTCATAATATATCTTCAGACAATATTATTTTGCGTAAATATACTGAGTGAGCAATGCTTGACGGAACTGAGGGACCGGCCGACAGCGCTATGTCGCCATTTCGGCGGAGGCTGGAAGTATATAACCCTGTGTTGCGCGAGGCTTCAGTTTGAGTTGAAATCTTGCGCAAGTAGCACATGTTTATTAGGCGACGCAATACAGTGTATTCAGTGAAAGTGTATCAGGTGAAATGGGGCAATACAAGTATTCTATTCCCCAATGAATATTCATGTATGTAAGAAGATTATTTTAAGAGGAACTTCCTGATGTTCACATTCCTAATCGGAGTTCGATTCATGGGTTAGTAAATAAATTTCGGGAAACGGGAAATGTTCCTCATCTTTAGGGTTCATTAAAAGATAAAGTGTACAAAACAAAGCCATACACTTTAGATGAACTTAAAACTAACAGTCTTCAAGAGATTGCTGCCATTATAAGGGGGAACTGCAGAGTGCAACAAGCAATTTCCTAAGCAGATTTCAGAAATACTTGAACAACGGAGGAGGCAGTCTCAGCATCGCCTTGCTTAATATTGCCGAGTGAGTTACTTTTTTTTTTTTAAATGTTATGTATGTTAGAAATAACTTATGCGTCAAACTGAACTATATTTACTGGGACTTCCTGAAACTCGCACCGCCGACACAGCAGCCAGCCTCGCCGGCCGGCCTGATGCCGCAAAACCGGTTGGGTGAAGGATCGTCCTCCCCATATCGTTTTCTTATAATGGAAAAAGGGTATGCTTATAACAATATACAGTTGTGAACTGATTGAAGACGTGCAGGCTACTAAATTGGGAGAAAGGAATACATTTCTCTAATTTAACATTAGGAAGACATTAATATAGTAATGGTTATAATTTATAACAGTTCATCGAAAGCTTTGTTTGCATTGGAAATTAATTGTTCTAAAGCGCCCATTAAAAGTATAACATTAAATGAACTATACAGTAGTGGCATTAAATCTGGACACATTTTTTTAAAAAAAATTGTGTCCTTTTTAAATCTTACAAGATACACAAAGATTATGTTGTGCTAAATCAACAGAAGACTTTTTATTTTGTCTATAATGTTTCTGAATTAAATTTTATATCTTTAAGAAAAATAGAACGTGCTACAGTCTATATAGCTATTAGAAACAAGTTTAATTAATATCATTCATTAACTTCAATAATTCGCTCTTAATGTAGCAGCAAAAGAACTATTGTGCAATTATTGTATTTTCAACCAACAGAGCTCTTGTGCTCGATTGTGGCATTCTATAAGTCAAGTGTGGTTATCGTTGTTGTATAGTAGTTGACAACTAGCTTTTGTGAAAAGAGCATCTTTCAGAGTGAGTTAAAAAGTAATCCAGTAATTTGAAATAACTGATCATGAGACAAAATGCGCTGATTTGTCTTTAATTGAAAGCAGTAAGGCCTCGTGAAGAGGGCTATTCCTATAAAGAAATAGGAAAAAGTTTCGGTGGTCGCGCTACAAAATCAGGCATTAGAAAAGATTGCAAGTGGTACGAAGTAACTGAGAGCACAAGAACGTATCCAAGAAGCAGCAAAAACCAAAACAAACTCTTCGAGGCTGTCGCAGAATCTGCTGCCTTTCTCTACAAGGTCGTCGACGTACAGAAAAAAATTCCAACTTGAGAAATCCAGGCTACGTCTCTGACCGAACAATCATGCGAAAGTAGTCTACAAGCGAGGAGCCCAAGAAAGCAGCCTTATCTCAACCAAAAGCAGAGGCAAACGTGTGCGTAATGAGGCTTTAACAGACAGGGGTTGGATACAAGAACTAGGTAAAATCATCGATTAAACGAAGATCTGCATTTTTGGAAGTGTCATGCATCGCTCAACAGATGCGGACATACATGTTACCTGAATTCACAACCGCTACTATTAAACATCTTGTTAACATCATGGTATGTGGAAGCATAGCAAGGCATGGAGTCGGACATCTAGCAGTATTATAGGGGAATATTAGTGCCAAATAAACCAAATGGTGGTCTTAGACTTAAAACTGCTGCGTACTATTGTGATTTATTTGGGGGTTACAGCGGTGCATCTTCCAACAAGATGGCGCAAACTGTCATTCCGCTCTAATTAATCAAATATGGTTCAGAGACCATATTACAGTCCTTTGGTTAGGGAACAGTCCTGAGCTCAATCCTGTTGAAAACTTGAAGTAGTAATTGTAATTTATTTTTATCATTTTAAAACTTTGAACATTAAGATATTAAAATTTAGACATGCTTGTCTAATTTTTCTCAAAATTTGATTTTAATGAAAGCATAAATTCGATTAAAATCAATATATTATGTAATATGTAACAAAATTCTTTAAAGTGATCAGAATTAACGCCACTAGTGTAATTATCAAACAGTGCCACCCGGTAATTCACAGATGATATCTTGTGTCACTCAGCCAGCACTAAAATACTTATTACGTCATGTAAAAAAGAAATTATTCAAGTGTGAAAACAGATTCCACGACTGCCGATTTTATCATTGTGAACCATCTCATCTTGTGAAATGGCGTATTTAAAAAAAATAATAATGAAATATTTCAAACAAAAAGTATAAATAATCATAAAACATTTTTTAGTGCGTAAGCGATTTATATAAACACCATCCAGCATTTAGTAGTAGTAGGCACAACTAATTATGGAGGTTGGTTTAATGCTAATCCTGCTGGTAGATGGAGCTAGTGTCGCGTTCAATTCTGGCGGGAAATTAAGATTACTAATCCAGGTGGGAAATTTGAAAAGTGCTATCTAGTAATGGGATTATCGAACCGCATACGGTCAATCCGGAGGTAATTTTTTATTATTGAACGTATACATGTATTTACACTTTTATAGTTCGAGGAACAAAGTAACTAATACAATTACAAAATGGTGGTGAAAATTGGAATTACATATACCGCAGTGATTGGAAAAGGATTTGATGAAAAACTAGGAACTAAAATAAAAGTATACTATTTACATAAACGGTGATGAAAATTGAAAACAATAGTGGAGGTGGAGGGATTAGGATAATATGGTCGAAAGCTTGGTATGAAATAAAATGAAATGAAATAAAAATAAGTTTGATTAAAAGTATGCAGGGACAAAACAAGGAATTAAATATTTGCGGTTGCTGAAGAGGGTGGTGCAGGAAAGACCTGGCGGCAAAACTGAACTAAACGTTACGTACGTCACATGTTACATGTTGATAAATAATAAAACGTTTCTCAATAGTGGTGGTGGAAAACGTGGTGGCTAATAGTAAAACTAAAACATAGAAACAAAATGGTTGTAGAAAAAGAATTTTAATATTTTTTTTTAAAAAAAAGAGCCAATAACCTTTTAAAAAGTTGTTATGTAGCAAGCAGTAATTTTCCCTTTTTGATTTACATTTATATAAACAAAAAGATATAGTTAGAAAAATTAAATTAATTTTATTTACATTTTAATTTCAAAAATATGTAAATTAAACTTCAAAATACGATTTATGCTGCAAACACAATATCAAACTGAGTATAAATATTTTAATTTGGCTTTTAAAACACATTACTTTAAAAAACTGGTTCAACATTTTAAAAATATTTATTAACTGCAAAAAGAATTATTTTGTTCTATTGATTTACTTTTATATACACAATATTATAAAATTTGTGGGGTAGGATAATTTGGTTGCAAGGAAAATTCAATGGCGGCTAAAATTTAAACTAACACAAGTTGCTGGGAAAGTGATGTTTTAACTTTTACAAAAAAATTGGTACGATGAAAAAATTATGTACTGTGGATATTTATAAACAAAATGTAATAACATGGTAAAAGCAGTGAAAATTTAAACTAAAAATGTTTTACTTATTATATTTTCAGTGACATATAGGTACAATGGTTTTGTCTGCCAGGTAGAGGCTAAGGAAAATTGTGCCATGCAAACTGTTAGGTTTAATACGGAAATGCGCGCGTCTGTTGGAAATAATTTGTGTTGCAGATCCCAAACGGTTAAAGTTCGTACTACGTGATTATAGCAATAGAAGCTAAAATATGGATAATTGTGGGAATTGCAAATTCTGAGCATCGGAATTATAAACGTTGGAAATATTAGTGGGGAAAAATGTACCCATCGACCACAGCAAAATAGCCCGAAAATTTAATTTTTAACATAGGCCGTGAAAGCCTAAGATATGTTAAATTGTACCAGTTCGCGAAAAAGTGAAAACAGATCATGTATCCTCTTTGCAACAAAAAGAACTGTTAAAATACAAAAATAACAATTTTCCTAAAATCTACTAATGTTGCAATAATTCTTTGCAAACAAAAAGAATGTTGGTGAACTACTGATGAAAACAAGTTTAAACCTGCAAAGTAGTACAACAGTGTATTTTTAACATCGTCGTGTGGGGTTTCGTTAAACCTCAAGGTCGTATAATGTTAACACTGCTATCCACGGAAAACAAAATTTGAACTTGCAAAGTAGTACAAAAAGACCATTAAACGACACCTTATATGGTTGTGAAAATAACTTGAGACCCAAACGATATCACTGCAATCCAGATATTTATATTGTCCTGTAGAGCAGGCTAGGGAAACTGGCGGATTAGCGTGAGCGACCCTCAGCTAGTTACCCGAGTCCCCTTCCATTTGTGCCTGCAATATAGACATACGATTTTATCTGTGGCTTTTTGATTGATTTGGTTTATTTATGGACGCTCTTTAACATCTCAGGTATGAGCCTCCAAATCAATTCAGTATATAAAATGGCCGACAAATTTTACTTGATTTTTTTTTTTTTTTTTTTGTGCTGTGAATCCACGACGTGAGATCCATGTTTACTTCCTTTCCGAAGGAAGCCATACATAGGATTTTTACGCCCGAATAATCTATCGATCCTAGCCGGTTTTGAATCCGCGATCTTGGGTTTTGAAGGCAAGTATGGTTACCACTACACCATCAGGTTCGACTTATCAGTGGCGTACATGTATTGCTAAGTTACATCTATATTACATGCATATGAAAAATGATACAATATATAATGCTTGCAGTATTTCATTTTCAAATTGTACAATAGTAGGTTTGCATGACTTGGAAGCCTACTAAACTAAAACAATTAACGAATCACATAAAGCTGAAATGCCTCTTAACATTATAATGCGAAGGATATAATATAATGCACCACAAACCAAAAGACGTGATTTTCCATCCTCGACGATAAACGCTTTTCTTCCTATTTAAGATAATGTAGTGGTAGTGGTAGTGGTAGTGGTAGTACACTCCGAAAGGTAGAGCTGGGAGCTAAAGAGAAGGCTAACGATGTATGCCAAGTAAAACAATACGCACTGAATGTGTATAATCTATTCAAATACTTAAAATTTGGTTCATTCTCATGGAGTGAACGAACGCAGAATATTAATAGTTGCGTTGTCAGCACATTCCTCTGGCTAAGCTGACCAGCTATGTCTTCAACTCCCAGCAACACATCACTGGACTGATCTACTGTTTGTATTCCTCCCCTCCTCTCGACTGAACTGTTAGTAGTGCAACGCTATGATTAGACCACGCTGTGTGAGTGCACGTTTCCCACCCCTGCTGTAGAACACGTGTTCTGTAGAATAAAAGGGGGAAAAAACCCAAAAAAAATCGGTAACTGCTGAGTTACACAACCCAGTCGGCGAATTCTGGAACTACATGGTGATAGAAACACAAACTAAAATATGCATGATGGTGGAAATAAGAATTTTAATCTTTGTAGAAAAAAATAACTTATAAAAAAATCGTTAAGTTACAAACTAAATACATTTCACTTTTTATTTACTTTTATGTTTACAAATAAATTTAACTTTGAAATTACAATTTTGTAAAATATATGATTTTAAAAAATAGTTTTTACTTTGCAAAATAAAACTTATTTTCACATTTTAATCTAAATGTTATGAAATAAAAGCATTAACTTTGAAATCGATATATGTTATTCAAATTATTTTACCAAAATAATAATATTAATAATAATAATAATAATAATAATAATAATAATAATAATAATAATAATAATAATAATAAATTATCTAAAAGTTTTAACATTGCAAACAAAATTATTTTCCTTTGATTTACATCTAATTTCTTTGAAATCTACATTTTTCTTTTAATACACAAATATTATTTACATATATTTCAAGTTTTGTAAATATTTTTTGATAAATTTCACAAAAAGTAAGATTATTGGTTAAAAAGACATTTACAAAATCATACCTGTATAGTGCATTATGGAATTTTGGGTCTTCTCTTAGGATCCCTACGGATTCTTTACTCGAATGCGACATCAGTATTCATCTGTATCTACCTTCATACATAAATTAAAAACATACGCAATATAATTTAACTACATTGCCATCCAATTACTACACATATTGCTTATAATTAGCTGAAAATTAAAAATGCATACCCATTAGTGCGGAAACCTCCAACTTGGGAGGAAATATATTGTCGATTCTAATTCATTTTTGAGATACACATAAACTCCAAACTTCACAGAGCAACTAAAATAACGACGTGTCGGGATGATTGTTTACACGTTAACACAAGAATGCAGTTAATGAAAAGTGGATGGCTAAAAGCTGTGCTTAGGATATGTTTAAACTTGTAATTAAATCACAAGGGATGTAATACAATAAATTTGAGTTACGGCAGATATCCTTGAAGTTGTTTACTACTCTGCAAGTTATCGCGTAACAACGCTATGTTTTATAATTACCATATATTGTAATTTTAATGGGAGCTTTAAAACCATTTCTAACGCAAACATAGCTTTGTATTAATTGTTATTAATTTACCGCCATCACTATGTTAATGTCTTCTCTAATATTACATTGGGGATATATAATAATTATATTTCATATATTCCTTTGTAATGCAATGTTTGGTCGAAGAAATTTTACTACGTAAGTAGGTCGGCTCTAATTTTAGTAGAAATACGAGTACGTGTGTTCCACATAGTGTTATATGCGTATAATGTTTCCTAAATATATTCACGGGATTTAATATTGTCCTTGTATATATTGTGAAGAACCTTCAAAGGTACATCCTATGTTCCTTATTAATTTTGTCCCATCATTTCTACACATTTCCCTTTTTGTTTGTCAAATGGCGTCTACTTTTATTGCTAACAGTACGAATAACGAATATTATTAGTCAAAATGGTATATATTTTAATTAATTAATATATTTGGATTATTTATGTGTTATTTTAATGCTATTAGCAAGAAACAAATTTGCGGTTTGTTTCCTGATTCATATTTCATATTAATGTAATTATAAGAACAATATGCAAGTACTGACTCATATTATTGCCTTCATATCGCTTAGGGCTATTTAGAAGTGTTCAAGTGTTCCTTCATCAAGGAATTCTGATGTCTAAACGGCAGCATAATCTGTATGCATGCATGTTTTGGCCAGTACACGAGGGAGTACAGATCTAACAATTACTGTGTTATTAGGCCTGATAATTATGTACAGAGTAAGGATAAACCTTTACAAGGTCATAAATAGGTACACTCGTAGACATAAAAATGAGCTAAGGCCAGAAACTGGAGGGATGTTCTAAAAATTCTTGATATATCGTAAAGATGGTCAATATACCATGATAGTTGTTGAGTATCATTATCTAGATAGAGCGCTATTAAGTGTCAGATGTTTAAGTGTAGTCACTTGTGTTATGACGAACTTGTAAACAAACTAGTTTTATCATTTTCTACAAAATGGATAAAATGCACGAGCGGTGATAATGTTTTGTCCACTATATTTTACACAATGTTTTTGGCACGGGAAAGCTTTCCACTCGATGGTATTCAGTTGTTAACAATAGGCCAAAAACGATTGTAAGGAACATTTCGCAAGCGTACTTAGACTTGTTTACACATACTAGATTGAACGTGAATTCATTACTACACACCAAAGACGATAGAACACTCTAATTTTGGGTAGGAACAGGTGAAAGTGTAGCAAAGAAGTAATAGCCATTACATCAACTGGATATGTCATGGGTACGGTTTTCTGGGATTCTCGTGGTGTGGTGCTCGTAGATACCGAATCATCTCCTTAGATTGTTACGCTTAACTACTGGACAAACTGAAGGATGCTATTCAGGCTAAACGTCCACACCATGCAAAAAAGAGCCTTCTCTTTCATCGCGATAATGCGCCATCATGCGCCTGGAATTGTTGCTAAAAATCCATGATTCTCGCGATTCCACACCCGCCATATTCGCCGGATTTGGCTCCCATCGATTACTTTTTGTTCCCAAACCTGAAAAATGGCTGAGTTGAAGAAGATTCACATCAAATGATGAGGATGAAGCTGGGACTGACGTCTATTTTTCATAGTTCGACAAATATTATTTATTGATGGTATTATAAAGTAGAAAAGTTGTTGAACTAAATAAATGTATTGATTTACAAGGTGACTATGTCGAGAAATAAAAAGAACATTTCTCTTCTTTTTTCTTGCCAGGCAGAAAACCTTTACAACGCCCCTTTTATATGATATACATTGTTATATTTCTTTTAATTAGGGAACAGATTTAAACTTGCACTACGTGACTTCCTATAAACAAGCTACCAACTTTTTCTCTAATAACTAGAGCCTTGTGTTAACAGATAAATTTCCCAATATGTCGCTATTTCAGTTAATTTGGGTATTTACTGTATCTCACAAATAAACTATTAATTATGGAACATATTTAAACTTGCACTACGTGACTTCCTATAAACATAGCTACCAAATTTTTCTCTAATAACTAGAGCTTTGTGTTAACAGATTAACTTCCCAATATGTCGCTATTTCAGTTACTTTGGGTATTTACTGTATATCACAAATAAACTAGCTTCTTGCTCAATCCTTTTCTTTTCTGAAAATCATTTATATTTCGGCTGATAGGTAACGAGTAATGCATTTTTAATTTTCGCCTATATTAAATGTGATTCCTTGTGGTAATCGAATAGCAATGTAGTTCAATTACGTTACATCTCTTTGTATACTCATTTATTCGCATCAGTTCCAGGTATAATAGTGTTATATAGTGTCTGGTGAACAATATAGATAATAAATTGACAAAGAGGTCAATATTAAATGTTGAATATATTAAGATAGGATAAAACTGACAAATGTGTATTAAATATTATTTATTATATTTATTTATATTTGGTATTGTTTAACATAAATATTTCTATTTTCCAAACTAACAGCATTGAACATATTTGCTTTTTTCTCTGATTCATATTTCATATTAATTAGTGTATAATAAAACTTTGCAAGGGCTTGTCCTTTAATTATTGCCAACCTTGCTTTAGGGCCCATTAATTAATATATAATAATACTGTACAAGTGCCAACTTATATATAATTGTCTTCGTATACTTTAGGGCTAATATCAAATATATTTTAATATTCCTGATTATTGGGTTATAGGTTTAAACCTATCCTATGTGATTGTATTCGTAAATATACCAGCACACTCTCCATTAACCAAACAAACAGTGTATGTATATAAGATTAGCTTGAGAAAGAAGGTAAACCAACAGCACGCATATATAACCGAACTACATTAAAATATGCAGGTGGTAAAGTTGGTAAACATGGTGATAATAAACAGACAAGGGTCAATAGAAGGCAAGTGTGGGTGGATATACTAATGAGAAAGAGCTACAAAAATGTGTATATAAAATATGTTTATTTAATTATTATATTTTTCCTTTTTAGTGCAGTGAAATATTACTGTTTTCAATGGTGAAAAGATAAAATATATTTGGTTTCTGTTTCCTTGCTCATATTTCACATTAAATAGTATATAATATACAAGGTCCAACACTTATATTATCGCCTTCATATGCTTGAGGGTTAAATAGGGCTAATATAACCAATATATTTTATTATTTGTAATTAGCTTACAGGTTTAAACTGTCCATGTGACTATGTCCGTAAATGTAGTCACCTACTTTCTCTCTATTAACTATGATCTTGTGTGAATAGATAATACAAAAATCCCGATATATCATTATTTCACTTATTTTGTGAACTTATTGTATTTAAATAATACATTAGTATGTTGCTCATGACTTTTCGTATGTAAAAATAATTTGCCGTTGTCATATTAGAGAGTTCAGCACTAACAGTATGCATTTTTAATTTTCAGCCTTATTATAAACCGTACTTGGTTGAAATCGAATTGCAATATAGTTCAGTTATTTTACGTCTGTTTTCATTTATGTTTTTACCCTATAAAGGTTTGCTTTTGTAAATTGTTTTTTAACCAATGATCTAACTTTTGTCAATGTTACTAAAATATTTACAAATCCTAAAATATGTGTAAACATTATTCGCGCATTAAATTTAAAAATTAGGTATCAAGGTAATTAATTTTTAAGTAAATAAGAGTGAAAATAATTTCGTTTACAATGCTATGATCTTTGAATGCTTATTATTTTTTGGTAATGTTAAATTTTTGGTATACTTTGTTGATTTCTAAGTTAATATGTTTTATAAAATTTTTATCAAATCTTGAAAGTTGGTTTTGCAACGTAAAAACTATTTTTGTTAAGCCTATATATTAATGACAAAGTTTTACTTTCAAAGTTAAGATGTTTATTTATATAAAATTAAATAAGCAATGAAAATTAATTGATTATAACGTTAACTTTTTAAAAGGTAATTTTTTTTTTTACAAAGGTTAAACTTTTTAATTCCGCGACAAAGCATATTTTGGTTCTATTTCTACCATCACGTAATTAGAGCTTTTGCTGTTTGGGCTGTGCAACACAGCAGTCAAATTAATTTCTTCTGTGTTACTCTTTTTCGTTTTCATTTAACACTCTACAGTCTATGTTTGTATTTCTCTGGATAGTAGTGTGACGTCGTTTCCTTTTGAGATTAGTAAAAACGGCGTTAAACACTACTGAAAAAAAATCTTGAGATTATTTCAGTAATTTTTTCAAAGTTTTGTTCTGTGGTATCCTTATTCTACTTTGCTACTCAAACTTGTCTTTTGCTGGATGGAGTGTGTAATATGGCCTTGAGTGTAATTATAGTAAATGTGCAAGATGTTGATTAAAGATGTGATACTTTGCAGATTCAAACTTGTGTTCCTCAGCAGCTCGCTAACGTTAGGGCTTTTCTGAAAATTTGTATTTTTGCTGTAATTTTAACAATTCTCCTTTTTGGCAAAATGTATATTTTTCTCCCGAAAACTTGTTCATTTTATTTCTAATACTGGCCAACTTGAAATTCCCATGCTCTACAGTACGTATTTCCGATTTTCACCACCATGTATATTTTATCTCCTATTTCTATCATTACGTAGTTGGAGCTTTCATCTATGGTTAATACGCAACACACGTTATTACCAGCAGTTTTGCGACTTTCCGGGTTACTCTTTACTGTTTGCATATCATAATTTTTCTGTCTCTCCCAGACAGACGAAATCAGTCGGTCCGTGTCGGCTCAATTATGGTAAACTCAATATATACAGGAACAAAGATCCTTTAAGCACCCGATTTAGCAGCGTGCGGCCAACCGGCGAGGCTGTGTGGGCGGAGCGTATGACAAGAAGTACGCAGTAAATATAATACGGTTTGTCGCGTAAGTTATTTCTAACATACATAACATACACTTAAAAATAAAGTTTGCTTAATATACTCACGTATATTAAGCAAGGAGATGCTGGAACTACCTCCCTTCGTTGTTCCTGCATTTCTGAAACTGCTTCGGAAATTGTTCATCACACTGCAGTTCCCTCTGAGAAATGACAGCAATTTCTTTACGAATGTTAGTTTTAAGCTCATCTAAAGTGTGGATTTCTTTTGTACACTTTATCTTTTAATGCCCTCCAGAGATAAAGAACACTTGCCGTTTCCAGAAATTTAGGAACGTCCGATTAGGAACGTCAGCATCAGGAAATCCCTTTTAAATTAATCTTCTTACAACCCGCGCTGATTCATGCGCACGTATGAACCATATATGAATATCCCTTGGGGAATGGAATACTTTATTGCCCCATTTCACTTGACACACTTTCACTGAATACACAGTTTTGCGTCACCAAACAAACACGTGCTACTTGCGCAAGATTTCAACTCACATTGAAACCTCGCACAGCGTAGGGGATATACACCTCCACCAACATAGCGACATAGCGCTCCCGGCCGATCCCGCAGTGCGTCAAGCATTATTCACTCACTATTTACATCTTTTAGTGTAGATTTTATGCGCTATGACTCATGTTAGGATATAAATGAATATCAACTTATGTTATAAAATTATAACTATAGTTTCCCACCACCAGCTTGTGTATGTATTTTTGTTGCAAATTAGGCCCCATTAAATGTTCATTGCCACCTTTCCCTCCACTACCACTTTGTTAATATTGTGTGTTAATGAACTGTAAAATTAATTTTGTTTGCAGCCTAATAACAATTTTTAAATTGTGAAACTATTTTAAAATTATACTTTTTATTTTAATATAAAGTGTAATTAAATATATTTACATAGTTTAGCATTTTATTTTATTTTAGCATTACATCTTTTTTATAACTTTTTTTTTTTTGGAAATGTAAATTTGACAAACACATTTTTATATGTCGAAGTTAATGATCTGAATAAAAGTAAATCAGAAGTGAAAATTATTTTGTTTGCAATGTAAGAACTTTTTTAAAATTCTCTCTCTCTCTCTCTCTCTCTCTCTCTCACACACACACACACACACAAATTTAAAACATATTTTCTACCATCTTGTTCATTTATTTTAGTTCCACTTTCCCTACACCACAATTGTGAAACTTATTTATTTTTCAACGTAAGTGTATGTAGCGTTTACTTAACGTTTAGCCGCCAAGTCTTACATCCACCATCACCACCGAACCCAACGCACATATTTTAGTTCTTAATTTTGCCACCAAGTCTCCCGCACCATCTCGCGCATGATTTTAATCACATTCATTTTTAGTTAATAGTTTTCCATGCCAAGTCTTCCACCACATTATCCTAAGCACTTCACCGCCGCCATTGTAATTCCAATTTCGCTACCATTTGTTGAATTGTATTTTTTCTCTAGTTTTATCACCAAGTGCTTCTCCAGCACATTGTGATTTAAATATCCACGACCGCTGTCATCGTGGTTCCAATTTTACCACAATTTTATAATTCGTATTAATATTTTAATAAAGTTATATATTTAATCAATGAATAAAATAATGGACTCCTAATCAAGAGGTTGGGGAACGCTAATCCACTAGATGGCACGTTTAATATTTCCCGGTTGTGTTAGGAATTGAGATTTAAAGCGGCAATGGCGCCATCTAACGGTAGGATAATCTTTGATCCAACCGCTGAATCTGATGTACTTACTACTCTAGAGATATGGTAACCGGCGGCGCTGTTACTCGAACACTACTTAAAACCGCCACGGGTGGCCGAAAATGTTAAGGCGCCGAGCGGTAGGTCTGGTGTTCGATTCCCACCAGAACCGTCTTCCCTGACTCAGTTTTTTTCCCCCCTCAGATTTCCAGTCCTAATAAATGGAAAATGCTGGTGTAGTATCCTAAACCTAAACCAACGCTTCCTTCCATCCTTTAATAAAATAAAAAATATAAACTTTCTCTATTTATCATTTCATCTCATGTATCATCAGAGTCCACAGTCTGTGACGCCTCAGTAGTTAAAAAAACTACTTAAGCTCCTTCTCGTCATGTCTTTGAACGTTGCATTCTGAACCAGTTCCTTGCTGGTCTCACGTCAGTATACATTCTTTTATGTGAATAGTTAGTTGAATCTAGTGTAATGTATGTACTGCAACTCACAATTTTCAGCACTATTTTGAATTTGCAGGTTTTGTGATGGAGGTATCCGGCGCCAAAGAACGTACACTTTTAAAGGAAGAAGCTAGATGACATTGAAACAAATCTTAAACGTTCCAAAACAAAAATAAGCATTAAGAGTTAGGCTTCGAATTGTAAAGGTTAACATAAACAATGAAATCAGAAATATGACGGCCGGACAATTCATGTCAGTCAGAATGCGTTTTCCCATTACATTGCTTGTTTAACCGAAGGAGTTAAAAAAAATTTCAGCCTTTTTTGTGTACACATTTTATCGCATTTGTAGTATTATCTCCATAGACTGCCACACGCTTAACTTTGCCTTTTGAGCGAACAAGGTGTATAATTAAAGCTCGGCAATTTTCTCTTTGGTTCTTAAGCATTTAGTTTCTCTCTCTCCATTCTTATTATAAATGACTTCTCATAACTATTCAAAGCATACCTAGCAATTGAAAAAGACATGATATACTTAAAAAACAAAATTTGCAGTAGGCTCCTTTTAATTTGCGACAAGGTCGAAGAATCAAATGGCGCATAGTTTGTGTGTAATAATCGCCAATATTGTTGTAACACACGTTATAATACAAAACATCTAATTTGAGATATCACAAAGCATATTATGTGGGTGTTTTCCTATTTAGAATTAATGTACCTACAGCGGCACGTTAAATTTGTGATTAGAACATATGACCACCATAATATTCTAGTTAGCAGTGTTAGTCATAAAATATCAAATACGTTATTCTAACGCGCAAAGAATGCGCAAGATGTTGCTGTCCTTTTCTATGTCGCAAGGTAGCGCTTTTAGTTACATTGTTGCAATTTCGTGATACCGGGAACTTGATATGGGGTGTATTTAGTAATGTGAATCTGCTTCCATGCCACGAAACATTAGGGAGGAAGATAGAAACGCAATAACAGAAAGGTTATCCATCGCACACAGTTTTCAGCGTATAAAGAAACGGCCATGTTCTTTGCCGCAATAAAAACTGTCTCGACTACTTTTTTTTAACAGACAATACGACTAAAAGTTAGCCTGAGACCTATATATGACATTGTTTAAAAAATAACACTGTATGATTTTTCGCTCTAAAATTTAACTTTGTAATATTTTGTTAGGTTAATACGTAGTCGGTCCTGGTGGTGTAGTGATAACCAACTTGCCTCCTAAACCCAAGATCGCGGGTTCAAACCGGTCAGGGTCGATGGATTTTTTGAAACTCCTAGTAGTTTTAGATGGAAAAAGCCACGGAGGCTGGTGTATGCATTTTGCGTGAAACAATAGCTGGGAAAGAATGCCGTTTTTATTATCACTGCACTAGCTCTCTACACTTCAATGGAGCCCAAAGTCTAAATAAACTGCGAGTAATACAGCAAAGTGAACATCGAACCCACATAGTTAGACCGCCTTCCTTGCTTTCAGGATATCGTACATCAAAGTGTTCTTGTAAAATTGTAAATCATTTCATTTCATTATAGTGACCATGCCGCAAATAATTTCATTGGAAACATATGTTGGGGATCTTCAACTGCTTTATGTTAGCGATTGCTTTTTTATTGGCGGAGTAGTTTGGAATCAAGATGAACTCGAATTTTTTGTTCCATCTTCGTATGCAGGTTTTATCAGGATACTATACACTTGCACATAATTTGAAATTATAGATTAATTTATAAATTCTCTTTGGTTCTTAATATGTTGAGCAGACATAATAACTGGTTTTTTTTTTTTTTAATTTTTTTCTATCCTATAGCACTTAGTAATTTTGTTTGTGGCACTGCTCATTGCTTTTAGCAAAGAATTTTGCTATAATTCCATTATCCAATGACGTAATACCTAATCTTGACGAAGTTCGTGGCACATACTGATTTATATAATACTTCCAAAATGTGAGGATTTCCCCCCCCCCCCTCCAAGGTGAATGAGTGAGGTTCTTAGACCGTAAGTGTTTTCTATGTAATGCACCCGAATTCTTTTGCGCCAACACTCTAGTATTTTTTTAAATATTTCAAGCATATTTTGATTGATATGGTTCAAGATTTTATCCTACTGTACACTTCAGTTAATTTTAGTGGATATACTAATTGATAGATAAAATGAACTGCAGAACTAGAGCCTAGAAAAAAAAAGATATAATCCTGAGCACAACGGTTTTGTTACTAGAAATGGCAAAATGCTGAACTTAAAACAACAACAACAATAATAATAATAATAATAATAATAATAATAATAAAAGTCAGGCATAGGTTAAAATTTGGTAACAGACTGCAAGCAATGTTAAGTTAAATAAATTAGCTTCCGTTAGCTGTGTACTTTATCGGTCCCATCTGTGTACCAGCTTCTGAATGCCTTCTTCAAAGAAGCTGCGGCGTGACTGTTTTGATTTGCCCATTGTGCTGGAATGCTGACCTTCCAAATTCTTCTGCTGGAAACAGGTGGAAGTCGCTAGGCGCAAAATCCGGGTTGTAAGATGGGTGTTGATGGATTCTCACTGATACCGCACAATTTGGAGTTGTGTTTTGTTTGTAGGATGCAGCCGAGCGTTATCTTCAAGGAGGAGGACGCCTCTGGCGAGGGGTCCGAGGCACTTGTGACAAATTGCAGATTTGAGGGGTCGTAAGGTTATACAGTGACGATCAGCGTTTACTGTTTCTCATGACTCGAGAAGGTCAACAGGGAGACTTCTTTGGAATCCCAGAACACCTTTTACATCTTTCCCTGAAGAGGCAAAGTGCAGTGTTTCCATTCCATGTACGCCACTTTCGCATCAGGAGAGCAGTGCTGCACCCATCTTTCATCATCCGTTATGATTCGACCGAGAAAGCATTTCCCTCTATGTGAAACCAAAACAAGTCTTGCCAACTGGCACCCATTCGTTGCTTTAGGTGATCAGGAGTCAGTTGACGTGGCATATACTGAGCACACACTTTTCGGTATTCCAAAACACATGAATGTGGTGCGCTGTGCCAATAGACATGTTCAGAACTACTGCTTCTGTCTTCTTCCAACGTTTTATTTTGACATCGGAACCAACGATCGGAGGAGACCGGCATGAAAATCGTCACAAATGCTCGTTCGTACTTCAGCAAACATCCGACACCATTTGCGCACCTTCTGTATCGACATCATATTATTTGCCATGTACCTGAACGAGCCTACTGTGAATGTTCGTCCCAATAAACTGTATGGTTGACAGCCCTCGCCTCTTCCTTAGATGTTGGCACTATGTTTTAACACAAATTCCGGACGTGAAAGTCTCTGTATTTTTATTGAGCTTAGATAAAGAGCGTATCTATTGTGTGGCATGTGTTCACAGAGGGTCCTTGTTTACTCCCGTACATGGCTCGGATAAGAATGAAAATGGCGCTAACCGAAAACTCATAGCATGCAGCTCAAGCCACTTTGGCAACCGCACCAGATCTGCCACAAACTTTGGCCATCGTGTGCTTTCTAGTATCCGTGTGGTTAAGAGTTTTCGCAAAAATGTCGGGATTTAGTGTTTTACGTTTCGACTATTATAAAGAGAAGATAGTCGGTCCTGGTGGTGTGGTATAACCATACTTGCCTCCTAAATCCAAGATCACGGATTCAAACCCAGCCAGGATCGATGGATTTTTTCGGGCGTATAAATCTTAAGTATGGCTTCCTTCGGAAGGGAAGTAAAGCCGTGGGTCCCGTGTCGTACATTTACGGCACGAAAAAGAACCTCAAGCCTGAAAGAAAAAGCCTCTGAACAAAGTTTTTCCGCCGTTTCACGTCCTGAACTGAATGGGGCGCTGATGATCTGAGATGTTAAAGAGCGTCCGTAAATAAACCAAATCAACAGAAGAAGAATAAGAAGAAGAAGAAGAAGAAGAAGAAGAGGAAGAAGAAGATCGCAGATTCCAAAGAGTAGAACAAGACTAATTGAATTAAGTTATATAAAGAAAGCAACTTGCAGGAGAGGGAGGGTGGAGAAGTTAGAACTGATTGTTGGTTTTCTGCTAGAACAGAGCGTTTGTCGCTTGTGTAGAAAGGCCAGTACACAGTAACGGTGAGTAATTGTACAATTTTGTTTGTTTGATAGAGTTCTTTGATACGTCAGAAGATAGGTTTAATTAAAAGGAGTAATTATAAACAAAGTTCGAACTTAACAGGCTTTGCAAGACGCAAGTGGGGGTGACTGGAATGAAGCAATGTCGCAGTGGCTAATTTTCATCTTACCAACAGCTACCTCAAAGGAGGATGATAAGATAATTAATGGACAAAGCCACCAATATAAATTGATTTTGACCTTCTTCCCCACTGAGTCCTGCTGGATTAGTAGTTGAAATAACAGCTTGCGTGAACGCATAGCAGCTAAAACATTGCAGTTTATGATACTTCACACAACTCGAATAGCTCCTTTCTGTTCTCTGGAGAAAATATCGTGACTTCTCCCTTCAAAGCCGAGTTTCCTGAGGAAGACCACGAGTAATGTTGACTGAAAGCTTCTACTGATTTCCCCTTTATATCGTAAACAATCAGTGGCGAGAAAACTTTAAACGTTTCTTGTCCTCATACAGTTTAATCTTTTCGCTAGAGTTTTATTACAGTTATTATTTTTGACATTTTATAAATGTTTTACAAGAATTAAACCTATTTAACGTAAATTAATCAGAAAAGGAACTCTGTGAGTTAGAGAAGGGAGACAGAGTCAATGATGCCTAATTTGAGAATTTCTGTGAATGTCGCCCTCTCTCTCCTATGTTTCGTCTCGAGTGTAACCACCAGGACTCTGATTTTTATAACTTAAACATCCTTGCAAAATGATATATAATGACAATCACACTGTAATTAAATTAAAATCACCTAATATCACAAAATTACCGAAAAACATACTTAAGTATTAAAAATGTTTGGATCATAACAATGTAGAATGCATTCTAAAAATATTCATACGACCACATGATAATAATGAATTTACAATGTAATTTAAAATTGTTAAAAAGCAGAAATCGAGTAGGAAATTTAGAGTTATTTCATTAATTATTTATCAACAATTTAATTGTCTTTTTAGAGCCTCAGAAAAGTAGGGAAGCCATTTTTTTTCTTGCGATAGCGCACAAAGTTTAATTTTACGAATTATTATCAATATGTAAAGTGATTACGACGGAATTGTGTAAAATATGCAAGTAACCCCTTTGCACTTTAATAATCATTTTATGCAAATCAGGTAAAAGGTTATATTTAATGTGCTTTGTTTATTTAATAACAAAATAGTAACTACAACATCAACTTCAGTGCAAGATCGTCTTATTCTGTGTTAAGAAATGAATAATCCGAACCTATCCTAACTCTGCAATGTAAGAATTAATACATCATTTTCTACCTAACACAGCTACACAAACAAAGCTTCAAGAGTTTTAACTGATGTATAATAAATTACACTTTTCACCCAACATACTATTACACATTCAACGTAATTATACAATTATACATTAATTTCTGTACCTCTAAGAGGCATAAGCAGTTGAAGCGTCTTATTCCAATATTTCGTTATGAAAAAATCCCCATTAGAGGGATGAGAAATCAAATGTTCTAAATTGTTTTTCACAACTAGCCTAAGTGTAAAACAAATATAAAGGGGAGTATTTATTTTACCGCTCGTGATAAGAATGTAGCAAGACCGCCTTTGAGACATCGCGCGTGGGCGTATGGGGAAACCAGCACAGTCGTTTCATTTGTCAATAGCATCATGTCCGATTAAAGGGTACACTCGTCCATTTAAACGCATTATTATTAGGCTTTTGGATCGGGAGGACGTAAAACAGGCCGAAATTTAGCAAACATTAAGAGCACAGTATGGAATAAGACGCTCAAGTATATGCATGGCATAAACGTTGCACAGAAGGACGACAAACTGTGGAAAACGAGGGCCCCAAAGTCGACCTCGGACGAACGTAACGGAAAGCACGTTCTAGCAGTTCGGTACCTTGCAAAGGTGTCGGACGATTGGCGATTTCTGAGTTAAGTTATATAAATGTTCAGTACATCACTTCAGATGACTTGGATTACCGGAAAGTTCCTCAAATGATCAATGAGGGTCTAAAGGCTTAATGTCAGAGGCTTTTGACTGAATACAGAGATAGAGGAAGGTGCTTGTATGTAATCACCACGGGTGGCCGAGGTGGTTAAGGCGCAGGAGATCTGGGGCAACTGGACCGTCCACCCTCACTGAGGTTTTATCCAGTTTTCCTCCGCCCTCAAAAATGGCCAGTGCTGGGGAGGTACCCTGAATTTATTTCTGGAAGGCTTCTATCCTTTAAAAAAATCCATTTCCAGGTTATCATTTCATCGTATGTATCATCAGTGTCCACCGCCTTTGATCCCTCACTAATTAAAATGGGCGTTAAACACTATTTAAAAAAGTAAGAATGAAATATGGGTACTCCTGAGTTGAAACAAGCGAGCTTGGAGTGGGAAAAAAATGGGGTAATCCGCCACAGTCAAAGCAAAAATCACCTATCAACTGAGAAATTTCTATTAATAGTTTTCTGGAACTGCACAGATATTTTGTTAAGCATTTTATTCATGAACGTCGAACAGTCAATTCAGCTTGTTATTGCTAGCTTCTGTTTGAGGCAAAACGCGTTTTTCGGTGTAAAAGACGTCATCAATCAATTCGAGGATTTCTCCAAGACAAAGCCTATCCGCATACAGCTGCTCTGATAAGGGGAAATAGTCGAGAAAATCGACTGGACAGCATTAGAACACTCTCTATAGTCCAAATTTAATCGTCTTGCAGTTACATCGTGTTTGAATTGTTAAAAGAAGAAAGTGGTCGGCGATTTGACAGCAGCGAAGCGTTCTTGCGCAACTGGCTAGAAACTCAACCCCCCATACTCCTTTGATTAAAGAATTAAAAACCTTATGTACTAGGAAAAATCTGTTAGTAAATTGAGAAACTGTTTAGAAAAATATAGTATTCCATTTTTATTTCATTTGGTTTCAATAAACAAAAACTATATTTTTGATTTATCGTCGTATAATACGATGTTACGTTCTAGCAATCCAAGGCTTTCTCCATTACAGCAGTTTGCGTTGGACATAAAAACGTAATGATATAACTGTTATAATATTAACTAATTTTAGCGTTTGTAAAAAAAAAAAAAAAAAAAAAAAACCATGTGCAACGCGTTTGTAAACGTCTTTTGACACTCACACTATCAGGAAATCACTCCACGAACTTGGACAACAAAAATCTAGCAGCACATTATATTAATAACGTAGTACTTTTTAGAAGTATACGAAAAAATAAACCTATCTTCTTCAATATTGCAATGGTCAAAGGTCAATTACTATTTATTATCTGCCAGGATAGGCAAGCACCCATAGATACAATAGGCGAACATTTAAAGTTTATTAGTAACAGGGTGAGTTCATGTTTATGTCAAATTTATTGAAAAATTTAATGATACCACTTCAGAAATGTTGTACATTGTATTTTTTAATGGTGTTTAACGCCCGTTTTTACTACTGAGGCACCACAGGCGGACATTGTATTTAAATTTGAGTTTTTCTCCAGCATTAGATTCTCTTAAATTGCCATCATTTTTCGAATTTCATATGATATATTGTTAATTTCTTCTATCTTATTTACGAGCCACAGAATGCCCTAAAATCGTCCATATTTTCTATAGTTGTGCTATAACTGTACACAAAGACCAATTTTTTTTCTGTGTGTGTTTATTTATTCTTCGTTTCATAATGGAGTACAGGTTGGACATTTTGAATGAAC
Source organism: Metallyticus violacea (assembly GCA_030762175.1). Classification (NCBI taxonomy): domain Eukaryota; kingdom Metazoa; phylum Arthropoda; class Insecta; order Mantodea; family Metallyticidae; genus Metallyticus; species Metallyticus violacea. The sequence goes on from CM060830.1 coordinate 74,343,684, forward strand.
TTGGCGTCTTCTGATTTTAGAATCGATTACAGTGTTAAACGCTAAAGCTATCGTACTAATAAATTATGTGCAACGATCCTGATACTTTATCGTTACGGGGTGGGGTAATGTTTCAAGCTTGTGATTTAAAGTTTTTCCAAATTTTTCTTTTCCTTTCTTTTTCCGGTTTTTTGTTTGTTTGTTTGTTCTAGATAGACTGTGCACTGTAACTTAATCTAGAAAATTTGACTTTTAACGTTGCCCTCCCGTTTACACCAGACAAGAAAAAAATAGAGAGGAGAAGATGACTGGTGTTAATTTCACAGTGAATCGATTTCCTTTGAATGTATGGCTAATTTTAACCATAGAAAGCCAGCAAACATTTATTAACACAAATTAATTGAAATAAACACAATTTAAATCAATAGAGTTTGGCAATTATGAACGCTTATTTAAATAGAAGAATAGAAGGATACATAGATACCATATAATATTAACAAAAACATAAATTAAGAATTGGCACATGTCTATGCAAATAATATTTGGGTTGGAAATTTAATTCTCAAAACATACAATTAAAATAGAAATATTAAACAAAACAAAATAGTAATTAACCGTTTCCGATTCCAGAACAACGGTTTCAGGGAGGCGTATTTGCCCAAGCATATGAGTTGTTTAACCAGAAATGGACTCTTGCATTAACATCCACATTGATGAACAAAGTTAAGCTTTAGTATTCTAGCAAACATAATCAGCTCACTGAATAGAGACAATAAATAAAATGTATTTTGCGTGTATCTAACTGAATACAAAATCCCAAATACATATTGTACACTTTCTCAAAAAAAAAAAAAAAAAAAAAAATACCACTAAGCATGGAAGTCGGCTTGGAACAAGTGTCGAATTTGGAAAGGCAGCAATAAAAAGAAAGGGGGGGGGGGAACAGCACCTTTCCGGTCAACGAAAAAAAAAAAACTTATACCATATGTTGTTTCTCCTTAGGACCGAGAAACTGCTCCGAGAGAAATTGCCAGCCGATTTCAATGCAAAAAGAAGACGGGCACTGAGAAAGGCTGAATTCCTCCACCTTGAGCGACTTTGTATTGGACATTCACAAGGAGAAAAGCCAAATCCATAGGAGTTGGTTATTTGTTTTATTTAGGAACGCTGTTTAACATCTCAGTCCATTAGCGTCCCCATTATTCAATTCAGGGCGTGAAACAGCCAATAAATTTTGCTCAGAGATAGACGTGAGGTTCTTTTACGTGACGCATATGCGATACGGGACCCACGGCTTTACTTCCCTTCCGGAGGAACCGTACATAGAATTTTTACGCCTCAAATAATCCAGCGAATTTTGCCGGGATTGAACCCGTGATCTTGGGTCTACGAATCCTATGCAAGTAAGAAGTACTGCCACAGCTATCACTGTCGCTGCTTCCGCTACTCCAAGTATGTTACTGTACCATTTCAGGATAAAATAGAACTATGGGTTTTTCTGGTTCCACAGTGGCATCAGTAAATGACTTGAATTTACCTATCAAAATGTATCTTATTTTAAATGGCGTTTAATATCCATTTATACCATTGTTTAACCGAGTATTAGCATTTACAATTGACGATCAGGAAATCCTGAAAATAAATGCTGTCCTGCTGGGGACCGAACCCCAGACCTTCCGCTCTCAAGTCCGAGTCTTCAGTACCTCGATCTCTCGTGTCGGTGACGTCGCGGTGTACGAATAGTAAAGCCATAGGAGAAGCTGGCCCGTCGAAAGAGTCTGCAAATAGTGTAGTAGTACAGTACAGTACAGTACAGTAAACTCCAGTGTTTCAGATGTCAGAAGTAATTCATTTAGATTGTCGACTTCTAGCGTTCCTAAGATGACATAGCCACACAACGAGCCGGAACTGGTTGAAAACAAATTTTTCGTACCCGAGAATTTTATTCTTTGTTGATTTCTTTCTTAATGTAGATTTGTAAGAGATTGGATGATACGCCTGTTCAGAAATTCCTTCAAATTGCCATAGAGAATTATTTTCTCTAACGAACATTTTGCACAAATATTCGAAAAGTTCTGATGTAGTACTTTAGTTTCAGATGCACTGTGCCTAATTGGCGGTTGAGACTTGTTTGTGCAATGAATAGCGCACATGTGCTTAGTGGCGGCAATGTCCTGTCGCATAACTAACTGATTACTACCCGACACCACTTGTAATTTCCCCATTTTTTTTTTTGAGAGAGAGAGAGAGAGAGGATCTGTATTATCAAAGTCTGAAACACTGAGCGGTGTGCCATGGACGGTAATGCGTGGATTCGCATTCTCGACATTCCGGATTCAAATGCCTTGGGGTTAGCCCTCTAATCTTGGGCGCTTTTATGGATTCCCCTGTCGCTTTGGCGAATGCTAGGTGGATTTTTCTAGTCCACGAATTTTCTGCCTTCCCATTTCACTTCATTTCATTTAGTTCCCTCCGCTATAGGGTCGAAAGTGTCGGACGAGGTGGGAGGGCGCTGTGTGAGGAGTGACGGTGGCTTGTGTTTTGAAAATGTTTCTGCCACAGCGCCTGGTATGGAAGCGGCTCTTCTGAGGGTTTCGAATTCTTTGGAGATGGGGTTCCGCCGGTATCGGGTTCTATCTACAAACGTTCTTAGGAATTCTGTCAATGTCCGTGGATTCTGGCCGTCCGATGTTTCCCACACCTTATTGTTTCTCTTGGAGGTGACCCCAATTGGGACGTAGGCACCAACGGCCAGCCAATGAACAAGGCGGGGATGCCGAAATGTCCTGAAACTCTGAAACAGGAAACAGTTTTCCTTAAACAACTAAGTTTGAGCTTGGAATGCCACTTATTAACAAAATAGTTAGATATAATAATAATAATAATAATAATAATAATAATAATAATAATCGCGCTGTTTTGGTAATGGCTGTACAACAAACTCTCCTTACTTAAAACTTATTTGCAACCCGTGTTTACAAATCTTGTTTTGACTGACTCCATCGTCGGGCAGAGCGAAGTTTGTCATTCAGCAAACTGCAGGAATGAATGAGTTCAACAGAAAGTGGTGTTATTGTACTTAAAGCTAAACAATGAAAAATCAAGATAAGTTTTGTATAGCATGTTTTTATAATTTCGTTGAAAATGTGAATATAGCATTAACATATTGTAAAACTACCAATAATAATAATAATAATAATAATAATAATAATAATAATAATAATAATGTAAATTCAGCCATGTGTGTGAAACATCCCGTTGTTCGTTTTGATAATCGCTAGGTACACTTGGAATTCACGAATAAATGGCATCATTTCATAAGCAATGCTTTAAATCCAATATTGCATTTCTACCTATGTCATCTACCTGTATGCAACAAAGGATAATGTTGCATTTCTTTGTTAAATATGGATTATGACCAAAATAATTACCCTGAATTTAAAACAATAATCTGAAAATGTCGCGAAACTTAGTAAAAAGATGAATTTAAAATTCCAAAATGCAGAAAAACCCCTATAAATTGTAGAATTTTAGCATTTGCAGGCCATACTCTACCAGATCTATGAATAAATAAGCAGCTTCTTGAGTAGAAGGGAAAAATATGATATGTCATTAAATATGGTGCGTGGACCTAATAGCTATTGCAACATATGTGATTTTGCTTACATTGTAATAGAAACTGGTAAATAAAATTTGGTATTACCTTAGGTTATATTGAATGTCTCATATAAAATAAAATATTTGGTAAACATTTAATAACTATGTATTAAATTATATTTAAATGAGATTTCCGTAGGAAAAGTAATGTTTAAAAAAAATTCACAATCCTGCAGTCTCTTATGCTGCGTATCCACTTTGCACCACGCGTCGCGAAGCAGTGTGGATCGTGTGACGCTGTTAGCCTGGACTCGACGTTACAAGCTGGATCGAATGCAGCACTATGCAATCTAGCAAGCTTCTGGAGGAATCTCTTGCTGGTCTCCGTGCCCGAGCGCCGGCGGAAAGAACCGAAGGTAGCATTATCTAGCTATTCGCTAGATAATAATGCTTCAGAAATAACATCGCAATAGCGTAGGCGGTTAGAGCATAGTGCTACACTTGTGAAGATGGAATAGAGGTTTCAGCACTACCCACCTCATACATTTTTGTTCTGCCTGAGTTAAAGGAGATTTGCCACAATTGCAAATGATTTACTTGCCGAATTAGTTGCGAATTGGAATTAGAGCAGTTTGCCACAATTACAATAATTTACTCGCTAAATCACTGGGTTCGCCGGTTTCTAGGATTTTCCCGAGGCTAGCCACAGATTAGGCTGGTGTGTGTATATATGAATTAGTTACGAATTGGAATTAGAGCACATTTCTCACCGTTACAATATTTCACCCGCCTAATAATGCAGGTTAGCAGCATTCCTTACTTCCTCCAGCAGCAAGACATTCTTTTCAGCAGCTTGATTCGATCCAGCTTGTAACGCCAAGTGTTAACCTCGCGGGACAGGAAGCTCATCAGCTGGATCGAGGAGGCCTCAGAGACACCCGTTTACTGTCCTCTTTATTATTATTATTATTATTATTATTATTATTATTATTATTATTATTATTATTATTAAGGCGGATCAATGCGAGCAAATTGTTCTCTGTGCTGGTGGCGTTGCAGGACAATAATAAGTGTGAGAATTGAATACGATGACGAGAATTGTTGTGACATTCGAATCCTTGAAATAGAAAGAAAAATGACTGCTTTGTTGGGGCTCTATATAAGGGAAAAGCATAGACTACTGTCTGAGTTCCCTAGTGCCTAGGACAGTTCTCAATCCACCTCCTCGGACTCTCAGGGTGGTTCGATGCTTAACCACTCGTCGCATCTTTTACTGTAGGGCCAGCAGAACAAAATATTTAAAAAATGTTCACTATAACAACTATTTATCAACTCACCCCTGTGAATAATTAAAGAGCTCCTCTTGTTCCTCTTATTAGATCCAAGCTGACTTGAAGGAAAGGGTATGCATGTTCAGCCGCACATGCGCAGAAGACTCGTATTGCTCCTACTTTCCTCTCTCTGCCTCTCATTCTGCAAAGAAACGAGCCGGGAAGTCGGACAACAGTAACAAGGGTCGCGTATAAAAGCAGCAGCACAGGCACACTTATTGTATGCATGCATGCGACGTCATGGTTGAGATTTGAATTGGACCAGTTTGTATCGCGGGAATCCGAAGCGTACGCACATGATTTCTCGCGAGATGTCTCACTCGCCTTCTTGCACGGCCGCCTCACACAATGGATACATAGCTGAACATTTTCCCTTGAAATTAACAGATCCCGGATATTTAGGTTTTTATAAATCCTGAATTAGTTTTTTTAACTTGCTAAAATAGTTTTTTTTTCAGTTTTTAAACACTTTGAGCCCCCCTCCCCAAGTATCTCGGCTAAAGTGAAACAAATATACGATAACTGAGTTTATTTTAATTTAATTTTACTTGTTTTCCATTGTTCTGCAAACAGAACTACATGAAATATCCAAGTCTTTATAATGTCAGCGCACTGCATTTTTTTTAAAAAAAAATTGTCAAGCTCTAAACTTATTTAAAATTTCCAAGTCTTAGAATGTCAGGACGTGAATGTTTTATTTTGTAAACTTGTAAAATACAAACTAGAACATTTTTCAATAAATGAAAATCATTTAGAACATTTTTCAATATATTAAACTGAACTAGAACATTATTCTATTATTTAGGTTACTGTTGCACTGCACTATTATATACATTACTAGTTTTCTATGTAAAAGTGTTCTGTTGTCTTTTAAAACATTCTTATAGTAAGAAAATGTTATCTCGGCACAGCATGAAGTCATCGGTGCAAGTTTCAACGAAGTCACCGCTGTTGGTAAATAGTCTGAAATGTATTGCCCCTGAAGAACAGCAGATACATTTTTCATTGTTGCAAACCACGGGTCCCGCTGCAGAGACTTGGCGAGCTTCAAAGAACAGGCTCACCCACTGGCCTTTTATTTCTTTCTTTGAAAATTTTAATAGCTACAGAAAGATCACTAAAATGGGCCTTAAAACTCTTTAATTTTTTTAAAAAAAAAAAACATTGCTCTAAAACTTTTTCAAGACCACACATTATAAAGACTTCAAAATTTTCCAACATACTGCATATCACCTGCCATAGCGTAAAGCATTTCTGATGATGCAGGCTATGGTTAGTTTTGTCCAGCATCTTGTATAATATGAGGTGGGGCTTACCAGGTTCTGTGGGGTCTAACCACGACGTTAGCAATTAAGCGACCACAACTTTCGGTGGTCTCGTCTACTGAAATCCAGATGTTACAGTTCTGTAGTTCTGTTCTAATGAAATCAATCTTTTTCTAATGTAGTTAGTGTTAAAAGTTTTTCCTTAAGCTTATTCGTCTGGTATCTTTCGACTACCGATATCTTGAAGTTTGAATACTGGGTTCTGTGTACATGCGATGCCACCACATTTGCTGATACTAGCGTCTCACATAAACGTGAATTAAAACTGCCTTCTGAAGCGCCAGAAAACCCTGAAATTAGTGGTTGGAACTGGGTCCTCTGTTTCCTCTCAATGCTGCTGACCTGCCCTGCAGACTCTATATGCTACAGAAAATGCGATTTTTTGGTTATAGCTTGATCTGTACTAAAATTAGAACCGTTGCCGATCCACAGCGTTTAGAAATCTTTCCTTTCATCTCTCTGTAGCTGTTAATAAACTGGAAATAAAAGTTTCTTAATAATGCATTCAATTTGCTTTTAAATAAAAGTTACAGGAAACAGAAGACGCCTGTTCGAGAGTCATTTGATAAAACAGCAATGGTATTACGAAATTAAGTTCACTTTGGTTCTAAAAATAAGTTAATTTCTATAAGGCTATTAGCACATGTCAATAACGGTATTACAAAATTAAATGCAATGATTTGTTTATGAAGTTCATTGTTGGATTTTTATAAGCAATTTTATTGTAAATATTGTTAAATTTAATGTTAATAATTTCAATTTAATTTTAATATTTTAAACTATAGTTTTAGCCATATTTAGGTTTCGTAAGATTGAACTATGTGAATTCCCATGTTAAAGAAACGATAATTATGTTAAAATATCACAGTTAGCTAGCAAGGAACAAAATAGTTTGAAATCTAAGAATCCGGGCCCTAGCAATCAAAAGGCCGAAAACTGTATCCTCACAGCCCCTCCAAAGTATTACATTCCATTAGCAAACTCAACATCCATTCTCCGTAGTAATGATTTCATACATGTCGAAAAAGTTTATGATAAGACTAATAGCTGACCATTGAGCCTATTTGTAGCAAAATAATTTTGATCTTGAAAATAGCAAAGCCACACAACGTTAAATCAGCAATATCCATTGCAAAAGCTACAGGCTCTCAAAATGTTGCCCAAGAGTTGATATAACATTACATGTGCACAAGCGTTTAATAAAGTCTCCCTATCAAAGAAGAAATTGAATACTGCTCAAAATGACAATTAAAGTTTATTTGCCGTCTTGCAAATCCAAAGTGCTCTTTTTAGTTTCAATAAAACATTAAGATGTATAATAGCTGGGTCACAGAGCAGCCTATCCCCACGGGTGGCCGAGGTCGTTGAGGCGCGGGCTCTTAGCTGGAGGTCTGAGCTTCGAACTTCATTAGGACCGTCCTCCCTGACTGAAGTTATTTTTCAGGTTTTCCTCATTCCTCATAAATGGCAAATGCCGAGGAGGTACCTAAACATAGGCCTGGAAGATTTCCTTCCTTTAAAAAATAAAAACTTTCCCAATTTATTATTTCTCTCATGTATCATCAGTGTCTACCGCGCCTGTGTTGCCTAAGTAGTAAAAACGGGCGTTAAACACCATTAGACAGAGAGAGTTTACGACAGTTTACAGAGGTTACGTCATAGCACGGAAGAACTTTCGATAGGCGAGGAACCATTCTGACATGGCCAGGTGTATAGGATAAGGAAAGGAAGAGGGAAAGATATAAAAAGGCGCGCAAAAAAGTGCACAATCATTGGTCTCATTAATCAAAAAATTGCCGGCACTGCTTAATCAGCTTTTTCTATGAAGGAATAGAAGTTCAAAACGCTCAATAAATGATATGACTTTAAAGTGGTCTTGCATAAAAAGAGCTAAGACAAGGGAGAAAAAAATGTTCTTGCCCGGAAAGTGGCAATAGCTGCAAGTAACGAACTTGTTCATTATGTTCCATTTTAGAAATATTATCATTAAACATTTGCAAGTTCTTGCACATAGTACAGTTGTCTTTATGCTATATAGCCAAGCTATTTCCCTTTCTCATTCGTACGAAGCAATGATTCAGTGACATTTCCGAAGATAACATAATGGAAGAGCTTAATGCTGTAAACAAATTTGATACAAAAGATACACAGATTGCTCATGTGATGAGGTATGCACAGAATCAGAAATTAGAAAGAGGCGGCCCCGAAAGTCTGTTCCAAATGAAATACCTGCAATGAAATGCAAATTTTGTAGTCATTATAGAGGTTTGAAGGTTGATAAAACCCCAAAGGACAGGAGAGGGAAAGTAGATTCAAGTCGTTGACACTTGCCTGCATACACGCAAATGAAGATCAAGAAACGTGTAGAGTCTTTCGCAACGAATCAAGCGTTATATGAAAAGGATAGGAATAAAATATCTTGCTGTAAATAAAGTATTATTTTAAAGTTGTTCAGGTTCGGGTTTTTCATTTGATCTGCCTCAAGTAGCCGTTTTTTCCAAATGCAAAGAATTGAACTAGGGACTGAAAAGTGCATTCTTGAGTCCAGGAGCAAAATTGGTGGCTTATGCAAAACCTGAGGTTCACAAGTTCTACGGCGAAATGAAAGAATCCTAGGAGCTTTCTAAAGGGACGAAGTTGTGCGGTTATATTGATTATGTGAAACTGCAGGTACTCCTGTGCAGGAGATAGTTTACTGTAGCCAGTTATGTGCCTCTGTTACCCGTTGATATATCATGCAGTTTTGAAAATGGGTCATGGTGAAATGACGTTCTGCTTCTAGTTGAGTCATTCTCTGTCAATACTCACACTGCCCCAAAATCAAGCTTTGCTTACTAATTTTGAGGACCATGTGTATTTCATACCTTAACGTACTTATCTCCTTAGGGCTGATCCAAAAAAGGCGCTGTTGACTGATGAAATTGTTACTTAAATTTAAATGCGAGGTATTGGAATATTTCATTCAATTCTCTATAGATCATATTTGTTAGGAGTATTGTCGTTTCCACTAGATCTGGGGAACGCGAGAGTTGCAAAATTGTCATCAAAAACGTATCTTAAGAGTTTCTAAAGAATACGGGCAGAATCTTGTTGAAAAGATCCATGTTGTCTCTCATCGGATAATTGTTATTTAAAGGAATCTATAAGAATGTTTACCTGTGATACCTTTTATGAATTTAAATTAGGTATACTGGAAAAATATAGGCTCTGTTATTCTCTTTGCAATTACAGCACCCCACATACCAATTTTTCGTCGTGCAAGCTTTTTTGGTGAATTATTCAGGGAATTTTTTATGCTCCAGTGACTATAAATTATGGAATAAACCATGTAAATGCGAGCAAGCACGTCTGGTCGGAGGAAATGCAGATCAACAATATACTGCAAAACCATTACAGAAATTCCCACACTTTCGTAGATAACTCTTGAACGAGCATCTCTCGGTACCATTTGTTTAGCAGTTTACAAACTCTATTTGCTGAGCTCTGTAACTTTTTTATATGTACACGACATGGTGAATTCTTTGGAGAATTCTCTAATGTTTCTCCAGTGTCACGTTTTTCTTCCGTTAAAACGTAGATACTTTTCGATCAGGAATTTTATCGTTTCCTCAATGTGGAAAAAAAAAAAAAAAAAAAAAAAATCACCAGTATATCCATTTGAAACGGAAACAACAGGACATTTCTCTACAAATTAAGTAATGTAGTCAATTCTTAATTCTGTGTTTATGCAGGGCTGCACACAATTGTTTTATGTTCTGGTATTAACTAATGGGGTGGCGTTTCAATATACCCACTGAATATAAATCACACACAGTAATAAAGGAAAGTTGCACATTAGAAACATTTGCTTTGTGACAGAACTGACTTAGCGCTTAAAATGTTATTTTGAGCTGGGAGATTACTGATCGATAACGCGGACGATTTACTTGATAGGTCATTCCGCCCTGTGCCTGTAGTCGGCATTATCGGGATGCATAGTGTATGTTTACTTAGGTTTAAAGTGGATGATAATTGGCAGCATAAGGAGACCGAATGAAAACGCAAAAGAGGAAGAGCTTGATATTTTAATAATTTTGATAAGTTTTTTCCAGTGGAATGTTAGCAAACAAAGCCTATAAATCGGCACTAATCGCATTAAACTCCATCTATCTTTTTGTACGTTTTTCGTTCTTCCATTTTACAGTTATCTGTAACTGGAAAGGAAGAATCAGAAATGAAAAATCCTCGTAACGGCAGGGATTCGAACCACGGATAATCGGCTCCCCGTGCCGACAGTCTAACCAACTGATCTGTCATCTCTTCCAAGCACGGAACCATGAACCTCTCATCTAAATCTCGATATTCTTCTAAGGCAAGAGATAATCCCTTTGAGGGGTGATTTGTAATGCTTTCAGTACCGGGGTTTCTAGTTTAACTACCACTATATAGGAGTTAATTTCCGCCGTCACCCGAATTTCTCAAATCTGATTCTTTCTTTCCAACTTATACCCTGCACACGGCTATTACAAAATAACTATTTCATATATCAGACAAGTCCAACTTGAAGCATGTTGTGATCTACTTTCTGTTCTCAAGCCTGACAATGATCTACCGCATGCCCCATCATTCTTCTTTAGTATAAGGAGAAAAGGAGGGATAGACACACACAAGTACAGCTTTACTACAGAACCTCAGGATGCATAGAGAATGTATACATCTGTACATTGTACACTACTGTAACGTCTGGGTCTGCCTCTCAATCAACCGCTGTTGGAAGTTGGATGAAGGCCAGTTTTAGGGAATACTGAAGGTAGCCATCAGAAATGTTGGGACGTTTTCTACTATTTGTCATTTTAAGATATGAAAATAAAGATTCACGCAAATACGTTGAATGGAAACACGACGCTGCATTTTTTTCAAGTTGCGGAAATTTGCTCTGCACTAATTCTGCATGAATTTTGTTCTGCGGGAGCTTTCAGAAAATCAGAATTTTTCAGAAATAGTGTCTTATTTTCAAGAGACAACAATCTCATTGAATAAATTGTACTAATGGTAGTAGAAATTTCTTTAATATTTAACTTATTTGAATTGATATGACTTGCAGTCGACAATTGTTCTACTTTTTTTGAAAATCGTAAAAGCGTTTTTCAAACTCTTTAATAACAACATATTTTAGCCACCTATTTCTGTATCTGAAAATTAAATTCAGGGCACTTTCCCAAACTAACATTAATGAATATCGTTTTTTATTCAGGTCATTGATCATTAACTGCAAGCTATTTTTTTAACATGACACCCAATTCATCATGCCAGCACCCTTTAGCTGTAAGTTAATTTCACTAAGTTTGCCAGTGAAATCCGCAAGAAAAGTCAGGGCACACAACCATTTCCCATTTTTGTAGCTGATGGTATTCATTTTCTCTCTTCTTAAAAAGGAACTTATTTCACTTTACAAAAATTTGTACGTACAAAAACACCCGACACCTCTAAGGAAAATGAGATCGAGTATCCCTTCCTCAAGAGATATTGAAAACTAGGCTTTGGAGTGATTTCTCACGAATTGAATGCAATGTCCATGACACTCTTTGTGGAGTCTGTTGCTTGCCAAAACTTGGTGATGGTTTTCACGATGATACCAGGGAAATCATCATGTTCTCAATATAGGGCAGTAAATCCAATAGCATGTCCTGCTACAACTTTTGCTCCATCGGAAGTGATGGCAACAATATTATATAATGGTTGATTAAGCTTTCTGACTCTAAAATCTTCCAAAACCATTCTGATAGAAACTAATACTAAACCGTGTGTCAATTCATTCAAATGAACATACCTTTCAAAAGCTTTCACTTACGAGGGCTGATCAATAAAACATGGTCATAATTTTTACAGGCATACTTTCTCTTGCAAAAAATTAACTTTGCAATATTTTGTTAGCCTAATGCGTATTCTACACACAGTGCTAGATACATTGTTGTCACTTCCTGTTCCCGCCTCTGAGAAGTATGAAAGTTGAGACATATTCAGTTCCGCCAAGAGCAAAATGCCCATTTGAAATTCTGCTGTCTTCCCAACAAATTTTAGCTGAAGTCACAGGTAAAAGATGGCTTAAAATGTTTAAAGAGTGGAGGTAATAAATTTCCAATGAAGATGAACTCAGCGCTCCAGTTTGTACCCTGACGGAATAAATCATTAACACAGCTGCTGGCATTGTGAAAGAAGATCGTCGAATAACCTTAAGAACATTTTCAGAAATTCTGGACATTTCACTAGTAGCCACCCACACATTGGTAATTGAAAAGTGAACAAAAGGACTTTGACTTTGGCGTGCATGTTGTATGTAGTGGAAGAAGATACGGAATTTCTTTCAAAGGTAATCACTGTCATCTCTGTAGGAAAATCTCCATCACCACAAATACCAAGTAGTTTCTTCTGCTGGAAAAGTAATGTTCATATTCAGCATGTCGTGCCTGCATATACAACTGTGACTGGCATTACTAAAGAGGTGCCCTGAAGACTATGCAAGGTCATATCACACACCTTTCCGTGCACTGCAAGCGTTAATGTTCGGCCGCACAGTACAAATATTGATGCTGGATAATTTATGAACTTCAATTTGAAGTGTATCCATCAACCTCCCTATAGTCCAATTTGGGTGACTTTTTCCTTTTTTGCATATTGAAGAAACACCTACGTGGGAGGCATTTTTCACCAGCAGAAGGAGTGGTCGAGGTTGTGGAGGCGATTCTAATGGACACGTAAAAAAAAATGATTTCCAGCATGTCTATGGGCACTGGCGGAAACGCTTGGACAGGTGCATTGCATGAAATATCATCAAACTTATGAGGACGATTAGTCAGGAAATATTATGATCATTATTGAATAACCTGTCTACAGTGTCTACATTCTCCAAAGCACTTTAAGCATGAGAGCTTTTTTTCTTAATAACAAAGTAATTCCGAATGCTGTGATAGGATCTTCGCTACATATATAGGCTTGCAAAGAAACTCAACCTATCTGCAGACATTGAGTGGTACGAGTATGAATTTCTCGTACACTTGGAACAGGCAAATAAATATAAAAAGTCTTGTTTGGTAGTTTCACACAATGGGCACTCCGAATTTCAAATGAATAATTCAGGATAACCCCTGCTTAGAATTTCTGGAGCTGTTACCGCAGGTGACTGGGTGACATTGGTAGCATAAACTTCACCATTATGACACATGAAAAAAGAAAATGTATAAAGGCACAGGCAATAATCTCACTACTATTATATAGCTTCCGTAAGGAGCTTATTGAATATTCTTCGAAGATTTACTTTGGCAGTTCGAAGAAACAAGAGATAGACACTAACAAACGAAGAACAAATGACAGTTTTGTAGTTGTATTGGTGACTCTGGATTTTAGGATGGTTTAGTTGGAGGTATCAGTTTTAATCGAAGCACTGTATCGAGACGTTTTTGCAGGATTCGGAAGCGGCTGAAGCGAAAACAAATTACTGGATTAAATTGCCAACAGATGCTGTTGAAATGCAGGAGGCACAGGCCAATTGGCAGTAACGGATTACTTGGAGCTATGCTCATGCATATAATAAAAATAGCATATTCGTGGAGATGAGCGCATTCAGAAAAGGCGTTCCTAGTGTTAACGTGCAATTCACCTGCAACATAAATAGGGTTTTGTGGCTCGGATCTGTCCATGAATACAGAATTGGAAAACACCGAGGTTTGTCAGGTTATGACAACATCGCGCAAACAATTTTCTTGTGGACAGGCTATGCAGTTTCTCCGTGGCTTATGATTTCTTTTCTAAACCCTATCACTGCTGAATAGAGAGCGTACTGTGATTGTAAACTCATGAAAAGGTGGGTGTACAAATAAATAAATATATCTTAACTACATCTTCCTTTGTAAAAAGGGGGACAACAAAGACGAACTGAAATGATAACCTGTCACGCTGTTGGGTCGTGTACAATGAAGAAGGAAATATGCCTACATTGTCAGAAAAACGTTTAATGATAAATATCTACAAGTTTGCTGCGCGTATAGTGGAGAATGTTAAGCTACCTTTCGCTTTAGCAAGGTCCTTCATTTCCATCCATAGCGGCTGATGGAACCAAGCCGGAAAACCTCAAAAATATTTGGATCCAAATGAGCAAATTATGCATCCGTATAACCACAAAGCAGGTCAATAAATGAAGTCACCTGTTTTCATTACAACTACTCTTGCCTGTCCTTTCCTTTTTTCTGTCACTTCGTGCTCGTTCCTTCAGTAAAGCTGATGTTCAGAAGCCTATTTACCTAATTTTAATTTGATAATCTGGATGGAGATTGAGACCGCAATATACCAACAAGACCATTATTTGATATGCTAAAGAATTTACGGATGTAATGATTTGTGTTTAACGCCCATTTTTGCTACAGAGGCACCATAGGCGATGGCCACTGATGATAAATGAAACGAAATAATATATTGGAAAAGAATTTACTTTTAAGGAAGGAATCGTTCCAGGCATAAGTTTAGGGTACCTCCCCGGCATTTGCCACTTATGATGACTGAGGAAAACCTGGAAAAAACCTCAATCAGGCAGGACGGTCCTGGCGGGATTCGAACCCCAGACCTTCCGCTCACGAGTTCGTGCCTTAACGACCTCGGTCACCAGTGGCAGTGCAGTTCAGGATGTTTGCCTGTCACGCACCATTCACAGAACATTTATGAAAATGTATTAGTGAGGTTTCTCTTATTTGACAGTACGGAAGCCACTATGCTTTGGTTTGTTGCCGATTTGTGGTTTTTAATAGTAAAGGAATTAAGACCAATCCTGCATTTTGGTTGCGCTGTTAGTCGCCTATTCTTCTTAGATTGGGCAGTTTCCTCACCCAACTGAGGATGCATTTTGTGTAGAATACATTTCGACTTAACGCGCAAATGATGTTTACTCATGTTAAGTATATCAGTGCAGTTGCAATCATTTGCTATATGGAAAGTGGAACAACGAAAAAATTCACATAGAATTATGATCTCCTGGGCTACAGCTACGAGCCCGCCTTGACAGATTTCTAGTCAATCTGACCATGGAAGAGTTTGTTCCACCAGCAAAAAAGCACAATTTCATAAATAAAGTTTTTCGTATTCCCGCCCAAGATCTTGAAGAAATAATAAAGCATATTCCTGAGCCCCTCTTAATGCCTTTGATACATAAAAGTATGTGCTGCTTAAGACGGTTTATTTTGATTCCATTGATGTAATTAACAAACTAAGTAACTGTTAAAAGTAACACAAAGAATATACTCACTTGATGATAATCGTCCTCATGACATGATACGCTCCTTTGGCTTACGAACAATTAATGAATATTAAAGGCATTTAGAACATTTTGCTTGAAATAGATGTTAACTCCAAAATACGGTTGTTTTTCCATCAAGAACACTCGGGCTGAGTGCCTGAGCATGTCACTGCAGTTGAGCTTCCACTTCACAAGGTGAATCTTGTTGAGTTGGGCACTCGGAAACTCCGCGGACTGAGCTGAATATACCGCGATATATCAGCACGGTGGGGCGGAAAACATGCACACTCATTTTGTTGTTAAATGTTGCCATGGCGGAAAACTGTGCAATTCCATTATGCTTTTATTTTGTATGTTTAACAAATCGCAATTATTGCAAAAGTAAATGGAGATATGAGGGGAAAATGCGCAGGTGTAGTTACCAGCCCCAATTAAACATGTAAGTGATTGAAAGTGTCAAAGGAAGCTACTTATCAAGCAAATCTATGGTATTATTGTTTTAGTTTTGGGAAATGGGAGTGGAAGGATTTTTAATAGGTATCTCAGGGTGCATTCCTTGGTCTAGTGGTTAGCGTTGCTGGCTGCTGGACGAGAGGCCCAGGTTCGATTCTCGGTACCTACTTAGGAATTTTTCTAAGTTAAGAAGCTCTGGAACCGGGTCCACCCAGTCTCGTGAGGACAATTGGGAAGCTGCCTGATGGAGGAGTGGTGATCTTCGATCTAGTAAGCCGCGATAAAGCGATCAGCGGGATGAGGTGTGCTGATCACATGCCCCCTGCCAATGATATCATGTAATGGAGGTAGAGGACGCAGCGGTCGGTGCAGTAAGCTAAGGCCCAAGTGGGGCTGTAAAAGTCTATGAGAAGATCTCGAGGTGCGTAAGGGGATGCGGAAGAGGTCTTATAAAGTACGAGGCTTTTGGTACACCTAACGAATTCCTGCTGAATTCGCTGCTCCCACGAATCTTCCGTGTTCAGCTCCTTGCTGGTGTTGGAAGACGAAGGAAAGATTCCTTCACCGCCCTGGCTATGATGTAATTTGACTGGTGCGTTTTGGAAGTCGCCTCAGCGCTCCACGGGCTGGAGATAGAAAGTTCAGTTAGAGCGCTCACATTAGAGTTCATCACTGGAAGTTACCTTATTTAACATTCAAATAAAAATGTTAAGACTTTGAATAACCACTGTGTTACACTGTAAAGTCTGCCGTGTTTTACAATACGGCTGTATCCTATTATGTAACCCTCTCGCTCGTCCTGAATCACTGGGGGTGCTTCTATTTATGAATATTCCATACTTAATCAACGAAATGTGGTTGGAGCACGACTTATTTCACACTGTTACCATGGACGCTATCGAATAAATGCAATAAGAATATCTGTGGGCATCCTGATACGCATCAAATTACCCAAGAACTGCCTCGAATTGCCCTTGCCTCTCCGCTTTATCAAAAGTTCAGTTCAAATGTCTCACGACGCCATAAACATCAGGCGTTGCAATTTTTAAGTATTCTGAGAGCGATTTTTTTCTTCCCCGATTGGTTTCTGGATTCGCGGCATCTCTCGTCATTGGTTCTTTATTTCGCGTTTCTGGCTCTGCCGTTGTTCTTTCTCCTAAATTTCCATAAGACATACAGTAAGACACGCTTATATGTCCTTGAGAAAAGGACTAGGGTTCGAACTATAAGAAGGTTCCTCCCTTCTTCATCTTTGGAAATTTTCCATCCAGGGCTTTTACGGTCCTTGCATGGCAAAGAGGCCATAAATCCATTGAGTTGTTATTCAATCCCGCTCCCCTCGACATTCCTAAATGCACAAACATTTTGTTTTGCGCTTTCTCTTCCGAGGAAAATATTAGCTAGTTACTCATGTTTAATTCCAATACGTTAGGCTTCCCAGAAATACGAGATAATTTACTAATATGTATCACACTTAAATACCATCATCCATGATTACAATTTATGTTGCTCGTTAATAATATTTCGATCTTAGCTATCTAACCCTTTTAGTTCAACAGATTTATAAAAGAATAACACATTATGAAAACAAGGCTGAAGTTCAAAGTTGGTCTAAATCATGATGGAAACAAATGTATGTCTTTCAAAGAATGCAAGAGGCAGCTTCCTGGCGATATCAACCCATATCCGTGGCTCATTTGAAAGCTAAGGAAATTCAGACTACAGATTTCATTGTTAGTAAAATAAGAGAAGCTGGCACTGCATTAATATTGAATAACTCGTATATCAATAATAATTGAGCTCTACAAATACTATGCGATCCATTTTCTGACGTTAGGAATAGCTTCAGTTCCGTTCCTTTCCAATCCTCCTGATTGGAGCCCGTGACTTCAATTTGATTCGGATCCACTTAAAAGTGGGCGCAAGCGAATCAAACGAAATTCCCCTTAGCAATGTTTTTAAATGGAAACTAGCCGAAGGAGACCATCAAAACAGTTTCCAAGAGAAAAGTGAAAATTGCATTTTTTGAACTTAGTTCCTTTTATCATTGGAGGATTCAATTGTGGAAATAAATACACATGTAAAAGTGCCGCTAAGTCCACTTATACCTTCCACTCGTAAACTTAAACCTAACACTGGGTGATCACGAGTGTAACCCATAAGTTAGGTTTAAGTTTCACGAGGATGCTTGTAAAACGAATTACGGTAGAGTCTGGTTAAATTAGGCGTTCGCTACCTAGAGCTTTACCTACACGGTGCACAACCGGAAAGCTTAAATGGATTATTCCAAATACTTTCTCATGGGGGTAGGACTACAAGCAATATTTAAATTTCAATGACCCGATTGTGGTTTTTGTTCATTTGGTACATTTCTCGCTGTTGGTACAACAGTTACTTCAGCACGCTATGCTGCCATTTTGTCCTTCGTGCAGTTTCAATTAAAATTCGTCACACAGGAGCTGCGTAAACTAAGCGAATTCCTCACAGAGTTAAATAAACTTTTAGTAAAAATGAATATAACATCCAAATTAGGCCTTATTAATTAATAAAAGCAAATAAATTATGGCATTGCTATGTGGTATTAGGGAACAAAATTACACTTCTAGCAAAATATTACAAATTGAAATTTATTGAAAATATCCCATAGACTACATAATATACTCCATTCAAATATACATATTTTATCAATCCATTACAAAACGAGATCTAAAAATACACAAAAAATAGTAATAATCATTTTACTTTTTAGATGTTTTCTTTCTAGAGTTGGTTGCTTACATTCTGATCCCAATACACACAACTTCAGGTTATTAGTGCATTGGTGACCATTATTATTATTATTTTTTTTTTTTTTGAATGGTGCTTTACGTTCATTTTTACTACTGGAATATTAGTATTATGCTATCCTCGTTATACTTATCTGACCAATTGTACTTCTAAGGTTACACTTCCCTTTATCTTCCTCTTAATCATTCTTATCCATTTTTCTCTAATTTTGCCCAAATAGTTCCCCATCATTTTTATATTTTTCTCTCCCTTTTCTGTTAAAATCTTCCTAATTAATTTTTCCCCATCTAAAGTCTTCCATTTTAGTAGCCAATTCTGTTCTCTCTATAACTTTGTTTGCATACAGTATAAAATAATGAAAATTCATTATTATTGAGATTAAACCATAAGAATTAATGGTAAATATTAATTAAATGCAATTTATCACTACTGATAGACAAAGCTATACTGTGTGGGCATTTTAAAGCATGTTTAAATGTAACCATGTTTATGAACTTATCTCTTTATATCTATACATTCACTAAAATAGAGAGAAATAACGGAAAGTTTCGAGTTACATTGTGTATTTAAGATAATGTTTATATGTTTCAATACACCGAAAGCATGTTACTATTAAAACTATTTCCCTGTACTAAGCAAATATACACTCAACAATATACCATCGAAAGTATATAGATTTTCATTGGTTTTGAAATTTATTTTATGTGTTATTGTATTAAAACATATAACGCACATTTCTGAAGGTTATTACAGAGCGCTCTTACATGTAAATATAATTCTCAAACGCATATTAGATTAAAATGTCACATTCGCTATCTTCACGACGGTGCTTTTGTTAAATAAAAACATAGGCATGTTATAAATGCAGTTGATATGCTGAATTAATTTCTCATTTTATTCCAAAAGAATATAGAAAAAAATTAAACCCAAGAGCTCTTTTGAATATTAATTTTCAAGTATATCTTTACTCCTAATATTCCAATTTCCCTAATTTTCAAAAATTAATTTTCTAATTTATTTAAATTGTATATTAAAATTTCGCTGTGATGAATCAATTATTATTGGTGTCGCTAGAGCGATTTTTAAATTGTGGGTTTCTGGAACACCTTCCACTCTTTATGGTCCGATTTCCATGATTTTCAGGAACTATTTTTTTTTATTTTATTTGCATAGTATATGCGGAGTTTTGATGCGGGTACCGACAAAGTAATATTTTAATTTTGTGTTTCAGGTAAACTTTCATTCCTAATAATCTGATTTCACTGATTTTTAGAAACGTTTTTTCTTACTTGATTTAAATGGTATATACCGAGTTTTGTTGTGGAAAAATAAATGAACAAAATTTGGTCCTGCAAGAGTGATTTTTATATTTTGGATTTCAGCTACATCCGCACTCATAATGGCCCGATTTCCCTCATTTGCAGATACTGTATTTATAATAATTCAAATGCCATACTAGTTTTGTTGCGAAGAAACAAATTAATGCCGATAGAGCGATTTTTAAATCTTGAGTAAACCCCCACCCCCGCTGCTAATAGTTCAAATTCACGGATTTTCAGAAAAAATTATTTTAATTGAATATATCGAGTTTCCTTTAACAAATAAAATATCGGCCGTTAGAGCGATTTTTAAATTTTGGCTTAACCCCCGAAAGTTTTTCAGGCATACCTTCACCGATATTCTGATAATTTTCAAAGGCTGTTTTTCCTTTTTGATTTAAATATAAACATTTAATGTTTTATTTTCTCCTTCATCTTTTTACCAACCAATGATGCTAAACGTTTTGTAGGGTCTAGGGTCTATGCATGGCATGTGTTTTTAGCAGGATAATTCACTGAATTTATGTAACCTGAGCATTCGACGAGTGTAGTGTGTTTAATAATTATCCATTGAAACAAAAGATATTTAAAACAAGTTAATTGAAAAAATTTTAAAACTAAAAACTTTATCGTTTGGCCGGGATACCATAAAATCGGTAACAATATATTTAATTTCTATTTATTAATGTGATTTCACCAATGTTTTCCATTTTAATGTCTATTTCTATAAAAGTATAGCTTTTATCCAAAATGTATAACACTATGTATAATATCTATCTGTTTAATAATGTGATTTCACCAATGTTTTCCATTTTAATGCCTATTTCCACAAAGTAAGGTTTTTATCCAAAATGTAATACTAAGTTTAATAATGTGATTTCGCCTGCCAAATCATTTAAAATGTTAATGTGACACACATAGCAAACAAATAATTCTAGCGTTACATGAAGTAATATACTGAAAAGTAAAAATACGCTTAATGTTTTTTTCTCTAAGTGTTGTATCACACTAGCGTGAATCAATCTCTCTGCCAGCCCATTGTGGAGGTTCTGATTCATGTTTCGTCGGTGTTTATTTACCTGAGTCTGATGAAAAGAATGATGGGTACCACGTGACTTTGGAGGTGGAGGGGTGTGGTGTCCAGGGGTAGGAATTACTTTCACCTTTCTTTTACTAATATATAACACAGACATATCGAAATATTAGATGAAAGTTTCTCATTTTCTTCAAATTGGTCACTGAAAACACATTTAGATATATGTTGGAATAGAAATTAAGTGTTTTAAAACAACGGAAAATATTGTTGATGTATTTAATTATCTCTGCAAATGTACAGGGATTTGATGGCAGGTATCAAAACATATGAAAACTGTGGCAAATTGAATTTTTATTCAATAAAACTATTCAGCTGAATAAATTGTATTCACTCTGCATTCACACGTCGTAATACACGTCAAATTACAATGCTATATTAAGGTTTTTAAATATTTTAATTGGGGTATCTGCTATATGTATATATGTACTGTATCTTTTTATCTTTCTCATCAAAATACCAATCAGTAGAGAAATTCTATAACAGAAAGAAATACAGTATATTTCCACTCATTATTATCGACAATAGACTTATTTTTTCTTTTATTCATGTTAATTTTTTTACCTGTCATATTCTATAAAAAACACACCGGTTTTTTAGCTCATTATTAGTGATAATTTTTTTTCTTCCATTAATTTTAATTTCCTCACCATCATTTCTGTCAGAAGAGCTCCATAATTAGGTAGAAAGTATGTTGATATGCTCGACACTGCTACGTTAGGAGTCAATCCCCTCTCCAGGCACAGTATTGAGCCTTCTACCACGATTTTTGCCCGTAATAATTGATGTTGAATTATTGGAGGTGCCATGTTGATGTCCTCTATGTTACATATTCTGTCTATTTGTATGCACCAACATACCAGAAAACACGACTTTGTGTGGATTATATATTGATGTGTTTCAACTGAAGCGTTGTTATATATGTATATATATATATATATATATATATATATATATATAATAAAAATAAAGCAAAGCTATTAGCAATGTAACAAATTAACAGTAATAATAGAAGTTTTAAAAGGATAAAACTAAAACACTTAAGATAAAGTCACACTTGAAATCCCTATTATTCGAACTCGTTGAATTCTTCTATGGCAAGAAGACAAGTGAAGGTGATAAAAGTAAATATTGAGTATCGAAGGTAACGTTATGCATGGAAACAGATGAAACTAGAAATCAGAGTGTGGGAGAGAAAATATCAAAATATATTAATACATAAGATTTAAACCCGATGGTATACGCACGTTATGCAAAAATTAGCTGCCATCTATCTATGAACTCAAACTTTCAGAGCATTGTGTAGGTAACGCATCAATAAGTGTTAAATTAAAAGAATCATCAAAATCCTTGCAGTGAGATAAGGCAAGTTGGGCAACCGACAAGGGAGACTTGGTTTTAACAGAACGTCTATGATTGTTCATACGGAGCGACACAACAGTAGAAGTTAAACCAATATAAAATGCTTTGCAAAGCTTACAAGATAACATATATACGACGTTCTTGGAAGAACAAGTAGCAAAGGAAAAAATATTAAATTCTCTAATAAATTAGGGCTGCGGAATGAATGACATGGCACAATAAGCATGGATATGAGCCTGCAACGGGGCAAGGCAAACTGGAAGGAGATAGGTTGCGGCGAAATATACTTTTAAGGTTAGGGATTGTTCTAAAATTAAGGCGGGATAAAAATTTAGAACAATCGCTTAAAGATGAATGCATTATTAAAGAAACGTGACATTCTTTCAAAATAGGTCTGATGTTTCAGTTCCAGACACATAAATAATAATAAGGTTAATGAAGTTTTTATTAGAAGTTTGGATTTTCATCGGAGAGTTTTGTCGGTCCAGCTGGTGTAGTGCTTACCATACTTGCCTCCTAAACCCAAGATCGCGGGTTCGATCCCGGCCAGGACCGATGGATTTTTCCGGGCGTAAAAATCCTAAGTATGGATTCCTTCGGAAGGAAAGGAAAGCCGTGGGCCCCATGTCGTACATTTACGGCACGATAAAGAACCTCAAGCCTGAAAGAAGAGGTCTCTGAGCAAAATTTGTCGTATCACGCCCTTATTTGAATGGGACGCTGATGATCTGAGATGTTAAAGAGCTTCCGTAAATAAACCTAATCAAAAAAAAAAAAAAAAAAATGGAGACTTTTGTGCGCTGAAATAATGTGGGATTGTAAAAGATAGGAAGGATATTTTTGGTCTTGGAACGTTTTGAGTTTAATATACATGTCAAGAGGTGAATAGTTTTTGCAAAGACGATGACCAGGATTGAAAGAGAAAAAGGAATATATTTTTCTCTTTGCAGTGGATGACAGGTATCAAAATGAAGTTATTGTTATAAATTGGTTGACTTACAGACGTAAGAAAAGAGCCATTGCATAAAGAAATATGAATATCTAGGAACGTAGCAGCATTGGGAGAGATAGAAAAAGTGAACTGAACTGACAATTTGGAGTTAAGGTTAGTAAGGAACTGGTCGAGAGATTCTGAGCCATGGGTCCAAAGCACGAATATACCATCAATATTGTACCAGAGGTTCTGACATGAAATTCCTCCTCTAAGCAAGCCATAAAAACATTGGCATAAGACAGTGCCATTCTGGTGGCCATCGCAGTGCCTTAAATTTGTAAATAAAATTTATTATCAAAACTAAATGCATTGCGAGTGATAACCAAATAATCAAGATGACAAAAGAAATCTGTGGATGGGGTATGAAAATAAAATAAAATCTGCAATACTCTATCCCGGCACCTTTTTCTGTATACCGGGACGTATATTCAAAATTTTATCTTTTATTACTTATTAAAAATTGTTTCATTATACATAATAAATTTACAGACCATAATCTATAAAAAATAAAATATAATAATGAACTAAATATAACACTGAATCAAACAATTCTTTAAGTACTTTAATAATTTACTTGCTACTGGGAACCAGTAGCTACCATTAACTGGTAAACCGCTAACTACAAGAACTAAATTGACCGTCGGAAACTGAACAGAAAGTGTGCTAGTAACCAGCACCTACCTTACCCTAGCTATCTAAAAGAAATTAATTCCTCTTTTACTTTTAGTTCCATGTTCTGTACTCTTTTCTTATTTAAATCTTTGTTTCTCTTTAGGTTTTAATGTTTATGCATTCTTAAACTTACAATACAAATACATGCTTTGAACTGTACGTTTCCTAACTTCGCTCACTTTTACTCTTGCTATTCTGTCACTGCTACTATTTGTACATGTAATTCTTACTCACTGCTCTCAATTTACTATTTGCACTGTTTTCATTGTTTATATAATTTATCTGGTATTTCATTATTATTTATCACTCAACTTACACACTCATCAAACACTTGACCAATTTTACTATCACCATTTCCTTCTTCTCTTACCGCTTACCCCCTGGTTCCTCCCTCCAGTCTGCATTCATCTCTTCCTAGTGAAGTATGTTGTTTACTATAACAACCTTCATGTCTACTCTCGGTGTTCTTTCTTCTTCATTAGTTGAATGGCTGGTGATGTGTTAATGATACATTTGTGATCGATTACACTGGGCATCAATGAAAATGTTTCGGACTTAAAAATAGTGAATTTCCATCTGCTGAATTCAAAAATCACCATAAAATGATAGATTAGCTCTTGTTTTGAAGATAAAGTGACATTCATTTTTAGAGTGAAGATTTTAAATTTGGGGGAATTTTTTTTGGGGGGGGGATTTGGCACACCTGTCAAATAACAAAACACAAATGCTCTCTTCAGCTGTTTGTAAGTCATAAACATAGATACTATTGCTGTGACTGTGAATTACATGTAGTTTCTACTCAAATTAATGCAAAATTTCTGGTTCGCGAGTGCTTTTTTAGTGTAAAATTTGTAAAAATGCCACGAAAATGTGTAAATATGGTGAATAACTTTTGTTATATTTGTGGTGAAATAACATTTTCCTCACAGAAACGCAATCTGACGCCTCTTGTAAAGACTGCCTATCAGTATTATTTCGGTATGAAAGTAGGGAACCAGGATAAGTCTTGGGCTCCACATATATATTGCAACGCATGTTCAGTTACACTGCGAGAATGGCTGAAAAACAAGAAGCGATGTATGGCTTTCACTGTGCTTATGATTTGGCGGGAGCCTACAAACCATACAGATGACTGCTATTTCTGCCTGACTCCACCTATAAAGGCAGGATTGTCAATGAAGAAAAGAAGAACAGTTCAGTACCCGAATCTTCCATCTGCTATTCGACCCATTCCACATTCGGATAGTTTACCAGTTCCTACTCCACCCTAAAATTGTGTGTTTGAAGTAGAAGATGAAGACAGTATGGAACAAGAAGAACCAAACAAGCCTTCTACATCCCATGACCCTGATTTTGAGGGAAAAGATGATAAACCGCACAGACTGAGTCAAGCGGAATTGAGTGATCTCATTAGAGACCTTGGCCTGTCAAAGGAGAAGGCAGAAATTCTTGGGTCTCGACTACAGCAATGGAATCTTCTCCAAAGTGACGTGAGAATCTCACAGTGCAGAAAACGTTACATGGAACTGCTTCCCTTTTTTGAGAAGAAAAATAATCAAATTGTTTGCTGCGACATTAATGGCTTGATGAAGTCTTTGAATTTGAACCATGATCCAACTGAATGGGGGCTATTCATAGACTCCTTCAAGCTTAGTTTGAAAACTGTGTTACTTCACAACGGGAACCTTCTTTCATCTATTCCTGTTGGTCATGCTGTTCACATGAAGGAGACATATGCAAATATGAAAGCTCTCTTGGACTCAATTAAATATCATGAACACAAATGGAAAATCTGTGGTGATGTAAAAGTCATTGCCATACTCTGTAAAAGTCATTGCCATACTCTTAGGAATGCAACTGGGTTACACAAAGCATTGCTGCTCCTTATGTATGTGGGACAGAGAGATAGGAAATTGCATTATATTAAAGAAGACTGGCCTGCAAGAAACCTTCACCCTAGCGAGAAAAATGTCGTTGCCAAGCCTCTTGTGGACCCAAAAGACGTTCTTCTTCCACCCCTGCATATCAAGCTGGGTTTGATGAAAAACTTTGTCAAAGCTATGAACCGAGAAGGATGGGCCTTTAAGTACATCAGAGAGAAATTGGAAATTAAGTGATGCAAAAGTTAAGGAAGGCATTTTTGTCGGACCACTAATAAGAGAACTTGTAAAGGATCCTGCATTTGACCAAGTTTTGGAGGGGAAAGAAAAGGAAACTTGGGAAGCCTTCAAGGGTGTTGTTCGTGGATTTTTAGGCAACAAAAGAGATGACAACTACAAGCATTTGGTGACAGTGCTCCTGCAAAAATACCGTAACCTTGGATGCAACATGTCCCTTAAGATCCATTTTCTCCACTCCCACCTAGACTTTTCCTTCCTAGTTGTGGAGCTGTTAGTGATGAACATGGGGAGAGATTCCATCAGGACATTTCTGTTATGGACCAAAGATATCAGGGCCGTTGGAATGAAGTAATGCTTGCGGATTACTGTTGGTATTTGTATAGGGATTCTGCGGAACTCCATCACAAGAGGCAAGCTAAAAGACGACGAAGTCAATAGGCCACCACATGATTCTCTTCAGACACGACTATCTGCGAAGTATTTTTCCAGCAATTTAGAACTCTTAGCATGTAATTACCAGTTATAAAAGTCAAATGCACTTTCATTGTTGTTAGCATGTATGTAATTAAAATGTATCCTTTTCTCTCAATCCGTTAATATGTAATACTTCCACCTTGTGTATATCATAGAAACTAGAGCTAATAAAAATTTTTCATTGTCATATTTGTTTTTCTCAACCCAAAATTAGTAGGAATTGCCTCATGAAGTGCTCGAAACATTCAAAAAAAATTTTTTTGTTGCCCAGTGTTATCACTCCCTTCTTCTATCTTTACTCTTCACTCGGTCCTCTTTCCTCTTCTCCTTCCCTCACTTTCTTTCTCTCTAATTGTTATGCTGTTAGTTGTTTTGCAATCTTCTTCTTTTTTTTACTCCTCGCTCCTCTGTTCTCCTTCTCTTCATCTTCTTTTTGTTCTTTTCTTCTCCGCCTTATTCTCGCGTTCGTTATCTTCGCTATTCCCTTCATTCTCTCCTTCCTCACGACTTGGTATTGTATTTACTGAGTTTAGTATTTGTAGTCTGGCTGATATTCTAATTTCATCTTTAGCTTGTACCGTAGCTGTTGGTATCTCTTCCTGTTCCAACTTTTCTTCCCATGCAATTCTACTAACTTTTTGAGCCAGGTTATCTAAATGCTTGTATAAAAATGTACCTCTAATGATAAATGATAGTTGTATGCCACCTAAAATTTCCCTTTCTTCCTTGGTGTGTTGCAGATAATGCACACACTCAAATAGGACACGTTCTCCTTGCTTATCGCAGTAATAACAAATATCGTTACATGATTTATCAAGTTTGGGCGAGGGTATGAGGAGATACTTGAGAATTTGTCTAACAGCTGCTAATCCTTAATGATGCGGTAATGTTAGTATTAAGTGAAGTATATCCATGTTGGCCAGTAGTGTGTTAGAATGTGCCAAAGGGTCAGCTTTCTTAAGTATAAGGCGTGTATACCACCGGGTTTAAATCTTAAATATTCATATTTTATATTCTCTCTCACTCTTGTTGCATATTTATCTGTTTCCTGCATTACGTTATCTTCCATAATCAATATTTATTTTTACTACCTTTTATTTTATTCTTGCCTTAGAAGAACTCAAGACGTTCGAAATTAAGCAAAAGTTAATGGGTACCTAAGTGTTTTATGTCTGTTCTGCTTCTTTAGTTTTATATATAATTAAGAGAGCACGCTAGCGTAAAAATAGTGTTGTAGTCATTGTTTACAACTTTAAATTAACAATTAAAATATTCACTATAATTTAATACACAATTAAATTCGGAATATTTTATCAATTCATGATAATTACATACTTGTACCGTTTTAGTTTGTGAATTTTCTTTACCCACATGTGATTGACACTTATCACTTTTTGTTTTGCATTTTGTCTTTTGTTTTTATTTATTTTTCCAGAATTGCTTCGTCCAAGATTTTAAGTTTGTTGCAGGAGACTTGCAATACCAAAGTTTTTGCATCCTCTTCAAATAATTGTATCATTGCAGCAGCTATGTCTAGAGTCAATCTAATAGGTGTCTTCATTCTGTACATAGCATGTATCAAAATTAGTTTTTGTCCCAGTTGTAACAAAATGCGTCTTCTTCAATTATGCCCGGAACATTTCCATTCACTATGCTTAAGTTTAGATTCCTGTTATATTATATGAACAAGGTAAATGGTCATAGCTGTCCATACTGCAAAAGTACTCGTAAAATTGGGCCATTATGTGAGCAGAAACCCCCCCCTCTCTCTCTCTTTGTTTATTATAGTGCAACATTATATCTGACTTGCACAACTGTTTCACCATAACAGCTGTCGTTATGATGGTCTAAGTTCAAAAGAATAAACTTTCTTTTTATGATGAGAGATAATACCACATCCTCTTTCTAATAAAGATGTAAAATCCAATACAGCTCTTTGGTTTTTATCTCCTTATTCCACCACCACGGGTGGCCGAGGTCGTTAAGGCGCGGACTCGTGAGCGAAAGGTCTGAGGTTCCATTCCCATCAGGACTGTCCTCCCGGACTGAGGATATTTCCAGGTTTTCCTCAGTCCTCATAAATGGCTAATGCTGGGAAGGTACCTTAAACGTTTCCTTGCTTAAAAATAACCTTTCCCAATGTATCATTTCATCAGTGTTCACCGCCTGTGGCGCCTCAGTAGTAAAAATGGGCGTTAAACACCATTAAAAAAAACTTAATCTCCTTATTCCTTACTTTCCTATGCAAATCATGTTTATAGAAATGAAATCTCATCATCTCAAGAGGGCATATTTGACACATTTAAATCCAAAAATAAAATATCCGTGTAATTTGCCTAATGTCAAGTTACTACTGGAAGAGTAATGTTTCAAGGGATGTAAATATTTCCTTGGATGCGAAAAACATCAAATTGTACATAAGCAAGCAGTTTGGAAAATCCATTTTCAGAAAAAGAAGCATCTCTGGGAACATGGGTACACACTCATATATAAATTCGTTGCTGATTGAGGACACATTCCTGTGTGTGTTAAGACCGCTAGGTTTTGATCAAATTTCCTCTTTTGATATAGAGATTGTTTATCGTAGATTGTTTGCCATGTAATATATGCTGATTAAGTAGATAGTTAACATTTATCACTTATCCCTTCATTTGGGTGTCCTCACTAACAAGATCCCGTTTATCATTTTCCTCTAAATTATCTTCGTTTTCTGAACACAGAAAACGCATTACTTCCTTTTGCAATGTTTTCATAATCTCATCTACATCTGTGGGTCCCGGTGGTATAAAGGTAACCATACTTGCCTCTTAAACCAGAAATCGCGGGTTCAAACCCGGCCTAGATCGATGAATTTTTTCGGGCGTAAAAATCCTAAAAATGGTTTCCTTCGGACGAGTAAAGCCGTGGGTCCCTTTACGGCACGAAAAAGAACCTCAAGCCTAAAAGAGCAAAATTTGTCGGCCGTTTCACGCCCAGAATTGAATGGGACGCTGATGACATGAGATGTTAAAGAGCGTCCGTAAATAAATTAAGCCCCCCCCCCCAATTGTACGTCACCTTGACAGCTCAAATTATAAGCTTTTTATACTTTCTCTTAGACATCTTTACACTTAGAACACCAATTTGCAAGTGTAAGGAAACTAAGACACTGCGGAGCAATTATATTATAATTTCATTTTAAACCTCCAAATACTTAACCTTTAAAAGTGTTATATTGTTAAAAATAATTTATATGACAAGCAGTACCAAGCGGATTACAGTTATACCCCATTGACTATTTTAGGTTCTATGACCAAAAAGAATTTGATACTTTCTTAAATTCCTATATGATATGGTTTAACAAGGATATGTTAAAATGTAAACAAACAGCAATCCCATATTTGTACTACAACTATAGGTAAATAAATACTAAAAACTGGACTACATTTGTATCCCGCTTGGTTTGCGGAAATTAATCTTAGAAAACGAACTGTGCTGAGAATGGTACCTAGCCATCTTGAAAATAAAAACTTGAAAGTTTATCTAAGACACGGGGTTTGCGTTTAGGCTCATTTTCTTTTTGTAATGCAATAAATGTTGATTGGTGATATCACTTGTTACATCGCATTAACCTTAGCTTAAGTTGGGAATTGATGCATTTGATAGGACCCGATTGTGTTCTCTAACACTTTTTTTTTTCGCTAAAAAAGAAAAGTTAATGGAAGCCACCTTGAAGTTTGCAAATCAGATAGTGCCTACATCTTACTAATGGCGTTAAGAAAAAATGAAAGTGCGTAGATATTGGAGTTGTTAGGGAAATAAGAGTTTAAAGCACATAAATGGATAAGTAATGGAACCTAACTTAATCTAAACTAAAGCCCTCTATTATATCAGTATGCACACGCTTTGCGGCGGACTTTGCCAACAACCGAGCTCCGTGATTGGTTCGCCAGCATTAGCCGCCATTTTGGGCCTGATGTCTTATGTGTTGTGCCATTTGCTTTTTGTGAGAGCATTTTTAACATTTTCTTTTAATTTAGTTAATGTGCCTGGGCGTTGTGCTTTTGGTTGTACAACTCAAGGAAAGAAAGGCGTTACGTTATATCGCGTTCAGGGTTTATTGACATGTAAACTGCATTCGAAATAACTTATGTAATGTAATAAAATATTTGTTAACATGGGCTCAGTTATATTTAGCAGTGACTATTACTTAGTGTATAATACAATAGTATTACTGTATTACAGTACACTCTGCGCTTATTCTTGAATATATTTGCCATACCTTTCAAAATTTAGATGAATGTATGTAATTTGTGAATTTGTTTTGAATTTGTTACATAAAAATATATTGCCACAGTTATGTAATTCATTGCAATGTCATTATTGCAGAAAAAATAATTTGAAAAATGCAACATGTTACTGTAAGGTAAGTAAATGCACGTCCATAATTGGAAGAAAATAAAAAAATTGCAGATCTATGGATTATGAATAGTTTAAATTTTCAGGCATATCATTTGGTTTATTTATCTCATGTTTTCACACACCAATTAAAAATAAAAGTTTCTAATTGTCATAACCATTCTCAATGGACCAATTTAGAGCAGAGAAATGTTAAACTACATAAAGTTTTTGTTCTAAATTGAATTTGATACGAAGCCCTCCAAACTCTATAATTCTTATAATTCATTCTTCCCTGACAGGTTAACTGTAGGCCTTATACAGTTTATATCAACACTGATATAATAAATGCATTACAACAAATAATTTGAATAGAGAATAGCAAAATAAAATGAGAAAATGTTATTTTAAGTTTCACCTGTTAAAAGGATGTAATTAATAAAGCGTACCTTTAATGTTGCGATTTCTATTTTAACCGATGACAGCGTTCTCCTCTGCCGGTAAATGATCCGTCATTGGCCGCTGTGTTCGGATGGGGTACTATGCGAAAGTGACGTAACTATAACTGACAAAGTCTCAAAAGTATGCATTTTCTGTCTGACCTAGGCCTTCTAATGCAAAAATAACATGAGCAGATTCAGAAGGTAACATGACAATCGAGTAAAATAACAGAAACTTAACACGTAGTCTTATGGGAGATAGAGACGGTTAGGCCCAAAATGGAGCGTGTCCATACTTGTATAATAGAGGGCTTTAATCTAAACTACCACTAATTAATAACTACTAATTAGTTATTACAAGCGCCTGATAAGCTACATCATTACTCACGAACTAGTTTCTCGATCTGCTCTTTTAGCGCCTCAGTTGCAATGCAAACTGGTCTCCCACTCCTTTATCAATCTGCATTTTATTTTTGTTTTAAATTGTTCCCCTATTCATACACTAAAACAATTGTCTCCATGCTGGATCTCCATCTGTTTCAGATTTCAAAAGGCCAAAAATAAACAAATAAAACACTCAGTTACTCTTTTGCAGTGCGATTACACAGTGGAGTGGCATGTTTTACGAGCTATTGCGCAGGTGTCAAGATTGTCGCGGCCACTTATAGGCATGTTGCTAAATAGCAATTTTAATCCTGAAAAAAGATTTTCGCTGTGCACGCACCTCTTTGAATTTCAGAGCAAATTTCCTATCATTTAATTTATTTCGCTCGTTTTAATTTTCCAGTGTGCATGATACGTTGGTTACAACTAAAGCAATGTGTATCAGAAACGTTGTTTTTCTTCACTGTAAAAACACGCCCTTATTTTCATTATCTCTTCATTCTAGCTTTGCTTGTTAGTTTGAGAAGACTTAAGTTCGCCCATTTTAATAACTTCTGGTTACGTTCCTTGTTCTTGACGCTATCTGCAACTCTTGAGCTGAGAACACTCATCCATCCTTTGTTCTCTATGTCGGGGTGCCCTGTCTGTCTCCTCTTCTTAAGACTTCATCAGAACGGTTTATTCTCCTGTTCAATATTTGCTCTTTATATCATTCCCATTTAATCTGCTTTTTGTTTTCTTGACTGGGGGCATCTCGTTATGCCTAAGCTCTTTTTTAACGCGCGAATACGGCTTCAATAAATGCATTCCTGGATTTTTATGGTCTTAAATTATTCGGAGAAATGTTTCGTCTGCAGCATTTTATTTTTACTTAAAATTAAGACTTAAAGGTATAGTTAAGGAAAGGAATAGAGTGGCGAGGTTCCGCTTAAGCACTCTCTTAATATTGTTATGTTGACTGCCAGTTTATAATTGGGAACAGCGAGATGGAGTGTTTGGAGCCAAGCATGACCGAGCCCCTGCTTAGTCCCCCAACAAATTTAAGGAAAGTGTGGAGGGAGTTATTAAAGGTTTTATTTTTAATCATTAATTAAGAGGCGTGTTTTTAGAAAAAAAAACACATGGTTCAAACATTTTTTTTAATGTTGGCGTGCAGGGCGCCTTTTCAGGCACTCCTGGAAGGTGGTGTGGTGCAGTTTCTGAGGTTCACTTGTGGTGAATGTGGGCAGATTACCTAACTCGTGATGTGGTCCCTTCTCCCGCACGAGGCACAGTAACGGCGTCGGCGAACTAAGTTATGTTGAGTGCAGTCGGGTGTGTGTTGGATCCAGTAACAACTAATATGCAAAATAAAGAAT
Source organism: Metallyticus violacea (assembly GCA_030762175.1). Lineage (NCBI taxonomy): Eukaryota > Metazoa > Arthropoda > Insecta > Mantodea > Metallyticidae > Metallyticus > Metallyticus violacea. Next base: position 74,377,011 of record CM060830.1, read on the forward strand.
GGGGAAAGCTGTGCGATAAGCGTAGGGCCTGTGTAGCTGTAAGGAAAGTGTGAACCAGCGCTATAGAGCATAAATAATCGTTGGATACATTTTGAGGCCTGAGAACTTGATATAAAAGTTACCCATTGTTGCAGTTTATTAGAATAACAGAAATCTTTTCAATTACTATTCGCACAGTTAAGGCATGGACTTCATGCGATGCTAACGTTTGAGTAAAGCATAATAGAGTAATGATTTTGTATGATTTTAAAAATGACTTAAACGAGGCAGTCATTTAAAAGTCTACATCACCCTTTTGGGATTTATTCCCCTTTACGACAATTCAAGAGGGAACGATAAGCTCTTATACTGAGGAGAGAACGAACAATCGTAGTGACCGAGGAAATTTCCTTACGTGTAGAAGATTATCAAAGAAGAAACAAGAATCAGTGAGAACGATATAGTGTTTGCTCTGAGGTCAATTTACCCGAGTGTTCCTACCTTTGATTCGAATGGGAAGAGTGGGGAAACAAAATAACAACACCCTGTTCACGAAGGGTGCTCTACAGCCTTATAGAACGGCCGAAACTTTGCAGGTCGAAACGGCACCAAGAAATGCTTCAAAGTTTCAACAGTGAGAATGTCTTTTGACATCTTGGTTTGAAATCAAGCACTGGTCTTGATGACTGGGGAAGTGCTGGACGCCATTTTCTGCTCAATAAGTGGTCATCTGGCGACCTTTGTTCTAGAAAAACATATTGCAAAATGATGTACTCAGGTCTGTCTTCCCACGGTGTTCAACGTGTATAAACTGGACTAAGGGACATTTTGTTGCATCGTGACATTGCTTCTGTTTACATTCCCAACACAACAACGATATTTTAGAGAGCACAGAAGCAAAACTATTTATGTGACCATGTTACAATTCCACCTGGTACCGTGTGCGTTCTTCTTTTTTCCAACTGTGAAGAACCTTTCCTGAGGATGAAGTGTTGTATACATTGCAAGGAGATTACCCGTCTGTAGTAAAAACGGGGTTAAATAGCATCCAAAAGAGAGAGAGAGAGAGAGAGAGAGAGAGAGAGATTACTTTGATATTTTAAAATTTCTGATGAATGAAACACCTTTGTAACTTAGTTATTGGGTATCTGAAATTTTACCTATTTGTAGTAATTTTAAGTTTACATTTTAACAATTGCTTACAGGGAAAAATGGCATTGTATAGTTCAAACACACGAATTTTTAAATATATAAGTTACGCTCTGTTTGTGTATAGCATCTGGGGCAGTTTCATTATTTTAACTCAAGAATGTTTTTGTTTTGTTTTGTTTTGTTTGTTTGTTTGTTTGTTTGTTTTTTTGCCTCTAGAATTGTTAAAATGAACTTGAAAAAGTAACCAAAAATATTCATGGGGACAGGATTCATGAATACAAAATATACGAGGTTACTTATTTAAAATTAAATAGTTTGGTTGTGTTCAAAGACTTGTTGTTTTTAAGTTTGTTTAATTGGTTTATGATTAGAATAGTTTGTTGTATTCGTAGTATATAGTACTGACGAAAAGAAAAGAAAGATCTAATTTGCATAAATCTTGAAAATAAAAGGAATTAGACATAGATCAGGCTATAACGCTCTGTGTGATTACCGTTCACTTTGTAAATATTCATATGGTTTTAGTATTCAAGAATTCATTCACATGCTCAGTTTAAAAGTATTGTGTGTGTGTGTTATTATACACACACATACACAAGCATTGAGATTGCATTTCTTAATAAGTTTCCCCTGGGGTATTTTAAACTTATGAATAATATGAACATCCGAAAAGGTTTCAAATATGATATAATTTAGGTATTGAACTATCTTTAAAATGAACAGTTAATGCCTAGCTAAGACATGTACATATTTAATAGTTTCCATAAAACATTGTAAGGCAATATTACGAATAATTGTATTAACCTGCGCAGATGAACGAAAGTCGCAAATGTCGTCTGCTTTGATGGATAGGTTTCCCTCTTATTTTTCCCCGTACAATTTTGATCAACATTAGCATGCTCACAATATTAGTTTTATTTCATCATTAGTAACAATGTTACATATGGCACATGAACTATTTGGTATCTGTCTGCATCCGCTCGTTTCCGACGCCTGTTAATAAAATTTGCATTCCCTCGCAGTTCTTCCAATTTCTATGCTGATATTTAGTTTTAGTTTTTCTACTGTATGAGATTGTTCCTGTAGTCTTTAGATTTTCTATATTGCAATAATTTTCGTTCCCTTGCATCGATTCATAAATTTTTAAGAAGGATTATTCAGGATTAATAGTCACGTTTTATACCACTTATATTCGTATATGAATAAGGGCCTCTGATGTCTCTTTATGCGTTTCACATATAATAAGAGTTTTAAGAATTTATTTTTTGGTAACGAGGAGAAAATAATAAACTCAAATTGTTAGCAATATACAGGTTTTACATCGCTAACTTTTAAGTGTGTGGATACAATTAACGTAGTTTGCCTTTAGGCTCCCTATGGTCGTAAAAGAGAACATTTTATTTATGCCGTTTATTCAGTTTTCAGGAGCATATTAGGTTAGTGGTATCTATACCTCTCTGATGTAAGACCTGTAAGTAAACCAGGAAAGGAAAAATGCCAAGTGTTTTTCTTTAACTCTGAATACGAGGAGGTACCAACTTTACACAGACAAAATATTTACACTGCCAGCAACAAAAATGCCCCGAAGATTAAAGTAATTAATTTTTATTCAATTTCGGTTCCCGGTACAAATATGGTAATCAATTTTGTTTCATGTTTGGAGATGTATTATTAAATGTTGTTAATTTTTCAGAAATAGCATAAGGTATTAAACTTCGAAGGAGCTTTATCACCACTGGATATGGAGATATTGGTTTAATTGCTTCCGGGTGTTATTACTTTTGTTCCATAAACGCCGGTAAGTTAAAGATTTTGGGTGAAAGACATGTCTGTTATTGTGGTAATTTCGATTAAGTGCGAGGAGAGTGGTCGTTGCATTTATTTAAATTATACTTTTGCACATTATCCATAAAATATGTCACACCGGTGTGTGCGCATCATTTTTGTTTTATTTGTGGCGAGTTATTCTCAGAAGAGAAGTTTAAAGTGTGCCATTTTTATTTTGGTTGTAAGGTGGGAGATGTGCGGCTACACATATTTGTTGCATACTAATTATAAAGAAGTATCTTATTGTTTTACTGTTGTTTTTTTACGTGTGTTGCGACTTCTCATAATGTCTCTGAAAGTACCAAGAAAAAGTAGCATTAAGTACCTTTTTTTAGTTGATGTTGATACCTCCATTGTACATTAAACTTGGTTTAATGAAGAACTTCGTTAAAAGGGCGAACCAAGAAGAAGAGGTTTGCAAATATTCCTGGCTAAATTCTCACGAATCAGCGAAAGTAAAAACCAAATTCTCAAATTTTGGAACTCCTCAATGACAAACTTTGGGAAAAATTTAACTGGTAACAAATGTACTGCATAGGACTCTTTCAAGAAGACGGTGACCAAATTTCTAGGTAATGTGAGACCTAAAATTATAAAGACATTGTAGAACAATTAGCAAGCAATGAAGTGCAATATGCCGCTGAAAATATACATGCAGCATACAATTTGGTTTTGTTTTTTTTTCCCTGGAGAATTGCAGTGCAGTAAGCGGTGAGCAGAGTGAATGCTTTCATCAAGTAATTTCTACAATGGAGAGATGATAACCAGCGCAGTTGTATGCTTACTGATTATTACTGGTCCATTATAAGGCATGCCCCAGAACTGGAATATAAGCGACAGACAGGGAGGGAGGTAAGCTAAGGCAAGAACGCGTAATATATTTTCAGTTGCTCCCACATTTTCTAACTTATTAACTAAAATCAATCTAGAGTTTTTGAATTAATAAAAGAATAAAAATAATGCATTTTTAAAAGTAATTATTGTCTCGTTTTATTTTCTGCCAGGTTCACTCTAAAGAGATAAAAACCCACAGACTACCAATTTTAGACAGTAGCTCTTTGAAACCACATAGCCATTGCCTGGTTAAATAACACAATGTTTTTACCTGCATAACTTTTGTTTTTTTTATATAAAATGTCATAACTATGCCATTTTTATCAGCCCAAAAACTCATACATGTACGTAAAAGAAATTAAAAGAAAGGAGTAATGCTACCAGTAAATCCTTGGTGCAGTCCTTTTTCCTAAAGGATTGCTACAAGTAGCAACTATAATACAGCGCAGCTTTGTGACCGCCAAATATTCAACTAACTATAAAACCCACAGGTCCCCTGTGGTAAACATATCAGTGTGCAAATTCCATTGGAGTCAACATTATCGAAGAACTATCTAGAGCCCGAATATGAGAAATTGAGTAAATTTAATCAGTTTGCAGTTTTCAATAGACAGCTGAGGTTTAACCACAGTAATGCAGTTTAAAGTGAACACCTATCAAAAGTAACCTAAGTGAAACTGCTGAAAGGTTCCATTGATATTACGGTTTCACCTGGAATTATGAAACGACTACGTTAGTGATATTTTGCATAAATATGTTGAGATAGTTTTAAAAGTGTTAACTTCTAAGTGATTGAGAAGATTAAGAATAATATCCTCCAACTTCTGGATGGTGTTATCGTCATATTGCTAATGTGGTGATTAGCTTGAGACCAGGGATATGAGCACATTTATTTCTATTGAGACCAATTGGGGGAATCAAATAACTCAAAAAATAGCACTTTTCGTTCCAATTGCTCGTATGAACGCAACTACAGCGATTTGTTATTACAGCTTTCATGTTTCACTGATACCACATTTTATTTTTAAACAAACATCAAGAATTTTAATAAATGAAAGTAAAGCGTGCTCCTAGAATTAGTCGATCCTGGTGGTGTAGTGATAACCATACTTGTCTCCTAATTCCAAGATCGCGGGTTCAAACTCAGCCAGGATCGATGAATTTTTTCGGGCGTAAAAATCCTAAGTATGGCTTCCTTCGGAAGGGAAGTAAAGCCGTGGGTTCCGTGTCGTACATTTACGGCACGAAAAAGATCCTCAAGCCTGAAAATAGAGTTCTGTTAGCAAAATTTGTCGGCAGTTTCACGCTCTGAATTGAATGGGACGCTGGTGACCTGAGATGTTAAAGAGCGTCCATAAATAAATCAAATCAGCAACATCAACATCTCTTAGAATGAATACATTATAATATTTTAATTAAACATGATTAAAATATGGCATTTTAAATTAGCAGTTAATATGACATATTAAGAAATTCTGACGGTCTAGATATACTGTAATCAAATTAAAACGGTGGCGGTAAATTTCTGTTGCTCATCACTTACGGCTCAAGCTATATACATAAGAAAATCACATTGATCTTCCCAAAGCGTCGAATTGCTGAATTTCCAGGACATTTTTGGGGTGTGAACACTAATAGCAACTTAGAGTAGAAAATTCTCAAAGCACCATCAAGTGATAGCTTTCAAAGAGGCACTGCTGGAAACACTTTGTCCGCGGCTAATTTTGACTCGCTGGGCCACCTGGTTGGAAGTAATGGCATATTATGCGAAGAAAAGTAACATAACTGCAAAAATCGGCGTACCGAGATCACTTTCCAAGCTATTTATTAAGGCTAAATAAATATGTGAATTGTATAATTGCGAACTAAGCTTAAAGCCGAGCTGCTCTATATCAAAACTAATTATGGTTATCCTGAACAACGTACAACAGAAAAAAGGATTGGTACGTGTCGAATGTACAGAACTTCCGCAGTACTTGCCAGAAAACATATATCAGATATTAATGGTTTACTGTTACCTAATATACTAAAATGATCAATGATATACCAATGAAATAAAACAATTAAGCTTCGGAAATTTAATCTTAAAAGGTTATTTACACAGCCGCGCACGTCTCATTTGTTAATAGTGCTAACAGATATACTTTTTATTGGTAAACCTTACAGTGGCAAAATCAGTACGAAGTCCTAACGTATTTTATCTTTCTAAACACGTGTATTAGATATTTAATCAGTTATTGTCGGTAAGAAAAAATAGATCGCAATATACACTTTTCTTACTTATGACTTAAGTTACTACCTCAAAGAATGATTCAATTTACATCTAAAGTTAATCTTAAATTAAATATAACATTTATAATGGACATAAATTATTGTTTCCCTGTCATAAATTTTAACGCTTATTTTAGCTGTTGCTGTTCTTTTTCAGTGTCTATTTTATAAACATTTTAGTGCCTTTTAGGCAGCATTTTTAATTTTTTTTAATGCCGTTGATTATAATTTAGTAATAATAACAACAAAGATTCAGAAATAATGGTTGTTCTTGTACAGCAAATTGCGACTGACTATCCACATGCAGCTACTAGCAAGGGGACTTTGGTATGACCTTGTCTCAGGGCATGTTGCTCTCTCTTCCGGATGGAGATCAGAAACTACTCTCTGTATGTAATAGAATGTAGGCTTAAAAGCAAACTAACAAAAAAGACTTAAACTTCTTTTAGTTACTGTAAGGGCATTACTAGAGTTTTTATGTGCTTCAAATGAAAATCATATAGGAAGCATTTTCAAATGTCAGTATCCAATATTCTATGGTTTTGTATTTATTGGTATGTATCAGCAATAATTAAATGTGCTATTTTTTAAATTAATACTTATTTAAATCTAAAAGTTAATATGAAAATATTGTTACAAGTGGATTTATTTATCGTCTCGCTTATACATCACCGGCAATACGCTTATCGTTAAGAGAAAATACTGAAAAGGGGAACTCGCGCGCTGGTATTTGAGAGAGAACTCGTGTTGAACCAGTGAAGAGCACATAAGTAGTGCTTGGGTTGAGGTTTTTATTAAGGAGACACGAAAGGGCACTTAAGACGCACTATGGGTCACTATATTGAGAGCTGGCACAGATCCCACCTCGCATTCCTCTTATATTACTCAACCTTACATCTGCAGAAAACATTTCACTGGCTCTGTTTAGCTTTGTTAGTTTATGAGGTGCAGCTATGTCTTAGACGTGTTCCTGGACTGCTTTACCTTTTCTTTATTTCTAACCTCCCTTAGAGTAGTTTATCAGCCAAAGCATAGTGCACGACATTAGGGCCCTCTTTCACTAAACTAGTCTGCTAGTTATCAGCTGTAATTCCATCAGTTCTAATAAAACCTGTTGCATGAACTCCATAAAATTTTGTCAGTAGTCACTTTGTCAAAATTATTTGTGTAGGGACTGCATTCGAGCGTCGAAAAGGCTGTTTCTGGGATATTTATTACTTTGTGAACGGTTTGTTGGTGCGATTTTGTTTACACGTCATGTATTTTAAATCGTATATTCAAGCCAAGAAATGGCATTTTCTCTACCATATTGAAAAGAATTAACAATCCTGCATTTAATTATTGAGCATAAAAAGTACTATTTGGGCAGTTCTCTGATAAAATTACAAAGAAATATAAAGCCGTAATGTGGAAAATAATAACCAAATTGTGAAAGCGCTGGAGCTAATTACATCGGAGAAAGATTATGCATACGTAAGGGATAGATTTGGCCAAACCTTTAGAAGGCTATAATGGTGCTTTTATTTTACATTCATATAATTTTTTTTCAGATAATAATGTAAAAAGCTCAGTTTCTATGGTTATTTTTAGGTGAAAATAGATATTTCAAGAAGTACGGACATGAATAATGGATTTGAGACCACATAGTACTTAAATAACCCGTAATGAACTTTATAATTAAAATGCATCTAACTTAATTGATAGAACCAATGTCTAACCTAAAATATGTACGCTAGTATGTAAATTCACCAGTCAAGATTCAAATGTAGAATTCCATTAGTTAACAATACGCAATCTTACAAGCCCAAATGTTTCGTGAAACAGAGCGCTGATAAAACAAAATCGCACGTTGATATAATCAGTCTGCCACACTAGTAACTAGTAGTTTACGTTCATGGGTTTTAGAAATTCCTACTGGTAAAATAAACGAAGTAATAAAGAATAAAGACAGCTTTTATAAATCTGAAACAGGACAAATATGTTATTGAGAGTTATAAGTAGAGACCTAAACCCTTCAGGTCCCAATGTATGTGTAGTGCTGAAAAAAAAAAAAAAAAAATATTGAGTGCACTCTAAGACTAGGAAATATTTTTCACTACCTTATTTTTGAGCGAGGTTCACGCGGATTGATATCACTGAGTTGACCGCTTTGTCTTGTTGCTCTACATCGGATGTGTAAACAGGAATTAATGTGTAAGAAAATGTAAGCACTGGCTATGGGGGTTTAAATCTTGGTGTCGGCCTCCTTTTCTTTCTTTCTGAACATCTTGAATGTCACCTAAAGTGGAATAGCAAAAGTGTTTCTCCCCCATACTTCCCTCTGTGGTGCCTCAGTTGTAAAAACGGATGTTAAGCACCATTAATTCATTTCCCCATACTTTGCATTCTTACATTAAAGTAGTATAAAGTTTTCACATTTTCGGTTATAATTGTATACTGTGGATATATCACAACCAGCTCCTCTAAATATTGGGGATAAGGCCCGATTCCTCTATCCATCTTTTCTTTCGGTTGTGTTTAAAGATTTATACCCAGTTCCATTTATTGCCGATAGAGGCCCATCGCTGTTCTTACTTACAACGTTGTAGTGCTTCCATTTCTAATAATGACAGAGCCGTTTATAAACCTGCTGCTGTTCTCATTCTTATTTCTCAGGGTTATAGGCTGCCAGAGCAGGCAGTGTTTGTGACTTTGCATCGTCATTGCGAGAAGGTGAACGAAACTATATGGAGACAGATCAAGCTGCTCGAGAAAGAGTATAGATCCCCTCATGCCTCTACGAGGAGGAGGTCGAAAGAGACTCCTTTCGAATAGCCGCTGAGTACAGAAATTTGTCTTTATTCCCGAGTACTGCACGCACTGTAAGCAACCGTTGCACAGATGCGAGAGTTCATAATAGATGTGCAACAGTTAAGAAAGTTTTAACCGACGCCCACATCGCATTTGCAGAAATCTATGAGAACGGCGATAGGGGAAACGGCTTTTTCTCTGGTGAAGTTAAATTCAGCTTCAAGTGGCTCTTCTACTGCATTTGCAGGCCTAGCCCGTACTCGCCACAACAACCGATGTCTGATCACTCGTACAAGAAATGCCTTACTTGTTGGGGGTGGATACTGGGGAGGCTGAACAGTAGAGCCTATGCATATTTTAATGGTATTTAACCCCGTGTTTACTACCGAGGCACCAAAGGCGGTGAACACTGATGATACATGAGATGAAATGATATATTGGGAAAGGTTTTTTTAAGGAAGGAAACGTTCCAGGCCTAAGTTTAGGGTACCTCCACGGCATTTGCCATTTATGAGGACCGAGGAAAACCTGGTAAAAACCTCAGTGAGGGAGGACGGTCCTAATGAATTCGAACCCCACACCTCCCGCTCACGAGTCTGCGCCTTAAGACCTCGGCCACCCGTGGCGGCAGTAGAGCCTATATTGATATCTTACAACACGTTCTTCTCCTGTTTTGCCGAAAACTTTATTCTGAAGAAATTATCAGATTTCAGTAGGATAACTACGAGGGTCGTTCCGAAACTAATGTCTCCTATTTTTATTCATGGGAACTACTACATAAATCACAACAGTACAGCTAAATAGAGCAATATTTGAGCTACAGGCTGTCATTTTTCCACATAGTCAACATCATTCGTTATGCACTTTTGCCAAGGACGAACCAGAGCCTGCATGCCGCGCTTGTAAAAATCTGAGGCTAACCACCTCCTTATAGCTTTGACAACAGCATCCGAGTCTTGAAAATGTTCGCCACGCAGTCCCATCTTTTAGAGGCCCAAAGAGATGGAAGTCTAAAGGCGCTAAATTGGGACTGTACGGTGGATGTGGTAAGCCAGTCCAGCCAAATTTTGCAACGAGTTGCTTGGTCGCAAAACTGATGTGGGACCTGGCGTTATCATGTTGCAGGTGAAAGTTGGTCTTCTTCTCTGGCCTTATCCTGCAAATTCGGGCTTACAGCTTAGTCAGTGTCGTCTTGTAGCGTGCTGAATTGACAGTTGCTCCAGGCTCCAGGATATTCAAAAGAACCACACCCTGGCTATCCCGGAAGACTGTGCACATCACTTTGCCTGCAGGTGACTGTCTTGAATTTCTTCTTCGACAGATAATTCGCGTGTCGCCATTCATGGACTGTCTTTTGGATTCCGGCTCGTAGCGGTGGCACCACGTTTCATCTCCGGTGACGATGCTATTCAGAAAATTGTCATCTTCAGCTTAAAATTGGTCCAGCAGGTGCCGACAAATTTCCCTTCGATGATTTTTTTGTTCTGTAAGCATCCGCGGAACCCATCTCGCACAGACTTTGCGATAACCAAGATGTTCCAACATTGTTTCCAAGGCATTACAGCCGACATTTAGGTTTGCACACAATTCTTTGGTCGTTATCCGCCGATCAGCACGAATGAGTTGATCAAGACCCTCTTCATTGTGAGGGGTGACAGCTGTGCAGGGTCAACCGAGTCGTGGCTTGTCATGCACACCCTTTTCACTACCGTTAAATGCCGTACCTAAGGCCTCACATTGCTCATGTCAAGTGTATCGTCTCTGTACACCTTTAGCAAGCGTCGATGGATTTCAATCGGTGCAATTTCTTCAGCAGTGAGGAATTCAATCACACATCTCTGTTTTATACACGCGTCCATATCATACTCCATTTTGGAACACTCCTCTCTGCTGGCGCCAACTACCGCAGAACAACGGAACCACCTGCAAATGAAAGAGGAAGGCTCAAGCATTAGCACTACACCAACGACATCTGGCGCGGACATGCAAACACACACACACACACACACACACAAAGGAGGCATTAGTTTCGTATTTGGTATTCATAAATTATTTTCGCAGCATATAATCATCCTTGAACATATAAACCTGGCATCTGAAATCATCAGTTTCGAACCCAATAGAACATGTTTTACGAAAATCAAAAGGAAAATTTCTCAAGGTCCCCGATTTAGAAATGCTGCGTCGCTCTGTCACATGTGGAAGTCACTAACAAGGAACCACAATTATTTTAGAAAGTTAATGGCATTTAAGGTTTAGTGCAGTGATAGAAAATCATGGGCACCACACAAAATATTAGTATCTAGTTTTTGTTCTTTTCCTGCTTTTTGTGTGTGTGTGTGTTTTCCCTCTTTTTTATGAGGTACAGGAATTCAGATCTGTATGACTCTATTTATATTGTTCTTTTTTACTAGAACAACAAATAAATAGCTTCCATACATATTCAGTGGATATATGAAATAAAACATAATCTATTCCGAGGTGTGTCCGCAAAGTAAGCACCATTTCGTTCTACCGCCACCGCAACGCACTTGTCTCTCTGGGGCATTGTCTGTCCACTGACACCATTACAGTCGAACCGTGTTGTGTTTACAGTTGTTTGTGATCATTCAAAATGTTTAAAACAATTTCTGATCCCGCCAACTGTGAAGTGCGTTCCGTAATACGATTTTTGAACGCAAGGAATGTTAAACTAGTTGAAATTCATCGTCAACTTGTAGAGATTTACAGTGAAAATGAAATGGTGAGAAAGTGGGTTAGGCAATTCAGTGATGGACATTCCAATGTTCATAGCGAAGCACGGAGAGATCAGCCTCCTGTTGTCACTGTGGTTTGGTTAAACAAATGAATGAGGCAATTCGGGAAAACAGACGGTTCACAATAAGAATGTTTTATAATTTCAAAACTGTTGTGCATGAGATTGTTACAAAGTGCTTAAATTGTAGCAAACTATGTTCCCGTTAGGTTCCGAAGATGCTTACAGATGTCCACAAAACGAAGCGACTTGACAGTGATTTGACATTTCTTACCCGATACAGTGATGAGAGAGATGAATTCTTAGGCAGGATAGTGGCCGGTGATGAAACTTGGGTTTGTCATGTCACTGCAGAATCAAAACAAGTCGATGGAGTGGAGGCACACAGGAACCCCAAACGACAAAAAATTCAAACAACGTTGTCAGCACGAAAAACCATGTGCGCTATGTTCTGAGACAGACGGGGTACTCTGTTTGTTGAGTTCCTTCCTAGATTTACTACCATCTTTGCGGTACGATACTGTAAAACACGAGAAATCTTCGGCGCGCAATTAAAACAAAAGGCGTGAAATGCTTAGTCAAAGCATTGTGTTGCTTCATGACAACGCACGTCCCTATTCTGCTGGTATCACACAAAAAAAATATTCAACAATTCGATTAGGAGCAGTTCAATTACCCGCTATACAGCCCCCAATCTCGCGCCTTCTGACTATCACTAGTTCTTGAACATGAAGCAGCTCGGAGGAAGGCGCTTTGACAGTGATAATTGTGCAAAAACGGTGTTCAGCAGTGGTTCTCTTCATTGGCAGCATCTTTCTTTGAAGAGGGCATACAAAAACTGATTTCCCGCTATGAAAAAGGTCTGAACCATGGTGACAACTATATCGAAAAATAGGTCAAGGAATATACTTTCATGTACAAATAAATGTTGTTGTGAAAACAAATATTTAATACCTTTTTTCCAAACCGGTACTTACTTTCCGGGCACACCTCGTATATGGATTATATGAGTTATCTTTGTTAAAAATAATATATGAATCGCCGAATTCGAACCTTATCCATTATCACACTGAATTTCTAATTCAGTACGCTGGAACTGAGCTATTTCTACAACAGATAGTACTGCTCTCTGTTTTATACTAATGTAACTAACTGTTCAAATCTAAAGAATTGGTTTCATTTTTCAGTATTTATGTGTATTTGCTATGAATATTTCTTTGGTTTCTCCCCTATGGTTATTTTACTACATTCTTTCTTGTTTAATTTGTGACGTAACGTATGTGACTGAGCTCTGTGAAGTTCTTAGGCCAAAGCATACCCAATTTTATCGCTTTTAATCAGTTCTTCCAGCACTGCACCATCGGGTTTGTGAGAATTCAGCAGAAAATGATTGGAAACCGCGTAAAATAACAGTGGTGAGATGGCGTTTAATACATTATTAGCCTAGAACCTTTGTTAACACAGATTTTTTGTTGATTTGGTTTATTTATGGCCGCTCTTTAACATCTCTGGTCATCAGCGTCCCATTTAATTCAGAGCATGAAACTGCCGACAAATTTTGCTCAGAAGCCTCTTCTTTCAGGCTTGAGGTTCTTTTTCGTGCCGTAAATGTACGACACGGTACCCACGGCGTTACTTCTCTTCCGAAGGAAGCCATACTTAGGATTTTTACACCGAAAAAATCCATCGATCCTAGCCGGTTTTGAACCCGCGATCTTGGGTGTTAAAAGAGAAAAAGCATATTACTTGGTAACTGATATTCTGTATTTGTTGATAATATGTTTAGGCAAATTACAGGTGGGACAAAAGTCGTTTTCCCCAAAACGTTTTAACAAATCACTACAGTTTTCTTGTCATTTGTTATTCATTTCTTTTACATAGTTTGTTCGAAACGGCTAACATTGATTTCGATGCACATTGTTATTGTCTGGGAACATAACTGATGATTCATATCCGAGTTCTGCAGAGAATGTTCAGTCATGCGTTGCAAATTATTCTCATTCGTGTGATTTCTTTCACGATACCTCAAAAGGAAAAATCACATGGTGTGGGGTCGCACGATCTGGATGGTCATTCTATTCGTGGAATTGCTTGTTAAAATCAATCATCTGGGATCCATAATGAAACGGTGCTCTAACCTGTTGCCATATTTACAGCATCTCTGCGAAAAAGTACCGTTTACCAGTTCTGGAATAACCTTATCTTATAATATCTCAAATCGTTTTTGCCGTCAGCGTTCTTCCGATGAATAACTGACCTCTCTATTCCAATGGGAAATGTGTTTTCTGAGGTTCACTTATTTTAACCACTTGTATGAAATTAAATTGTCTTGTTGGTTGCTTACAAAGTCTTTGGTTATTTTTAAGTTACTTTAGGTTATCACTCCAACAATTACACCAATAGTCCTGAAGTCTTCGGGAAAATTTCGTATAGTTTTTCATTAGCTCAGAAGTTCAATCCTGTTGGTCTAGTGGTAATCATATTTGCCTCGTAGACCCTAAGTCTGGTTAAAACCCTCCTAGGGCCGATTGATTGGACATAAAAACTAAATATGGCTTCATTTGGTAGGAAAGGTAATTACGGTGATTTACGGACATAAACCAGAAAGAAGGGCCCTCAAAGGAATTTATCGGCCGTTTCACGCCCAGAATTGAAGGGACACTATTAACAGCTATAAAAGAGTGTCCATAAATAAACCTAATAAATAATCATAAGTAGTAAGAAACGCAAATTGTGCCGTTTTACACGATCTTTCAGTTTAAACGAAGCTTTATTTGTACATAAAATGGTTTTTCAAAAGTCAAGATTGCACGAGGAATCATGTATAGGGTTACAAATAACGGTCTCGATTATACATGTAGCCTTGCAGAAGTTTTGTAATATTGTCTTAGCTTCAGATCATTAAAGTGTAATTATTAATTCTCAATTCCATTGCACTTTTTTATGGAGGGAACAATTCTTGAGCAAGGAGATAAGCATTTTCTTCTGTTCCAACAGTTCAAGGTCGAGAGCTTTGTGGTAGGTCTGCTTGCTTGATGCGTCGAGTCGGCGGTTGATCGCCATAATGTTCTGCTCGAAGTCTGCATTCATTAATTCGGTGTTGTAATTGTTTCAACAAACGTTGAAATACAAATGTACTCTGTTCTTTGGTTAATTCACGATTCTTTTTAAAGAGTAACAGTAAGAAACAGGTGCAATTTCCGATAACAATATCGACAATGGTAGTGGAACATCGCAAAACAAATAAGACACGAAAGAGGAAGAATGCTTAGCGGTGTCTATACTATTACTTAAACATGAAAATTCGTTCGTCCGATGTATGTGTGTTTTATGTGTTGACAAGTATGAAAACTAAATAAAATTTTGAGTGACTTCTATCTATCTCAACCTGTATTGGCTTATCCAAATGAAAGTCAGTGATGTAAATGCTAAGAAGGATATTAGTTGTTATCGCTGCTTGGAATAAGTTGAAAAAAAAAAAGTATTATGCAAGATGGAAGTTTGAATTCCAGTCTGTTTGTCAAATGCAATGCAGGGTGTACTTCTGAATGAAGAAAGGAATTGGCTGTACGAAGATCGTTCAGTCGAACATTTTAGACTAGCTTTAACGTCGCTCATAAGAGACAAATGAATGTTTGAGAAACATGTGCTAAATCACCCCCCAACGGTAAATTACGTAGAATTTATCCTTTCAGGGTAATGAAAAACTCCAGAAAAACCTCCGTACAGGAGTCAAGCCCGGAACTTCTGGATCTGCAGGCAAACTCGCTGGCCTCAAGATCATATATGAGTTCACTGCCGCGGTTCCCAAAATGCTGATTGATGACATACGATATCGTTACGCAACTATTTGATTCCTTTTTATAGTATTTATTGTCCATTTATACTGCAGAGGCACCACAGGCGACGGACACTGCTGATATATGAGATGAAGAGATAAATTGGGAAAAAAATATTTTAAGGAAGGAAGCGATCGACGTCTAGTTCTAGGGCATTTGCTTTTTATGAGGTTTGAGAAAAGCATTGAGAAAATCTCGTTCAAGGAGATCGTACTGGCGGGAATTGAACCCAAGACTTGCGCTCATGAGTCCGTGCCTTAAGACCACGGCCACGCGGTCGGTTATTTACTGCTGAATATAATAACAATAATAATAATAATAATAAAAGTAATATTTTATGCAGTTTCTGACATTCGTAGATGAGCAGATATTAGCATACAAAGTGAGCCTATTTTTATAAATACATGTAGCAGGTAGAGCGACGTCAGAGAAAGACAAAGCAAAATGCCTGCAGTTCCCATTTATCCACTCTGTACGTCTGGTAAAACATTTTTGTTGTTGTTTTTGAAAACTCGCGTATTAAAATTAACGTGAGGTCTGCATTTGATATGTTTTAATGCTTTTTCAACAGGGCCTTATGATTAGCTGGCCAGCGTCCGAATCATCAAGATGTGCTTGACTGTTACTCTCTTTATAATTCACAAATTTAATTGTAGAAAATGCGTGAAAACAGCAGCAACTTTCTTATGGTCTATGCGATAGCGAGATACGGATATCGCATATTAATCCAAAATGACTGTAGTGAAGTGTCTAGAAAGTTTGTTTTCATAATGGAATTAAATTACAGACCATTTTTCTCATTAACAAAATGAACCAATTGCATAAATTATTCTTTATAACTCAAAACAACAAGGTAGAGTAGTGATTTGTTGTTCAAGTTTGCAACTATTTAGGATTTCATTAACTTCTTCAGGCATCAATATGAGACCTGGGAGGTCTCATATTTGATCCCTACCTACAAAGAAAGTTTTTAAGTTAAGGAGGTCTAGAACAGTTCCATGAGGACTACCTTGGTGGAAAGGCGCGTCCTTTGATGACAATCGGCGGGGTACTAGTGTGCTGATCATGTTCGTTCCTGCAAATCCTACACTCGTCTTGTTTCTTGATTTGGTTTATTTATGGACGCTCTTTAACAGCTCGGATCATCAGCGTCCCATTCAATTCAGGGCGTGAAACGACCGATAAATTTTGCCCAGAGGCCTCTTCTTTCAGGCTAAAGGTTCTTTCACATACTGTAAATCTACAACATGGTACCCGCGGCTTTTCTCCCCTTCCGAAGGAAACCATACTTTGGATTTTCACGCCTGCCTGTATCTCTCAGGCAGTTTGTAACCTTTCTTCAGACACTGCTACTATTTCCTTTATTAAATATCAAAAACAAACATTCAGGACATTTTTAGGTGTGTTTCGCTGGGATATAATAAAACATCTGTCGTACAGCTCAGACCTTTTTCCATGTGATCTGTACTTTGTGTGTCTTCTTTATTTACCCAATTATTACAATAATTAGTAATAATGCATTGCTATCATTTCACTGTTACGTGTTACTTTGAACACTATTTCTGTACATTGTTACATTCTTATTCTAACCTAATATCAAGTTTTGAAGATTATCGAAATCGGTACTATACGCAAATTAATGTTTTTACATCAATTACATTAACATTGTTATTCCAGTAGACAGTTATGTTGATTTACAACCTTCTAATAGTTAATATTATTCACAGTTTAATACCAATGGTAATTTCTTTAGACTGTTTCACTTTCTATTCTATTAGTCAGTTTGTATTCATTAGAAAACTGTCAAATAGTCGATGACTTTCTTCCTTAATTCATGCTTCACTTCACATTTTAGTACGAGGTGATAATCCACCTTCGCTATTCGCTGCTAGTCGTTCTGCTGTTTTATTTCCATCATTAACAACGTGGGCTTTAACCCAAGTATTTCCCAGTTTTCTCGTTGGAGTGATACTTATTTTTTCACAGAGATTACTGTATTTTTGTGGTTGTTAATGTAAAAGCGGCTATCCGTGTGGATTGCTATTGTCCGCTTGTTAAAGGTTACATTAACTATGTTTTCCAACCGTTCTAGGGCTCTCAATACAGAGAACTGCTGGGCTTGATTATTCGGGCATTTTTGGTGCAACTTATGGCTTAGTCCATGAACTGGCATGTTGTTTATGTACATTATTATTCCTGCCTCTACACCTGCATCGCTTTTGCTGCGATCAGTGTATGTCTTTATCATTCTGTTTCTCCTCTATTGTAGCTTTGTCAAAGTGGGTGTGCGTGCATGCATGCGGTTTGAAGAAAAGTATAAATGGATTCGTAATTCCAACGAATTACGAATTCTTCATTTTCAGACGAGAGAAATGTATTGAGGTGGTATCCATCACTTTTTGTCACGTTAATTAGCGGGCTTTAAATGGTTAGTTGGATGTATTAAACCCCATTTTTATCGCTCAGGTATCACAGGTGGTGGACACTGATGATACAAGAGATGAAATGAGAAATTGGAAAAGTTTTTTTTTAAGCAAGAGTTTAAATTAATGAATTATGAGTACAGGATAGCTGGAAAAACCCTCAGTCAAGGAGGACCTCAACTCCAGGCCTCCCGCTCATGACCTGGGGCACTCTTGGCGGTATTTCCCCGTTCCGAGGCAAAGTTTAGAAACATTAGTCTATAGATATCTTTTTAGATCGTCCCACCGATCTGGATCATTTTTGATATTGAAGTAACTTATATTTATTAGATTAAATTGCGTCTTATTTTAAACTTATGATAAATACAAATAAAGTTATATAATATTTGGGGTGATTCCGGAAATAAAAAGAAAAAGAAACACATGGAAATTGATAAAATGCAGCACGATGATGAGTGGCAGTAAAAATACAAGACTTGGGGAAATGTGAAATCAGCGTAAATGAATGGTGGTGCACGAAAATGAACGTACACGACATTTATAAAGATTTGAAGACACAGTTGTTCTATTCAGCGACCACGATGCTGAATTACGACAGTTATTCACACTTTAGGGACGCGAGTTTCTAGTAATGTAGCAAAGCTAGAATATATTCAGAGGATAAGAGAACACATTTCATTGCATCGGTGACTGCAATCAAAACACTGCAAAAACTTTTTTATGACCGTAGGCAGAACCTTAAAGGGCTACAAAGTGCTTAAAAGATTTCAGTTTTTCGATGACAAGGACAAAATAATGTTGTCCTTTACAAATTTTCGGTAGTGATTTAATTATACGTTTAGGGTACAGAAGAGACAGAGAAGGATAAACGAATCGCATTTTGCATCATTTCAAGTTTGAACTCCTATTTAAGCTTGAACATGGTGAAGACTGCGAAGACGAATAAGGTTCAATATTTCTTAACAAAGAATGAAATACTTTAATGCTGTGCCTGAATTGCCATAAATTCCATACTTTAGTTTACAAATACATGCTCCTTGCAACCGCCACCGGTGGCCGAGGTCGTTAAGGCGCGGACTTGTGAGTGGGAGGTCTGGAGCTCGAATCCCGCCAGGACCGTCCTCCCTGGCTGAGGTTTTTTCCAGGTTTTTCTCAGTCCTCTTAAATGGCAAATGTCGGGGAGGTACTCTAAAATTAGGCCTGGAAAGTTTCCTTCCTTTAAAAAAAAAATCCTTTCCCAATTTATCATCTCGGTAACTCAGTGTCCATCGTCTGTGGTGTCTCAGCAGTAAAAACGAGCGTTAAACACTGCTAAAAAATTTTTTTTTTTTTTTTTTTTTTGCTGCTCCTTGGGCATCAAAATTACAACGCAGAACCATGAACAACCAATTTAATATAATAACATTTAACAAGTGTATCACTGGTTGTAGGCTTTTAATTCAGAATTCAAGAGCCGAAAGTATGCATCTCATCGTCTCTTTGTTGTGTGTCCGAGGAATAGGTCGCGTAATGTGGAATCTCTACGCTTCATGTGTAAAACCCCACATTTCATTACATACGATTTGCTTGAGCCATTGGCCAATCAGCCTGCCCATGACACCATGCAGTTGATCCTGGTGGTCTAGTGGTAATCGTAGACCCAAGACGGGTTCGATTCCGACCAGGGTCGATGAATATTTTTTGGGCGTTAAAATCATAAGTATGGCTTCCTTCGGAAGATAAGTAAAGCTGTAGATCCCATGTCCTAGATTTACGGCAGGTAAAAGAAACTCG
The DNA here is from genome assembly GCA_030762175.1 of Metallyticus violacea. Lineage (NCBI taxonomy): Eukaryota > Metazoa > Arthropoda > Insecta > Mantodea > Metallyticidae > Metallyticus > Metallyticus violacea. Next base: position 74,396,654 of record CM060830.1, read on the forward strand.
AGCCTGAAAGAAGAGGCCTCTCTGCAAAATATATCTACCGTTTCAGAATTGAAATGCTGATGACCTGAGACGTTATAAAGCTTCCATACCACGCTGACGTGACTCCTTAAGGAAAAAGAAGAAAGGCTAGTAGTAAAACAATGCGCACAAGAACAGCACACAAATTTAGCTGCCTGCAAAATGACGGAAAGCAATGTTTATTTTTCCGTTTCATTTATCTTATGCCGATAGATATGTGATGGTTTTTGGATTTATGATAACATTTACAAGGTTAAGACTTGTGTAATTCCGTGATATTTTAATATTTCTTCTGTTTGTTTAGCTCATTTTAATTTTGTATTAAGGTATAAAGGCGTTGTTTACTGGACCCTGAGCTTGTTAATGTAAGTCACATTAATCTGGTATATGCATATTTGATTTTTCATAATCTTCTTATATAATCAGCATGTTTCACAGAACGTATTTTTAATGGATTTATATAACATCCACACACGTTCTTGAGGAAGTCAATAATAATCATTGTTTCGGAGTTAAAATATTTTTTAATTAATTACTGTTAATACGTGAGATGTCACTGGGATTTATATATATATATATATATATATATATATATATATATATATATATATATATATAATCCAAGGAAGCGTTCAATGCCTAAGTTAAAGGTATCTCCCCAGCATTTACCTTTTATGAGGACTGAGGAAAAACTGGTAAAAACTTCGGGGAAGACGGTCCTGGTGGGAATGGAACCCCAGATCTCCCCTAACGACTCCGCGACTTAACGACCTCGGCCGTTCCTGGCGAAGATCCCGGAATATTTCTCTCATTCTCTTTTTGCAGCCATCAGTGTCGTGCGCGGAAGCAAAAGACAGGAGACGCGAATGGATAATTGATTCGAGGGAATGCAATTCAACTGTCATAAAAAGGAGGGAAGTGAGGAGGTATATTTATCTTCCGTCATTGTTATAATTCGTGCCATTGTCATACAAAGAGACTCATGTCCCCTGCAGAACGTGACTTGCACACATCTCACGTATTCAGGAGCCCGTAAAATGTTTATATGCTAAGGAGACATTTCTCGCACAATGAAATCCACGACACACGATATGCAAAGGGTTTGTATGATGTTTCGCTTGCTGCTGTGAGCTCTGTGCTCTCGAAATCTGAATGCAGGCATTGCAAATGTATCACTACCAAAATTCACCTGTGTGTGATATATTAATTAATATTAATTTTTAAAGTAAAAGTATTTGCTAATTCCTATTCCATGGCTACTAAAGTATGGTACTATAAACGCATCTTCTATAAACGCATAATTGTTTCCGGGCAAGATGACAAAAATCCTAGATTATTGCTCAGCTTTTTCAAGTTAAATTATTTATATTAATTGTGTAGTGAAATTCACCATTGAAGACCACTTTTGCTTTTTGTCCTACATTGTTTTGGCAATAGAAACTTCAGATATTTATTTTTGGCCTGTGTCCGGAGCTGAACTCAGCCCGCCCACAGCCAGTCACATCAGTCTCCGGTTCTTTCGATGGACGACTTCTTCTCGCACAATTTGGTAAATAAAGTTTTATCTAATAATGAGTATTAACTTGTGTTTCAGAGTTCGGCGTCTGGAGTCATGCCTTTCTGAAATTTGCATTCACTTCCAATGGCGGTTGTGCTTCTAATATTTACAAATTCTTTCATGATATTTTCTTTAGGGTGGGAATTATTCCTGTAAACTTGTTTTTAAGGTTCCTTAAATGTGAAAGTTGTACACACTGAGATCAGGGAAACATACCCTAACCCTGTAGAAATGACCTTCCTTGTTCATTCCAAGGATCCCAAGTAGTGTGTGCTGTTGCAGATCCATTATCCGGAACAGTTATTAAAAAAGAAGTGGGCTATATTATTCCTATTGCAGTTATAGCACACCACCCATAAATGGTGCAATGTAACTCCATGTACGTATTAATAGGGAAATTGCTGTGCGTCAGTAGATGAAGCAATTGTTTGACTGAGACTGTTGTTAATTGTGTCAGTGTTTCAAACTCCAGGTACAAAAATTCCTTCAATTTTCACTATCAAGCAGTTTTAATCTTTGCTATAGACACTCTTAAAGGAGAAAAAGAAAATGGTTTCATAATTTCAATTTGTCTTGGTGCCTATTTTAGCGCGTGATTTCTTAAAAGGTCGCATAAAGTTTCAGTTCCTATTATCAGATACACCCAGAAACGTACAAATTGTACTATTTACCAATGTATATATGTATGTAATGATGTGGCTTGATACTGTAGCGTATTCATTTCATCATTATATTATATATACATTATGAACGAGAGGTCTAGTATTCCATTCCTGCCAGGACTATCATCTTTGAGATTTTTTTTCCCCAGGTCTTCCTCAGTATTCTTCAGTGCTAATGTCAGGCAGTAACCCTAAAGTTAGGCCTGGAACGTTAACTTGCCAAATAAATTTCCTTTCCCAGTTTTATATTTTTATCTCATTATTTTCACCGTTTGTGATGCCTCAATGGTGAAACGCGTTTAGCTGTATGATCATTAAAAGAAAATTTCTGTTGTGGTTAAATGAACTGGAGTAAAATTTACTACGCCGACAGATTGTAATTAATAATATAATGGCCTCTAATAACAAAGACTTCAGTTAAACTTGTAACAACACAAAGATAGGACAAACCTAGCAACAAACCGACATCATACGTGCAGCCATAAGCGCGGAAATTCTGTTATTATGACACTGTATTGGCATGATATTGACCCAGGTCGCGCTGTGCTCATTTGCGGGAAAATTTTTGTTTCCTGGAAGAAAAAGCAAATTAAGAATGCATACAGTGTTGTAAGATTTGTTTCTGTTACCACTTAAGAAAAGTTTAATGACATGCACGAAATGACTTGGAAGGATCAACCAGTTGGGCTTAAATGTTTATCGGGGATTTTGAACCTGTCTTTATCACGATCTGAATATTAGAGAAGTTTCTGGTAAAAGTATCCCTAAGTGCCAGAACATAGGTCAGAACGATTCATCACGAATATATTTATACCTCATTAAGAACATCACTTTTTGATTTGTAGTGAATGAGACAAGGATTCACCATTACGATCAAGAAGCAACTGGAAATTTAAACGGATGGAAACTCTTGTTTCATCGAAATAGTGTATAAAGGAGATTAGCCGTTGGAATAACGATAATGTTCCACCAAATGGCGCTAGTATCACTTTTAATCCTCCCTTCCAGTTTGAGTTCACTGCCATCTGTTGGTGGAATATTGTTAAACTGGTTGCTTAAACCGGGACCACTTTTATTTATTTACAAATATATACACATAATTACACAAAATATACATGATATATAATTACACAAAATGTATTTGATACAATTAGATTTGAAGTAAAAATGGCTGTCTGATAAGGTAATATGGAACTAAACGGAATTTATGGTGATTGTGGGGCGGATGATGGCAAAACTTCACAGATTTGAGGAGGGGGTGCGGGGAGAGATCGGTGACAAAACTGTGAACTAAACTGGATTAAGGTAAATGGGGTAAGTGTTTGGTGGCCAAACTGTGAAATTAACTGGATCAAGAAAAAAGGTGGTGGGCCAAGCACTTGGGTGACTAAACTGTGAACTAAACGATTGGTACATACACATGTTTTATTCATCGCTATTTTTATCACAATGGTAAAAACTGTATGTACACTCCAATTATTTACGGACAAAAAAGTTTTAAAAGTTCCCCCACCCACAAAATTTAAAATGTGTAGTATAGATCATTTTGAAAAACGTTACACAATCACCATCTTCACTATCTTCGTTGCTGCTGCTTTCGGTTCGATCTTCGAAGGATGTGGTGACGCAGGCGAGTAGCATGTGGCAAAAGTTATTTTTAAGATGTCCCTGAACCGATGGAATGGACGAAATCGACGATGGTAGCGGTGGAGAATCATTCCGTCGACTTGACCTTGTAGTCTAGGGCGGATGTCTTGTTGGCGGTACGCAGGTAAAAATGATACACCGAACATCTATTTCATAGTGGAGTACTTTTGGAAGCAAGCATCTGACTTCCGCACTTCGGCGTTGTTGACGGTGACTGTTTTGTCCTCGTCAAGGAAGGAGATTTCGATTGAGATCAAGTTGATATCCCCACTTACTGTGACATAGTTTTGGTTATCAGAAGTGATTATGAGAATGAGTTTTTTGCCAATGCCCACGAGTTCTGTTTGACACGCCGTGTTTTAAATAGGTGTATTTTATGACGTGCCTCCCGTAGCCGTTTCTGGGAACGTTTTCTCCTTGGTACACGATGTAAAAGGCAAAGGTGCTAAGTTGGTTGAGGGGCTCTATTAATTGGTTGTTGAATCGTGTGGGTAGAAATACTTCTTTCCCGTTCTGGAGTCGGACAAGCGTTTTGGGCCGTTCTTGTTGGAAATGGTCCGGAAGCCTTGCAGGACGTGCGGCACGTTCTGCTTTAGCGTAGAAACGATAAAAAAAATCAGAGTTACGCGACACTTCAGCTAATTAGCTTAGAGCTTCGAGGATCATGTTGCCTGCTCTGCTAGTTTCTCAGTATTGGCGCCGGTGATGCACAGTACTTTGCAAGAGGGAGGTGGAAAAATCAATTCATTGAGGGAAAACAAAGCAGGAGGGTGCAAATCTGTCGGATGCTGCTCATGACGACATCAGGGAGAGGGTAAATTTGCAGGGCGCGCTTTAATATTAGGGCCTGCTCGTGACATCATCATGAGTAACTTGCACGGTTGTTTGGCGCCACGGTGTCGCGCTGTTGTAAATCTGTCCGAACCTGCTCGTGAGGCAGTGATCTGGCGCCACGGTGTCAAGCCTGTTAGGACCTGCTCGTGACGTCGTCAGGGAGAACTTGCAAGTGTTCTGGTGTCAAGGCATGGTAAACCTGTTTGAACATATAACTATGTGGTGGAATAAATAGAAACACGATCGCAAAATACTGTATACCATCCCAAAACATGTTAATAAACAAAATACATCCATGTGCGAAAACATGTGGTATACAATGTTTACTTTGCAAAAAGAAGTTAATGATGCAGTCAAAAAAATTCCCTCCACAATTGACTTTCAATGAACAAAAACCAATATTAGGAAGAAACAGTATGTTTAACTTTGCCTAAAAGCAGGTTATATTATGTAAAAAAAGAAGAAGAAGAAGAATTTATATTGCAATCAAAATATGTTTGCTAAGCGATTGACATTTTGCAAAAAGGATATTATGTTGAATAAAAAGAGGTCCTGTAGTAGTCAAAAAATTTTACACCGCGATTGACTTTTAATGAACAAAAACTAATAAAAAAAGTCCTTTAGTAGTCAAAAAAATTTACACCGCTATTGACATTTAGTGAACAAAAATTAATGTTAGAAACAAAAAAGTGTTTAATTTTGCTAAAAGGATGTTATGTTGTGTTAAAAGAAGTTATGTTGCAATCAAAAATAATTTCGGACCGCTTATAATGAACAAAAAACGATTATTAGAAGCAAAAAAAAAAAAAATATATATCTGTCAAAAACGGTGATACAAGGGTAGGTCCATAAGTTTCCGACTTCGCCGAAAAGGCTTAACGCCTTTCCAAAAGCCTTATTTGGTGTCATATCTAATCTGGTAAGTTGATAATTGTAGCTGTAAAATCCACTCCGCTGTGTTCAGTTTTTAAGATAGAGTTGCACAAAGAAGGCTATGTATAGCAGATAGTGACATGTTCAAAATGGAGTATGGGGCTGTTATGAAGTTCTTCACAAAAGTATAACTTACTCCAAATGAAACTAAACAGAGATTGGGCGGTGTATATGGGGAAGCATCCCCCCCATATCCTACAGTTAAAGAATGGGCCAACGTTTTTTGAAGGTTCGAGAGAGCATTGAAGACAAAGAGCATGCAGTTCGGCCCTTGGAGGTGCTGACTTCTGAAAACACGGCTCATGTGGAAGGTGAAATTATGGAAGACTGATGGCTTAAAGTTACAGTAATAGCAGCAAGGTAGGACCTATCTAAAACACCGGTCCTTCGAATTATTCATGAACATTTAAACATAAATACGATTAGTGCAGAATGGGTGTCTAGACTTTCTCAAAAAGTAACAACGAGTCATCTGTTGATGTGTTGTCAGGCAATTTGGAGCTCTGCCATGACAACGAGAAAGATTTTCCGCAAATCATAGTTGCAGGAAATGAAACTATGGCCCTTTACTAAGATCCCTTGTCCTATAGAGAATCAGTGAAGTGGCGTAAACCTGGCGAAGCTCCACTGTTAAAAACTAAGGTCACTCAGTCAACCAAGAGAATCATGGCCACAATCTTTTGTGACGTGAAGATATCATTGACTTCAAGGAGAGGAACACCATAGTAAATGGGGAGTACTATGCTGGCCCACTGCACAGACTACGAGCTTCCATCAAAGAGAAAGTACGAGGAAAGCTGAGTGGTGTATGCGCCTTCTTTTTGACAACGCACCTGTGTACACAGCTCTTGTAGCAAAGGAAGCTGTGAAGAAATGTGGCTTCAAGGAGATCGACCATCCACCCTATAGCCCAGATCTGCTTCCAGTGATTATTTCCTCTATTCAAAACTTAAGAAGAAAATTTAAGTGTAGCGAAGAAGTGGTGGATGCTGTTTATGCCATTTTGTAGACAAGACTTCTGACTATTGGGGGGGGGGGTGTTGAAATGTTAATTCAAAGATGTGAGAAGTGTATTGCAATAAGAGTAAGTATATTGAAAAGTGAGATATAGTTTTTGTCTTTACCGTACCTAGAATATGGTTAGGCCGGAAACTTATGGGCTTACCCTCGTATACTGGAATGAATATGTTATATCATAAAAAAGATTTACTCTCAAAATAGACTTACTGTTGCAAAAAATAAGTTATGTTGCCAAAAAGATGCTAAACTGCAATTAAAGAATATTTTCACAACGTAAACACCATTTAATAGACATAAGCGGATATTAGAAACAAAAAAAACCAAAAAATAAGTTAATGTGAAAAATTCTTTTTAGGAAACCACGGGATACTACATGCTACGTTGCAAGTCAGATATAACACTTATACACTTATACACATTTCAAAGGGCTTTCTGTTAAAGTTCTTTAAGTTGTAGAGGGTTAAGTGCCATAATAGATTTTCCCTCTTCACCTGCTAATGACATTTAGACTAGTTTGCTATTGTTTACAGTGTTCGTCTTTCACTACGGGACAAGTATTTCCACTCGCACACATTTAAAAGGAACTCCTTTTAACTTTAATTCCAAGAGCTATGTGTCATAAATGCTTTTCTCCCTTCAGCTGCAAATGGGTTTTACAATACCCCTTCACTCCATTAACCTTATCAGGCGTAGGAACGGTGAATGGGGCTAAGGCGCATGCGCAGTGAGAAAAACCAAACCATTGACTGAAAATCAAGGGGGCGAGACTAAAACATTCCGGCGCATGTGCAATAGGTAGAAACAAGTTCCTGACATTACTTGAAAGTGAAAGGTCTTAAGTATAAAAACGGCATTCGCGCATTTCGTGACTTTGAAGTGCATCGATCAACACAGCTTCTTTTCGACGTTCATTCCGTATCGAGCCAGCTAGCACTATGTCTAGGAATGGTGCCGACCTGTATTCCATACACATTTATTCCATTAGGGGCGGGGAGCAGACACAGGTAAGTGCGGCCCTAGCCTTGTAACTGAATTTTGAAATTGCCAATCATACACAGAGGGTAAAGAATTTTTAATCAGGATATTCCGAAATTGGCATCTTAGTGAGTTCGAAGCCCGAAAATGGCAGATGCGATCCAAAGGATTTCTAAATTGTTTACAGATTTTTTAACTTCTCCAAAGGAGAATCTGCTAAACAATGAGTCCGGTTTTACAGGAATGACTAATCATTATACCAAGCAACGTGTCATGCTAGGCCTTTAACATGAGCGTATGTCGGTTCGACCAAGTGAATCCTGAGACCATATTAAAATCCGTAGAGAAAGTAATGCATAGGAATAAGTGGAACCGGAATTATTGTATGTGGGTTAATTTTGGTAAATGGGTGGTATGATTTGTTATTATCTATTTGATCGGACAATTAGATGTCTTCTTGTCTTGCCTGGGCTCTTGGAGTCATGAAGTTCTATGCTTCCTAACTCTGTGGTTCCAGTGCAGAGGATATGGATTTCAGAGGAATTTTTGACTTTTTAATGACGTAATGTCATTAGGTGGGAAGGGGACTGTTCACTATAATAATAAAGTTCGGCTGTGGTTGAACATTTAATTTATTTGACAACTTGGAAGGTTGTGAAATATGCTGAGCTTGTGCGGATTATAATTCGCTGTATTCACTCGCGTATTTATTCACTTTAACACAATTGTGACTATTCTTACTATTACGCTTGCACTACCTGGTTGACTCTCACTGACCGAACGATTTACTTTGACTCTTCGCGACGATTTAATTATTCTACTATGACATGGAATAATGCAGATACATACTGATTGCCACTCTTGCTACTACCGTTACTGCTGTCACGAATCTTACTGTTACTGTTAGAACTGCTTCCTCTCGCGAAACAGTTTTGCGCCCTTAAGCAATAATAACCTCTCGCGAATGCTTCAGAACTTAAACTTCTTATAGTTAATATTAAATCTCTTATGCGAACTTGCTCCTCCTTCGCGAAAATTTAATTCCTTTAAATATTATTGAATTTGGTTCCTTCTGGAATATTATTGGATCATATAAGTGGATGGTTTATGACAAGTTTGTTTTTATTCGTCCGGTTTTTAAACATGTTGATCGGTTGAAGATTCTGGGTTTTACCAGGAAATATACATTTTCTATTCCCACTAGAGCACGTTTCTGCAATATATGCGGCCTCCTTTTAATAGTAATATCAATACCCTTGATTACCTGAAACAAGATACAATTATTATTATAATAGCAGAAGCAATTATAATTAAATAGGACATTCAGAAAACATTTCCTTCTTCAAATTAATAAGTTGGGTGGACCAATATAATTGGTCAATGTTGCTATTCAAACAACCATAAACTAAGTCTACATCCTAATACATTAAACAAATGACCTTTTAACATTGGTTCTTAACAATACTAACGTTCACTTATATTCTACAGGATATTCAACACAATTACCATTAATATTTTCAATCCATTTAGCTTACTAGTTGTGGAAATTATACATTATTTAGTAAAGTTATACTGACAGTCTGTTCTTAAGATTTATTTTTTGTCGGAATATATCATAGGACATTTAATAGTATTATGTTTGCATTATAACTTTGCTCTTTGTCATTCCCATGTCACATTGCATTTTATTAAAATACGCTATACAGTTTTTTTTTTTTTTTTTTTTTTTTTTTACAATTATCTTTCATCGAAATACAAATTATGGGAAATTTAACATTACATTTTAAATTCGACTTGTAACTTTATTTTTTGGTAATTAAATACCACATGACATCTTATGAAATCCTATTTTGCAATCTGTTTATTATTTAATCTTTTGTCCAGGTGTAGTTTATATGATACATAATAACATTGCATTTTATTAATGATTCTATTTATATCCGTGTATCTGAGAGAATTTTCCATCCCATTTCACAGCACAATTCACGACCGATTTTAACTATGTTACTATTCATTAAATATCTTGGATCGTTTTATAAAGCTATCTTAGGTAAACACTACAGTGTACGGGAATTATTCCTCGACGAATTCTATCTTCATTATGTACCGAACTCGTTTTCTTCCCTTATTACCATTGTTTATTATCTGTTTTTCATCTTTCTCCTTTCACTTTATCTTAATTCACTATTTGCTCTTCACTTTAACAACAGCAACAAATTAATAGATTCCCTCTCGTTACCTGATTCAGTTTTCTTCCTATTACACGTATCTGCTTCCTTATTGAACGTCACCAAGATATGTAATTTTAGCTACTTATTCCTTCATCTTATTACAAAATTTTTCTTTAGCCTGATTCTATTTATTCCATTATTTCTTTATTCTTTTAATTCATAACTATTTACTCTCCCATATGATTCCCTCTGTAATGTTACTAATGTATCTTATTAAGCCTTCATTTTACATTGAATTTTCTTTACTTGATTGCAATTATTTTATCTCTATACCTTTTCAATTCACCATTATCTATTTTTCTGTATGATTTCTTAACGTTAATAATATATATTATTACCTGATACTTATGCACCTATGCACTGTTTAATTTCCTTTGACCCGATTACAATTACTTTGTTTCTTTGCTCTTTTAATTCACAATTATTTATTTTTTTATCTGGTTCCTTAAAGTTATTAATAATCGTGTTTCTGTTATTCATGTTTTCATTTTATATCGTTTATCATTCTAACCGATTTATGGGTCCTATAAGTAACCTTCCGTTTTATTTCTATCCTTAACATTTTTGCATTATAATATTTTATATTACTCAGCAATAATTTATATAATTTTCATATCTTATATTAACGCATATTTACATGCTTACTCTTTTATCAATCATTTCCCTTCTTATTACATTCTGGTATTGATTTGTCTTTGTGATCCGAATTGAATGTTAATACACCATGGGGTCTCCATTGACGGGGCTCGGTCCTGGGCTCGGCTATTTGTTCGTCCGTGTATGTGGATGGTTTCTGAACTCTTGTGTTTATGCAATTGGTTTCGGTATTGCACTTCGCGAATGGGGTCTCAAAATAGTTATCTAGGTTTCCCTGATCTATATAGATATCTGCCCCTGTCCCGAAAGATCTTTGGTTCAAATTCCGGTCATACTTTGTTTTCCTTCTACTTTTTCTTGACACTCTGCCTGCTCCTGACTTCTACTTATCTCGAGTTTCTTATTTTGTTCTCCTATTTATATGCCTGTTTCCTTATCATTTATCACTCTCCCCTCTGGTTCTTTTGACTTATCATTTTTTTCCGCATCTTCTCGTTATCGTCCTTTTCGCCCGCTATTTGCTGTCTGTCATTTCTAAATTCCCCGGAATTTTCTCCTAGTTCTCTTTCTATATCTATACTAGGTTCTACGTTTCATTCCTGGTTCTGTTCTCGGATACTAGCCAATTTGTACATCTTGTGTAAGTTGTTATTAACTTCGCTAAGGGTTTCTATCTGAGGCTGCTTTATATCATTTTCAGTATTCTTTTCTAGCCGATCAAATTTATCAATCTGTTTTAGAGACTGATTGATCCACTCTTGCGTCTTTCCAGCCTATCGCAAGTTTGTCCAAATATATCACCAATTTCATTTTGTAATCGCCCGAATTTATCAAACCTATTAACTAGTTCTTACCTATCTGCTCTTCCTTTTCTTTTAAACATCGTTCAATGCTGTCCCTTAGTTCTCTTAACTTTGTCATTAATTTATCTTCCTAATTCATACTACTCGGCTTTTTAGTGGCGTTGCATGCATTAATATTACTTTCAGCTCTTTGGATTAAGTTCTGCTGATTCGTTCCCTGCTCTATCACTGTGGATATTTCAACCAACATTTTATTTTCTACTCTGTTTTCAGCCATTTTTGCCTACGACTTATAATTTACATGAAATGACTAATGCAATTTTCTTATATAAACTAATTGTGCTGTTCAGTTTTTCTCTACCTTATTTCTGCTTTCTCGGTTGTCGATCGCGTGATGATCTTGTAGTGGGGACTGGTTAGAGGTTCTTGTGGTAATGTACAGTTACCAGCTCCGACGATGTTTGCTCCTCCTCATAAACTTTGTATTTACGGTCGGTCTCTCCGTGCCGTCGGCTGACCATCTGCTTGCGGTGCCCGCCGTAGTTCTCCATGTTGTTTCCGCCGCTCGCTCGTATCCGGACTACAAAGTTCCCTATGCTCTCGGGTTCTTTGGTCTGCGAATTTGAAGTTCTCTTCTTCCTCGTTCGGGAATGCCGAATGCACACTTCATTGTCCACTAATGCCGGGTCTTTCCTTCCCTGTCCACAAATGCCCGGTCTTTCCTTCCCTGACCACGAACGCCCCACGTGTATTGTGTGTGGGTTATTTTTGGTAAATGGATGGTGTGATTTGTAATTATCTATTTGATCGGGCATTGAGATGTCTTCTTGTCTTTCCTCGGCTCTTGGAGTCACGAGTTCGATGCTTCCTAACGCTCTGGTTCCAATGCAGAGGATAGGGATCTCGGGAAGTTTGGACTGTTTTAATGACGTAATGTCATTAGGTGGGACAGGGATTGTTCACTATAATAATGAAATTCGGCTCTGGTTGGACTTTTAATTTATTTGACAACTTTGAAGGTTCTGGAGATACTGTGCTTCTGCGGATTATAATTCGCTGTATTCACTCGCTTATTTATTCACTTTAACACAATTGTGACTATTCTTACTCTTACGCTTGCACTGTCTGGCTGACTCTCACTGACCGAACGATTTACTTTAACTCTTCGCGACGGTTTAACTATTCTACCATGACACTGAATAATGCAGATACAGACTGATTGCCACTCTTGCTACTACTGTTACTGTTATGACTGCTTCCTCTCGCGAATGGTTCAGAACTTGAACTTCTCATAGTTAATATTAAATATCTTATGCGAACTCGCTCCTCCATCGTGAAAATTTAATTCCTTTAAATATTATTGAATTTGGTTCCTTCTGGAATATTATTGGATCATACAAGTGGATGGTTTATGACATGTTTGTTTTTATTTGTTCGGTTTTTAAACATGTTGATCGGTTGAAGATTCTGGGTTTTATCAGGAAATATACATTTTCTATTCCCACGCTAAGGAAAAAAGGACATATACCCTTCACTAGATATATGCGATAGAGCACGTTTCTCCAATATATGCGGCCTCCTTTTAATTGTAATATTAATACCCTTGATACCTGAAACAAGATACAAGTATTATTATTATTATTATTATTATTATTATTATAGTAGTAGTAGTAGTCATCAGAAACAATTTTAATTAAATAGGAAATTTGGAGACAACATTTCCTTCTTTAAAGTAATAAGTTGGGTGGACCAATAAAATGTTCGTGTTTTTGGACAAAGTAGGTTCGTGCTACAAACACTAAAATGACTGAAGTAAAAAGAGAGGTTTCGTCGAAATGAAGAACAAAGGCGATCTTTATATAGCCGAAGTCATTGCAGCGTGTAAAGCCAAAATTGACGGGGAAGTAAGTTATGATTCGATTAGGCGATTTGAATTTCGGTAAAAATGAAGGGCTGTAGCACTTTTCGAGCGCATGGGCAAATACGGTGGACCGAAACAACCTGAGTTTGTATTAAAAGACAATTTTATCACTGTTTTAGGCGACCACAGCGGGAAAAGCGTACTGTACAAACGCATAAAACAATGACAAGATTTAACACTGCACGAAGGGTATTTTAATGCACCTAAATAGTGCCTTTTAAATGTAAATGTTACTGCCGACATTTTAATTTTCTCTCACTAAATAAAAAAAACTACATCAGTGCGCTTTAAACTCTACCAAATATCGCCAGCCGTGCCCTAAAAACATGTCTGTACGACGGTGGAAAATATCTTCCTTCTTGCAATAAACTTATGAACATGAGGTTCAGAGAAAACCGCACTAGTTCTGGGAAATTGTTCGTAACACTTGTAAAATTCATGTGGATGCTAACCATGTGTTCGATATTCGGCCGTAAAATTCACTAAATTTACCAAAAATTTCGTATTCATCTTCATAGTATTGCAGTGTACGTACACCACGCCTTACTCCGGTAAGGCGGACGTGCATGAACATGTATACTTAACTTGCGCGTGCTGCATTTACATTGGAGCCTTACAAGATGATTTATTGCAGGAAGTGTGGTGTTTGACAAGAACCCAATAGTTGTTTGATCACACCTCACAACCCATGTTCCAATCCCGTGAAATCATCGTCATTGGGCACAACTTAAAATCCTATGACGATTAACTCTTGCTAAAAAAAATGTTGGGCAGTCTAAATTGGGCAACAGAGCTCATCATGAACGGAAGTAAATTTTACAGGATGAAGTTTCGTAGTGTGACATTTCTGGACTCACTGAACTTCATTCTTATGGAATTGCCACGCATTGCAAAGACCATTCCACTCCTCGAATGCAAAAGTTATTTTCCTTGTTTATTTAAACTAAGGAAAACGAATAGTAAATTGGTCCTGTTACGGATAAGAAATGTTACTGCCAAATGGCATGAGTGTAGCTCCCTCAAGATCTTCCAACGGAAGTATATTGAGGTGTCCGCAAGTTAGGTCTTTGACATGAAAAAATAAATGGTAACTTCCTGCAAAATAGCCATGCTTGCCTCGTAAACCCAAGATCGCTGGTTCAATCCCAATGAACCGATGGATTTTTTCGGGCGTAAAAACCCTAAGTATGGCTTCTTTTTTAAGGAAAGTAAAGCCGTGAGTACCATGTGGTAGATTTACGGCACGAAAAGAAACCTCAACCCTGAGAGAAGAGACCTCTGAGCAAAATTTGTCGGCCGTTTCACGCCGTGAATTGAATGGGACGCTGATGTTAAAGAGCGTTCATAAATAAAACAAATCAACTGCAAAATAAACGTATTTCTTTAGAGTTAGGAGTAGTGCTTTTTAAACGCGTATTTGGTTTTCTAAACATAATCAAAATGAATGGAAACTGCATTATCTCTGAACATGGAGAAATTGAGAACATCAGACAGCATACAGTCAATGGTCGTCTATATCTTCTATTACAAGAAGAAATTAGGGATAAATGTGCAAAATGAAATGTTACTCTATCGCAAGTAATATTTTCACATATACGCTTCCGGGGCGCCGTTTGAGAATATGAATTACACTGATACACGCGTTACATTTGTTGTGCCACCTTTAGAGTGTTCCTAAAGATGGAACGTTTTCTAAAGTGTCAGTTCATCAAAGAGATAAAGTAGTTATTAAGTGACGTAACAATGCAGGTTCGTGCGGTTTTAAGAACACTAGCAAGTTCCCCTAATTTCGTCACATGCAATTCCTAGCAGGTTTACAACAGGGGACACCTAGGCGCTAGTCCCCTGATGATGTCACGAGCTGATTTGGACAGGTTTAAAACGGCGCGCCAGGCAAGTTCTCCTCTCCCTCATGACGCCAGAATCAGGTTCGCACATGTTTACAATAAGGCGACACCATGGCGCAAGTTACCCTTGATGACGTCATTAGAATGTCCTAACAGGCTTAAAACAGCGCTCTCTGCAAGTTTCCACTTCCCCTGATGACGTCACGAGCAGATTCAGACAGATTTCCACCCTCCCGCTTTTATTTTCCGCAGTGAAGTAGGTTTCCCCTCCGTTCTTGCAAAGCACTGTCGATCATCAGCGTCAGTACTGATAAATAACAAAGCAGGCAACACGATCTACGACGCTCTATGCCAACGAGCTGAAGTGTCGCGTAACTGTAATGTGTTATCGTGTCAGCAGAACGTGCCATACGTCGTGTAAGGCGTCCGGACATCTCCACCATGAACGAACTTTAAACGCTTATCCGCTTCGTGAACGGGAAAGAAGTATTAACAACCTTTCTGCTGAGTTCGTCAACAAATCAACTCCTTTGCCTTTTACATCGTGTACCAAGAAGAGAACGTTCTCAGAAACGACTACTGGAGGCATTTACACTGTAAAATTTACACGCACTTAAAACATGGCGTGTCAAATAGACCTCGTGGGCATTGGCAACAAACCCATTCTCAAAATCGCTTTTGGCAACCAAAACTACATCACAATAAGTGGAGACATCAACTTGATCTCAACCGTAATCTCCTTCCTTGGTGAAAACAAGTCAATAATCCTCAACAACGTCGATTTCGTAGAAGTTAGATGCTGGCCTGTAAATATACTTCAATTTCGGTATAGACGCTCGCTGTATCGTTTATCTGGTACCCAAAACACCACCATAGACTACAAGGTCACATCGGTGTGGTGCTTCTTCACCTCGTCCATCGGCAATTTCTGTCATTCGGTCGTTCCAGGAAGATCTCAACAACTATAGCCACATGCTACTCACCCGCGTCGCCATACCCTTCGAGGCTCAATCGGAAAGCACCAGCGACGAAGACTGTGTCGATGTAACGTGTACCAGAGTGATTTATACCTCATATTTTAAAAGAACTTTTTGTGCGGGAAATCTTTTAATACCTTTTTGTGCGCAAACAATTGGGAGTGTATGTACAGTTTTTACCATTGTGATAAAAATAGTGGTGAATAAAACACGTGATGTTGCAAGCGTTAGTTCACGGTTTTGTCATAAAGCTACCATTTTCCTTGGATAACCCAACTTATTTCACGTTTTGCCACCAAACGCTTTCCCCTCCACCAACATTTTCCTTAATTCAGTTCAATTCCTAGTTTGGCAATAACCGCTCTTCCCACCACCTTCTAAGCTCACAATTTTTCTATTATCCTCTCCACCACCACCACCGTTTATTTCACACATAACCTTATCAGACAACCATTTTACTTCATATCTGATTACATCATGTATATTTTTATTATATGTATATATTCAATGAATTAATAACCCGTTTAAGCAACCGGTTTAATAATATTCCCTATCAGATGACAGCTAACCCCACCTTGGGGCAAAATTAAAAGCGGCAATAGCGTTATCTGGTGGTAGATCCACCGCTTAATATGTGATATACACCTAACCTAACTAATCAAGAAAGTCCTGGCCAGAATCGATGGATTTTTTTCGGACTTAAAAATACTAAGAATGGCTTCCTTCGGAAGGGAAGTAAATTTGTCGATCCCGTGTCGTACATTTACGACCGAAAAAGAACCTCAAGCCTGAAAGAAGAGACCTCTGCGCAAAATTTATCAGCTATTCGACGTCCTGAATAAAATGGAAAGCTGATGACCTGTGATGTTAAAAAGGGTCCATAAATAAACGAAATAAAACAGAAATCAACTGAACAAGGAAATTTTATAATAAAATACGGAATGGAAAATCTCGTAAAACAGAGTAGTTATGAAAGACTACTTAGAAAAACCTGACACTGTTGGGAAAACCTATTATTTATCATTAGTAACTAACATTTGAAAAAAAAAAAAAAAAGAATATTTGTGCTAAACAATGCGTCCACCCTATAATTCACTGGTTACTTTGAGAAAAGTTTAATTTATAAACCGTCCTTAATAAGCTATATCCCCTCCCATTTTTTCCGGAAAGGGGAGGGGCCTTGGAAGTAAAAGCGTTTATCAAAGAGAAGAGTAGTTTATACGTGTTTTTTCCCCCATTTCTTATCTCAGAATCACTATATGAGTTGCTCTAAGTGTTATTTATATTGAAATATTAGTCAATGTCAACTCGTATTCCACTTTGGAGTTTCACTCTTGGCCTGCTGAGGACTAATATATAGTCAATTTCGAGTCGAACACAGTAATTTCGTGAACAGCTTTGTGCTAGGATTATGGCAGCGGAGGGGGGAGGGTTGGCAGAATATATGATAGCAGGGTAACTCGGAGTACCCGGAAAACATTTACCAGGTGGCGCTTTGTTCGTTACAAACCTCGCTTGCAACCTCTGAGAACACAGGACGATTTGGTTGGATGAGCAGTTAAACTATGGGCCATGGCACAGCGGCAGATGCTTGTACAAATAATATAATACGCGACAATTTTCTTAGGTACAGTACCACTTGTCACCAGTCATGCCTTCTTTCCGAATGGCAGCGGAGAAAACATAACGCCTTTTAGCGTTAGTTCGAGAGTTGTACTGTAACTTCAACAAATACAGGCTTATATAATACTCGTAACTCACAAAAACAAAACAATAATAATAATAATAATAATAATAATAATAAATAGATACTTTTTAGGATACAAGTTAATAGTTCATCACATGCATTAAACTGTAATGTATCATTGTAAAACGTAAATGAAATAATTGATATGGAGAAAGGCATACGCTTTTAACAGTATGTTGTGGATATTTTTAACATAAGCTAAGATAAGCTAACCTAACCAAACTTTGAAAATTGTGCATTAACAGTATACATTTTCTATGCGTTGTCCATCCTGGATATATATATTTTTTAACTTGAGCTAAGCTAAGCTAACCAAACCAAAGTTTGCAGCTAATGCGTTAACAGTATAACGTTTTTATGCATCCCCCCCCCTAAAAAGGTAACGTATTGTATTAAGAAAGTGAAGAAAAATTATGGGGATTAAAAGGGGAAAAAGTTCATGTTGGCAGCGAAACCACTACCTTCAGTTTCTAGCACTACGCTCGCTTTAACTAAGTGAGCCATGAGACCAACATACAAATATGGTAAATATCTAGTTGACTGCAGTTCGGCTCGTTTTCTCCACTTCCGTTTGTGAAGGAGGCGTGACTTGGTTGCCAAGGGATACTCTACGTTGGTAAAGTGCGTGACATTTCAGAGTATTATAGAGCAGACTATCTCCCATATTATAATATGAAACCTAACATTGCTTACATTGGAAGCAACTCTTTTGCCAATTTATGAGCGTGGCGTCGGTGATTGACCAAGATGCTGGACGCTCCCTATAAAGTGTTGTTTGTTTGCAGTATGGTCGCATTGTCTATTTACTCATGCATGTTGACGCACACTCATGAAGAAAGCTGGTTCTTTGTACCTGCTAGCCTTGCCAGGGACTTCATGGAAGTGCGCCAGCTCTGCATACCTGTGCGTTGACATCAAAGTGACAAATACAACTTTTCACGAGAAAAAATGACTATAATATTCCCTATCTATATAAACGCGATTTGTTCATCTGCCCCCTTCTCAAAACTCATAGCTTAGGCACCGCATTGAAACACTTAACTTCAAATTCCTTCAAAGTGTTCTCCATCTTTCTCCACAAATTAATGGGCGTTGCGTACTAGGCATTTAAAACGTGCTGATGTGTTGTCAGTAGAGCTGGTTTACAACTTGAGGAAGGATTTTCGATAATTACAGATTTCACTCGGGGGAACAGCCAGAAGTTGAACTGTGCATGGCTAGCCCAGTAGCACTTGGGCTTTTGGGTAGTCATAAATTTGCAGCTATTCTCTGAGAAAACGCATTGTCGTGTAAGAGCATTAGACTCTTAATTTTGTTAAAACATGTAATCAATGGTCCTTCATAGTTTAAAATCATAAACATTCGCTTGCAAGAACGAATTTCATCTCAACAGTGCAATTGTTAATCTTCCGTTGTTTTGACCCAACCACAAGCAGTTTATTTATAGTGTTATAGTAATAAAAAACAATGTCAGGCGTTTAGAGCCGTTTGAGCAATTTCCTTTGCACCCTCCTACCTTCTTTTTCTCAGTCCTCATAAATGGCAAATGCCGGGCAGGTACCCTAAACTTGGCTTGGAACGTTTCCTTCCTTAAAAAAAAATCCTTTCCCAATATATCATTTCATCACTATCACTATTACTAGTGTTCACCCCCTGTGGTGCCTCAGTTGTTAAAACGGGCATTAAACACCATTTAAAAAAATCCTCTTCTTTGGTTAGGGAATGCGGGATTCATTTTGCATAATTTTTCGAAGCTTTGAATGTTTGTTTAATTTGATTTATTTACGGACTCTCTGTAACATCACAGGTCATGAGCGTCCCATTCAATTCAGGACGTGAAACGGCCGACAAATTTTGCTCAGAGACCTCTTCTTTCAGGTTTGAGGTTCTTTATCGTGCCGTAAATGTACGTCATGGGACCCACGGCTTTATTTCCCTTCCGAAGAAAGCCATACTCGGGTTTTTTACGCCCGAAAAATTCCATCGATCCTGACCGGGTTTGAACCCGCGATCTTGGGTTTAGAAGGCGTATGGTTACCACTACACCACCAGGACCGACCCTTTGAATGTGGTGGAGTATAATGTTAATGCTGCCAATACTCAAAGTCAACTTCCATACTTAACGAGTATATTGTCACGACCCTGCTGCTTTGTCCACAATATATTAAAAATAGAAATATATGTTCTATGATAACTTATTATATGACCGTAGCGATATATAGTTTAACTACTTAAAAGTATCTGCATGGCTATTGTAAATTCGCTTGGCAAGACTTTGGAAGAAAATTTGGTAAATCAAAACACTTGGTACATGCACTAAATATTATGATACAATTTATTACCATTTTAACATGGTCAAATAGTTAATGCGTACCTGTTGCTCAGTGTCTACACTCTACATTCTGTACGGCTGGTTCCGCCTGTTTCCTAACCGCTTCCCTTATGAGCGGTTACTATAAACCACCAATCAGGATGGAACTAAACACCGCTCTCTAAATTTACTAACTGCTCCCTCTGACGCTACTAATCGTCGTTCCGAAATAACCAACGATTCCCCTCCCATCCCCATATAATGGAATGTTACCCGTAATAAATCCCCAACAAACTATATAATGCATGCCACAATATCAATATGGCGACTTTCACTAAGTGCTGAACTAATTTCACATATTTTTGAGGCCGACCGCGCTAATAAACATATTTGTCGCCATAAACTGGTATGAAGTAGGGACTTATTTTTTTCGCACTTTTTGCTACATTAAATATATTATAGTTTGTGAAAATAAAACATTTTCTCCAAAAATATTCGTGATTTTTTATCAGATTTTGATTCATAAGTTAAAAACTCTCAGTCATTAAAACTGCACGCTTAAATTTGCACTATAGCATACTTTTATATCTTTAATTCCATTGTTGCCAGCTGTGTTTGGGGTTCTTTCGTACTCATTATCAGAACTGGAAAGATTATGCGATCTTCTAGCCATGAAATATGCATTAATTTATGCTAAAACATGCACAAACATTTAAAAGAGCCTTTAAAATAATTAACATAATGATGGAAAGACTGGCATTTGCATTGACGCTACAATATCAGAATGACAGAATGCAGGCTATTTGGGGGAGGGGGGAGAACAAAAGACAGTCTTTTCATCTTCCTTCAGTACTCTCTGTTGTGTGCAAGAAGTTTATTTAGGTGATCATTGTGTCTTCCTATCAGAATAAGTTATTTTAATATAGAAAATTATCTTTTTCGCAAGTATGATTACGTGTAACTGACTGTACTAGGAAGCAGTTTGAACTAATTTTCCGTACAGGTTATGAAAATTGATGTTATCAATAGGTTCCGAAAATGAATATTTTTTCATTTCGTTACTATAGTGTGTTCAATAATAATTATTACTTTTGAAAATCCACAAAAATACTTGCTTGTTGGTAGCAATCTCCTCTCTCCTTTCGTGGAGGCCCTTGGTGTTGTTCATTATGAATATTTTTCAAGGAATTCTTTTATGAATTTGACATTTTCTATACATTCTATGGTAAATTAATGTCAATCACAAACTTGTACAAAGTCTCTGTAAAAACTATTTTTCTTAGAAAAGTAGGTACACTGTTATTTATATTTAACAGTGCGTGCTTATTTTCATTTTCCGTTATATATGCCCCCTCACTCGTGATGCAATAACTAAACTTTTTTACACACTTCACTATTGGAAAACATTTCTACCTCAATGTGGGGATAATATAATCGAAAAAATGTGTCCCAAAAGACTATTAACTTTCTAAATTCTTATTGTTAGTTTAATAAATGGAACTGAAAGCACAATCAATATAAGTGTTTCAGTAATTCAAGATGCTTTATTTTTGAGTGTTAAACGCTCGTTTAAACTGCTGAGGCATTAAAGGCGGTGCAGCATGATATCAGGAGATGAAATGATAAATTGGGGAAGTACGTTTTTTTTATAAGAAAGATAGCGTTCCAAGCCTAACTTTAGGATACTTCCGTGCATTTGCCATTTATGAGGACTAAGGAAAGCTTCGAATAAATCTGTCAGGAACAACGAACGGTTCTGGAGAAATGGAACCCCAAATATTCAATTCTACTCTCATGAGTACAGTCTTATCTTGTTATGTCACGTGTCGGTTACAGAAGGCTTGGTGCAATATGCTGAAATCGAAAGATATTAAAATGAAATTAAACAAGAATCACACAAATAAAATTAACTTACCTCCTTACAAACGTGCTACTTTTAGAGACAGATAGTGCTCGCAGCATGTTGATATATGCATGAAAATCGAAAGATTTGTATAAAACAGCATACATATATTGTTGGGTATATATTTAAGCATCCCTATTCAAATACTTCAAATAACTTTCTATGTACAGCACTTGATCAATAAAATGTGGAAAAATATATCACCATTTATTTCTTTTTATTTTGAATATTTTTTTTTAAGTATGAAAAAGGAGCATCATCACACACCCTCTTCCTCCCCTTCACGTCACTTTCCTGTGGAAAATTTTCCTTCCGTTGTTTATTATTATTATTATTATTATTATTATTATTATTATTATTATTATTATTATTATTATTATATTATTATTATTATTATTATTATTATTATTATTATTATTATGTCGGTCCTGGTGGTGTAGTGGTAACCATACTTGCCTTCTGAACTCCAGGTCTCGGGTTCAAACCCGGCCAGAATCGATGGATTTTTTCGCGCGTAAACTCCTAAGTATGGCTTCCTTCGGAAGGGAAGTAAAGCCGTGGGTCCCGTGTCATACATTTACGGCACGTAAAATAACCTCAAGACTGAAAGAAAAGAGAAAAATTTGTCGGCCGTTTCACGCCCGGAATTAAATGGGACCCTGATGACCTGAGATATTAAAGAACGTCCATATATAAAACGAATCAATCAAAGTATTATTGTTGCTATTATTATTATTATTATTATTAATGTCAAAAGTTAAATATAATATTATTAACAATACTTTTAACAGGAGGATGAAGAAAAAATTATATATCGTTGTGTGCATATTATTATCGATTATCTCGGCAATTTTAAAAGAATAAAACATAATTATATTCATAGCGTGCCTCTGCTTATATTCTTTGTACATCTTGTACTATACCAATATAAGTAATTGCTACTGTTCCTTTTTCCACTTATTACCGCTATAGCACATTCAAAACATTGGTTCTTTTTGGCTTCCGCATTGAGTTATGCTCTATTGTAGTTAAAAATTTCGTCCGCACATGCGGTATACGTAATACATTTCAACTATAAAGCATACTTCAACCGGAAAACAAACTCCGATTATTACAAAAATGATTGATTCCGTAATTTTTCTGACTTCTTTGCTAATATTTTCTGAGAAGGATTTTTACAATATTCGGAATTTTTTTTCTGCAAATCGTTAAAGATATTCGTCGTTTTCTTCAAGTTTTTCTCCTTTTAAATTTGTATTTTTACTTTTCTTTTTTAATTGAACCAGTAGATTTGTGCATAATTTTACTCTGGAAAGAGACGCTTTTTAATTGAACCAGTAGATTTGTGTATTATATTTTTCTGGAAAGACGACAATTGCTAGGAAAGTTCTGAATAAATTCCGCAAACACACACGTCGATCCCACGAGGGTGGGTCCAGCACTCTCCGACCTAAACATTTTCCAGGTATGATAAAGACAAAAACTATATTTCACTTTTCAATATAATTACCATTTATTGCATTACACTTCTTACACCTTTGAATTAACATTTCAACCCCCCCCCCTCCAAATAGTCAGGAGTCTTGTCTGCAAAATGGGCTTAACAGCATCCATCATTTCTTCGTTACACTTAAATTCCCCTCCTCGAAGATCCTTCTTGAGTTTTGAGAAGAAGAAATAGTCACTGGGAGCTAGATCAGGGCTGTAGAGTGATTGGTCGATTTTCCTGAAGCCACATTTCTTCACAGCTTCCTTTGCAACAAGAGCTGTGTGCACAGGCGCGTTGTCGTGAAGAAGGCGCACACCACAACTCTGCTTTCCTCGCCTTTTCTCTTTGATGGAAGCACGCAGTATGTACAGCAGGCTAGCATAGTACTCCCTATTTACTGTAGTGTTCCTCTCCTTGAAATCAATGAAGAGTATTTCTTCACAGTTCCAAAAGATTGTGGCCATGATCTTCTTGGTTGACTGAGTGACCTTGGCCTTTAGAGGCGGTGCTTCGTCAGGTTTACGCCACTCCATTGATTCTCTTTTGGACAAGGGATCATAGCAGAGGACCATAGTTTCATCTTCTGTAACATTGATTTGCAGAACTTCTCTGTCATTGCCACGGTAGAGCTCCAAATATGCCTGACAAAAGATGACTCATTGCTGCTTTTGGACTGAGGAAATAAGTCTAGGTACCCATCTTGCACTAACCATACTCATGTTTAAATGTTCATGAATAATTCGAAGGACTGTTGTTTTAGAATGGCCCAATCTTGCTGTTGTTTCTGTAATTTTAGGCCTGCGGTTCTCCATAATTTCTCTTTCCACAAGAGCGAGCGATGTTTTCAGTAGTGAGCTCCTCCAAGGACCGATCTGCACGCTCTTCGTCTTCAATGCTTTCTCGACCCATTCGAAAAAGTTTGACTCATTCTTTTACAGTAGAATATGAGCGGGGTGCTTCCCCATATACACCGTCCAATCACTGCTTAACTTCCTTTGGAGTAATTCCTTCTTTTGTGAAGAACTTAATAACAGTTCGATACTCCATTATGAACATGTCACAATCTTCTACACATAGCCTTTTTATGCAACTGTATCTGAACAGCTGAACACAGCTGAGCGGAAGTTACAGCTGCAATTATTTACTTGACAGATAAGATGTGTCACCAGATAAGGCTTTTGAAAAGACGATAATCCTTATCGGTGAGACCGGAAACTTAAGGATTTACCCTCAAGAACTACGTTTATATTAACCGTATTCAGAAATAAACGTATACTGTCGTGGCGTCTGCAGGCAAGGACGCAGAAAGCAAAGTTCCACAAGGGGGGGGGGGTTGGAGTTAAATATGGACACCGCCGGCTATGACATCAAAAAAATTGGGGGGGGGGAATATAGGTTGCCTAAAATACATTACAATTTTCATAAAATAGGCTCTAGACAGGCTAGTAACGGTTAAAAAGGGATTAATAAGCGAAAAGAAAGCAATGGTTTATGTGAATTTTAAAAGGTATTTCAATTTAAGATTAAATTTAAATTAAATCTGATATATTCTTAGAGAATATTCTATCACATTTCTCATATTATCAATAAATTTAGGTGGTAGCGAACAATTTAGATTTTTTCCATCTTCTTTGGAATGAGGCAACATCTTTGTTAGTAGTAGTCATACTTACCTCCTAAACCCAAGATCGCGGGTTCGAGCCCGGCCAGAACCGATGGATTTTTTCGAGCGTAAAAATCCTAAGTATGACTTCCTTCGGAAGGGAAGTAAAGCCATGGGTCCCGTGTCGTACATTTACGGCACGAAAAAGAACCTCAAGCCTGAAAGAGAGATCTCTGAGCAAAATTTGTCGGCCGTTTCACACCCTGAGTGGAATGGGACGCTGATAACCTGCGCTGTTAAAGAGCGTTTATAAATAAATCAATCAAATTTTTTTTCTTAGTATCATAAAAATGATTTCTTCACATCACAGAAATAAGGCTGAACATTTAAGTCAAATTTTAACATTAAATAGTAAAAATGTCTATATTTTATACAAATTAAGACGGATGACGGTTTGCGGATGACATTTTAAAAGTGTTTGCGGAAAATTTACTTACCCTTGCATTTATCATGTGATTTCAGTTTGGAAATGTAGGGAGATCTTGTGTTACAAGTTGGTACATAGATTTACAGTTCTAAGTAGCTAAATATTACTCTGTTCTATTTAAATTTAAAGATTGGTAGATATATTTTCACCTGTAAAAAGCTAATTGACATACATACGCCAATGCAATTTAAAGAAACCTATTTTTAACCAGCCTGTTGAAAAAAATGTGATATAAAATTAATTTCGAATTGTAAAAATATATTTTATTGACGAAAATAATAAAAATACAATTGTGGCTACAATTTGTTAACTACAATGAGAGCAGTTTAATAGCCCGCCGGTCAGCAGCTCACGCAGCATTGCCACCGGTTTTTTTTAAAGCTTAGGTACAGCATATGAAATATTAAAATTTGGTACCCATCCTTCTTGCAGTATTGCTGTAAATGCTGCCCATTTTTTATAACACACAATCCCCATTTTCTTAGAAAATTATCACTGACACGCTTCAGCTACTAACTTCATTTACAATGCTTTAAGTTCCTGCAGTTAGAGGAATATATTCTATTTTTCGAATCCCCCCCCCCCTAAAGATAAACATCACATACATAAGATCTGAGAAACAAGGAGGCCATAAACCGGGACTAATATTCTGGGAGAAAATATAAAACGCATTTCGTAATGGGTTAATAAGCAGTGTTTGATTGTTTTTCCTCATTGCCACGAAATTTACACCCATATGCCTGTCTCATTCTACCACACGACTTTTGGTGTCTGATTTATGCCTTGAAGATGACGCAATGCACAACACTATCATTATTTATGAGAGTTGGATCTCGACTACACAACACAACTCCCCGATTCTTGCGCGGGACTTTTAAACTGCTCTCACCGTATAAGGAGGACAATAGTCAATATTTTGAGAATGAGATGTTTACAGAGTTTTTCAGAAATCAACCACAGAGGAATCTTATATAAACTTTTTATATAAGGAACTTATGATGAAAAATCGAAAATAATATATAAATTTATTGCACTGGATGATAGAGATATGTCGAATTACAACTTGCCTTGCAAGGTCGCGTCTCACGCACTGTGTTTGGTGGTTTTACTGTATTAGCTTGCCATATAGGGATGGCTAATAACTTAAAAGTTACACTCAGCCTCCTGGCTTGTTCTCCATATAATGCTCTCATTACAAAAGGAAAATAAATTGTATTAAATAATTATTTTTAGGACAATGTTGAAGTGGCACTTCACTCTTTTCACCTGACTAGCCGTCACTGGTAGTTATTAATTTTCAACGATACGGGTATGGACTTTTTGCTGGCAATGGCTGATAACATCATAAAGCATTTGTGAACTATACAAGCTAATCATAGGGAAGGCATTTGTCTGTTTAGTTTATTTGGCAGATGTAGAATTTCTAAGTATAGAATAGGTGATTCGAGCCCCATGTTTTACTTCACTTTTTCCTCTTAAAGTTTCCGTAATTTCAGTTTATTACATTTTAGGCCTACTGAACACACATTAAGCCTTATATGTTTAATCACAGATATACAATCATTTGTGACATGAAAATATAATGATATTGAATAATGCTAAAACTTTCTCCCATTTCAAATTCAAAAATTGGAAAAGCAACAAAGATAGAAATAACAGCGAACCAGAAATGGCTGAAATCCTAACATCATGCAGCGTAGCCAAAATTAATGACAAGAAATTACACCACTATCCCAATAAAAGTTTCAGTAAACTTGCCCGTACAGAGTGCTCAGTTCTAAGTCCCGAGCGAAGAAAATCGTTTTCGCAGTTCCGAACGGCAGCGGAAAAAGCGGACTGGAGACCCAGCGACCATGTTGATTCCAGTATTAAATTAAATATGTGCACATCCCAATTGGTCTGTGTCCCAATAGAACAAAAAGAAAAAAGTGAAAACTGCTTGCGAGTTTTTGGATGCTATTAAGAGAATTTGCAGGGCAAGAGAACTTGAAGTTGTGAAGAAACATACGCCGTCCTTAAACACAGCATTATCCGCAAATCGCAACCAAAATGAAAAAGGCATCCACTTGTAACATTAAGTTTTGCATGCATTATTTTTCTGTCAAAACTAACCTAACGTAAATTTGCAACCTATGCACTGTCCTCCCTAAAAAGTAATAGTTGTTCTATGAAGAATAATGTGTGTATAATTTATGAAGATTACAAGAGAGGAAAAATAAAAAAATAAAAACATTGACACGCGGGAATCGAACCTACATTCTTCCCATTCTCCACCAACTGGGCTAACAGGACAATGTGCTCATCTACTAATTATCAGGTAGAACTCAATCTTCCTGGAAGCCGCTTCTGCAATTGTAACCAGTCGACTTTCTTTGCTATGGCTCGCCACTTGCTGTTCGGGAGGACTGCAATCTGTACGGTTAAATGTTGGTAACACCTCCACATGCACTACTAGCGGATGAGTGGTGTGATAGCCCATCAAAGTTTTAATTGTGAATAAAACAGGTTAGAGGGAGACAGCAAAGCTTCGCGAATGCAAATTGCATGGTTTTCCATTTTAGTATTTCGTAGTATTGCATAATAATGAGCTGTTAAACACCCTACGTCCACATACAGCATTTTCGATACCATTCAGGCGGATCGTTTACAAGTTCTGCATACAGTTAAACATGAATTATTGATTATTGATTTGCATCTAATGTATGGTGAAGATATAGGACATGTATCCTTAACTGCGCAGCTGTACCACGAAAGGTATCCAGAGAGACGACATCATCATCGAATGACTTTTCAATCTGTCTATTGGAGTCTACGAGAGACGGTCCCTGTTAGTTCATAGATACTCTCGGCATCGATCAAGAATTTCTCAACAGATTATAGGCTCATCAGCTCGTGCAATACAAGCAGCAGTAATGTTTGCTGAGTACTGTGGGAGCAACAGTTTCATCCATTTCATCTTTTGAAAACGCAGATCTGGATCTTCCTTGGTTACAGTTTTGCAATTGGACGTTAGAGCATTACGGTAAAAATCCACTCTTTTTTATCAGTGCTGCTCAACGACGAACTCACTTTCAGCAGAGATAGGCATGGGCACAACGACAGGAATAGTCATTTATGGACTACGAAATTCCAATGCCCTCGTCGAGACACGTGGTTAAAGCTGGTGGTCCATACCTTCTTTTCGGCAACTTAATGAGCAGGTGTACCTTCAGTCTTTGATGGAGGTATTGCATGCATTCCTGGGAGATGTGCTTGTAGAAAGTTGACATTAAATATGGCTCAAGCATGATGCGACTTCTCCGTATTTTGATAGGAAGGCGCGACAGCATCTGGACAACGTTTTTCCTGACCGTTTGATGGGAAAAGGCGATCCAGAATGCTGGCCACTGGGCTTTTATGACATCACCTCCATATATTTCCATACGAGAATACCTCAAGTGTATCTAAAAACATTGCTGGCGAGAATATTTACTGGCAGTGATGCAATTCGTGGCACTCTTCGAATTTTTGAAAAAGTGCAGGACTCATTTATGCCCTATGTAAAATTTGCAGAGAAGTTGGTGGTGGCCATTTTCAGAAATTCCTGTAATTGTTTTCTCAATAACGCTGAAAACAAGGAAAAGTATCTCTGTACTATTATTGTTCGCAAACACAGGTTTACTTCACGTTATGTGGTATTTCATACTTTGTAGAGTGTAAATCGAGATGTGCGTTTCTGTTATACTTTATTCATTTTTAACAGCTTTGCTCAACTTAACAGCAAAACTTGTCATCGAGTCTTCATCCGGACTCGATTCCTTGTCTGGTTTTATTCCAGTTCCGTAAGCCTAGGAACAGAGCTACGGAGCAACAGCGAGCTTGTTGGAACAGCTTACTAACATTGATAGTAAAACTAAGAGGAAATTGAATCAGTGGTATGCTATTCCATATAAGATTTGGCTCCATTGCAGGGGAAACTGAGCCCGCAGACGCAGATTGCCCATCTCAGAATTATTGATCATCATCCTTCCGCATTCCTTTGAATTTGTACGGTCGAATTAAAACACACTGAATAATACCATAAACAATTCGCATGCGTTTTAGAATACAGCATTCTAGTTGTAACATTTCACAACTTAGTTTTGTGAATCCTCAGCAATAAAATGGCGTTAAAAAAACTTGGTTGATGAAATTTCATTCAAAACCATAATATCGCTTTAGGCATGTAGTCAATATCCTTGAACTTGATTTTTGATGCTCTGCAAGTTTAGAGTATGCTAATTTTAAAAGCATAATATAGCACAAAATTTAAAAAAGAAATTAAGCCTAAAACTATATCAAGTTTAGCCTAATTCTTATAACATGAACTGCCTCTTTAATCTTTATGCTAACATATTATTTGCATATTTTGTTGCAACCGAGGATAACAATTTAAATTTTCCTTGCAACTGTGACAAACCCTTTTTTAAATAAAAATTACAGTGAAATTGCAGTTTCCTGAGAAATAGAGTACAATACTAACAGTTATGTCAGTGTGCTCTCTGAATTATAACTCTTCGCTACCATTGAACACCACATCGGTATGTGCAATATAACGGGCTAGGCATTTCTCACGGTTACTTTGTGACTGAAAAAGAGAAGGTTGTAATTTTTTTTTTTTTTAATGTTCTGTATCAACGTTGTGCACATGGAATGTTTAGATATAAATTATGAAAACATAACTTTGGTCATAATTCAGATTCAGGCAGTTTTAACTCCATAAAAGTGACTGGTACCACTACGGCTGTATCGGTTTGTCGGGAACTTAGAACTGAAGGGCTAACTGATCCATGGGCAGTCTCTAACATTGTTTCCAAATAGAGTATTTCGATGTGTATGTCCCCTCCCCCCTTTTTTTCAAGGACTTCTTTTGTTCCTCCAGTAATTTAAGCGGAAAAAACTACATTATGAAAACCAAAACATTGCAATGCTGGTTTAAAGTAAATCGAATACTTATTTTTCTGAATCTTATTTGTGTTTATAGAAGTAATTTTGTTTTTTAGACAGTGAAAAATATTATGTTTTCTACAAGAGTCGAATGGTGGAGCTGTACTTCAGCTTTTACATACCACCTATTGCTGAAGAGATTAGAGTTTTACTGAAAATTACTGGAGAATTCATTGCAAATGTTAAGATCGAAAATTCCAACCAGAAGGAAAATATTGTAGGTTATTTTGAAACGGGAGTATTTGTTCAATCTCTAGTGTTTGTACCGCCACGAGTGGCCGAGGTCGTTAAGGCGCGGACTCGTGGGGGTCTGGGGTTCGAATCCCGCCAGGACCGTTCTCCCTGACTGAGTTTTTTTTCCAGATTTTTCTCAGTTCTCATAAATGGCAAATGCCGGGGAGGTACCCTAAACTTAGGCCTGGAACGATTTCTTCCTTAAAATAAATCCTTTCCCAATATAGCATTTCATTTCATGTATCACCAGTGTTCATCGCCTGTGGTGTTTCAGTAGTAAAAATGGGCGTTAAACACCATTCATTCTAGTGTTTATAAGATCTTGTTGAGGTATATGACAAAAGCCAGGAAAGCATCACAGCATTAATTTCAATTCAACAAAACCTTAGATTAACCTGTAAGATTAAGGTTATCAAACATTTTAAACGAATGGTTGAAAATAAAGCCCATCGTGCTCAAATTAGAGCTATAGATGATTTTTGTGATGTACTATGTAAACAG
Source organism: Metallyticus violacea (assembly GCA_030762175.1). Classification (NCBI taxonomy): domain Eukaryota; kingdom Metazoa; phylum Arthropoda; class Insecta; order Mantodea; family Metallyticidae; genus Metallyticus; species Metallyticus violacea. The sequence continues at coordinate 74,427,917 of CM060830.1, forward strand.
CTACAGGTTTTGTAAACAGATAATATTGATACATTCGTTCTGGCTTTTTCTGTCGTTAGTTTTTCTCTTTTTCTTCTTCTGCTGTATTCATCTGACAGAAACATTGCGCTAAGATTCCTACACTTAATGAACTGGCAATGTATGCAGATCTAGTTTCTTCGTCATCTGCTTCTTTTGAAAGATGTTTTAAAACTTCAATTCGATTTTGAATTCTAAAATATCGTGCCTGGCATAAGGCATTTTTGAGACTCGTCTGAAACTAGCAATTAACATTTTCAAGGTTATGCAGACGAAGAGACTGAGAGGAAAGTAGTAAAGATGCCTTAGCGGCCAACGATCACCAGGTGGAAACCAAATTTCAACCAGCTATTTTGGCAACACTGAATGTTACCTAGCAACATATACAATAGAATCATCACCGCATTCACAACAATATTTCAAATGATGCGCCTGCAAGACAAAAGTTAAAAATCATCACCCTAACAAGCACATCATATATAAAATAAATGTTTTATAAATTTTCTATAATAAGTGTTTTTAAGCAACAATATAAGTTGTTGTTCGTCATAAGCTAACTCTCACTGTCTTGGAAACAAACAGTGGGGAAATGAGCTCTTATTCCAATTTGAACTAATTCATATATGTATGAATTATATGTATATATATACATATATATATACATACACAAACACTAACCTAATTTGTCGGCTAACCTCGGACAAATCCTAGAAACCGGTGAACCCAGTGGTTTAGCGAGTAAATCATTGTAATTGTGGCAAACTGCTCTAATTCCAATTCGCAACTAATTCGGCAAGTAAATCATTTGTAATGGTGGCAAATCTCCTATCCTACCTTCACAAGTGTAGGATGACGCTCCAACCGCCTGAGCCATTGCACCGTTGGTTGTGAAGCGTTATTATCTAGCTAATAACTGTGCCAGTGCCTTCAGGTCTCTCCGCTTTCGCTCGGGATTGGCTAGCCGCTAGACAAATAAACTAGACAGAAATACGTAGTAACGTGTTTACATAATTTTACGAATATAATAGTAACGAATTTCACGACAATTGCATTTTTGTCGGTAAATTTAAAGCTATCAATTTGTACATCGTCATCGCTTTGCATCATTGCTCTGGCATACCAATATGGAAGTTTCATCTAATTTAGAAATATCAGTTCTACATTATTATTATTGTATTTATTATTATTAAAGTGACCTAGTGAAAGAATATTCGTTATAAAATTGGCTCTCGGGCGTTACGGTATTAACATACCAAAATTGCACGCGGCCAGCTTGAAATATAATAAGTCAGAAAACAAAAGATTGGTGCATCAATGCTAACAATGCATATAATAATGAATACGCACTCACTTAACCTAGAACTAACCTCGGATAAATTCTAGAAACCGGAGAACCTTATGGTTTACCGCGGCTTCCCCCGGGGAGGGGCGACATGGGAACATGTTGGTATGTCGTAAAATTATATGACATAAGATGGCCGCTCAGAAAAACAAAGTGGAATTGTTCACACAGCTGTACAACGTTGAGGAAAATCTGAAGCTGAAGCACAGATTTATTCTGTGAGTGAAAAGTATAAAACATTCAGCGGAACAGTCCTATACGATAAAATGATATAGGTGTTGGCAACTCTAAAAAATTCATCACGCAGGAGCTGCATAAACTAAGAGATTTCCTCACCGAGTTGTGTAACTTTTAATAGAAATTAATAAACTTCAAATTAGGCCTTATTAATTAATAAAATGAAATAAGTTATGGTATTTCTGTGTGGAAATAGAAGAACAAAATTAGAATTCTTGCAATCTATAACTATCACAAAAGAGAAAATACATTATTATTATTATTGTTATTATTATTATTGAGATTAAACCACAAAATTTATGATATACAATTAATTAAATAAAATATATGGTTATGATAGACTAAGCCATACAGTGTCTGTATTTTAAACATTTTTAAATTTAACCATGTTTATGAACTTATCCATTGATATCTTCACACTTACTAAAATAGAGAAAAATAACAAAGTTTCAAGTTACAATGTGTATTTAAGATATTCATAGGTTTCAATAAAAGAAAAACATGTTACTATTTAAAAACAATTTCGATGTACTAAGCAAATATAAAGAATCAACAATGCACAATCGAAAGTTTCGTTGATTTTGATTGACTTTGAAATAAATATTATTGTATTAAAAACATGTAACGCAAAATTTTCTGAAGGTGATTAAGGAGCGCTCTTATATATAATTTTCAAACACATATTAGATTAATATTTCGCAGCTGCTATCTTCACGATGATGCTTATGTGAAATATAAAACATGTGCACCGTTATAAATACAGTTGATACGCTGAATTAATTTCTCGTTTTATTTTAAAACAATGTAGAGAAAATTTAACCAAGAGCGCATTTGGTATTCTGTTTTCAAGTATACCTTTAATCCTAATAGTCTCATTTTCCTAATTTTCAGAAACTAATTTTCTTATTTATTTAAATGGTATATACCGAATTTCGTTGCGAAGAAACAAATATTAATACCGCTAGAGGAATTTTTAAATTTTTGGTAAACCCCTCTTCTGCTAGTCCAATTTCACTGATTTTCAGAAACTATTTTCTTATTTTATTTCAATGGCATATATCGAGTTTCTTTGCAAAAAAAAATAATAAAATTGCGGCCGTTAGAGCTATTTTTAAATTTCGGTTTAACCCCCAATCGTTTTTCAGATAACTCCGCATTGCCAATAATATAACTTTCAAAAGGCATTATTTATTATTTCATTTCAATTGTATATGCTGAGTTTTGTTATGAAAAAACAATTATTGGTGGTGCTACAGCAATTTTAATTTGGAGTTTCAGGTAACCCCCTGATTTTAGATTTCTTTTTTTAATTGTAGGTGCCTGGCAGGTGCGATTGATGCAGATTTGGATAGATACCCCCCCCCCCCATTGAGACAACTGGCATAGCTTACATTCCTTTGGAATTTGCAGAAAAAAATAATTTAGCCAAAAAATAAGAAGCAGGTTTTTCAGGTGCCGACCGCAAAAGCTTTATTTCTTCGAAATTCGGTAAAAATAAACGACGAACCACCAAAGACAGTTCGCAGAGCCGCCATATTGGGGAAAACAAAAGAGAGGTACCAGAACACAATGATATGGAGATATTCTACATTCATTTAAGTTTACCATTGGGTACTTGCGACCACTAACTCCGAACTGCAATAATACATCTGCACTCGTTCCTCTGTATAATGTGTTTACTCACTTCGAAAGTTTTGGGAAATCTATAGATTTTAGTTGCATGGTTCACCTAAGGAAGTTTGTATTTAAGTTAATCTGTTAAGATTATTGTAGTGTACTGTGTATGCAGTGCTTGTAGGTTAGGTTAGGTGAAGTGTTGTGAATACAAGTGTTAACTTTTTTTCCTAACATAAAAATAAATAAATATATTTGAGGCACTAATGTGATTATTTTCTTAATTGAATAACATTGTCTCGTTGCAACTGACGTAAACATAGCTGTCCGTTGGCGTTATTGATGAGAGGTTAATAGCAGTAATGAGAAAGTATGTTAATGACCGAGCTTTAACGTTATTTTCTCATTTATGGCATTATCCGTAATATGTATACACACAGACGATATGTTATGTATTATGTATATAAACACGTTAACTCATCGCATCATTCTCCAGAACATTTTCAGCTCCAGGAGTTTACTGGAGTTCATTTACTTCCAACAACATACGAAGAGCGTTCAATAAGTAATGCAAACATTTTTTTCTGGGCCACTTTTAGCTGAAAAAATTTGAAATTTTGTGTAGGACATCTTTAAATATCCCCGCTTCACCTCATGCAGTTTCATTAATTTCCGATAGGTGCCAGCGCTATAACTAGCCTTCAAAATGGCTTCTGTAACGGAGGTGCGTTCCAAACAGAGAGCAGTTATTGAGTTTCTTTTGGCGGAAAATCAGAGCATCACAGGTATTCATGGGCGCTTGCTGAATGTCTACGGAGACCTGGTAGTGGACAAAAGCACGGTAAGTCGTTGGGCGAGGCGTGTGTCATCAACACAACAAGGTCGAGCAAACCTATCTGATCTCCCGCGTGCCGGCCAGCCGCACACAGCTGTGACTCCTACAGTGTTGGAACGTGCGGACTCTCTTATTCGAGGTGATCGACGGATCACAATCAAACACCTGGCTGTTCAACTCGGCGTTTCTGTTGGTAGTGCTGACACACTTATCCACAGTTGGGGTACTCAAAGGTTTGTTCTCGCTGGGTTCCTCGACGCCTAATTGACGACCATAAAGATCACAGAAGGACCATCTGTGCGGAATTGATTGCTCGTTATGAAGCTGAGGGTGACAATTTTTTTTTTGTCAAATATTGTCACAGGCGATGAAATAGGGTTCATCACTTCGAACCCGAAACAAAATGGCAATCCATGGAGTGGCACTACACCAACTCTCCTTCGAAGAAAAAGTTCAAAACCATACCCTCAGCTGGTCGTAAAGTCATGGCTACGGGTTTCTGGGACTCTGAAGAGGTTATTCTGTTCGATGTCCACCCTCACGATGAAATGATCAACTCTGAAGCGTACTGTGCTACTCTAAGGAAATTGAAGAAACGACTTCAGCGTGTTCGTAGCCACAAAAATGCAAATGAACTTCTCATTCTTCATGATAACGCAAGGCCTCAACCAAGTCTGCACACCCGAGAGGAGCTCACAAAACTTAGTGCACTGTTCTTCCTCATCCACCCTACAGCCCGGATCTCGCACCTTTAGACTTTCTGTTTGGCCCAATGAAGAATGCACTCCGCATGGATGATTATGGAAGTTGTTGATGCAGCAAAACGTTGACTCCGACATAGACCAGTAGAGTGGTACTGTGCAGGCATATAGGCCCTCCCATCAAGGTGGCGTAAGGCTGTAGCATTGAACGGAGATTATGTTGAAAAATAGGATTTTGTAGCCAAAACATTGGGGAATAACATGCTGTAATTGAATCCTGAATAAAACCAACCTGCTTTAAGGAAAAAAAAAAGTGTGTTGCATTACTTATTGAACGACCCTCGTATTAATGATTGCATGTACCTTTGGTTTTATTAAATTAGTGTGCACCATTGTGCTGCTGGTTTTTATAAATATTTTGCTTTTGTTCCAGAGTCGTTCAGAAGAAGTCATGGCAGATGTGGCGCAGTCTACAGCAGTCAAGGTAGTAAGTAATAACAGTTCAGGCTCGAGTGCGACTAACGGAGTGTCAGAGCTAACTGCCTGCAATAGCGATCCTTGTGCTGAACTCACTCTTAACCTCCCTTCTCCAGACGAAGAAGACGGCACAAGTTTACAGGAACTCATAGAGTCCGAACTGGCTGCCCTCCGCAGGAAGGAGGAGCGTCTTATCGATTCAGAGCTCTCTACAATCTCTAATACTTTTTCGGAGACCGTGGTGGTTGACGACGATGATATCGACATAGAAAAATCCGGCAGAGATGTCATCTCGCCAACCACCATAGACAGCGGCGATCTCAGCATTAACACACAGTTCCTGTTAGCAGAGCGGGATCACTCATTCCAGATCTCCAAGGGAGATGCCATGTTCTTTTTTAATACGGTAGTGGATGACGAACCAATAATGAACGGCTCGGCTTCGAACCCCTTTGTTGAAGATGATCAGGAAAAGTTTTCAGAAATACCCGTTGAAAACAATGAAGCTCTTCTGATAGATACCGGAACACTTGAAAATCCACAGGATGTTGGAAATAATTTGCAGCAGTCTTCCACAGTCCAAGCTCTCGAGGACAACCTGCAGAATTCTCCGGATCTGTTGGACACTTCTGCAGCAGTCAAGGATCCTTGTGATATAGACATATTGCCACTCTCTACCTCTTTCGATCCTTTCACCACTATTGTTGATAATAGCAACAGTAAATCTGAACCTGCCGAGACTCCCTCCAGCGAATGTGCAGATGCAGACTTCAACTCTCTTCTGCCAGTCGACAATGGTGTTGATAAAATCCCGGAGTATGGTACCGATGAACTGGAGGTTGCTAGTGATTCTTTGAAAACACAAAGCCGCATAGTAACTGGTGGAGTTTGCGCTGAGAATGTGGCCCTGCTAGACTTCGATGATGTCGCTGAAGAAATTCTTGTGCCCTCCACTAATGTAGATAGATCCGGTGACATAATCCTGAATGGTTCTAGTAACAGCATGGAAGATGTAGAGTGTGCTGGTATAAGTGATAACATTAGTGTAGATTCTAACCGAGTTCCTCTAATAACTAACGTCTTCGATACCTTAGAAGTAGATGACGATGATTTGCCTGCTCTTACCTCTCCTATCGAAGCTACTGTCCCACAGCGACCCCTTACTATTCCCGAAATCGGAATAATTCCGCCCCAAGAGGACGATAACACGGATGAGATCAGCGAAAGTGAATTGGTATCCAATGAGGAGTTGAGCATTGGAAGCAATGGGGTTCCTGCACAACCCGAAGGGGACCTGGAGTCTCCTGCTAAACACGAAGTGGCAGCTGCTCACGACGACTGCTTCGATATCTGGACCACAGTCAGCGAGGCAGTCATAGAAGAGGCTGAACCTGTGTTTGAAGATGTGGATGTCGTGTGTTCTACTTGCCTTGACACTAACATCACTGATGTGTCAGCATTAGATGTAAGTTTTGCTTTTTATGTTGTTTGCATTTTTTAACTCTTGTTTAACATCTTCACTAAATGTGCCTTAGCTTTAATACCTGGTGTAGCCTTAGATGCTTTTAAATATGTTAATTCCAGGTTCTTTGGCTGTCAAATAAAGCATTGGAAGCCAGACTCTTAATGTGGTAATTGTCGAGTTTAACAGCAGAAAGAAAGATAGAAGGAGGGGGCACAGTTCAATTTTCAGTCACGAAATGGTGAGATTACGGGATCTATATGCTATGAATTTCCTTCATAAGATTGGAATGTTGCCACATGAAATTTTCCACATCTGTAGGAAGTTGGAATCAACTGCGTGTTTGTGTATCGCATGAAACTGGTACTTTGGATCACTCTCAAACAACTGGTCGCCTGCTCTCCGTGAGTATCATTGGTCAAAGCAGTGGTAGCTGCATTCGGCATAATCCAATACGAAAAAGTTATGGCCCATAAGATGGGCTTCTCTAGTTGCTGAGAGAATATCTTGTTAGCCTATCTCCGGAGTACAGCCTTTTTCTTTTAACCCAGAGTCTGATGAAACACAGGGAGCTAAATGCAGACGCTTGTTTAGTCGTTACGTAACAGTGGTTACTTTCAGATGAAAAATGTTCATCATCGAAACGGCTACAGCCACTAAAATGACAGGTATAAGCTTCGGCTTCTCAAAAAAACTTATGAGAGGGGTCTTCAGGATCCAGAGGCATTTTTGCCAAAAAGGGATAAAGGCTGTTAATAATACGACATGAGGCCCAACTTATAGTATCTTCTTTCTGCGTTGTTTTTTGACAATATTATCCGCACTAGAAGGCAACCGTAATCTTCTTCAGTCACACCTAATATGACAGCCACAATCGTTTCAAATTTCGGTCTGGAGAAATGACCCAGACGTGCATATCACATTTGCTTATTTCAACTAGTTCTATAAGCCCAGCCCCAAACATTCCGTATGTTAATTTGCATTTGCATAAGGCATTTATCCTTGACAGCCGTAGCTTTTTAAAATTAGCCTGGTCATTCTGCATTTAGTATTATAAACTTAGAAGTATAATGTAATTGTTAAACTGTTAGTAAGAGACTTGACGAGCAGACAAATAATGAGAAATAAAAGTAATCAGAAATTGAAATCGTACACTGGAGATATTTTTGTTGATTTGATTTATTTACGGACGCTCTTTAACATCTCAGGTCATCAGCGTCCCATTCAAATCAAAGGTGAAACAACCGAAATATTTTGCTCAGAGGCCTCTTCCTTTAGGCTTGAGGTTCTTTATCGTGCCGTAAATCTACAACATTGGACCCACCTTCCGAAGGAAGCCAAACTTAGAATTTTTACGCCCCGAAACAAATGCATCAACCCTGGTAGGGTTTAGGAGGCAAGTATGGTTACCACTACACCACCAGGACCAACACACTGGAAATAACCTTTATAGTAACTTACCCAAAGATTGAATGGTTTAATTATCAAGTCTGGGGCACATAAAATTATACTAGGGCCGATATCTTTGATCTATAAAATCGTCGAATTAAATATACAGAATATGTATTATTCGACAGATCCAATTTCAAAAGAGGAGCGAGGGTTAGTTCTGGCATATATGAAAAATACAAAAGAGCCTAGGATTAGATGAGATAAATATGAAATTTTTAAAAAATGAACAAATTTGCTGATAAAACTGAGTATTTGCTACAATAGCTACTGATTTAGTTATGAAGGAAAAAATCTCAGCCTATAGAAACACTAGTGTTGCTGTTAATGTCCATAGGAAACGGATAAAATTGAATATAGTAACTATATAGGAATAAACATGCAGCTAATGTAAAATATTAACATATTTAGGATTTTTAATGTTAAAATTATATGTTTCTGAGCTTTGAGGTGGTTGCCAGATGATCATAAAATGTTCATCTCTACCATTAAACCACGGTCTCATAACATGGAAATACAATATTTTAACATTTACAGGGATTTTATAAAAAATCTACTGAGTATACAAAGCAGATTTTAATTCAAGAATAGATAGGGTTGCGTAAAGGACTATCATATACTCCATATATGTTCTTAATAAAATGATAGAAAAGAGAAGGGAATTTACTTTGCCTTTATACATTTTATTCGTTGACTATTGAAAGCATTTTATCAAGTGAATGGGCACGCGCTACGTAATTTTAAAAGTTGTAAAAATGCAAAGGAGCATAATTGATATTACATTTTTATAGGGGAATAGTCATTTCTGACAACCCCTTAAAATTCACTGATGGTTGGCTGAGCCGTCTTTTGATATTTAATACATACATTAACAAAATAAAAGAGGAATTGATAAAATATGTAATAAACGGGGCACATTTCAAGGATTACATATTTTATTTATTTAACCAATGCCACACACAATTTACCACTTATAGCAATAGTACAAGGGCTCTCCAGTATTTTCAACAATACAATTAAAGCCACGTAATGCAGAGCACACGTCAAATGTTCGGCCGTCATAGGTTGACGAGAATCACAAAGGGTACAATTTGAAGACGGTAGAGATGGGACCTTAGACAGTCATGTTTTCTTCAACAATCGAAAGCGAGCAACAGCAACTTTTCTTGAGCCGGCCGTCAGGTACACAAGTAGTGTTCTCATTAAGAATCGTCCAATTTTTGTCGTTAGTTGCCACTGTAGCTTGTGATTTAAAATTGTGTTTAAAAATCTATTTGTCAAAAGCTTAAGCATTGCAGCTTAAGTCCCTAATTATCTGCCCCTCGCCTAAAACCATATATATAATCTAACAATAATTAGAAAAGCAGAAAAGGATAAGCATTGCACACACACACACACACACACACACACACACACACACACACACACACACACATAAGTATTTTAACAATAATTAGTAAAGCAGAAAAGGATAAAACGCTAAGAAACTCGCTCTAGAAGTTCGAATATAGCGATTGCAAATCTGTGACTTTTTCTTATTGTTTTATCCTGTTCTGCTTTTCTAATTATTGTTAATTTAGTTACATTGTTAATAGTGTTACATTATTTTTCATTTATATTATACACATGTATTCAATTAAAGAGCACTCGCAAATTATCTGAACTCGTTCTCTCGCAATCACAGTTTAATCACTTTAATTTATCACATTCTGTTCTAAAAGTAACTTTAACTAATAATTATTGTAAACAAAAGTATAATGTTCCTTTCATGTTAAAGCTAGTCTATTAATACAAGCTTTACAATATACTGGGTGGTTGGCCGCTTTTGACCGCTGTGCACAACTCCTCTCGTTACCACGCTTGAAAGACGGCCGAGGAGTCGGAAGGGAGGACAGTACTAGTTTAACTGTAGGTGCGTACGAACGTGTTCTTGTGTGTTGTGGGACAATGTATTAAGTATTCATTAGGGGATATAATACAGTGCATGGCTCAACTATTCCCCAAAGAGTGTTTATTAGGATGGTGCGTGCTACAAGAATGGTGCAGATTGTTTCAAGAGAGATTCAATTTCCAAGTCGAAGATTGATTCACAGATTGCTAAACAAACTTCGTGATACGGTAAGTTTCGTGATTTAAAAAAAGCATACCAACCACGTACAGAAGAAACTATAGGCAACAATGGACATGCTCTGGAACGTTCCGGTAATAAAAAACTTCACGTCTTTTTCAGCAAACGGGAATTTCCTTATTCCTTTGTTCGAATGACTACAAAGCTACTGAACCTATAAATTTAATGTAGTGCAAGAACTTAAACCTACATCCAGCAGTTAAGTTTGTGAATGGATAGTTAATGGTGTGTATGACGGATAAATTGACCCTAATCACATTTCTTTATTAACGTATCTTAGTTCGCAAAACACCCCATACTGGAGTCGGAAAAACCTAACCTACTTAACGAAGAGCCCCTGCATGCTCAAAAATTAAGGTTGTAATGAGCCATTAGCGGGGAGAGACTAATAGGCTCTGTTTTTTTTATAAAAAAATTGTTAAGACAGTATGGTATATGCTGACTGCAACCCATTTTACATTAATCAACTGTGAGGGACTTCGAGACTTTCTGACAGGAATCTGCAGAGCACAAGTCTCCTTGCATGGAATTCATGAAATATTCTCGATAGAGACACCACTAACACCATTTAGTCCCCTCGGTCTACCTGTCATTTTTATCCCTGGAGAGGGGAGCGTTAAGGGAAAAGTTACAATACAAATCCACACATTAGATGAACTAAAAATAACATTCGTGAAGAAATGTCTAATTTTCATCAGTCGATTCCAGGAGTGCATGGAAAATGAAGTCGGTCCTGATGGTGTAGTGGTAACCATACTTACCTTCTAAACCCAAGATCGCGGGTTCCATCCCGGCCAGGACAGATGGATTTTTTCGGGCTTAAAATACTGAATATGGCTCTCTTCGGAAGAGAAGTAAAGCCGGGGTCCCGTGTCGTACACTTACGGCACGTAAAAGAACCTCAAGCCTGAAAGAAGAGGCCTTTGAGCAAAATTTATCGGCCGTTTCACGCCCTGGTTTGAAGAGCGTCGTAAATAAAAATAAATAAAATAGATATGAAATAAAAAATAAAATGAAGTTCCAGCTCCCTCGTTTTTGGTAATGGTGAGTAAATGTATCTTTTATGTCTTTAAGTGTTAGTAATAGCTTACGCAAAGATCATAGCTTCTCGTTCACCGCGGTACCATTTTGAAGCGATCCTGCGAAGGAAAAAAATCACCCATTATAATATACACCAGGTGGCCGGCGACTGTCGCATTTCCCAGTTGAGTTTCCCGCATGCCCACGATGTTGATTTGTTTTGTTTGCGGACACTCTTTAACATCTCATCTCAGGTCAGGAACGACCGGTAAATTTTGCTCAGAGTTCTCTTTTTTTCAGGCTTGAAGTTCTTTTTCGTGCCGTAAATCTATGACACAGAACCCACTGCTTTACCTCCCTTCCTAAGGAAGCTATACGTACGATTAAGAGCTTTTCTCCCGAAAAAATCCATCGATCCGGGCCGGGATTGAACCCGCGATCTTGGGTCTACGAATGCACGTAGAAAAGGGAGTCATTAGTACTTGCAAGTAACGGCAGGCAGGCGAACTACCTCAAAAAGGGGTCGATTTATAACAAAATTCCTGACAGGGTAAATTCAGCGGGATTGGGTAGATGAAGTGGTTACTAATGCTGGATAAAAAATTCAGGAGCTGAATGTTTTGCAGTCGCTAGGGGTAGGGGTTGAAAGGGGTGAAAATAGGTTTTTCGTGATTTGCGGCGTAAATACTTGTTATATCGAAAAAAGTTAAACGAGAAAGTTGTAGATAATTTAAAAAATGTACAACTTTTGTACCCAACATTTTTTCAGATAACCTCGAAATTTTGGAGTAAAAGGCGAAAAACTAAATTTTAGGTTTTTAATTTTTTACTCCGATAAAAAAAATCCAATCTTTATGAACTTTGGGACAGTTGAAGCTATTTCTATTCCAAATAACTAGCATTTTTTGTATTAGGATTAACTTTGTTAGTTTCTGAGAAATTAACGATTTTTTAAAAAAGTTGTTTTTTCGAGTCGCTCAAAAGGGTATTTTTTTGTGCTAGACAACTTTTATAACTTGGTGTTTTTTTTTTTTTAATTCAACTTTCATATAAAACATAAAAACCTAGTGCTACAAGCAAAAATATTGTTAAACTTGTAAAAAACTGAAAAATCTCATTTTTCGTATGATTTTTCTCATTTTACTTAAATGTGTCATATTACTTATTGAAACCACTTTGGTAAATTGATATAAAATATTATAACAATTTTATTTGTGAGTTTTAATGTGATTAATTATTTTCATTCAATTTAATTCAATAAAATTACCAATTAATCAAAAAAAAAAAAAACGCATCGTAACGTTAATCCAGTGAACATTGTTTATTGAACATTTAGCACATTAACGAACGTGCAAAGTTTTAATCATATTTAACTCTTTTTATTTGTAATTCCTCATATTCTTCCTCTTTTTCTTTTTGTTCTTCTTCCTCTTCCCCACCACGGGTGTCCGAGGTCGTTAAGGCGCGGATTCGTGAGCGAGAGGTCTGGGGTTCGAATCCCGTCAGGACCGAGTTCCCTGACTGAGGTTTTTTCCACGTTTTCCTCAGTCCCCATAATTGGCAAATGCTGGGGAGGTACCCTAAATTTAGGCCTGGAACGTTTCCTTCCTTACAAATCCTTTCCCAATGTATCATTTTATTTCATGTATTACCAGTGTTCGCCGCCTGTGGTGCCTCAGTGGTAAAACAGACGTTAAACACCATTCAATAAAAAAAAATCCTCTTCTTCCTCTTATTCTTCTTATTCGTCTTCTTCGTTTTCTTCGTGTTCTGTAAATTCAGTTCCGGGTTGAATATCTTCCGATGGATGCAAATCATCGATTTCTGTAGGTTGTTGCTCAGCATTGGAGCAATCATTTACACGATAACAATTCCAACATAACTTAGAGCATTTTAATCCGTGTTTCCGGCAACTGCACCTTAACGTATTACAACCTTTTTAACAATTACAAGAAATTTGTTCAAGCAGATTATCAGGGATCAACTTGTCTTCGGTGTAATTCGGCATTAAAATTCCTTCTGTCGACATCTTCTTCCAACCCCAATCCGTAGGGTTTTTCTTGTTTCCAAGCCACGTTTGAAGTTGAAGATATATCCTGAACGAAAGCTGCCTTGCTGCTCCTTCAGTTGATGGTAGCTTTTCTAATTTAAATTTTGATTTTATTGAAGCTTTTTGATACATTTCAAATCGCAAATCGTGGAGGGTACAATATTTTTTAGAATAAATTGATGTTATTAATTCACTACCATTTTTCGCCACTACCTCTTTGTCAGCATCTTTATCATAAAAAATATCCGCCAGCTGAGTGAAATTTTGAATACAAACCAATGATTTAATGGATACTCTCTTTCCTTTCCCAGTAAAGCCATTGATTAATTTATAATTAATTATTTTATTGAATTAAAATAAATCAAAAATAATGTAATAACCTTGAAAACTCGTGTATAAAATTGTTAACAATATTTTATATCAATTTATCAAAGTTTCAATATATAATTCGACATTTTTAAGTAAAATGAGACAAATCGCTGGAAAAAAAAATTATATTTTTAAGTTTTTTACGAATTTAACGATATTTTTTGCTTGTAGCACTAGTTTTTTTTATATGAAAGTGTAAGTAATTACAAAAAAAAAAAATAAGATTTATAAAAGTTGTCTATGGCAAAAAAAAAACTTTTTCAGCGACTGGAAAAAAAAAAGTTTTTCTTAGCTTTATTTCTCAGAAACGAATAAAGTTAATCCAAAAAGAAAAAATGCTAGTTATTTGGAATAAAAATAGCTTCAATTTTACCGAATTTCATAAACATTGGACTTTTTTATTGGAATAAAAAATTAAAAACCGAAAATTTAATTTTTCGCGTTTTATCTAAAATTTTGAGGTTATCTGAAAAAAAAGTTACGTACAAAAGTTGTAGATTTTTTAATTATCTACAACTTTTTTATTTAATTTTTTTCGATATAACAAGTATTTACGCCGCAAATCGCGAAAAACCTATTTTCATCCCTTTCAGCCCCCACTCCTCAGCGACTGCAAACATTCAGCTCCTGAATTTGTTACGCAGCATTAGTAATCACTTCTTCTATCTAATCCCGCTGAATTTCCCCTGTTAGGAATTTTGCTGTCACAAAAAGGTAATTCGCCTGGACTATAAGTAAACACATCCTGATACCTAAACATTTAATTCGGAGATCTTTGATATTTGGCAACTCGGATCTGGGAATGCGAATTCACAGCTGGGCCAGTAACTGCTTACATATAATATCGTTTTGTATTATTCTGGCTATTATTTATTAATTTTCGCTTGTAAGAGCGTAACTATGTTAACATGGAATTTTCACTTCTATGATTCCACTCTTAATTATACTCTAGAAATTATCATTTACTAATGTTCATTAAAAAACCGTGCTATATCAGAAACGACATATCTTAGCATTTCAGGTATCTCTATAGCAATGGCTTCAGAAAAATCTGCGGTTTAATTTAACGTTTCCTGGTTCTTTTTCATATACTTTCGCTGCGATAGAAATCCACAGCATAAAATGCGACGGGCGTTACCAACACGATGTGCGTGTGTTTTCTTTAATGGTACAGCTGATTCCATTACAGTAAGAGTAAAACTTCATGGTATGTTTACAAATATAAATTAACATTTGTCCATTGAGTAATTTTCTTATAACGGCTTACGACTTTTTAAAATCGTATTTCAATTAGTTTTCTCTGTATCTATTATTAGATTTAACTTTTACCGTATAATTATCCTATAATTATCCGTATAATTTACTTATAATTATCCGAATGTTCTTTCTTTATCTTTATAACATTTATTTAGTCACTTATATGTTGCACTTTGCCCATGTATTGATTTAAGTCTGCAGTCTACCTGTGTACCGCCACGGGTGGCCGAGGTCGTTAAGGCACGGACTCGTGAGCGGGAGGTCTGCGGTTCGAATCCCGCCAGGACCGTCCTCCCTGACTGGGGTTTTTTGCAGGTTTTCCTCAGTCTTCATAACTGGCAAATGCCGGGGAGGTACCTAAACTTAGGCCTGGAACGCTTCCTTCCTTTAAAAAAAAAAAAAAAAAATATCCTTTCCCAATTAATCATTTCATCTCATGTATCACCAGTGTCCACCGCCTGTGGTGCCTCAGTAGTAAAAACGGGCGTTAAACACTACTCAAAAAAAAAAAAGTCTACCTGTGTCTATAGATTTCATATAGTTTACAAATTCTTTTGTGTATTCTTGTACTACTGTTTTGGTTTTATTGTATGTATGTGTGTGTGGGGGGAAAGAAATAGATAGATAGATAGATAGATAGATAGATAGATAGATAGATAGATAGATAGATAGATAGATAGATAGATAGATAGATTGATTGATTGATTGATAGATAGATAGATAGATAGATAGATAGATAGATAGATAGATAGATAGATAGATAGATAGATAGATAGATAGATAGATAGATAGATAGATAGATAGATAGATAGATAGATAGATAGATAGATAGATAGATAGATAGATAGATAGATAGATAGATAGATAGATAGATAGATAGATAGATAGATAGATAGATAGATAGATAGATAGATAGATAGATAGATAGATAGATAGATAGATAGATAGATAGAAGAGAGAGAGAGAGAGAGAGAGAGAGAGAGAGAGAGAGAGAGAGATCAAGGCAATGTTATCTTGATCTATTTATGTTTCGACCAGGAATTCGATTAGAATTCGTGCCCGCTTCTTGGGAAGCGCAAACGCTACCGTTAGACTACGTTAACTGCTAACCTTGAAAGAGGGCATTGCCAATTTCTTGTCTACTGTCTCTGACAGACTATTTTTTGTTTTCACTCCTTGCTCGCAAAAAAAAAAAAAAAAAAAAAAAAAGGATCTCACCGACATTGCCATTGTTTTTTCTAATTGAGACAGGATATTGACCTCTGAAAATGCACGGAGTTTCTCATGACCTTTCAGCGCAGTGATTGAGCCATTAGAGTGATACTTTAACTGTAACGATACTCTGCCGGTAAACTTTGATCTATCTATACACCATTTGAGATTCAGGGTATCAGTGTATTACTTTTTTTTCCAGTTCTTTAGTAATTTTAAATTGTTTCCTCATTGATCCCTTCAAATAAGAGGGCCACCGGATAACTGCACGCCCAGTGCGTTAATCCCTAATTGCAGTCTCAAATACTTTCAGATACAATTGTAATATATATATTTAATACACGAGATGGTATTCAGAATATTCGGAACTGGATCTGTCATTTGGTCCAAAACTTTTGAGACTAATGACCGCCGTCATTATCGAAGTAGTTCCCTTCCACATGCATACACCTGTCCCAGCGATTCGGCCATTTTCCAAGTGCATCTTGTAAGTCATGTTCTTTGAGGGTGTTTAGCACAGATAGCGTTTCTTCTTGAATCCGCTCAATTGTGTCGAACCGACGTCCTTTCAATTTGATTTTCAGTTTGGGGAATAGAGCGAAATCGCAGGGTACCAAATAGGCGAGTACTAGGTGGAGGACAACCATCATGTTGTTTTTCGTCAAAAAGCTCCTGGTGAACAAGGAATTGTGACAGGGTCGCAATATCGTGATGCAACAGTCAGTTCCCTTTTCGCCAAAGTTCGGACTGTCGTCTCCGCACATTTTCATGGAACCTTTGCAAAACGTCATAGTAGTGCATGGAATCCACTGTTTGATTTGGTGGGACGAATTCTTTGTGCACAATCCCCTTGGTATCAAAGAATACAAGTAGCATGCTCTTGACTTTGCTCATCACTTGTCTAGCATTTTTGGGTTTTGGTGAATTCGGGATCTTCCACTGGGAGGATTGTTGTTTTTTGACTCAGGGTCATAAGCGCATATCCAGCTCTCGTCGCCGGTGGTGACCCTGGATAAGAAGGTTGGGTCATCGGATACGGCCTGACGAAGCTCCATGCACACTTAAACACGCTATGCCTTCTGATCACCAGTTAGGATCCTTGGCACAAATTTTGCGGCGACATGACGCATGCCCAATTCATCAGCTAAAATTCGTTGGCATGTGCCATAACCAATTCCCACTTTATGAGCAAGGTCTTCAATGGTTCGACGTCGATTCTCACGAACGAGGTATTTAACTTCGGCAGCAATGTCAGGCGTTGTGCAATTGATGGGCGTACCGGTGTGAGCATCGTGTTGAATAATTAGTACAGGCCGACCCTAAACCGAGCATGCCACTCAAACACACGTGCACGCTGTGCTTTGTTTCCCAAATACTTGTTGAATCATTGCGAGGGTCTCCGCAGCATTTTTCCCGAGATTTGCACCGAATCTAATGCACACTCTCTGTTGTAATCTTGGATCTATCGTAAAATAGCCACACACTACACAAAGAATATCATGAAAAGTACTGTAGAATCTCAACACATCTACCCAGCAGCATGAAACATTAAACACTCTCTCATCAAATGTACTAGTGTTGCCACTTAGTGGTACAAAGCTCTTGCAACTACTGTCGAGATGGCAGCGCCAGTCACGCGTGCGTGCGTGCTGTGTGTGGGGGGGGGTTTGAAACTCCAGCACTTAATCCCTTACTTTTGAATAGATGTATTAACCTCCATGTAAATAGATTAACGAGTAATTCTCGCTTCATAGGTAAACGCAAAGGGTAAATGCAAAGGGATGGTTGCTCTCAAAACTAAGTACTTCCATTATACCAAAAGTTGACATAGTACAAAATGAGATAAAGGTATCTTATTTAAAAAAAAAAAGAATCTACAAACTGTTTGCTATATTTCATTGTACCTACATTTTTTACGAAGGTTGTTTGAAACCACGGTTCTCCTCAGTATGCGGTTAATATCATCTGGGAACCAATTTACATCTGGCTGAGCATAACTGACTATTAATGTCTAAATCCTGTAACAACAGTTTGATCAACTGCTACCAGTGATTGTGGTCACCGATTTCTTCCAAAGCAAAAAATCACATTAGATCGCCTGACCCGGGTCACTATTCTTTCGTACCACGACGGTCAATCCATTCTTGAAATTGCTTGTTTAAGAAGTTCCTCATCCTTAACTCCTTAATAACGCAATGCTCTTTTGTTTCCGTGATCTCGGCAAAAGTGTGTGGTTTTTAAGTTCTAGAATAACCTCCGCTTTTAACACCTGGAGATATCGTTCGCTGGTAAACGTTAAACGAAGGTGTCGCATGGTTCCACTACAAACGTCACCCCAAACTGAGGTTGGCAGATTTTAGCAAATGTAATACAGAACAGTGTTGGAAATGCTGCTAGAAACAATTGTCGAACAATTTAATAAAGGTTGTATAAACACAACAGAAACAAATAAACATAGCATCTAATACAAATAACACTGTAATTAATAACATTTTACTCTTCAACTGTTGTAACTTACAGTTTTCATTACGGAAACCAAACAAATCATCTGAACCACTGACGTCACTGATAGCAAGAAATGTTCTTAAACATAATTTCCAACAGGCTATAAACCTGTGATAACAAGTGAAATGTTACAAAACAATTTGCAAATATTTTCATTTTAACGACCCATTCTGGGCATATTTTTATTTGTAAGCATTTCATATAAAATTACTACATGATTCATATAATTGGAATATGTAAACAGTTCATACTTTAACAAGTAAATTGATCTTTGTTTCTTTCACATTCCATTTATGGCCCGTCATAGAAAACATTCTATCCTTAAAAGTATTGGAAGGGAAAATGCTCAGTACCTACCAATTTAATCAGGACCAATTGTAACATATTGTTTAATTTTGTTGCACCTAACACATAATTTTAAAAGGATTGTAGAGAGTTCTTCCATGGAGACCTAACACAACTAAAATGCACAGAGGCGTGCCACATTTAAAGAAAGAAACACATAAAATCACTATATAACACTGTAGAAACAATGTGGAACACTGCAGAAATCATTTGAGACACTGTAGAACACTGCTGAACTTACGATATTTCGAGCGTACTATGTGATCTTGATCACATAGCTGGAGCACAGGAACTGTGACCAACAATACACGCCGCCTGTGTGCCCTACAGTCTGCTGGGCTGGCGGACAGGGAGACCAACTTAGAATAAAAATTCAAGTTACTGGTGGGGGAGGTTTAGAGAGAGATGTTTAAACCTGGAGCCGCGCGTGCCTTGTGTAAGACAATAGTCACCATCTCCCTGTCTCTGAGAGTACTGGTAGGGGAAGTAGGAGGTACGGCATCTATGAGTATTAAAGAAAAGCAAGTGTCGAAAACAAGAGTGGTTAGCTAGCATATTGGGCCAGTAGGGAAGAACTTGTTTTGACAGAGCGTCTGTGATTATGCATTCTAAGCGAAACTGCGGTAGAAGTTAAACTAATATAGAAGGCAGGACACAAATTACATTTAAGCATGTATATCACGTTAGTGGAGGCACAATTGGCGAAAGTGCGAATTTTGAATCCTGACTTAAATGTTGGACTGAAAAAGGGTGTACTAAGCGTTATTAAAGCACAAGTTTTGCATTTAGTTCTGTTGAAGGGCTAAGAACCAGGTCTGGTTGAGAAACAGGAGTGGGAATAAGTTTCTTGCGGAAAATGGTTTTTAAATTGTGTGCGGACCTGAAACTTAGGCGTGGGGGTTTATGAAACAATGCTGATGTTATACGGTTCTGCTTTTAATGTACTGAAACATTCCTTTAGGATTGGTTTAAGGCGTTCTAAACCGGGGAAATAGGCGACTATAAAATTCAGCTGATTTTTATCAGTTTGTTCCAAGATCTTAGGTGTATGATGTTAGCGGGCAGACAGAACTGTCTGTGCGTGCGTGCGTTAAATTCATTATTTTTTCATTTTTTGCTTTGGTTAGCTTCTTTTATTAATTTGTATAAAATGAAACTATATTATTATAATCCACACTGTAATTAATAACATTTTACTCTTCAACTGTTGTAACTTACAGTTTTCATTACGGAAACCAAACAAATCATCTGAACCACTGACGTCACTGATAGCAAGAAATGTTCTTAAACATAATTTCCAACAGGCTATAGACCGTTATCAAATGGCGGGGCATTTCGCAAATGGACATTTTGTCCAATTAACCTGAAAACAAGACACCTGTACTACCACAGTAAGCGAAAAATAATGGAATTGTTCCGGGCAACGCTAGCTCAAAAGTTACACCAGGACTTTTTCATTCTTTCGTGATAATTTCATAAAGGTTTACAGTATCCCAGTAAAAAACAAAATGCCGTTTACACGGTCGTTCGTTTAAACATTTATATTTTTTGTTCTACTTAAATCACGATCATCTTCATGTCGCATAAACCAACATTTGCAAAACTCCAAGCGACAGCAATGTTTTGGTTAGATCGATCTCAGTTTCAGATAGTGTCATGATTAAATAATGCTTATATCACCAGCCCATTATTTGACGTTTGTTCTTGTAAATGTGTTACGTGAACAAAAATTAAAACTGAAAACGAAATTTTGAAAAATGCGACTGTTAAATCAATCTAAATTAAGTTGATTTCAGGATACATGTCTTCTAACCTTGAAATGTGACAACAGCATAAAAAAAAATCCAGAAAAAAAATTACTGCAGAAGCAATGATATTTCCACCTAGTGATCTTAGAAATATTTATTCGTGGTTTATAGCTGTACATTTTTGAAAAGTTATGGTACTTTACAGTTATTTTTTAAATACTACGTGTCTTTTCAAGACTGTATGATATGATAGCGGTTAACTTCCGAAGTGATTATCGTAAAGAATTTTTGAAAACACTTGTATTAGTTTATTTCTTTGTTTGCTATGTAGGCCGATGAAGAAGTTAAAATACTTCTTATTTAACTCCTTACTATCCTCCAATAATAGTCTCACACCTTAGGGACCTACCTTGGGGGTTAATTGTCTCTGTTCCTATCTTTTCCCAAGAGAGAGATCGGCACTTGATCTTCCCTGAACTTGAGAAATTGTAGCCATATTCCTGTGCTCAATTTCCTCATGCATATAATTCTAATGTTTGAGAACTTCCTTGACAATGGTATATTCGGATCCGATGCTGACATGCATGTTCATGGTCAGAACTTCAATAGAAATGCTTACAAAATAAGATCAAATTTAGTCGAATTGTTTATTTAGGCAGCGCTCTCAGCGATGAGCATGTTTCATTGTGACCTGGAGGTTTCCATCGCTCTCAAACCACCTTTTTAGAATGTTTGTCCTAAGTCTGTAGAACAGTGGCCTTCAGAGATATCCTGAAGTACTTCTACACCGACTGCGTAGCTATACAGAGTGGTCACCGTGTACTGTAATGCCGGTTATCACAATATTCTCAATTCTAAAAATTTTGGTCGGATTTAGTGCGTTCTGGCGATTCTTTTCTTGACATAGGATCATTGTTAAACGTCCTGGTTTCTTTTCCTTTGTTTGGCTACCATTACTCAATTTAAAATGACCCACAACATAATATCTACTTGCACCGAAGAGAAAAGTTGGGGAATCCGATTTGAACTGACTATTTTAATGTGAAGAGGTTCATTAATAATCCGGCATGGTGGTTTTTTATGCTTCCAGACCGTTTAGCTGTCTTTCGCACCGTTTCTTAATTCCTTTATAGTGTGTTATAAAGGTGAAGCTTCGCCTTATGCACAACCCAAGCGCTTTTCATTTAATTCTTCCTGAAGAATTCTATTATTCTCTGATACCAGATTGTCAACTTTACTTGATGGTGAGAAAATGTCTCAACTCAGATGAATAACTAAAAGTGGGACAGCAGAAATATATAATTGAGATATGTACGAATAGTTAGGGTATGGCAATCTAGTAGACTGTAAACTTAAGGATCCACTCTCGTAAGACTGATAACGGTAGCGTTAACTTTGTATTCTTGCACGTAAAACTTCAACCGCCATCAGGCTGATAAAAACATTCCTTAATATTGATTTTTAGTTATAAATCTTGTCTGCTCACGTGGTGTTTTACGTCTCGGTTACAAAGCTTGCCGCAGCCAGCCGTGCCCGTACTTCTGCTGCCCTTCCCAAAACATCTCTTACCGTATAGAACAAGCTGGAATCGTCCTCCCTCAGCTAAACACACCTTTTGATTGACACGATTAATCCTTTGTTACAGCTGCACATTTTCTTTGTATATTTATTTTTTCACGCCACCAATAGATCTAATTTTGTGCGCACTATCGTGAATTGCAGTTATGGAAAAATGTAATTGATTAGAAATAGTCCGAATAATTTTTGCACGCACCCGAGCTGATTTATTTTTCAAATGAGATTTACACACAAAAATGCGTTGTTCTTAAAGTCAAATGCCTAACCATATTGTCGATTTAATGTACATACCTATACTGCCGTGACAATTTCTAAAACGGTTACTACAAGTTGGGGAGAGTACAGAAAATTGCGGGGTTCTTAAAGAGTTTGGTATCTTTAACGAAAGTGTACGTTTAAAAATAAGAGCAACAAAGTACTGGTTAAGAATAATACGTAGAGGGGTGAGAGGTCATGCACTTCTTCGAGCAGTTTGTCTGAGGGGGCAAATAAGGGAAACGTGGCATATTAGGCATCAAAAACATGGAAAGGCGTAGGCAAAGTTGGACTGAGGTGTATTTGGTTAAGTGCACAGAACACATGCATAATAACTGGAAGATACTGAGGCTCAATGCGCAGAAAAGGCATCGCTTAACCCACAGGCTCAAATAGATCAGGTTTGGGGAAGATGCGATTATCTAGATGTCTGTCGGAGAGAAGAAAGAAGTCTCAATACCTCAGCTTAGGGGCTTGGAAAGAAAATGAAACAGTTAATGCTCTTTTGGAATGAATTTGCCCACTGTGCAGAGGAATGGATACCTGGAGACATATTCAGGCAGAATGTATAGAAACAGGAGCTTTTAAGAAATGAGCATTTACCACCACACTTTCTGAATTCCAATAAAAGTTTGAACGTCTGCGTGGAAGTGATAGTATGTGATAAATACAGCAATCGGGAATATTTCTAGCGAAGACCCGACAAAGAAGGTTAATGGTATAGAGAAGAGGGCAACTGGAGAGGGGGTGAATAAAGGGAGGGGGGCTCAAGGGTAAGGGTTCTGTCCATGTTTGTATACAATGTAGGTATATGAAAGTTATTTATTGAAAATGTATGATGTAAGTACATATATCGGTGTGTTTGTATACACATATGTATGTACACACATACATATAAACAAAGTTAATCGCATCAATTTTTGACTGCCACGGGTAGCTGAGGTCGTTAAGGCGCGGACTCGGGAGTGGAAAGTCTGGGGTTCGAATCCCGCCAGGACCGTGTTCCCTTATTGAGTTTTTTCCCAGGTTTTCCTATTTCTTCATAACTGGCAAATGCCGGGAAGTTACCCTAAACTTAGGCCTGGAACGTTTCTTTCCTTAAAAAAATCCTTTTCCAGTTTATTATTTCATTTCATGTATTACTAGTGTTCACCGTCTGTGGTGCAATAGTAGTAAAAACGGGCGTTAAACACCATTAAACAAAAAATCCATTTTTGTTCACTTTTTGGGGGGTAATATATATTATATATTGTTAATATCACGAAATTAGCATGTATTGTCCTAAGGTCCATACGACAATTATACTTCACCTTTGTGTACTTGTAAACCTGCCAAAATAAAAGTACATTACTACTCCAAGTGCTACACTTAAGGCGGCAGGGAAGGGTTGAGGAAGTTCAATTATATGACAAAAGAGGGACTAGAAGCTAATTTGAAGATGGGCGCTGCTGCTAATAGCAGGAACACAAAATCTCATCAGTGGACAGGGATTATAACTGAGCGATGTATCCTAAAGTTTCCAATTGAATACATATTTAATGAAACGAAGTTTTCAAAAAGTGATGAAATTTAAACATGAAGATTAGGACATACTCTATAAAGCTAATATTTTGATTTAACGATTTGAGTACGTTAAATAACCTGTTTTGCGAGTTTCTCTTTTACATTCCTGGAATGCAGTAGCAAAATAGGTATGGCTAAAAATATTCAGAATAATATTACATTCTGGTGAGCATTGTGTAATTGTGAGGAGGTAAAATAAAATTCAAGCAGTTACATAATGAATGTTGCAAAACGTTATGTACAACTGAAAAAGGTTTTTGTTTACCTTAACCGTTGTGAATCATTATTCGCGACATAAGATATTGTGATGAGACATTTTTCGTTAAATAAGGTCTTTGAAAACAATAGGCAAAGGTAATGTCTGTAAAGAATGTCACGTTCAAATATATGCAATCATTTAGGTGCAAGAATAGCTTAATATTAAATAAATGGATTTATCAAATGAAAACTACCAAGTTGGAAATGTTTTTTCTTCGCTTCCATTTCCTAATTTTATTGATGTTCATTGCTAACAGGAGATACAAAAATAATATAATGTTGATACTGATACAGTTCACTAAAGCTACATCTTAATAGAAATGTAATAAAAATAATGATAGTTTTAGAATCTAGCTACAGAAATTGTGAAAAGTAGTTTTTATAAAAAGTGGATAAAAATTAAATAAAAGGGCAACCATATGTTGATTTTATTCTCTATAAATATTTGTTTCAAATCATAGAATATAAAATATATAAAAGGTATTAATGGTCAAAAATTAGGGGCGGTTGCTGTTCAAGTATTGAAAATATTGATGATATATTCAATGCTTCATTAAATAGCGCCCGTAAAGAGTTTAGGAAAAGTTATGGCAAATGCCTTCAAAAGCCAAAGAAAAAAGCAATAAGGAGTTATGAAATATGCTACTGTCGAAAAAAGGAAGTAAACAAGCTGTGAAGCTCTTACTATTTGTTGAATAAAATGATATGCCAAATATAATGAAAATGCTCCGAATGCAAGTTACTGCAAAATCCCAATACTCGTACTAGTCGTTTAGTATATTGGAGGACTGGTAGGAATCTCTTAGATTTAAAAACATAAAAGACCCAAGGCCCCAAAATAGAATGTAGCTCATTCAAACAGCAAAGAAAAAAGCAATACCTATCCACAAATTTTCTAATTTTTTAAAACGTTTTTGAACCATGGTCCAAAAATATGTAGAACTTTCCAGCTTTACCGAATAGAATTTACTGTACAGGCCGGTACACATGAAAGTTTACTTGCTTGCGAGGGGTTTCAAAAAGTACGGCAGGTTGACATTAAAGGAATGCTCCTTTCCAAGCAGTAAGGGTATATTCTGTTGGCAATGCCTGATAGATGGCATCACGTGTCATATACAAAATTGCGGCTGTTTATACCTTGTTAATATTTTAGTCTGGGGATGTGAAATGAGTGTTCAGTGACTCTCGTCATGCACACCAGATCTGCGCATGCAACACGGAGGTTTTCAAGTATCGCAAACTGTCTTAGGAGGAGTACAAAATTATTCATGTGCAAACTTCACATATTTTTAAACCCGGAATAAATAAATGTACAGTCTGTTTAGCACTATCAGGAAAAGTGTGAAAGGTGAATAGTATCCGACAGCACAATGTTATAGAAAGGTTGAAGCAACAATACGGAGTCATTGAAGAAGTTGAAGTAATTAATAGTTGATTTTGTAATGTCGATTCTTCTTTTTGGGGTGAAAACATTTTCTAACTTAATACCAAAGGATACGTTGAAAAATGTTCGAGTGATAAATGATACGGCATAGAGAAAAATGAAGTTAATACAGGATTTCAGTGAACTTGTTTTTAACTGTTAATGACATTCTGCAATGTGTGCAAAATAACCGGGACAGTACTCACATTGTAAAAAAAGAAACATTGAAAACAAAATTATTTCTAAAACTGGTAATGATTTATTATGTTATCTAACTACATGTTAATATTTTCTTTAATCCTTTTCAGTGCATTTGGGGGAAAAATATTGATTTATTTCCCATGTTTAAGAGAACAGAAGAATGCAAACTTCAAGTAATTTTGTCTTATTTAGATTTTTAAGTCCACTGCTGCAGGGATTAACATTAATTTATTGTAATGAAATCTGGCACATTACCAAAATATGCCAAAATAGGGGGGAAAGGGGGGGGAGATGTGCATTCAAGTAATTCTAAAATAAAGCCCACCCGACTTAAGCATGTCCTGTGTAAAGTTATTGTGATGGAGAAGGTTCTTTCTTTTCCCCGGTTTCATGCCCCCAACACCTCACCTTTTCCCCCTCTCTTAATACATATCGCGAATACCATCATTTCATTCTTATTAGCGTTATTATGTAAGTGCTAATGACATAATTTTGTGCATTTGGTTAAAACACTGTTTTGGTTTGATGTAAAATGATAACACTATTTAAAAGATATAACTAAAATTGGTATCCATTACCAAACACTCATAAAACACATTATTAGCAATTACAAAGGAAACATATTATGACGGTACATGCAGTTTGATTAAAAAATAAAATTTGTATAAATATGCATTAAAATTAAATCGCACAGGGAAAACGCTAGTAAAACACATTTTAGCAATTAGAAATTAAAGATAATATGTCGGTACATACTTTTGGATAAAAACATAGTTTTTATAGATATATGCACTAAAATTAAAATATATCGTAAAAAGCATATAAAACGCATTTATAGCAATTATAAATGAAACATACTAGGGCAGCACATACATTTTGGTTAAAAACCTGCCTATTGTAGAAATATGCATTAAAATAAAAAAAAAGCATTAAGAAAACGCACATAAAACACATTTTTAGAAATTAGACATACCATGCCATACAAATATTATGGATAAAAAACCATGTCTTTTGTGGAAATATGCATTAAATAAAAAAAAACATTGATAAAATATGATTCTTTACATAAATCAATATTTTAAGCAATAATTGATAATTTAATATATAAACATACTCCAACAAGAAATACGATGGACGCATTTGAACTTGTAGACTTACTATAAAATGGCGATGTAATATTATGGATACAAGTACATAGTGCTTAACAATACAAACAATTTAGATAAAAACTGAATTTTTATAGAGGAACTGTACATGTGCACTTTGTTCCATAATAATGTTTCTACACTCTATATCCTCAAATATAAAGTTGACAAGTTGGTAAAAAATGACTTCCACCAAAAACTATAAATATGGGGATATTCACTAAAATGATTTTATACCGTTTACTTGACATTAATTTTAGAAAACTGGCGACATTTAAAACATGAATTATATAAAAACACTGATTAATAAAAAAAACCAATTGGAAGTTGTACATCAAGGACACTCGTAAGATCGCCTGTAATGTTTTTGTACATAAGCATTCGAGCTTGGTATATTATAGTTTACGAGCACGTAGAGTCTGGTGCTGACACACAGGATAATGTCTATCGACTTTTTACTGTACCATATGGGATATGTTTTCCAAATATAGCTCCGCTTGTGGATATCAGTTTACCTATAACTATCATAACGTTTATGATAATATTCACTACACTTATTTACGTAGTATTTCATATCCATAACCTCTTATCTCATCACACGTATGTTATGGAGACAATACTATAGCTGTATTTTGCTATAAAAATTCTTGTAGTTGATGCAAGACGTATTTCCAAATCATGTCCACGAGATACTATGATTCATACACTTGATAAATCCTGGTTTACCTTTATACCAAAATCTTGACAATTTCTAGGATTCAGTCTCCTGGCACATTTGCGACCCATTTTGGATTTCAGCCATTGAGGATGGATTTTTCTACATGCTTGCCCACCCACTTGATTTTCAATCAGTGAGATTGATTTTCGCATCTCCTTGCCCAATAAATACCGCTAGAAAAATAATTTAGACAGGAATTAAAAAAAAATGGAAAATTGCATTTACCAGCCCCTGGGTTAGAAATCATTTAACAAACTGACTCAAAAGAAAATAATAACAGGTATAAAAAAATACCTGGCACTAAATTCCGACAGAAAAAAATTTTAAGACCGGAATTCATGAAAAAGGGGAGTGCTTTAACAATTTTAGAGAAGACCCTAGAGGAAATTAATAGCAGGCAAAAAATACCTGATCCTTAAGCAGCACTAGAAAAACCTCCTAAGACAGGAATTCACAAAACATGGGAATTCTTTTAGCAACCTTTAAGAAGACCCGGACCCAAAGGGAAACAAAAACAGGTAACAAAAAAAAAAAATACCCAACCTGTGGGGAGGGAGAAAGCTTTCAAGCAGGTGGTCCCTGGACAGGGTAATACATGGTTGAAGTGAAAAACATATACCAATACATGTTTCAGTCCACACTCACTTAGTCGACGGAGCCAGAGGTAGAAACACCCCCGCTGCAGTTGGCCAAGGGTCTGATATTGCTACACGTACACAGCGGAGATCTAAAAATTATTATTCGCGTCGTAACAATATCAGTTGCATTTTATAAATGTTATTAGCATTTTAATAATGTCATTTGTATTTTTACAATGTCATTTGAGTTTATCAATTTAATTTATATTTTATCAATTGTTTTTGCACTTTTTCAATGTCATTTGTATTTATCGACATTTTTCTCATTTTATCAATGTTATTTGCATTTTATCAATGTCATACACATTTTATCAATGTCATAAGCATTTTTCAATGTCATTTGCATTCTATCAACATTTTTGCATAATTGCAACATTTTAGCATAATTACAATATTTTTGCACAGTAAAAATCGAACTCATACTTGAAATATTTTTACACATCCAGCGGAATAATAACCCTACATGCAACAAATTCCAAAACTCCAAATGGTCGACATTAAATAAAATAAAAAAAAAAACAAAACAACTGAATTTCCTCCCAAACCCTTACACGCTACCAAAATGTTTTAATAAACTTTCACCGAGAACTTTTTAAGACAGGAAGCCTAATCCCAAACCCCCAATATATAAAAAAAGATCCCGTTTTAGGTTACCTTTGTCGCAGGAATGCATACTACACAAAGGGTGGGTTGGACATGTCGGTAATGCAGCTTTGTCGGTAACGCAGTTACATGTTGACGGACTACCTGCCCCTGAATGTCGGTAATGCGCTACCTGCCACGAGGATTTGGTAAGAAGAAATATAAACCTAGGTTTAATTTTTTTTTTAGTTTAAAAAGGCTGGCCTTATTTCTACACTAGGGTATTCTCTTTAAAATTAAATTCCCTACCACTTTGGTGCCTAATATTGAAAATGCTGAAAAATTCAGTAGTATTGATTTTTATAAATATTATCGATTTGAATTTGAAACAATGTCCAAAACATGGTAAATGTCTATATTCTCTTTCAAGGCTTTGATAATGACTGTGAAGCTGGTTGTTCCATTTACATTGAAAAGTGCAACGTACAAGTTTGTATCTGGTACTATTGATCTAAACATCAAATTAGACTGGTCCTCCTATTCTTTATGAAGTCTCAAGTGCAACAGAAAAATATTTAGCTTGTCTTCCTAAACCATTTTAATATTTTCCTGTATAATTGCTAGGTATAACTAGGTATATACTTAGTTATCAAACTCATAGATCACAGTTTGGATCAAGCTTGTAATTATATATTTAATGTAATTTGAGTTCATGAATTAAAATAATTTATAACGCTTGTTAAATTATAGACTACAAATATTGTAAAGTTAATCATAAATAACGGTTTTTATCTGTAGTTTTTCATGATGTTTCATTACTTTAACAACACCCTCGCACGCTTGGATGATCCAGTGTATTTAGAAGAATCTTTGGTTGGAAATTTCGACACCTTCGACAAATATTTTTCTTTTCTTTCTTTCTTTCTTTCTTTCTTTTTCTTTCTTTCTTTCTTTCTTTCTTTCTTTCTTTCCTTCTTCTTTTCCAGCATGGCCTTTCTGTGAGTTGTGGGATTCTGTTATACTGGCCTGCCGTTTAACCAAACATTGTTCTGTGCATTTTGAATTAGTTTTCTTTCGCTGGAATGTAAAGATATGTATGTTTCCCCAATACATCTTTCTTCTTCCATGTCAACCTTGTTGCAAAAACTTGCACATCAAAATACCGAAATGGCTCACCAGTTTTATAACAGTTCATTGTTTTATAGTAATTATTTCCTGGTTCTTCTTGGTATCAGCATGTATAATGTACACACAAGTAATTTGCTTTAGAATGAACACTGCATACAAGAACATCGCATAGACAACCAACACGTCTTCAAGTCAAACGAGCCAAAACAGCAGTATAGAAAACGGACGTTAATGACCGGAATAAAAAAAAGCGATCAGTAATTCTTGTAATTGTATACTGGTAACAGCAAACAATGACATCCAGCGGCTAAGGATAAAAACCACTCGCTATTCTCAAAGGTAGGTATATATATTTGTTATTCATAAAAGTTTACATGAAAGGACAACTAGATTAAAAAAAAAAATTTTAATAAAAGATACACGGAAATTGTTTCGCTCTTATTTTCCAGAAACACGCATTTCACAAATTATCTCGCAAATATTGGTATTGAAAACATGCACCATTTCTTAACAGTGGGTTAAAATTAAGGCGTATTCCTCCCATTTCATTGCGTTTTGTAAAGCCTGGTAAACAGCTTATTTACACATAAGGTTGTATGCTGTGCATATCATGATTTTATAACTATTCAGGTTCGAAATGAACGTATGTTTTATACGTTAGTTTTAACCCATTACATTTACGGCAGGGAAGAATATGCTTTTTTCACCGGTTCCTCACAAAACTTCATACTCAGCAATGAGATTCTCTCTCTGAACATTACACATTACCCCTTTGAGATTAGAGAGTGTACATAATTGCCCTTAACCTTCCGAAAAACAATTTTCATTTGCTACTACTACGTTTGAACGTACTTACTTTCTCCGTCAATTTGGCAACTGATGAAAGGGATTGGAGACATAAACTTTAGGCAAATCGCTCGGAAATACCTGTGAACATGATAAAATAAGTTCGATTGAAAACAGAAATACACAGATTCGCCACAAGTGTAACCGGGGCATTAATATATTCCCAAGGTCAGCTGGTCTTCTCCATACTCCACCAACAGAAAGGAAGCCCGCAAAGTGCTCGTTTACCGCATCGTATACGCAACCCATCTAAGAGCTGTGTGTTGTCTGTTGCGACAGGCGTATCTATTTGCTTAGACAGTGTAACAGCTGTTGAGCAGAGAGTAATATTTGTTTTTCCGAATGGAATTGGCATTGACATTAACGGTTCAAAATATATAAACGAATCCTAATATCTGTAAGAAAAAAGTTCTGTCTCTATGCTTATAATTTTATTTGTGCCTGTGTTTAATGCCGGTGATATCTTCTGGTCCGCATTTCCCTGGAAATTCTGTCCTCCAGCTCTCTCGTAAGACTAGTTATTCCTCGTTGTTGAACTATATAACTCTTTTTCCGGTATGCATTTTAGCACATATTTCTTATAAAGTTGAATTGCCGTGACATAGATTTTATTTTCAATAATTTTGCTTCTACTTTTGTGTTATCTTAAATTATGTCACTTTAACAACATCTTAAGTTTCCAAAACCTTTGAAAGTATTACTTTCATAATGAGCCGAACATCCATGCTTTAATATGTAATTTTATTTTATTTGATTAGTGTTTAACACCCATTTTAACTACTGAGGCATCACAGGCGGTGACACTGGTGATACATGAAATGAAATGATATATTGGGAAAGAATTTTTTTAAAGAAAGGAAACGTTCCAGGCCTAAGTTTAGGACCACCCCAGCATTTGCCATTTATGAGGACGGAGGAAAACGTGGAAAAAGCCTCAGAGAGGACGATTCTGGTGGGATTCGAACCCCAGACCTTCCACTCACGAGTCCGCTCCTTAACGACCTAGGCCACCCGTGGCGGTAAAATGTTTTAAATATTTGCATCATAAATATAATATCAATCAAATGAAAATGAAACAACGGAATGTTTGATTTTCTCATTTTTGACATACTCAAATGCTGCCCGGATATACGAGCAGATACGTTTCCATATCTCTACAAGCCGCCTCGGCTGTTCACTGCAGGGTTTGTGTCTACACTGCAACAATCAGCAAAGATTACCGTTACTATAGCATCTGGCATCCCGCTCAGATTAATCTTCCAACAACAGTGAAAGCATTTCTTTTTTTGGAATTGAAGCAACATCCCTAGGAATCAGAGGAGTACAACCCACAAAAGAACGCCCCAAATGGTGTTAAGCATGTATGTAAGCTAATGTTGATCGATGGAAAATGTTGTGATAGACATTTACTTCAAGTTTTTCTCGTTTATCAAATATAATAGTTTGAAATTCATTTACTTGTGTAGCTTCTTGCACACTAGGATTCTCATTTGTCCTAGTCCTTATGGCCGGTGTCGCATTTATGCTTTATTACGTTTTAAATTCCCAATTCACATTCATCTATACCCTTGCTGAAACGTTAAAAATTTAATTTGAAATTAACATCCATATCTCTTTTACCTATCTTATATACTCCCATCCGTTTGGTTTTCCCCTGGAGCGTTTGCCTATGGGAGAGGGTAAAACAAAACAACGGCGCGGCAAACGAGTGGGGGGCTTGCTCATAGGAAAAACCGCGTGCCACGGGGGAAAGCATCACTGAACGCGCTAATAGTGGCTTGATACACATAGCGATTCTTCTGTTTTGAGAAGGGGGGGACGCTTAAAACACACACACACACACACACACACACACACACACACCGTTTTCCAACCGCCTGTGGTGCCTCAGTAGTAAAAACGTTAAACATAATTTTAAAACAAATGTTGTTTTCCACTTAGTCGGTCCTGGTGGTGTAGTGGTAAACATACTTACTTTCTAAATCCAAGATCGTGGGTTCAAACCCAGCCAGAATCTATGGATTTTTTGGGCGTAAAAATCCCAAGAATGGCTTCCTTCAGAGGGAAAGTAAAGCCGTGGGTCCCGTGTCATACATTTACGGCACGAAAAATAACCTCAGCTTGAAAGAAGAGGCCTCTGAGCAAAATTTGTCAGCCGTTCCACGCCTTAAATTGAATGGGACGCTGATGACCTGAGATGTTAAAGAGCTTCCATAAATAAATCAAATTGACAAAAAAACGAGCAACATCGTTGCAAGAACATTATGAAAAGTTTTCACATGTTCTGTGTCACATATTCTGATTTCCCCATGCATGTGTTAGCATACTCTTGAGTACGAGTGATACACAACAGAATGTACTTTCATTATGAAACCCATATCATGCAATTTGTTTGGAATGCTTTTACAGATAATTTTCAGTCTCTAAAATGCTCTTCTAGCCTTCGAATTACAAATTTACATGGTCTAAATCAATCACATCCAAGAATTAATCAAAGGTCATAAATTTGGAAGGATAGTGCGTGGTTGATTGTTCTTCCATGTAAATTATAGTTTACTTCTTCATTATGATTGTGGTGCATGTATATGACACTCCAGAAATCCAGAACTAGTAATATATCTTATAACGTCGGCAATAAATACATATTTTAATTATCTTCTCGCGTAATTTTTTGTGAGAGTGCATGAACCTTTGCACCGGTCAGACATTAAAAGGAATATCGGTCTAAAAGCGTTGATTAGCTTTGGGACAAATTGTTTCTTTCGGCTTCTTAAAAATGTATGTATGTACTGAAAGTTTTGAGAATGGAAGCAATAACAATTTTAAAAGTAGGATTTGATCATTGCACGTTTTCTCCATTACATTCTGTACAATCATTTTGTGAATGCTGAACGCCATGCTTATTTGGAGAGGGTGCAGATACTTGTTTTATATAGCCACTGCTGTTTGTTGACCCTGATATTTTCTTTTAATTGCGCAATAGAAAAAAAGAAACATCACACTGGGTCATATCTGGGCTTTACAGGAAGCTTTACAGGGGAAACCATTTGACTCTTAACTCATGCAAAAATTGAGGTGATTCCAGTGCACTTGAGTCAGTATTTAAAGTAGGCTGGTGTTAAGACTTGGTTTTCAGTGCACTGAGGTATCTGGCAGTGATAGTTTTTTGTTCCTCTAGTGGAAATGTCACAATGTGACGAGCAGAGAAGGAACATATCATCTTGTCAACACTTCTCGCTTTTCTCGTTTTTTTGGGGGGATCCTCTCCTGGAAAACCCCGAACCGATGATTTTCGCTAAGTTTCTGAACCTTAATCGAGTTTCCGTAATCTGTTATAATATTAAATGGGTTTTTTTTTTTTTTTTTTTTTTTTTTTTTTTTTTTTTTTTTACCTTAATCAAAATTTGCCATTATTTACTGGCATCAGTCCACATGTGCTTTCTGCTCAAATGAGGTGGTAGGGGATCCAACGATTGCAGAGCTTTCTGACATGAGGTTTTTCTTCGAGGATTCTTTTCACTGGTGCCAATCCAATATTCAGGGCTTCTTGAATCTGTAAGTATATACAGCGATTATTTTCTCACAACACACGCTCTGCTTTCATCACATTTTCATCCGTTGTTGCCTTAGCGGGGCATCCTACGTGGTCATCTTCTAAAATCTGCATACCATCGATAAAAAGTGGATTAGGAAGGAAAAATATCTCCCAAGACATGACCTCTTTTAAGCCGACTTGAAAATGATAGTAAATTATGGATCTCGCTTCAGATCCATGCTAGGTGTCAGGCCCAGCAACACACACCGAAGTGCTGGCCACGCCTTGTTTGAGCGCGTTGAGTTGCATTTATTGCAATCTAAACTTTAATCTGAAACTACGAAAACCTGCACTGCCTTGTCACAACTCGTTCATTCTCTCGCACAGGGACACACCCTGTGCTTCCAGTTACAGAAACGTGCATTTGGACAGGTAGGGATGAATTATAGGATGCCATGGATTGTGTATGTTTGTTTACCTCTGTGTGATAATGTTCTATTAGGTGTAATTTCATATTCTAACCGCATTTGATCACTAATGGACACGGCCGTGTGTGTGTGTGTGTGTATGTGCGCGCGTGCGTGCGTGCATGTGTGTGTAATGCTCTTTCTGTGATCATTTTATTTCCAATTTGTACACATTTTTTGGATTTTTTTAATTCAATAAGGCTATATTTCTATGTTCTTTTGTGTTACAAATGTAATAATTATACGAAAACTTATTATATGTTCCGTTTTGTTGAAGAAACTGTTCTGAAGCTAGGAAATTATTATTGTGCTTTTTTGCATACACAATCGTTCATGTTTTGAGATTGTGCACAATGCCCAATAGCACCTGTTGTCTAGATGCCTGGAGTGCTGTCAGTATTTCTACTTTTATTAATTTGTTTTAAGACAGATATTCATCGTTATTGGCACATTTACATTTCTTCTCTGTCATTATAATTTCCTTTCCCCATTAAGTTTTTCAATAACATGTTTTTCTTTTTTATATCTGTTTATTCTTCTTTCATATAATTTTGGGAGGGGCTTCGCTTCTCTGGGCTTGAAGGTTCATTTTCACTTGCGGATAGAGCCTGTTCAGATTCTGTTTGCGAATTAACCTCATCGGAAATGTATTCACATTGGGATTCACAATCATTATCGTCCAATTTTTATGTTTGTCATTTCTAAGTTCAGAAAGTTCAGTCACAAAACGACAACACTTCTAATTTTTCATTGTAAATATTTGCTAGGTTTTGTCATAAAATATTAATTACATTAATAAAAGCCGTGATTACTTACTACTGCTAACTTTTAGTTTCTTGTAAATTTGCAGAAATGAGTATTGTAATATAAACTTACATAAATCCTATCGCTTCAACTGGGTACTGTTCACTACACAAGAGACTTTTACCTGATATAAACTTATTGATAAAACGCAAGCACACATATACTCTCTCTAGCAATGTTAAAAAAATCCGTCTCGCAGGAGCTGCGTAAACTAAGCGAATTCCTCACCGGTTGAATAACTTAATAAAATTGAATATAAAATCCAAAGTAGGCCTTATTAATTAACAAAGTGAAATAAGCTATTGCATTACTGTGTGATATTAGGGGAACAAAATTAGAATTCTTGCAAATTATAAGTATTACAAAAGAAAAAACACATTTTTTAGAATTATTATTCGGATTAAACCACAAGAATTAATATGATCAGTGATTGTCTATAGCAGTCATATATTTAATTAAAATACTGATAGACAACACTATACTGCGTGAGCTTTTATACATTTTTAAACGTAACTATGTTTATGAACTTATCCCTTGATATCTTCACATTCACTAAAATACAGAAAAATAACAGAAAGTTTCGAGTTACATTGTGCATTTGAGAAGATGATGTTCATATGTTTCAATAAAACAAAAACACGTTACTATTTAAAAGTAATTTGGATGTACTAAGTAAATATACAGAATCAACAAAAAACTTTTCATCGATTTTCATTGACTTGAAATTTAGTTTAAATATTATTGTAGGAAAAAAATATAACGCAAACATTTTCTGAAGGTTATTACGGAGCTCTCTTCAATATAAATATAATTCTCAAACCATATTAGATTAATATTTCACAACTGCTATCTTCACGACGATACTTTTGTTAAATATAAAACATTGCAACATTATAAATGCAATTATTATGCAGAATTAATTTCTCATTTTGTTTTAAAACCTTGTAGAGAAAATTAAACGCAAGAGCATTTTTTAAATTTCGGTTTTCAAGTATACCTTTACTCCATATTGTCCAATTTCCCTAATTTTCAAAAAACTATTTTTTTATTTACTTATATAGTATATACCGACTTTTGTTGTTAAAAAACGAACATTGATGCCGATAGAGTGATTTTTTAATTTTAGGTAATCCCCCCGTCCTAATGACTTAATTTCCCTGGTTTTTAGAATCTATTTTTTTTTATTGTTCTATTTATATGTGGAGTTTCGTATACCCTCCGAGTAATCTGGTAATTTTCAAAAAACTATTTTACTTATTTCATTTAAATGGTATATGCCGAATTTTGTTATGAAAAAACAATTATTGATGCTGCCTGATTTTTAAATTTTGGGTTTCCGGTGACCCCCTAACTTTCAGAAGCTATTATTTTTTTATTCTACTTAAATGTCATATACAGAGTTTCGTCGCGAAAAATAATATATTAATGTCAGTAGAGCGATTTTTAAATTTTGGGTTTCAGGTAAACCCCCTTCCAAATAGTCTGATTTCACTAATTTTCGAAAGCTATTTCCTTCTATATTTCAGTGACACATACCGAGTTTCCTGTAAACATGTTTAAAATTGTGACCGCTACAGCGATTTTTATATTCCGCTCCCCCCCCCCATTCGTTTTTCAGGTGTATCCCCACCCACTTTCGAAAATCACTTTTATCAATTTATTTTAAAGAATTTTACTGAATTTCGTTTAAATGAACCAAAAATTACGGCTGCTATGGTGATTTTTTTTATTATTTTTAAATTTTCACAAAAGATTAACCCCCACCCCCAATGGTGCAATTTTTTTGGTTAACAGCTGGACGAATCGTTTTTAATTGATGGCTGTGCCGAATTTCGTTGACAAAAAACAACTTTTGAACCTCTAGAAAGAGTACGGACACGCGGGCACGCCGCACCCACTAACTCACCCACTTACACCCCCCCCCCCACACACACACATATATTAACTTGTCTCCTTGCTTTACGAGAACTCAAGTAGTTCGAAGTATAGCGATAAAAAACCTGTGACTTTTTAAGTGTTATATCCTATTTCTGCGTCTCTAGTTATTGTTATTTTAGTTACATTGTTCATGGTGTTACATAATTTTTCACTTATATTGTACATATATAAAAGATAAAGAAAAATAAAGTAACACTATTAACAATGTAACAAACGAGTTCGAAATATAGCAATTTCAAGTGTGACTTTATCTAAATGTTTATCCTTTTCTACTTTTATCATTACTATATATATATATATATATATATATATATATATATATGGAAAATAACATTAGCTTTTTTGGTCTTTTTCCTCTTCTTCTTCATCTTCAGCCAATATCCGTTTTTTGGCTGGTCAGGCAT
Source organism: Metallyticus violacea (assembly GCA_030762175.1). Taxonomy (NCBI): domain Eukaryota; kingdom Metazoa; phylum Arthropoda; class Insecta; order Mantodea; family Metallyticidae; genus Metallyticus; species Metallyticus violacea. The sequence continues at coordinate 74,466,169 of CM060830.1, forward strand.
TTGACGCCGTGTAGTGCCGTGCTCATCCTTCTAATGAATCTTTTCTTGAGTCCCTCTGAAGCGCTGTACAGTGTAGACGATGATCAGCCGTTCCTTCCTCTTTTGAGCAGAGGGGACAGATCGGAGAGTCGACTAAGCCGATTCTGTGCAAATGTTTTTGTAGGTAGTAGTGGTCAGTGGTCATTCTGAAGGTGGGGCAGATAGTTGGGGATAGGTTTTGATATAATCAGTTCCCATCTTTTACCAACTGCTGCTGCCTCCAGGAGTCCTCGACGATTTTTATACTGTTTGAAATTGCATTGCATAATTACAATTATGTAATAATATGATTACATTTAATGCTTTTTCTACCCTTCGTGCATCTTTCCAAAACTTCATGGATGTCATCTCTGATACACTTCCACACGTAAGGTTACAGAAATGTTTTTCTACAACCTTCATGTATTGGAGGATCCTCGCCGTGCTAGAGTACCATGAACCCCCCCCCCCTCCCCAGGACATTTAAAAAATTTTAGGTGTACATCTTTAAAAAGGTAGCATAAACAGCAAATTTCATTTGCTCAACATTTGGGATTTATATTTTTCTTTTTAATTGCACTTCTGTAATAATTTCCAAGTTTGATATTTTCTGTAAGGCGCTTACCACCAAGAATTTTACCTTTGCTTTACATTTCTTTACTTTATTTCTCAATCCATTTGCTAAACGGTTTGATATGTGATTAAGACATTCACTCTTAGTTATCTGGATTTCTGAACCATAAACAGCTAATTTTTTGCAATGCCAAATGGATCTTGGAATCACCATCAGAAATTATGGTATCGCATCTTATTTAATGGATCCTTCCACATTTCCGCAGCAACAGCTGCTTTTATTGCAGGATTCATTGTAATTAGCTTCACATTTACCACTTTCTTTGTAATTCTGAAGCCACTCAGTAAATTCAGGACCCTCTTTACCAGTACATGTTCCACAGTATTTTGACAGAATTTGAAAATCTGTAACTGTCCCGTCTTATGCCAAGTCCCATCATGTGAACTATATATACCAATAACAGCATTCTCATTAAATTTTGGAATTAGCTTCTATATGTGCTTGACGTACATGTCACACTCAAAATCTCTTTTGCAAAAGCTGACTAATTGCATGAGAATCTAGGAGATGAGAATTATAAATAGATGCACTCATACATTTCATACCCATTGCAATACAAAACTGCTTCATACCAGCATGGCCTTTTCCCAGTGCCAGAAAGACTTCTACCATCTGTCGATTTGCTGCAAATGATGGACAAGAAGCATTTGAACTTATTTTTGGAATAGTGCATCACCATCTAAAATCTTACCACAAGGAAAGCATTTGACATGTAAGTTAGACACAAATCCCATTCCCTCAGATCCTCAGCACCATTCACTGCATCTGAATGAGCTGAAAGTATTACTCCAAATAACTTTATGGACCAACACACAAATCTGACATGACCTCCTTTTCACTCTCTTCATTGTCGACAATGAACAATGACAGTTTACTACTTCTAGCAGTTGCTCTCACAGTTTTATTAATTTTCTCATCATCGTTTTCATTACTGGTACCAGCGGTCTCCTCGTTTCCATCATTTACATCACCATCATCAATCCTGTCATCATATTCTTGTAATGGTAGCTGTATTTTTCAAAGCTTTTGCTCTACCAGGTGAAACCCTCTTGAATGGCCGTTTCTTTACTATTTTGCACTTTATTCTAAGCTTTGTTTTTATATCCTGAAATCAATTACTAATAAAGTGTATATTAAACTTAAGCTTCCCAATAACTTTGTTTCCTTTACCTAAAATCACCAAGTACTAACCTCTACACTTTAATAATAAACTGTATGTTTTTACTTAAAAAATAGCTTATTATTATATATTTTGATTGTATTATAAAATTCTGCTTTGAAGTAAAACACAGAGAACACGTGTAAAAGCAAAACACCAGTTTTCACCACCTCAGACCTTTCCCTCCATACAAAGAAAGAAGTTTATGATTTTTTTTGAACAGATGTCTCTCAAACATTAAAGCCAGTTTAGCCACAGTGTTGCAACAAATTTACCGCAAGAAACCGCGTAAATTTAACGTAAATAGATTGAATTTTGAGTCTGAAAGAGATTTCCAGTGATTCTGAGCATTTAAATTGCCACACCACCCTCGCGCACGGCCATTTGAATCCTATTACGTCTTTTGAAAGACGCGTACGCGTAAATAAGTACGTGGAAATCACCAAAGGTTTAAACTTAATTGTGACACAAAGAGCCGAAAACTGGAAATTTTGTCATTTTCGTCCGTTTTCACCGATAGGTTACCTTGATAATTGAATTAATACTTTCAACATTCATGTCGCTAGTTTCGTTAAGTGTTTTGTATAGTGTACAAGGAGTGGTCACTGCAATGCTGGTTAAATACATTGTTATGCCCTATTCTGATACTCAGTTCCTCATTTTTGATAATTCTGTTTTCTGCACGTTTTGATATTTTCCTATCATGGCACCCGCATTTGTTTGTTCTTTGAACTACTTATTCCCCCTTCTGGTTTGTTCCCCTCCCTCTCTTTTTTCACTTTCCTTTTCCTCCAGATTTTCTATTTCATTGTTTTCCATATTGAACCTATCCTGCTTTGTAACCTTGTTACGCGATGAAATTCAATCTTCAAGTTTCCTTTTGTAAGGCGAACTTGTTATAATCCTCGCCGATCCAGGCTTTCTGCCTTTGAGTCATGTCGGGTTTCTCACTGAAACAGGAAATATCTTTCGGAGAGTGACTATCTCTGTTGCCAGTGACATAACTTTACTGCCAGGGCTTCTGGAAAGGAGTTGTTGCTTGAGTCTTCCTATCATAAGCTTCTGTTGCTTCTACCTCATTTTTCGCAGCAAGCAAATGATCACTGGAAAAAACTTAATCTGAAATATGCCCGTTTTCTAGAACACATTTTAAGCATTATCGTCGATTTGAACCTTTAAATGATATGCCCTCCTAAAGATTTCTGCAATGTCGTTTATGTTAATAGGTGCCGACAAGATCAAAGCTGCTACTCTGACGTCTTAAGGCGCCAGTAGTGAACTTATGAAAATCTTATTCAGCAATTGTAGTCTGTGGGTTCAATGAGATGGGACACAAACATTCTTCGCATGATTTTCGCGACCGAGTTAATTACTTCTGTGTGTTTAATTATTAATATGACTTGTGTCCATCAAGAAGCGATATGGGGGGGGGGGTTTCGTCTGATTTCGTAAGCTCGAAGAAATGTCGAAATCTCCTGATGAAAAGGTTTGTTTACATCCCTCTTGATGAATGACACGTTATTTAGCCTCGGGTGGAGCTAGATCACATTTGAACAACAGCTGACACATGTTAGTTTGGCATTGACTTGACATACAAGGGGCATTCAAAAAGTGTTGCAAATGTCGCTTTAAAGTTCGAATTAAGAAAAATTATTCTCACATTCCTGCAACGTACTGTCCATCTTGCGACCATCTTTTAATGAGGAGAGGGGGAGAAGGATGATTGTTAACTGATGGGTTTTAATTAATCAGAATATTCATAGTATTATGTAGATTTAAAGACATTCTCCATTTATACTACCGCCGCTGTCTCGAACTGTCGCTATGCCACAACTACATTCGGTAGAGCGCTGGAATTTTGTGACCTTTTCAAGCCAACGGGACAGGATCGTAATTAAGTAATACATGAACACAAGTCTTAGAATTGGAGATGACACGAATTATTCACTTGCATTCCGATTCATTGCCAAGGGTCGCCTTTAAGTTCTGTTAAGTGGTTCTTAGATCACACTTGTACTATTCAAAATGACCTACTAACTAGCTGAGTTGAACTGTTAATAACTGGCTATTTGTCTAATTACACTGACCATAATTGAATAAACTGTCTGTAACTCTCCCCGCTATAATTCTTTGATCTTTGTGTGACTTCTGATAACTGAACGCTCACTTATTCTTCTCTACCGATAACTGAACTCTGACCTTAATCCCTCCGATAGTTAAACTCTCAATTTAATCTCCCCGGTAACTAAACACTCATCTCACTTTCCTGGGGCCTCGAAATCACCTTTCATAAACTGTCCTTCGTCTGGTCGGTAGACCATTTCCTGCCACTTCAAAATATCATTATTGAATAATTACGACAGTCATTTCCTCCACACGGCTATCTATTGGCCGTGGCGCCTGCTTATACTTTTCCTAAGTTCCCTGATTGGATGTTTCCTTAGCTCTTATATTCGAGCTATTCTTTCACCCTTTTCTCCATTATTTCGGGCTCTATAATATATTTCACCCCCAATGATCTGTTGCATCAGCTAGTGTCATACTTCTGTTCGCCTTACGATTTTAACAAAACTAAGTTTTATGACAGTTCCGTCTCCCTAAGATATTCCAGAAACCTTAAGGGCGACCCTTCTTACACAAAGCCTTTTGCAAAAACGTGTATAAAAGATGTACATGGCCATCTGGCTCTTTTGTCCAGCCCAAAACACATTTGCAAATGACGCTTCCTGGCTTATTTCTGAAGTTTCTGTCAACAAGTTTTTTTTTTTTTTCTCACTACCCATGAAATTCACAAATAACTTAACTTCTAATATGAATACATATAAATTATACACGTTAATTGTAATAACATTTATAATTAAATATTAATTAAATTTAAAAGGTTTTCCAGCTATGAAACATTTCACTCGAGGAAACAACCATAAGTCGCATGGTGCAAGCTCAGGGCTGAGGTGTGGATGGCCAAGCAACTGAACTTAAGCGACATGCATTTTCCTCAAATTTGCCGATGTTCTGTGAGGAGACGTGTTGTCATGCAAAAGTAACACCCTTGTCTTTGGAAGCCGTCGCGTCAGCTCTTCAAATAAAAGACCCAAAATACAAGATCCACAGTATTCTCATTTATTGTCATTGATTCTGACATACAGTTAACCATTAATGATCCTTCTTAGTTGAAGAAAACAGAAACATTCGCTACCGAGAACGAAAATCTTGTCGAAAAACAACTAGTCTTGAATCATTCTCATTTAACGACACGGAATTCTGAGCTCTATTTAGGGCAGTATAGTAATAAAACCAGCTTTCATTACCAGTGCATATATCTATCAAACGTTTAGGACCGGTTCGAACCCGGCCAGGACCGATGGATTTTTTCGGGCGTAAAAATCCTAAGTATGGCTTCCTTCGGAAGGGAAGTAAAGCCGTGGGTTCCGTATCGTACATTTGCGGCACGAAAAAGAACCTCAAGCCTGAAAGAGGTGCCTCTGAGCAAAATTTGTCGGCCGTTTCACGCCCTTAGTTGAATGGGACGCTGATGACCTGAGATGTTAAAGAGCGTCCATAAATCAATCAATCAATCAATTGATGGAAAATGCTCAGCAGTTTCCTTACACATTCCTTTCTCCTCATTGGTTACGAAATAGAGCCCATTTTGCACAGATTTTTCGCAGCTTTAAATTTTCATGCTGCCATCACTGATACCTGCTTCCATACGTAGCATTTGAACAGTAATATGTCGATTTTCCTACGCCAAATTCTTCACTCTATGAATTGTTCTCTCACGAGGCCGACCAGAGCGAGGGTTGTCTTTCAAAGTCCCGCCCTTCTTCAAATGATCGAATCTTGCATTGATATCAAATGAATACACTTGATCACCACCCAAGCTCGTGTGAATTTTTTTCGTTCTTTAACTGAGCTTATAGCTTGCGAAAATGTGGAATCTAAAGTTTTCTTTAGAAAGATTCATGGGTAAGCATATTTTTTTTAGTTTAAGGTCCATTGCCAGCTGCGTTAATTACATTTTTGTAGACATTATTGCCCAACAGTGGATAGGCTGGTCGGAAAACTTTTTGAATGCCTCTTACATAGGGTTCTCTAAAGTACTTTACACGAAGGGTTCTCTAAAGAACCCTAAGAAGCCTAGAGTTCCCCATAATCGTCCACCGTTTTGGTCCTTAGCTGCATTCAGTTACACAGGCAATTGTTAGTAGAACCCTCATTCTATTTACACATCTCTATGTCAAAATCAAACATAAAAGACCCTTAATATCTAAATCAGCTATGCATTTCTTTTTTACTCGTCATATAAATGTATTTCCATGATAGCAATATCGCTTAGTTGCTCATTCTTGCTTTGTAACTGCACAAAATGAAGCGAAATGAACCAACCAAAGCAAATTAAGATAATCTGTTCGATTTGTTTTTGAAAGAAGCATAAAAGTACAAATATACGTTATTCTTATCTATTTACAGGCGGTATAAGGTAAAACCCCAAAGTAATGAATTTTATTTCCATATTCAGTAAACTACAATTTCTGTAGCATGCTACCAGCACAAAATACAATAAGTTAAATTCTATCCTCTTTTAACTTCAACGTCATTCTCATATTTGAAATCAATCAAAGACGATAGGCATCCTCTATGGGCCCACTTGCCAATTACAACCACATGAAGCATAATGCACAATCAGTTACACCTGCATTCCTTCAATCTTCATTATTTTGACAAACAGGAATCAATTTACCTTTTCACAAATGACTGAAATTTTATTATTTCATTCATTTTCCTCTTGAGATGCGTTATCCTAAATCCTATCGCTCAGTAGTATGTGAATTATGCATTCCTCCTCCCCCCTTTAAAGTCGTCCTCCAGAAATTATTGTAATCAACGAATATTCTGTGTGCTCCTATTTTGATTGATGGAGTTCGAGGTAATGAAACTTATTTTTTTCTAAGAATGCTCCAATATAAACCTCCTCCTCTTCTTTTTCTTCTTCTTCTTCTTCTTCTTCTTCTTCTTCTTTTATGCCTGGTTTTCCATAGCTTCATGTGGGCCTTCGGTTACCGCGACGACCGCTGCGTCTTCTACCTCCATCACGTGATATCATTGGTAGAGTACAGTATTACAGGGGGGTATGTAATCGCACCGCATCTGCCGGTCGCTATATCGCGAAGTAATGCAGTTGCTACATTTGAGATTTTTTCTTTAAATTTTAGTTAAAACGTACAACACATGATCGAACTGTAAAGAAGTGCCAAACTTTTTTTTTAACTTGCACCACACTGGGAAAGTTATACCTAAGTCATCAGTTAGAGGCTGGGCATCATTGTGCATTAAAATGAATATAATGATTATAATTGGTCTTAAAGTAACAAATGTTTCATCATGTACATTTGAATGACTCTCATTTACTAAATGTTACAAGTGTCATATATGTGGTTTTTTTTAAGCATTGCAACTGTTGCACATGTTAAAAAAAACTATTTTATTTAATGTGTGTCCTATAATTTCACATCTTCTGGCGTTACAGTTTGAAAATCGAGTCGTTGGAAGAGGGAGAATTCAAAGTATAAAAGTGACTAGCAATTCACAATACGTAAACTGTGCAAAGTGCAGCAACATCTGTTAGAGTAGAATTCGAGACTGAATTAGATGTGAGATAGGAAACGGAGTCGGTACAGGCATTCAACTACAATTATGTAGCATTTGCTCAATTTAAAATAAATCACTGTAAACAAAGAAGAACTTTTTACACTAGACATGAACTGAGAAACTCTTATTAGTTTCAAAGCTTTTAGTGTAGAGCGACAAAAACCTGATTTTCTTGGAATTTTGGGGGGATAGTTCTTTATAGCATCTGGAGAGATTCTATGCGGTAGTACACATTTATATCCATTTTGCATTTTAAACGACTCCTTAATGCTTCAGGGGATAACATTTTTATTGTCACAGCAGTTCGTCTAACTAAAAATACGCAAACACTCGTTTTACTGAAATGGTTTGGTTTCACCTCTTTGTAGCAAGTTAAACTATTTATTTTTATTCATTCCAAAGTACCAAGGTATGAATCAGTCAGAAGATTACTTGGAAATTTTTTCTTTTTTTGCCAAACAAATAGATCTATTGAGGATGACAGTTTTCAATTTATTAATCAGGTGGAAAACATCTGTAACAATCTAAAATTCATTATATTATTATTATTATTATTATTATTATTATTATTGTTATTGAGCTTTATATTTCTTTCTACGCTGCTCAAGAAAGACAAAAAAAAAAAAAAAGGTTTTTCTAACAGTTTGACAGGCTATAACCTGTTTCCAAGAACTTTTCAGCACAGTGTTTCCCTATTGAATTTGAATTAGTAAAACTAATGTTACCATATAGCTATTTTTAGTTTTCAAACCCACTGACCCCACCAATTGCCATGTCATATATAGACAGAAACTATCTAATGAATCAAGTGCTTGAACATTACATTTTACAGGTTCAAGAATATCTGCAAAAGCACCAAGTGACATTTCTAAATGCCCAAGTCTTTTAGTAAGAGTACTATAAAGCAGTACAGTATAACTTGTGCTATGTAACTGATTGAAGACATGATACACCATTGTTTCAACCTTAAAATGTTCACTATTCCAAGTTGAAGTAATGGGTTCTTCATTTCATGCGAATGAAGTTTTTTTCTTAAGTTTTCTAAGAGGGTATGATATATCAAATAATGTATGGATTTCATTGGGCTTCAATTTTCCCCTACCACCTAATTGCTCTTTAACTTTCCCACTGACACTCTCGAAAGTATACCTGTAATTATCAAGATGCATTACTCGTATATCTTAAAAGTCTATCAGAAACCAATGTAGTAACTCATATGTTGATGTTGGTCCTGGTGGTGTAGTGGTAACCATACTTGCCTTCTAAACCCAAGATCGCGGGTTCAAACCCGGCCAGGATCCAGTATTTTTTCGGGCGTAAAAATCCTAAGTATGGCTTCCTTCGGAAGGGAGGTAAACCGTGGGTCCCGTGTCGTACATTTACGGCACGATAAAGAACCTCAGGTCTGAAAGAAGAGGCCTCTGAGCAAAATTTGTCGGCCGTTTCACGCCTTGAATAGAATAGGACGCTGATGACCTGAGATGTTAAAGAGCGTGTTTAAATAAACAAATACTTTTTTTTAAAAAAATCATATATTGATATTAAGCAGCACTTGAGATTCCAACCAGGGACTTCGTATTACTCATACTGGTATAATAATGATTTGCACTAAGGCAATACTCCTAAAACGGTTAGTAGGTTCTGGATGGGAAGTAACCCAGGATGTCTTGACAAACGCGTATATAAGATATACATTCGTCCAACAATCGAACATGGAAGCGAGGCTTTCAGTATTACCAACAAAACTACAATGAGAAAGCTGAATATGGCCAACACAATGTTCTGAGAATATGTTGTGACGCTGCGAAATCTACACCAATACCTGCTGTCGAAAGCCAGAGTCAGGTTAAACCTCTCGAGTACCGAAGAGACAAAGCTCTCCTTAAATTCTATAAAAGATGCCATAGCATGGCTGATAATTTCTGGAAGCATTATAGACCGGCTGCTTTTAAGATTAAAAACCTAGGTTACAGCAACAGCACACGCCAAAGCACTCTTGACCAAGTATAACATTGATCCAGGGGAGCGCCAATGCTTCCGAAAACCAAAATTGTACTCAGAGAAACAACTAGCACCATTTTGAATTAATATCCCCAGGGTTGATAAACCCAAGACAGATATCGCTCCACAACTCCTGAAAGCGGCAGCTACATTACATCCTGCACCAGAATGACTACATGTTTATACAGGTGGATCAACAATTGATGAACGCACGGAAGCAGGATTTATCTCATCCATTGGCAAGGGACCTTCCCTGTGGGAAGAATGACAACTAATTTTGATGGCGAAGTAGCAACCATAAGTAAAGCGGCCAATACAGTGATTTCTCTGAATGTCCGAAAGGTAACCTTCCTATCTGATTCCACCTCTGTATTGTGCTCCCCAGAGCTGCAACAAGAAGACGATTTAGTAATTCAGTGTTAAAAAAAAAAACTACTAAGACAGCAAGCATTGACTGAGATCCACTTTGGGTCCCTGGTCACTGCGACATCAGCGGAAACGAAGAAGCTGACAGATTGGCAAGGGAAGCATGCGCAATGAATGAACATTCACCCTCTTCTATCTACGTCATTATATGCAATGTAATTTCAAACAGTATAAAGAAACTCCAGGAGGGCAGCAGCAGTTGGTTAAAAAAAAAAAATGGTAACCGATTATATCAAAACCTATCCCAAAATTCCGCCCCACCTTCAGGATGGTCACAGGCCACGACTACGTTTAAAAATATTTGCGCAGAATCGGCGTAGTCGACTCTCCGATCTGCCCTCTCTGCTCAAAAGAGGAAGGAACTGTTGATCTTCTACACTGCAAACATATCAGAGCGACTCAAGAGAAGACTCATTAGAACGACGGATACACTGGGTGGCATGGCGTCAAATGGCTGACCAGCCAAAACCGGTACTGGCTGAAGATCACAGACCGTCATACTATGAACAAATGTTTACCATTGAAAAAATATATTAGTAATACAACATAAAAAATAAAAAGCAAATGTGTAAATGACCTCATAAGTTATCTCGCCTACAGTTCTGAGGCTGTTGCCTTTCCGTAATGATCAGAAGAAAACCGAAACAAACTGAATTATTTGAGCAATTTGGTGCAGAACAGCATGCTACAATTACATGAATAATCTCCCTATTAACATGAGTATTCTATTGCAAAACCAGCGAAAATAATGAGAGTCTAAAGTTTGATTAACAGCTGGAACAAAAATGGTGGACGGTTATACGCACTATTTATGTTCGCATCGAACAATGGTTGCACGGGCACCAAGTTCATATGACGCCATAGTTCCAATCTGGTGCTTCCCTTTCAGAGCAACGACATGAATAAATGCCCTTTTGGTTCACATTGAGAATAGATCTCTGGAGTAGTCGTAGACTTAAAAGATTGTTCCCAGAGTTTGAAGTCGGTCCTGGTGATATAGTGGTTACCATACTTGCCTCCTAAACCGAAGATCACGGGTTCGATCCCGGCCAGGACCAATGGATTTTATCGGGCGTAAAAATCGTAAATATGGTTTCCTTCGGAAGGGAAGTAAACTGTGGATCCCTTGTCGTACATTTACGGCACGAAAAAGAACCTCAAGTCTGAAAGAAGAGGCCTCTGAGCAAAATTTGTCGGCCGTTTCACGCCCTGGTTTGAATAGGACGCTTATGACCTGGGGTGTTAAAGAGCGTCCTTTAAAAAAAAAAAAAAAAAAAAATATATATATATATATATAGAGTTTGAAGAAACATAAATTACTTCTTTATTAAATACTCTAACGGTTGCGAAAGACATTCCTTAGGTTTTCTCATAGATAACTTCTTGTGTCTTTTGAGCAAATATAGCCAGTCCTTACCAGTAAAATCTCACGAAATGGATTTTGCAAATTATTGTTAAAGGTAAGGCATGGATTTCAAGTCCTTCCTTGTTAGTTCATAAATCTTCCCTTCTATTTCAAGGGAATATTTGGCTTAGGCATTCTCTAATTCTGCAGAAAGAATACGCTTACTCCTATTTTGAGTGTTATTGAGGATAATATATGCAGAGCGGTTTGACAGTTATAAATATATTCTTCTACTTTTACTCCAATAACTTGAACAGTCTCTAACATGCCGGTCCAGGTGGTGCAGTGGTGACCATATTTGCCTCCTAAATCCAAGATCGCGGGGTTCGATCCCTGCCAGGACCGATGGATTTTTTTTAAAAATCCTAAGTATGGCTTCCTTCGGAAAGGAAGTAAAGCCGTGGGTCCCGTGTCGTACATTTGGCGCGATAAAGAACCTTAAGCATGAAAAAAGAGGCCTCTGAGCAAAATTTGTCGGCCGTTTCACGCCCTGATTTGAATGGAACGCTGATGTCCTGAGATGTTAAAGAGCGTCCGTAAATAAATAAAAAATCTCTATAACATGTCTGCTGATTCCATGTCTTACTCCTTTTACAATGAAGGACTAAATTAAAAATATCGTGTTAAAGAACACCAAGTAATGAGATCGTTATATTAGAATAATATTAGATAGTGATTAAATGATCATTAACGGAAACATGAAAAACAGACGGAATTAAAGTTCGCTATTAAAGGTATCTTAAACACAGCCAATAATACGAAATATATTCTGAGAAAAATTTCAAAATCTAGAAAATAATAAAATCACTGATTGTTCCGGATGCAAGCTCCGACAAAAATAATTCGTCGCAGTCGGAGTGGGGGGAGAAGTAGCGAATATTTACATTGCTTTCCGATAGAGCGAGACACCTTATAGGCCGAAAATTGTGGTATTATTCATTACCCGACCATTTCGTATAACTTGAAGTTGCTCTAAAACGCACCATGCATGCCTGTCGTCATGTTAAGTATAGTGAATTTTTCATAGATTTTAAAGTTTTTAATCCAGTAAATGTAAGAAAAAGTGTTAATTACTAGTAGTTATATCAATAACAGTATTTCAAGTATTCTTGTCCTCTGGTACTAAAATAATTTCATTATTTAAATATAGAAGCCAAGGCTGAGTTAATTCATTAATTTACTGTACTTAAGCTCGTTTCCTGTAATCTGTATTTTAGTTTTGAATAATCAACGTTATTTTGTGATAAGTATGGTGATTTTATAAATTATTTTTAGGTTATAAGTGCATAATTTAAGTATACTTTTTGTCGAATTTTGGGTTAATCACAGATATTGCTTTAACACCGTCTATGTTTCTAATGAATGAGCATTTCATATTTCAACAGCCAGCAATTATGCATAAATTTAAAATGTGCGTGAAGCGATTAAATTTTTCAGGCATTTTTGCCTTTAAATAAAAAAGTTAGATCAGCTGGAAATGCACGAGGGGTGAAGCTTGAGAATCACTATTGTAAACTATAATTATCAACGAAAGTAGTAGTATTGTAAAATTACCAAGAATGTGCTGCCTTTATCAGAACTTAAATTCAATGTTTATAACATGACTCTTCATGTAGTAATTGTAGTCAATTCGGTAAGAATTAAAGGGGTCTAGCATATCCATGTTATTGTTGACCCAGGAATATAAATTATTCTAAGATAGAAATCACAGATAAGTTCTTATTTTGCTGAGATTTCTAGGTTTACTTTTTACATATCTCACAAAGACTTTTTTTTTTTTTTTTTTTTTTTGACAGATAACAAACAGCGTATTAGCATTGACTTCTGAGCGTAAGAAAATTAGTACACATAGCAATTTTGCAAGTTCCAGCACAAACTAATGTATCTAGAGACAGTAGATTGGTCCAGCACTCGGCCACCATCCCATTTCATTTAAAATGTGAAAAAGATGTGACAGGATCCGTTAGGAAAACTAAATCTCTATTAAGGGTCCTTTATAGCTTTGTATGTAAAGTTCACTCACATTAATTGCTGTTGTTTGTTGTGTTCAGTCCGAACAGAGCGAGTCGGTGAGTTCCATCTCGAGCATCGATAAAAAAACGAAGAAGAAGAAGAAAAACGAGGGCGGAGATGCCACCAAGACAAAGAAAACCAAGAAAACCAAGAAGTCCGAGGAGAAAGAAAATCTCTCAGTTGTAAGTATTGTGACAAGTTACTATGCACGACGCGTGCCAACAACAGCTAAATACAAGAATCACATTGAAATTTTCTGCAAACTGATGCTAAGAAAATAAAAAGTACAATAGACCTCAGTTTATCTGGCCCAGGCCATTTTAGATTTACCCCTCACAATTACAATTTTTACAATAATTAATGATATACTAATGCCTTAATCTAAATTCCAAATAAACAGGATACAAATTATTCACTTCTGTTGCATCAGACCCCAGTCCTCGGTTCATCATCACAACGTTCTGGAATTCCAGGTGACCCGGCTCTGACCCGACCCCAGGTACCAAATGATATCTAACTTACTCTGTCTATACCGTTATTTTATCGTCTATTATTTGTGTGAAATTTCTTCTTCTCTCTTCACTGTCCATTTCCACTTCTGTTTAACTTTAAATAAATACTGTCCCACACTCCTGCACCCTTTTATGAATGTTCCATTTGTTTATGCCTTTTAAATGTTTTCTTAGTGAGTTCATTTCTCCAGTTTTCAGTTTCCTTACTGAACACTCTATGTTCCAAGTCTTCTTTCCCTACACATAATGGTCATTCCCCTTGTGTAAAGCCTCCTCTTTCACCTTTTTAACTTCCCATACCTGCTCTCGCCCATGCTATACCCTCTCTTTCCTCCGTATTTGTTTTATCTATGTAAATTTTCCTGTCCCATGCCCATTTCATCTTAACATAAAATTCTAGTGATGTCTTCCCAGTTAAATTACTAAATAGTTTTTGTATCTCTTGTGTCTTCAAAACGTCTTCTCGCCTCTTTCCAAACACCTTTAACATTTGTATCTCTTTTCCTCCATATATACCGTAATCCATTGCTCTCTAAAATATTGTTTAAGCACTCACCACCCGTTATTTAAAAATGATTCTTAAATATCAAACATTGCTTTACTAGATTATCTTCATTTAGGTTTAGAATCCTATCCAGTATTTTAAAACTCTCTCCATAATTAAAACTTTTGTTGTATCTCTTCCATTCCTATTTGGGTAACTTCTTTTACAGCCGCAATTGATAGGCCAAGCATTTCTTTGCAAAATAAACGGTGTACTTTATCCACAGTTTCCCAGGAATTTTCCATTCCCCAAATTTCGATACCATAGAGCACTCGTGCTTCGACCGTTGTATTATATATTCTTTCCAGCCATTTGACTTCCAATTGTGGTATTTTAAAAAGACATCTTTTTATAATTGACATAGCGTCTTTCCCTTTTCCCATTTTCCCCCTCCATCCATTTTATACCTATATAAATGCAATCACGAATTCCTTATAATCCTGGTTTCCCTTCTTCCAATGTTCATATTTACTCAACTTTCCTCCTTTCTTGCATATCAGAATTTGTGTTTTATCTTGGTTCACCTTAAGGCCCCATTCGGAGTAATGTTTATCTATTTCTTGCAAGGCTGCTTTAGGCCAATTACTAAATACGAGTCAACTACTAAATCGTCTGCAAACAATAAACCGGGAATCTGGATGTTATTTATTGCTGGCATAAAATTGTTGCAAACTGATGTAAATAGCACCAATATTTCTGCCTTCTTTCGACTGTATTACTTCATCTTTAAATCGTAGAACCAATCGTCAAAGCACCCATTTGTCTAGACGCACCAGCTCTTTGAAAGCTTCAGTCGCAGCTTCGGCGACGTTAAAAGGACAATTCGTGCATTTTGCATTTTCTTCTTAATTTGTAGGAACAAGAATAAGTGAGTGACATGGTGCCAAATCAGAACTGTACGGAGTATGGGACTTTAATTTCACACCTGAAGTGACCAAAAGGTGCGCTCTTAAATTGAATAGGTCTGTGTTAGACGTGACCTATCCACCAATGAGAGTCTGGTAGTTAAGTTCGCTTGAGCGTTTGGGTGACGAGATCGTCTACGGCCGAAAGGCGGGTCGGTTTAGACTCCAGGTGCTGTCCTTAATGTAAACAAGCACTGGGCTGCTCTGTGTATATTCCCCTGGTACGGGGAGGGGTCCCCCTCACACACATGCCTCATGATACATTGTCATTGTTTTTTCACATTTCTTCTAAGACTGATAAGCTATTAGTGGGATACCATTGGGCTTTAATTATGTGGTGACCCTGGAGCCACGAAAGAATAAGGCAATCATTCTGTTGCCAGTTTCATTTTCTTTTAACATTTTTGGGTTTGTGTTCGTCTGGGAAGTTCCATTGTATCGATTATTGTTCATTTTCTGACTCGAAACAGTACATCCAATTTCGTTACCTTTTATGTCAAAAATACAATTGCATTTTGCAAGTATTTTCTTGCACCAGTGCACATTTGTTAAACTTTGTTAGCTTATCCACCGAGCACACCTTGTGCATTATCTTTTGTTTTTCACTCATATCCATCCCGAAAGATGCCCTTATATCGACTATTTTAATAATTTGATGCACTTGGTCGACATTTCTGTCACCGGTCCCTTTAACAGCTCGATGCTCGCGGTGTAAGTACGTCCTAGCTTGAACTTCACAAATCAATCGTGATAATCTTCCAAAGCATTTTGAAGTCGTTGGATACATTATTTTGGCGTAAAGGGATTTAAATTTTTATAAATTTTAGACAGATTGTCTAGTCGATTTAATTTCATAAAATTTACTTATTGTTTTAACTTCACAAATTTCAAACAGAAAACTGCAGAAAAAATGCATTTGTAAACAACGTCTGTCTTCGAAACTGAATTGAATTAATTCATTATTGAACGAACGATGTTCAAATCAATGCTATGCATATCTTGCAGAAAATTTCAGTTTGGCTAATGTGTGCACTCCTTAAGTCTGTATCTTAGCAACGTTTTGCCCACAAAGTTAGTTCGATTCATTGTTCGGAAATATTTATTTGAGAGAATGAAATGTCTATTTTAAACGTGCCAGTTGTTCGGTGTTAAAATTCAGGCATAATTTAAATTCAGATGAACAACTGAAGAATTGAATTGCTTGTGGACAAAATAATTTATAAATAAAAAATATTTTATTGAAAGTGAACTCCACCTATTGTGACTAAATTGTGCTTTTGTGTTCACTAATCTCTAACACTGCGTGTGATATGTGTGTGTGTGTGACGCTGCGCTAACTGACAGATCAACAACGTGTATTCAACACAGACAGAAGACAACAAGGAGAACCCTGAAGCGCTTAGTGGGCCCCTCTCCGAATCGGAAGGACAGATTCAAGATGACGATCTCTCAAACGTGTCCGTCACAGTGCTGGTAAGTGTGCGTTGTCTTTAGAGTAAGAATTTGTTCTTCACGCTGTCTCACTACCTTGGAAAGGAATACGTTTAAAATGTTGTGTTATTCTTGGTTTAGGTTATCACTAGGCCTTATTTTAAATAAGTTTAAGGGAACACTATATGTACTTTTGCCCGAAATGAACGTGTTAGCACGGTTGCAAGGTTTGTAATTTAGAAATAAGGAGCAGCTTTCCTATACTCTTTGTTTCTCAAGCAAAAACAAAGGGGGGGGGGCTATTTTTAAATGTAAGAAAAGAGAAGATATCAATATACCCCCGTAGTCGTTAAAAAGTATACTGCAATGTATTAACAGAGTATATTTATTTATCACGGACTTTGGTCATAAACCTTGTTCGATTACGCGGCGTTACTAAGAATACCGTAGACGAACGACGCTTTCTCCATCTGTCACGTCTTGCAGGTCGCTTTCTGAACTGTTTCCTTGCACACATTCATTTGCGAAGAAAGATAACAATTTTGCATATTTGAGTTGAAACGTTAATTTAAATATGAATGAGCTCACCATGTTAATCAGAAACTAGTCAGTAAATTGCCTCGCTCCAACTGCAATTCACATTTGAACGAACAAACAAATTTGAATTTATTGCTCAAACAAATATGCACACTCTCACAATGAAAACATAGTTTTAACAGGGGAAAAACTGGACGAATTTTGGTGTAATTCTTGTATTTTCGCCAACAATTAGCAGAACAAGCGGTACTTTCACAATGTAAAGTAAAAAAGTGAACAATGGTATTAGAAACACCTTAATTGTGTCAATAGAACGCGTTTTTTTCGATACTGTGGCCGTTTAGACGAGGGAGGGCCCAATATCAGCATCCTCTGTGACAAATAAGATACGATTCTATACACACACATTTTAGAAAGCGGAGCTAAAATACATTACAAATCAAAGTTCCTTAAAACTAGTGTTAAAACTTTGATTCTATCTGCAAATGAATGTATCCCTTCTTAAATTAGAGCAATTTTCAATTCCGAATTATCGATTGCAAAATCTTAAATTATTGCTTTTGTTCCATACAAATACGGAATTAGAAAATTTGTGTGCTTAGTATAACTAAATTCGATTGGTTCGTCAAGAACAGGGAACAGGCTTTATGCGTAATCCTTGTAAATTGCTGTAGTGTTTGATGATGTTAAAAATTGTGTTACATTTAGTTTGCACCTCTAATTTGCGTATGCTTTTAATAGAACGTGTAGCGGTATTAATTGTCGTGTGTTCGACGTTCACTAGCGAGGCCAACTCATTGGGCGTCAAATTTTGCGATGTAATAATGGATATCGCCGTCGAAGTAGATGCCAGCGTCGTCGACGTTAACGTAACTAACGTAACTACAATATGCTTGACTAGTTCAGGGTTTAATAATGTGGCTGGGTTTTCAGATTTATGCTTCTGGGCGAAAGAAGTGTGATTTTAAAAGAATCACCACAGATAGAAATCTACGGAGTTTATTAATGTTTTATGTTACCACAACAATACACTTTTTCTAATTACGATATACTCTGATGATATAATTATATGCAGACTGAATATGAGACAAACGTGTTATAATTTATGTTTCTCTCCCGACAACTGTATGTAGATATTAATGTGCACTCATAATTCCCTTCATTTTACCACATATAATTTTGTAATTTCTTCCACGAAATGCTAATTGCTATTTCTGTTTATGTAATGTTAAAATACTGTTTCTTTATACGGAGTAAAACCACGATTTCTGCTAATGGAGTCTAAGACACGAGTTCTCTCGACTAAATCCAATGCATACTTGACAAATTTTAATATGAAAACAGTCACTTATTACAGTAGGATTGTAATAATACTGCTCGTTACAATACATTATATTTGCAATATACGTACACAAAGCTAATGAAATTCGCTAGTTTCTATTTAGTCGCAATAAAACTGTTTCGTATTTCATTCTTGGTGCACATTATTAATGTTGTTACGCTTGCCATTGACTGATTCACTTAGTATTACACTTTTCTTATCTGTAGTTTAATCTTTTCACATTCTTTGCTATGTGTGTTCCTTTGAATAGTTATATTTATATTATTCTGTATTGTCATAATGGTCAACAAACAAATATTAAGACATATATTGTAATAGCTCTTATCTGATACATGAAATCTATACAAATGAGCTTGCTAGATTTATACGATTTAAAACGTATTACCAACCAATATTTGTTATTTGAGTTGAAAAACGAAGTCCTTACCTAACATAAAAAAGTGTGCAAATGAACTTATTAAATTTATAATTAAAACATATTATTAATGAATGTTTGGAGCTTTAAATAAAATATTATGGCCTTTATATTAATTAATTACATACGCAAATGAACTTAAATTAACACAGTAGCTATTACCATTAAATGTTTGTAGTTTTATAGTGAGCATTATATATTATACCTAATATAAAAACATTCGCAATGAACTTGTTTAATTAATATAATGAAACAACTGCTATCAATGAATATTTTGACTTTCAAGTCAAATATTAGTCTTTATCTTACGTAATAACATACGCAAATGAACTTCTTAAATTAACATAACGAAATAGCTATTGCTATTCAATGTTTGTGTCTTTTATTGAGCATTATATTCTTTAGGTAATATACACACATGTGAAAATGAACTTATTTAAAATAATATTGTTAAACAACTGCTCTCTATGAGTGTTTTGGACCTTAAGTCAGATATTTTCCTTTTCAAACGCTTCTACTTACAATTATTTTTAATTTTTTGTTCATTAACTCGCAATTTGATTTTCCGGAATGGAGGAGGAGAAGAAAAACAATTCTTTACTACAATGGCTTAGTTATTGGTGGATTTTTCTGTGTTTGCAGTTGATAATGTTCAAAAGAAAACAGTAATGTCTGCACTAATTACATTAATAGGTGAGTAATTTAACTACAGTTAGAATGAAACCCAAACAATATTAGTGCCATAAATTTGTTTAGGGGGGAATATATCAAAGAAAAATAAAATAACCTCAGCTAGTTGTATAAAAGTACAGTGAACTAGAACGTATAGGCTTATATCAAGAAATATACACAATTAAAATACACACATTAATACAATATTTCGAGCAAATAGTTATTAGATAGAGATATACACAAATAAAACACATTAATACAATATTTCGAGCAAATAGTTATTAGATAAAGATATACACAAATAAAACACATTAATACAATATTTCGAGCAAATAGTTATTAGATAGAGATATACACAAATAAAACACATTAATACAATATTTCGAGCAAATAGTTATTAGATAAAGATATACACAAATAAAACACATTAATACAATATTTCGAGGAAATAGTTACTAGATGTAGGGCACACTGCAAGCAAAGTAGATCAAATTTATATATGGTCTTAATAATCGGCGTTCCTGGCTACTACTTCTGGATTCCTGGATATGTTACCCGAATTTTTACCTTGATTAGGAAAGTTCCAATGGCGCGACGTGGTAAACATGTATTGCAATAAAGATTAAAATGATATTAATGTTCACATTTTTTGAATACTTCTGTTTTTAATATTGAAAGCAATATGTGTTACATTTGAAAATGTTATTCATAGAATAAGACGAGAAAGTGAACTTCAATCTCGTGTAGCTCGTGGCGTCTCAAGTGTCCGGAAATTGTCAAAAGCCGTAATTAAAATTGAAATGCGCGAATTATCAAGTGGAAGAGTACATTTGATATCTTGGAACGTTTTTTAAAAAATTAACAACCCTTCCAACTGACGAAATGTCGATATTTTCTTTCACTTTCAGTATATTTCAGCTTGGAATGCTAGTCACTAGAACTTTAGGCCGGGGAGAAAAAAAAGGAGGAAGAGAAAAAAGATAACAACATCACTTAATAATACATAAAAATTGGAATGTTTTCCAGTTCGAATATGTATGCTAGCCTGACAGTTTCAATAATTGTTAATTTTCTCCGTGTCCCCCAAGCAGAAAATCTGTCACATTATTTTTCATCCAATTCTTTAATTGAGGAATCACTAGAGTTGCATTAAAATACTGCCTTTTTTTTTTTTTTTTTTTTTTTTAATTCTCAGAGAATAAGCTTCCTCTTTTTACTACAAGAATGTTTTAAACGAGGAAAAGCTCATTTCAGTATCACAGAACATTATGGAACAAAATTAAAGCACTGAAATTTTGATGCTAAATAAACTGATATCTGTTTCTCACCCTCCCCTTTGAGAAGATCACAAGCATCACGAAACTTATTTAACCTTGCATTTCTAGCCTCTACTTAATTTCATTTGCTGCTGCATTTCCTTATTATCTTGTCGTAACTTGCGCTGCAGATCAGTCACTCCGCCTAGTGCTAGTTTCTTCTTTGTCAAGAAATTCAGAACCTATACTTAAAAATTCAATATGATAGACTTCAAGCATAAAACAGTTAAATTTGATCAGAAATATTAATATATAGTCGATCATTACGTACTTACCCTCTCTATACTTTTTCTATCCATAAACTTCATCTGTCCGTACAAACTAAATAGGAATTCTCTGGAAGCGTGTTATAAGCCATTTACTTACCTCTGATTTGAATGGTAATATTTGTTTTTCTTGTAAAATGCCGCAGTAGCTCACAAGATGGCTCCTTTAATCGCCTTTCGCTCGGGCTTGAACGTATAAAATCTCACTAAAATTCAGTAATATATCAATTACTTATCTCTGAATTCGATGATCATCTTCGCCGGAACCGCCACGGGTGGGCAAGGTCGTTAAGGCGCGAACTCGTGAGCGGGAGGTCTGGGGTTCGAATCCCACCAGGGCCGTCCTCCCTGACTGAGGTTTTTTCCAGGTTTTCCTTAGTTCTCATAAATGACAAATGCTGGGAAGGTCTCCTAAACTTAGGCCTGGAACGCTTCCTTTAAAAAAAAAACACTTTCACAATATATAATTTCATCTCATGTATCATCAGTGTCCACCGCCTGTGGTGCCTCAGTAGTAAAAACAGGCGTTAAACACTAATCAAAAAAAAAAAAATGTTCGCCGGAGTTCCTCTATTTATTCACCCCTCGCTCACCTTCTGCTACTGCTACACCAGTCGGAATATGCAGGTGTTTGTATTGCATGCTTCGAAACAACACTTGCGTTCAGACACCACTGCGGATCCATTGCGCGTTTTACAGAAAAGCAAACACACCACTGTATTGGCAAATAAGTGAATTTTTATGCGGTTTTGTGTGAACCCGATCAAACTGCGACTAAACAAATCCTCTAGTGGGCAAATTCGCATTTTATAGAAAATGTCAACATTGAATTCAGAGGTAAACAAATGGGTGTAATTGAATTATGGTGCATTTTTGTTTGTTTGAGCTAGAGGGGTACCTTTTAAGCATGTACTTTATTCTGTTTTTCTTCTCCTCATTTGACTCATTAAACTTCCTTATTCATTTCTATTCCAAAATTGAATGTTCCATATTTGTGTTCATTGCTAGAGTTTGTAGTTTATGATTTGAAATAGCAAAATTTCCATAAAAGTAATCTTCCAATTACTACCTTTTCCATGTGAAATATAAAGGTAAACTATCCTTGGATTATTGGTATGCATTATTTCATGCCGATGACCTGGTACAACTTTCAGTTAAACTCTAGACTTGTTCTGAGTTGCATAGTCATATGTGTAAACCATGAATAAATTCTTTTAATTGAGCTAATTCATATTTTACACTGGCATGATATTTTAAAACAATGTTAATTCATATATTAAAGTGGTTTACTATTACAAAACTAAAAGGATTCATTGAAAACAATCTACTATTTTGCTTATATTCATAGTAAGAGAAAAGGCGCCTTCCCAAAAAATTCGTTTTCAATTTTCCTGCTTGTTACATCTGCCATTACTTGAACAAAGAGTTCCTTTGTACCACTTAATAGTATAGACAGTGCCTCTAATTGGTGGAGTTGGCAACTATGGCGTTTAACCCCGTTGTTGGTGTTTATTTGCGTTGCAATGTTTGATTGTCATTTTAATATAGATAACTGATCATGTTCTTTATGTAAACTGAATTGCCAGTTAATCATAGAGCAACGTGATTTGTGTATTACGCGGGTTGAAACACAGTAAGAAAACATAACTAGTGTTAGCAAGACCTTTGAATAGAAATTTCCTGGAGTTACAGCAGCCGACACACAACTTTATAATTTTCTTCAAATTATACAAAAACACTATAATTTGTTTCGTTTCTCTACTCGTAATTATTCTTAGGGTCGCCCTGGATAAGCGCGAGAAACAGGGAGCACCGTAGTATCGGCCTCTTTTTGGAATAATTAACCTTAAGGAAATGTTAAGTGTTTTGGAAATTAAAATATTTAAACGTGTACCTTTTAATAATTGATACACTATGTAATTGTCGATAAAAATAGTAAATGTAAAATTATGCATGTGGCAAAGTTGGAAAATGAAAACAAATATTTATGGGTAGAAAAGTAATACCTTTCCTCTAACAAATGAAATGTCGCATCCTGTTTGGGCTAATATCGCGCAACCGCTTCCGTCCGCCATACATCCTGTGCAGCCTCTTCCTCCTTTTATCACGAGAATTTTATGCTCTTCCAAGGAAACCTCGATCATCTGCATTAGCACAGTATGTGTGCACTGCACAATTTTAAATGAATAACTTCGGTATTGCGGAGCGCATATCTATCAGCATAACCAGGTTATAGTTAGAATTCGCTGGGAGGCCGGGAGTATGCCACTGGGCGGGTGGGAGATGGTTATAGTAGAAACGGATCTTCATGCAAGTGTTTTTTTCCCCCTTTATACATATGAGGAACAAAATCATAGTATTTATATTTTGTGGTATTTGTCGTGTTTTATAGTGCATATAAATGCCTATTTTGATTAGTACCTATTTCTTTCGAGCTTAAAACTTGCTCATTTGTATAAGAAGCTGCAAATGCTATCAAATCATATATTTTATTTACTATTTTCATAATTATTACGTTGAATGAATTTCGTTTGACTGAAAGTAAGAACTCGGGCAAGGCAACACAATATGTCGGCCGCCTAGTGATCTAATGATACATTTATGATTATTATTATTATTATTATTATTATTATTATTATTATTATTATTATTATTATTTCCGGTCCTGGTGTTGTAGTGATAACCATACTTGCCTCCTGCTGGTCTAATGGTACATTTATTGTTATTATTATTATTATTATTATTATTATTATTATTATTATTTCCGGTCCTGGTGTTGTAGTGGTAACCATACTTGCCTCCTAAACCCAAGATCGCGGGATTCAAACTCGGCCATGATCAATAGATTTTTTTCGGGCGTAAAAATCGCCCCTCGGAAGGGAAGTAAAGCCGTGGGTCCCGTGTCATACATTTACGGCACGATAAAGAACCTCAAGCCTGAAAGAAGAGGCCTCTGAGCAAAATTTGTCGGCCGTTTCACGCCCTGAATAGAATGGGACGCTGGTGACCTGAGATGTTAAAGAGCGTCCGTAAATAAAATGAAATATTAAAAGACAGCGTTTGCGTCTACTAATTCAGAGATCCTGGGTTCGAATTCCGATCGGGTCAGGCTATCAGGGTGTTTTTTTTTTTTTTTTTATCCCCTGAGAAGGTGAATGCCAGATAGCTTTAAGACACCAAAGACTCCAATTTCATTTCATTCATCCTTACAGATCCACAGTACAGTATTCAGTCCACAGAAGAGCAATGCAGTCAGGACGACAATAAATGAAACATAAAAAGAAAACAATGTTTCATCCCACTGCTTTTTCTCTTGCATTTAGTGCGTTAGTAATATATTTAATTAAAAATACAAGAGGCAGAGTGGTCGTATACAGGCAACTTGAGATAGGGAAGGCATGGTCCACGATTAGAAATATGGTTTAAACACATGTTGATAAAGCAAGGTCGAGTGAAAAAATTATTTTGAATGTCTTCAAAAGTACTTCACGAGCATAGAAATACCGACTTTCAAGAACTCGTTACAATCGTTTTCAAGATTTGGTGCCACAAAAATCTCTCAAATATGGAAATAATCATTTGACCGAACATCAAATGCCACGTTGCTTTTTATAGCCTCTTGTGGCCTAATGCATAGCGCGAAAAACAGTTGTTTCGAAGGTCACAGTTTCAAGTCTTTTGAAGCAGACAATTTTTTATTATTATCTAATATAAAGTATGGTAACACGGAAAAATGAGGTATACTTAAGGCTAGATTTTGATTGGTAAGTACAACAACAACAACAACAACAACAACAACAACAACAACAACAACAACAACAACTAGCATGATCCTTGTGTAGGCTACAACGTGTCAACACACTGCGGATTGTCTGCGAGACAAAATGGAGAATGTTTACGCCTTCTCTGAACTTGCAGATATTTATCTCATTTCTGGAGAAACAGGAACTAATGGTTTAGTAGTTTCAGTATTATATAGGCAAAGATATCTTGACAGGCGATAGCTACATCACACTATTTTCCAGTCTATTGATTGATATATTCAGTAATCAGTAGTCAGTTTTCTTTAGAAAATTACATCTATAGCTTCGACATTTGAACAGACAGGCTACACATTCCCTAAATTGAATTACTTGCCTAAGACATTGCTACACGCTCTGAAATTATTTCGATGTGGTTCATTAACATTCTCAACTGTGTAGATAGACACGGCGAAGCCTACAATTCTCATTTTCACCAGTGCATAAGCTACTGAAATGTAGGCAATAGTTCGAAAAAAATATGTTACTACCCAAGACGATCTACAATATATCAGGACCTTAACAAACCAAACATGATCACCGTATAGATTGGATGTAAACCATTATGTACCATAGTATTCTTGTTTTAAATTCAGCGTTACATTGTTCATTTCTCATAATAAATTTGTATAAATGTTAAAAATCTTTTTTCTAAACAGGAAATACAGAAATATCTGTTTAAAAATAAACACGTAAACTTTTTCTAATTAATGTTGTTAGCCCAACATAACCTGAACCCTTATGCAAGATATGTGTGCTGTTCATTTGCCCATTAATATATGCTTTATTTTCTATACAGGAAACATTCAGTTCAGAAAACATTTTTAAAAATATACTAACTTTAGGCAAACATAACCTAGGTCCTTGTCCAAGATTTGTGTGTGCGTGTGTATTATCCTATCAGTAAATGTGATTAATGTTTAAAATTGTATATTCTACAAAGGAAATACAGCTAAACATTTTGAAAAATAAACAAATGTGTAAAATTTTTCCTAATTAAATATCATCTTTAACCAAACATAACCTGGGCTCTTATGCAAGATAGTTGTATATTCATTTCTTATCAGTAAATGTGTATAAATATTACATTCTGTCTTTTCTGCTGAGGAAATATGGAAAAACATGTTTAAAAATAAATAAATATGTAATTGTTTTTTCTGAATGAATACCAGCTTTAGGCAAACATAACATGGGTTCTTATGCATAATTTTGTGTGTGTATTATTCATTTCATGCCTATAAATGTGTTGTAAATATTAAAACTTTTATTTTCTAAAAAAGAAAATATAAAAAAAAACTTTTTAAAATACATGAATATTTAAACATTTTTCTAACTAAAAACCAGATATAGATAAACATAACCTGGCTCTTATGTAAGATTGTGTGTGTGTGTGTTTGTGTTATTGTTTTACTATCAATGAAGGTGTATAAATGTTAAAAATTATATTTCCTATAAAGGACATACAGACACATTTTTCATAATTAAATACCAGCTTTTGGCAAACATAACCTGAACCTCTTATACAAGCTTTTGGGTATATACATACATATATATTGAATAAGATTATGCATATAATGTGTTTATGTACATATGTGCAAATAATAGCAATGGAAAATGTTGAAGATACGTTAAATCGCAGAATGTTCTATACACACCAAAGAAAATCAACCATATCTCTTTCAATATTTCAGCTTTAGATATATCCCGGACATACTACTAGACAATGTTAAAAGTTATTTCAGTGAATGCGTTATTAGAAGCTATTAAGTATATATGTATGTTCCACTTAATTTTTCCCTCGGTTCTTTATCCTTATGAAACAAATGATGGAGTGTTTAGTAGCACATTAACTGGATTTACATCCAGGAACACAACGCCAATGACCCATTCTTACAATGCACACTGAAGCAGAAAATATCCAATTTAAGGCCCTAAACATTCATTGATAGAATTAGTTTAATTATATTAAAATAATAAGTTCGTGTACATGTGTTTTTATATTAGGTAAAGGCTACAATGCTCAATATAAAGCCAAAACATCTAATGGTAATAGCTATTTATCTATGTTAATTTAAGAAATTCATTTATGTGTGTTATTACGTAAGATAAAGGCTATCATATTTTAAATAAACATTCATTGATAATATGTTTTAATTGTATAAATTTATTAAGTTCATTTGCACATGTTTTTATGTTACGTAAGGTCTTTAATTTTCAATTCTAATAACATATATTCGTTTGTAATACCTTATAAATCTAGTAAGCTCATTTGTGTACATTTTATGTATCAAATAAGGACTATTACAATGCAAGCTGTAGTATTTTTTTTTTTTTGGCCTTTATGCCAAATAATATACACGTTATGACTCAAAGGACCACACACATAGCCAAGTATATGAAAATATTAACTTCAGATAAAGAAAGCTGTAATATTAAAAGAAACAACCAATGACAAGCGTAACAACATAAGTAATGTGAAGAATGAAATACGAGACAGACAACTTTGTAGAGACTAAATGGAAATTAACGATGTAATTATGTATACTTATGTTAAACATGTAATGTAATATTTCCAGAATTCATTTTATCAGAAAGTGTACAGTTGTATGTTAATGACAAGATATTAATAAACTTCACAGATTACTTTCCGGTGTGATTTTAATTCACACTTTTTTCACCCCAGAAGTATCAATCTGAAAAATCCAGCTAGAGTAAGTAACCAACTGCGATCTAGCCGTGCATATTGTGGTGGTAATTGGGAACGACGTCTAGGACGATACATCTAAATATCGTTACAAATTTGGCCTCCAACGTGTAGGCATCGCTATTAAAAGGCATTAAAACACTTATTTAAAGATGTACAAGCTAGATATAAAAATTTGAATTTCTCCGAATTACCATTACAGTCAGGAAAAAACTACATTCAGTGTGCTTCTTATGCAGCAATACATGTTTGCATACTATACAACCGAATGCGGAGCCATTTCGTTCATTATCGATAGTTTCATTAAGGTCTGCTATTCTAATGGTCTTGTGCTACCGTACCGCCTGGGCCTATTATTGCTCAGTTCTTTGCAGGCATTGTTTGGGGTGCTGAAAGCAAATCCTCCTCACTCACATTAATTTAGCAGTGGCAAAAAAATTTAAGGGAAACAAACCGAATTTGACTGTACTATTGATATGCATTTGTCCAAGATGAAATACGCTCCATCCAGTGTCATCTGTAAATGTGGAAAGATCTTTTTCTGCCTTGAAACTTACACGTGACAGACAAAAGATATTTTTTTTGTGAATATTTGACAAAGGCTCATGTAATTTCTTGTGAAGTAAACTAGCGGAAATAAGTGACTGATGTTTAACCGTATTGTTTTCATTTAGCGTTTTTTCCAAAAGCTATGTTTGTAGCTTACTTGAAAAAATGAAGCAAACTATAAACTCTGTTAGTGAGATTAGGATCAATACAATAATTTCACATGAACATTTCATAGTTGTTTTCACGTACAAAATCTCAGTAATATTTAAAATTGCATTAGTTGTGTTAGTTTAAATAATATAGTACATTAAAATGTACTGTAAATGTAAAGTATTTTTGCTGAAAATATATTAATTAAATGGGAATTGCACATGTGAAATTTAATGACTTAAATTCATAAGTAAGCGGTTGTAAAAGAAAAAATAAACTAGTAAAATAAACTATAAATACTTTTTAATGTCTATTTTCTGTTTTATAGTGCATATATTTGTTTTTAATGACTAAAATCGGCAGATTAGTTAAATATAAGACTGTTCATAAAAGCAGGTTATAACGTCGATATCCCCCAAGGGAAGTGCGCTTACTAGCAATTACTCCTACCTTCCAAACTGAAGGATATAGAAATACAATAGATTACATACAAACAAACGATACTAATTTCTACGCATACCAACTTAAAAGTGAAAAGATTTTCACACTCGCAGTGAGAAGGGTCGTTTGTAGTAAGGGCCCCTCATCAATGATCCGCCACTGAACATTTCCGGTTATAAAACGATCCGACACAAATAACTTTTTTTTTTTACCTAACGACTAGAATACCATGAAGTCATCACTGCACTCACAACATAATTTTAAACAACGTATCTGTAAGAAAAAGCTAAAAGCAAATCATCGCCGCCTTAGAACACAATTTCACACAACCTTGCTGTAAGGAAAAGCTAAAATCATCGCCCTAACAAAAATACCAACATTAAAAAAGGTCTTAGAACAACAGCACATGGGCAGATAGATAAAATAGAAGACAAATTCGCGAATTGCTAAATACCAACCAATAGCATGTTCATAAATAAAAATACGCCTGCTTTACGAAAACGTATAATATATATTGTTTAACTTCATAAAAAGAAGCTATACTGCAAATAAGGATTTTATACTGCAAAAAAGTAAGTTAGATAGCAAAAAATATATTGCACTCAAAGAACATCTTTTCACCAGGGTCCGCTTTTAGCATACAACAATGAGGCAGAAAACTACTATCTTTGTAAAAATAATGTTGCGCAAATAAATAATTATTAGTCTAACATGGAATACACATTACTCTTCTTACGTTGCAATGCTAAAGTATGTTAATTTGTAATATTTTTTTAAATAAATAAGTCGTAAAAATATTAATTATCATTTACTAGCTCGTGCGGGGAGTTGTTTTCGCCTGTGTCTACCAAGGAGAACGTCGCGCGCCCCTATCTCGAGGGTCAGCCGGCTACTACCTGTTCACGGAGGATGGGAAGGGTTATCTCCTTAATGGAGTTTTCAAGTTTTCAAGCTAATTAATTTTAGATGTTTTTGAATTTCTGTTTTTACCCTAACGTTTGATGGCAGGTTTGTTTCCTTCAGGCAAGTAGGGTTTTATTGAATGGTAGATGTGAGCCAAGTTGTGTGACTGTAAAAAGGTTTCTCACTTAAATAAGTGATGTTGGAACCAGAGAATATTTTTGCGTCGCGCTTGACTTTTTAATGAACAAAAAATGTTATGCAAAAAGGAGTTATTATACAAAAATTTGTTACGATGCAAAAAATAATTATGAAAAGTGTTATTATGCAAACAAGTTTGTTACGGTACAAAACATGTTGTTAATATGCAAAAATGTTATAGTAATTGTGCAAAAAATGTTATTGTACAACAAATTTTATTGCGATGTGAAAATATAATTTATAGATCAGCGCTATTATTATGTTGCAATGTTAAAGTGCGTTAATTTCCAGAAAATAGTATAAAATACCATACCCTAAACGAACTGCTCTGGAAATGATTCTAGCTCTGGTTCCAGCGACCTACTGGCATTGGTAAAAGCTGCGTGCCACCTCAATCAGGTTTCAACCTGTTTAGGCGCCACCCTTCTTGGGTTGGGTTAGATATTTTTATCTCACAATAGTTTTCCTTGGGTCAGCCTGCTAATGGATTTGCAGTGTTTTACCTAAAAAAATAAAGCTGTTAAAAGCATTTCCATGTTTTGCAAATTCTTGTCTAAATAGTTTTTCAGTCCGTGTTTTTATCTAGGGCCAGGTATTTCTTACTAGTTATACGGGCGAGCAGATGCGGAAAACCAATCGCATTGACTGAAGACCAAGATGGGTCATGGGCATGTGCAGTGGTCACTGAATCATTTCAAAGAATAAGTTTTCCGGTATCACATTTGCCAACTGTTTACATGAAGATATAAAATTTAGAAATATTATAATGGAACAAAATGAACATGTTCTACAAAAGTCCAATTTTTTTCCAACTAATCTGGCGTATTTCTTGTTTGTGTATATTTTAGTATGTTTACTTTCCTAAGTAACAAAGTTGCTAAAAAAAGGTGTTTTATGTAATGAATTTACTCTTATTTTTTCAATATTTTTCTCTTAATGCATATTAAAATATCAATTTAATTATAACTTTTAAATAATGTAATCACTTTACACAATATATGAACCAACGAACTAATTTGTCAACCTTATAAGATTTACTGTGCAAAGAACGTTATCAAACAATGTCAACATTTGAAAACCTACACGAATCTAGAATAACGAACAAAGAGTTATTCTGTACTCGGTACTGCATTCTCGCTTATATTACTCCGCCTATAATAAAATATACTTATGTATAATTTGCAATAGTTTTATTTTTGTCGTATTTTAATTGTTTTTATTCCTCTTCCCTCTATCTGGTGATATGTAAGTATTTCATCCTGATGTTCGTAATGTTTTGTGGAATTATTTCGGAGTTTACGTAAATCTCCAGGGCTGGCACAATAAAATGGTAGAACATGTATGTTTCTATTACAATAATTCCGTACATTTCTCAATACCTGTCGTATACAATGTTTATCTTTGCCAGAAAAAAAAACTATGTTTAGCGAAAAAAATATTTTACCTTGCGATTCACTTTTGCACATCACATTGAAACAAAAAGCTATTTAACTCTGCTATGTTGCGCGAAAAAAAGTTTTATCTGCTAAAGATATTTAAAAATTTAAGGAGGTGGATGTATTATGTAATTGTAAACATAATTCTCACATGCCTTGAAATAATAAGCTGCAAGTTAAATTATTTTCTTAATTTCCAATATTTTATGATGTTAACTGTGCAAAAATATCACTTGGGATGGCGAGTGATGGAGGTAAAGGAAAGTTGTTGAAATGTACTGATTCAATATAAAGAATACTATCACTGTCTGTAAATTAATAATTCATTCAAAGATAGGTTTTGAAATAGAAATTGTTTTAAATCATTCAACAAAACTAAAATATGACTGGCACACTGTATTTAATGATCTCTGGCGTTGGTAAGTTATTTCATTACATTTTTACCACTTTGCTCTTCAAATAGGTAACGTTAGTGAATATTAGAAAGTGAAAGTTAACTTTGCAAAAAATATGTAATTAAAGAATACGTCCACTGTCTGTAAATTAGTAATTCATTCACAGATTCATTTTGAAATAGGAATTATGTGAGTTAATCATTCTTTAAAACTAAACATATCGCTATCTCCCAGTATTTAATGATCTCTGGCGTACTTCAATATCTTGTAATAATAAATGTAATGTAAAGGAGGAATATTTCTTGTACCACGTGTGTGAAAACGGTGGCAATTTTTAAAAAAAAATGTGACTATTTTATTCCATATATTCCATTTAGGTCTAACTGTAAATATTACACAGTAAAACTATACTCTGTATTCGCACACAATGATATTCGTTTTACTGTTTTCACTGCAATGTGAACTCTGTAGTACGGTTTTTAAATGTTTTTGTTATCGTAGCACTCGTACGCGCGCGCGCGCGCGCACACACACACACACACACACACATACACATACACATACACATACACATACATATTGCCTCGCGCACAATTCCTACATTCTCGGCCTTCTCTGGGTTATGTATCACGGTAGTACAGTCGAATGTGCATATCATGTAGGCGTTCTACCACAAGAAACATAGTCTACGCTGTATTTTCCCATATTATTATTAACTTTAAAATATATTATTCTTTTGATGATTTAATTTTCTCACTGCAATTTCCGTAAGTAGTCCCGTACATTTCGGGTTAAAGACACTCTCTATTATCGATAAGACATCTGCTTGCATCGGTCCACGCTCTAAACTCGAAATATACCCAGAAACTTCTTCTATGTTCTAATTGTTGTTTTAACATAGGCGATATCACGCTGTTAACCAAAATGTGTATCTATTTGGTCCAACCAACACACTAACGACTCGATACTCCTTTGTTGTGCACTTGAAGTGTTGTTAGGGATTCTCACATATATATCTCAGCTACCGCATCTCATAAAATGCATTCTGCTTTGAAAAAGGTGGGGAAAGAATCTATTTCACATACACATTATCACTTATTCCACTTTCAAAACACTCTTGTTTCGACTAACAATAGATATCTTATTGTGAGGGGAATGTTGGGGTTTTACACAGCAAAAAACACACCCATGTCATATAATGTTAAAAGCAATGAAATGTACGGAATGCTGTTCGGGAAAAATCAGATTTTAAATTTGAGAATCTGTCCTTTTGTACAAGCAGCAAATATTTTCACACAATGATTTACTATTACGATAAAAAAATAAATATAAGATATACATCGAAGTAAATGACATCTGTAATGACTTAATATGGTGATGCGTGCTCACAAAACTTAACACAGGGCGTTATAATTTTTATCGTTAAACCAATACAAGTAAAATTTTTATGATAACATTAGACTGAATATCACCCGCCCCGGGAGCGAGGCCTTAGTAACGTGTCGGAACAAACTTTTCCTCTCGGACATCTTGAGTATATGAAAACGCACAAAGCTCACATATTAAATGATTATATTTTGTTATATTTTTTTTTTTGTAAATGTAACGAAATATACTAAAAGCCATGACTAATATAAATTTAACATACATTTACTGTAATTAAACATAATTTACTTCGTCAACAAAAAGAAATTGTAACATACTTTGTGACAAATTCTCATTTCACGATTTATAAGTAAACAAGCGCCGTACGTTGCAATTTGTAACATAACTGTCTGTAGAAAAATATGAATGTAATATAAAAACGCCTTTACATTGGATAAAGTAACGTAAAGACTCTGAATCAATGAAATTAACATATGTAAAACGGTGAACTGAAAAAGATTTGCTCTCCCCATTAATTTACACCTCTAAGCATTGAAATTAAATATCAATATGGCTGTTTGTTAAAAAAAGGAAGAAAAAATCCGCAATTAAAAATATTTTCACTCAATGCGAAATAGGCTTCGGCGCGCAGTTAGAAGTTGCGGTTTACCCGAAACCCAAAATTTAAAAATCGCTGTAATTGCATCAATAATTTTTTTCGCAATGAAACTCGATAAACATAATTTAAATAAAACCAGAAATATAATCAAGAAAATTAGGGAAAACGGACTTTAGTAGTGGGGGGAGATTTATACCTGAAAACTTGTCATTTTAAGAGTAGGAGTTAACCTATTGACGCGATTTTCTTCTTTCTCAACAAAACTGAGTATACACCATTGAAATTAAGTAACAAAAATAGTTGCTCTGAAAATAAGCGAAATCAGACTTAGCTATTAGGAATTGGGTTTACTGAAACCCAAAATTTAAAAATCGCTTTACCGGCATCTATGTGTGTTTTTTTTTTTTTAATGAAACTGTTTATAATAAAATTAGTTTATGAAAATCGGGGAATATGGACCATTAGGAGGGGAGGGGGATATTTACTGAAAACAGAAACTTTAAAGCAAACTAGCGGCACCAATTTATTTGATCTAGCGCTCTGTAATATCCTTCACAAATCCTTGCTGAGGAATTCGCTTAATTTATGCAGCTCCTGCGTTTTATTCATATGCCCATTTAAAGGATATCAAGAAATAAACTTTGCGCTGAAAATGATCTGAGATTTCATTTAATTTCTGTGGTTTTTGTCTTAAAGACAGTGTCATCCAAAGCAAGCTCGTCATTCTCGCTGAGTATCAAATGAAGACGTGAATAAATCTCTAATGCAAGCTTGTGGGCTTAAAATATTGAAACTTGCAACTTAGTTCTGTCACTACATAAAACATTTCTTTAATAATATCAACAAAGTAATGTTCAATGTCTGGTTTAGATTAAAATATGTTAAATATAAACAAGTGACTTAAAAATAAGAAAATATACGATTTCATTATTAGCTCTACATATCGCACGCGAAAAATCTTTCCGCTGGAGATCATTTATAAAATACATATACTGCCAGCAGTCGAAAGCGGGTCCAAAGGATGGTCTAGCTGCCTTTTCAAATTCCATTATCAGGTATCTGTTTCAACAGTTGTTGATCCTTTGTGGATTACTGTTCACTGCTTTTCAACCATACATGGTGCGGAATTTAATTCCTGCGCGCCACAAAATAACGTTGTTACTTATACAGCAACACACTTGTTTGGTTTTATACAATATTTTAGCATGTCTAAAAAATGGATGATTATGAAAGAGAAGAAGAAAGAATTCGTAAATTAACATTTCGAGCACGAAAGCGATGAAGTAGATATATTTGCAGAGATACATGAAGAAAATGAACAGGACATTGTGGAAAATAGCGATCATGATTCTGGAAGTGATGAATGGGCCAACAAGGTCCGACTACATATCAACAAGCCAACATTTCGGGTCAAGCAATGCCACTGCCTGTTTTCTGTGCTGATGTATCGCATTCTTGGAAAGTACAATATTACAAAACGATTTGTGCTCTGTCCTCGTCAAAATGCGAAAGCAGGGCAGCTGAACATTGTGACACACTTATCTGGAGTAAGAGAACAAGCCAAACAAACTCGTGCATCATTCGGGTCCTGGGGATATGTTTTTTCCAAATGACATATTGAAAAAAATCGGAAATAACGCCACACGAAAATTTGGATGATTTAATGCCAAGGATAGTACAGGAGTATACTCCCCCCCCCCCCCAGGAGCAATGCCGTTTAGAAGAGTTAGATTTCTTTTGACAGCATTTCTCTAAAAGAAATGGGAGAAAGCAGCTGGCTCCTATAAGAGATGTACTCTACTCTGTAGGAGAATATGTTACACTTGACGAAATGCTAGAATACTTTAGAGGGCGCTGCAGCTTTGGAGTGTTTATGAATCAAAATCAGCGAAATGTGGCTTGCCCTTTGTGTCACGACATTTTTATTCCTCCCACTGGATGATTCCAGCAGAACAGCACACACCATCAAATAGTTCTGCGGGTAGTTGCACCAATTAGTTCAGTTCAATACCCCCTAGCAGTTGAACTACATTGTCAGAGAATGTCCATAGTTGCCAGATTGAGACAAAATAAAAGGGAAATCCCTGTGGTTTTCACCGAAGGAAAATAAATGGAAGAATGCAGTCGTTTTTTGGTGAAAGGATGACATTGTCATACGTACGAAAGAAGAACCGTGTGGTTATTCTGCTCTCATCTAATCTTTTTTGTGATTCTATAGATGAAATATCTGGAGAATCAAAAAAAAAAAAAAAAAAAAAAAAAAAAAAAAGTCGGAGATGCTAACGTTCTAGAACCTCACCAAGGAAGGCACTGATACAATGGATGAGATGAAGGCAGCGTATTCCGTATCAAGGAAGACGAATAGGTAGCCTCTTGCTCTCTTTTACGCGCTAATGAATATTGGTAATGTCAATAGCTTTATAGTTTCCAGGCTTACACCCAGAAACGCCTGCCCAGACGAGAGTTTTCGAAGATTCTGGCAAAGCAACGTTGTCTAGATCAAGTGAAGGCTAGATTAACTGCGCAAAATTTGTTCCACGACTTGAGAGCAAAGGTTGGGAGATTGGCAGGAATGTCTGAAGAGCCAGAGCTACATATCCAAAACATTTTCGGAATCCAGGAAATGTTTCTTTTGCACAAGAAAAGAAAACAGGAAGGAAAAAAAATCATGTATTACATGTCACATGTTTGTATGACGGTTATTTATTGCGAACAGTGTGTTAAGCAGGAATCTTGAACACGGTGATATAACCAGAGAATAATTTTAAGTGTTTTAATTTCCATATATAGCAATCTTTGGTAACTTATTGACCTTTGCATTTACATAACTTTCAGTTTTAATTTGCTTTTATTCATTCACATAGGCATCTGTGTATATTACATTGCATAAATTGTTTATCTTGAAACATAAAACTTCGTCACGCAGTAGCTTCATAAACTAAGCGAATTCCTCACCGAGTTCAATAACTTTTAATATAAATGAATATAAAATCCAAATTAGGCCGTATTAATTAGTGAAATAAAATATTACAGCATTATTGTGTGGTATTAGAGGAACAAAATTAGAATTCTTGCAACTTATAAATATTATAAATAGGAACCACAGTTTTAGAATTATCATTATTATAATTTAGATTAAATCACAAAAATTAATGGTATACTATTAAATGAAATATATGACCACTTATAATGCTGTGTGGGTGTTTTTAAACATTTTTAATTGTAACCATGTTTATGAACTGAGACCTTGGTATCATCTTTACGTTCACTAAAATGGAGAAATAGCCGAAAGTTTCGAGTTACATTGTGTATTTAAGAAGATTTTCATATGTTTCAATGAATTAAAAACATGCTACTATTCAGAATTACTGTGTACAAAGCAAATAAAAACAATCAAAAGTTACATCGATTTTCATTGACTTTGAAATTTAATTGAAATATTATTGTAGTAAAAGCATGTAATGCATCTTTTCTGAAGGTTATTGCAGAACGTTCTTAAATATAATTGGAAACACATATTAGATTAATGTTTCATATTTGCTATCTTCACGATGATGATTTTGTTAAATATAAAACATGTGCATCGTTAAATACAATTTATATACAATTTATATATTTAATTTGTCCTTCTGTTTTAAAACAATATATATATATATATATATATATATATATAAACCATATAATTTTGTTGTGAAGAAATAAATATTGGTGCCGCTAGGGCAATTTTTAAGTTTTGCGTTTTAGGTAAAAAAAAAATACCTCTCCAAATATTCCGATTTCACTGATTTTCGGAAACTATTTTTCTCATTTTATTTCAATGGCATATATCGAGTTTCCTAAAAAAAATTTTTTTTAATGCAGCCGCTAGAGCGATTTTTGAATTTCGTTTTAATCCCCACTCATTTTTCAGGAAAGCCCCACTCCTAATAATCTGATTTCACTGGTTTTCAGATACTATTATTCTCACTTCATTTAAATGGTATATTCCGAGTTTAGTTGTCTAAAAGGAAATATGGTGCTGCTAAGGCGATTTTTAAGTATTAAATTTCAGGTTTACCTCCATTCCTAATGGCTCAATTTCCCTGATTTTCAGGCACTATATTTTTTATTTTATTTATATGGTATATACAAAGTTTCGTTACGAAAAAACAAATATTAATGCCGTTAAAGTGATCTTTTAAAATTTGGGTTTCAGGTAATCCCTTCCTAATAGTTCAATTTCACTGATTTTCATAAACTATTTTTCTTATTTTATTTCAATGGCATATACCGAATTTCCTTTAAAATCATTTAAAATTGCTGCCGGTAGATCGGTTTTTAAATTTCGCTTTAAACCCTACTCATTTTTTAGGTATATCCCCACTCGATTGCCCCGATTTTCGAAAACAATTTTATTGATTTTTTGAAGGTAATTTACTGAGTTTCGTTGAGAAAAAATAAAAATTGCGACCGCTATAGCGATTTTTAATTTTTTTTAAGCTCTTTCGCTGGTTCAATTGTGCTGGTTAACAAACTCGGATAATCTTTTGTTAATTGATGGTTTACACACACACACACACACACACACACACCCGCACCCGCACCCACCCATCCATCCATCCATGCATGCATGCATACATTGACAGGTGCTTATTTTTAAATTGTAGGCGCCTAGTTGGAACGACCTATGTAGATTTGGATAGATTATTAAACTTTCTTCCATGAGTACAATCGCAAATAGCCTACATTCTTCCGTAATTCGCTTTAAAAAAAAATAGTAAAAATGAAATAGATGTTTCACGAGACCAACCGCAATGCTTTACTTCCTTTGGAATTCGCTAAAATGAATTTTTGATTTAGGGGGGGGAGAGAAAAAAGGCAATAAAATTATACATTGCAAATATTAGAAATAAGAGAAACAGGTGCCATGGGTTTGCTGCGAAACATAACTGCGCACTTAGCAAAGTGAGGGCGCGACTAATGTAGAGTTAATTTTCGTATTTAATTTCAGTTTCAATGGTGTAAATATAAAATGATTGTATAGTTATTTGATCTTGTGTAGTTTCAATATTTTAAGCTTTGTTGCATCATTTTTGTAGGAAAAACCTAAGGTATTTGCCGTAACTACAGCAACTTAACACTAATTTAAAGTTGTTAAACATTTTGCTTTTTAAAAAGCGGTTTACTCAGCTCAGATCTTCATGATGGGGATTCGCGATTTGAATACACTTAAGGACCATTTGGTAACGAACTGTGTAATTGTTTCGGAAATAATTAATAACATATAAACCTTGTTGTTCTTTCCTTAATCCAAATTTCATTACACTCCTGTGCTGTGATCCTCGCTTCCTCTAGTATGTTAACAATATCTCCTTTGCTGCTTCATCTCCTTGAAAGCGAACAGAAACGGACAGTACATAGTATATCGGCTCCGAAAATAGTAATTTAAATTGCGATATAATCCAATGTTAGAAAAAGCACATAGCTCATACGAAATGTTTAACTGTAAAAATTAGTAAAAGAAAATTTCCTGCCAGATGGTGAAAAATCTAACATCTAATGATAATGAAGAAGTACTCATTAGAGGATTTGTATGTAATGCAGTTGAAACAAAAGATACACTACTGCAAGGTATTACAAAATTTAGAAAATGTGAACAAAAAGCTATCGCGACACAAAAAAAAAAAAAACAAAAAAAAAACAAACAAACAAAAAAAACCTGTTAGCCGTTGCTTTTAGTTTTTTAAGCTATTTTTAAGAAAGCTAAATTATATAGTATTTTTGCACTATGCAATGAAAATTACATATGAAAGCATGCTTAACTAAGTTGTTCATGTTTGAGTGAATGTTTTGTTGTGTGCTGCATGCAGAAATCGACGTATTCTAACCAAACACGATCCCAGGCGCCAAAGGAATGCTTGAAGGATATTGATGAAGACATCATACACTGTGGTCCTATTCAGTCTCTGGTAAGTTTTACACTGTAGCTGATCTAGTTAGTTTCTGGTAGATATTAAGTAAAACGGAACTAAACATATAAACTTGCATGTAGTCTCCAAATATGAATAGCCAAGTGTAATGAGTATATTCATTTGAAATTTTTGGTTTCTTAATTTTTTAATTGTGTATATCATACGTCTCAGTCAGCCATCTCCGGCCATGCGCGCGAGTCGCAACAGCCGACCGACAGACAGTATCCCTATCATTATCAATTTATAATCTCCCCGCTCAAGGTCATATTTCCTTTGCCAAGTCAGCTCCAGAAATCAATTAGTATTTTGTTAGCAGTACATTAACAACTGCTGTTAATATGCAGGTGTTGTCACTTGCGAATTAAATTTAGTGTGCTGACATGCCACTCATTAAGTTAAACTACAAAAGAGAATATTTACTTATGACACTTATGTGAAACCAGAATCTTGTACATCACTGTGTAGATAATTTGTAAAGAAATGTCCTGAGTCCTGTTTCACGAAACTACTCATCTACTAGTTTACTAGTTACTAGCTGTAATTCCACCAGTTCTAATAAAACCTGTTTCACGAACAATGGAACAATCAAAAGTTTGTCATTAGTCACTTGTCAAAACTCTTTGTGTAGCGACTGTATCAGAGTGTCGAGAAGGCTGGGATTACTATTACTCTGTGAACTGTTTGTTGATGCGATTTTGTTTACGCGGCAATTTTTTAACTCGTATATAATAGTAGTATGTCTACCGCATCGAAAAGAATATCTAGTATTCAGAACAAAATAACAGTTCTGCATTTAATTAATGAACATAAAGAAGGCTATTTGGGCAAATGTCCGACAAAATTACGAAGAAAGACAAAGCCGAAATGTAGAAAAGGATAACGCAAACTGTGAAAGCGTTGGAGTTAATTACATGGGAGAAACAATACGCGTATGTGAGAGACACATTTTGGCCAAACATTAAAAAACTACAATGGTAAGTGATTTTATTTTACATTCGTATTATCAATAAATAATGGTGTAAGAGCTCAGTTTCTATGGTATTTTTTCAAATGAAAATAGATAATTCAAAAAGTACGGGAATGGGTGGTGGATTTGAGACCACATATTGCATAAATAACTCTTAATGAACTTTGTAATAATCAAAATGCGTCGAATGATAGAATCAATACCTAACCTGAGATATGTACACTTATGTAAATTCGAGATTCAAAGTAGAGTGCCACTAGTTAACAATACGCAATAAGACCAAATGTTTCATGAAACAGAATACAGTTAAAACAAAATCGCACGCGGATAATATCAGTATGCCACAATAGTATATAACTAGTACTTTACGCTCATAGGTTCTAGAAACACACGATTGTAAAATAAGTAAGAAATAATAGAATGGGGACTATTTCTTTTGTAAAACAGGGCACTGGTTTTCCGGTTTCACACAGAGATACTACCGACAAGGAAAGGTCACGGATCAATCAAATTTGGCTCATCTGAATTACCTATAATTGCGTGTCTAATCACAAAACATAGGGTAGGTCAGCACCTAATCCCGTAATGGCGTAACCACCGACAGAGAATGCTTGCAGTCTTCGCTGTAATACCATTATTTCATTGATCAATAACTAACTAATTTTCAAGTTCGACCCCTCTTGTTGTATTAATAATATAACATTGAAATATAGCCATGAGCATAGTTTATCGAGGGCAGATGTAAATTGGAGCATTACCTAGTAATTAGTACATGTTTGGTCATTTGGCGAGAATGGTGTTGAAACAGCTTCGATTTGTAATAATATAGCTTGAGGACACTTATATTCTTTTGGGCATTTAAGATTAATTGTGGTTTCCTTCTTAATGACTTACAGAGAACCAGTTTTTTCTCTACTGGTATATTTCGAAATTCAACTGAAATTGCAACTCAATAATAGTCGGTTAATCACAGGAAAAACGCCTTTCAAGATCTAACAAAGAAGTAAGGGATCCTAAAAGAAATTATCACTATTAGCAACAATAATAATTATAAAAAGTTTGTGTTATCTTTTTTTCTTTGTGGTTTATTTATTGTCGCTTTGACTACAATGATCTTCTCGCAAAGTCTGTAGATTGTGGGGCTGTAAGCCTGTAGGGATTAATGAAATGAATAAATGATGACGCAAATGAGCTCGGGAGTCCTTGGCGCCTCAAAGCTCTCTGGCATACACCTTCTCATGGTAAGGGAAAACTCGGAAAAAAAAAAAAAAAAAAAAATGCCTGTCCAGACACCTTGAGTGATTCGAGCCCAGTACCTCCGTATTAGTTGTCGCAAATGCTATCACTAGTCCACGGAGGCAGTTCAGTAATTTCTTCTAAATGCTTTCTTATTATAAGCAACAAAATACATTTTTGTATTTTAATGTGTTTAAAATTGCAATTACGTTGAAAATCTATGCGTACAATGATGAAAACGTGCTGAAAGATAATACCTAATTCTAATATAATTTTAAGTTAACAGGTTCCTTGGATGATATAACATTATACATTGTATACCGTGCGATCAGTCCCCCCCCCCCCCAAGTCGTAATCCGGACTTCCGAACAAAGTTGTTTACTAGAGCATCACTTGTATTTTGCAATTTATGTTTCATGGTATTTATCTTTCAGGGTTTCGCCATGTCTGAATCATAATTGCATGCCAGTTTCATAATTGTATATTGTAAAAACAGTTTCGAAACTATAGCCGTTCATTGATAGTTTTTTATTTGTTTATTTACGGACACTCATTAACATCACAGATCATCAGCGTCCCATTATGTTCAAGGCGTGAAATAGCTGACAAATTTTGCTCAGAGGCCTCGTCTTTCAGGCTTGAGGTTCTTTATCATGCCGTAAATGTACGACACGGGACCCACGGCTTTACTTCCCTTCCATACTTACGATTTTTACGCCCGAAAAAATCCATCGATCCTGGCCGGGTTTGAACCCGCGATCTTGGGTTTAGAAGTTTAGAAGCTTTACTTCCCTTCCGAAGGAAGCCATACTTACGATTTTTACGCCCGAAAAAATCCATCGATCCTGGCCGGGTTTGAACCCGCAATCTTGGGTTTAGAAGTTTAGAAGGCAAGTATGGTTACCACTGCACCACAGGACCGACTCAGTGAGAGGTGTTCCATATACAGATACTAGCGCAGCAGAAAGTAATAGCTGCATTCCATGAATTGGCTTTGTTGCCAATTCATAACAAGGCAGTAGCATGCAATAACAAACATATCAGATAACAGTTCATCCTCGCTGTGGCCTGTTTGCAGTTTTAAAACATATGGAGGATCACGAATTGTGTTGCCACATTGACGATAGTCGTTAAAGTATTTCATTTACAGATCATCACCATGCATATTAGGGCACATAAAAAGTCCACTAAGTGTGAGTTAACCAGGTACCAGAAAAAAGGGGCAGCATGTTAATCAAAATCATGTACGATCATTTCAATTACTCTGCAGATAGGGTGTTAATGTTCTGTATTTAAGCAAACAGTCAGTCAATAAGCCACGACGTAAGGTATGAACTTATCAAAGTTCTTGGGTATCTTCCACAACTTCAAATCAGACGTAGCAGTAGAAAATGGTCATTCAGACTTCATGGCTTGCCGATGATTACTCTTCTTGACTGGTTATTCCGCTGAACAGAAAGGTTCTTTTGTGTCGACAATGCTTGCTTTTTCAACCGAAAGTGCATCGCGGTGTTCAAGATGCACTTATAGTGCGTGATTTTATTAAATATAAGTGTTACGGCGGGTATGTTGGGGGGGGGGGTTGTAGATGGGGTCGGTTTTATATAGTGGATGGTGGTTGGGAATGAATAAATCAGATATGATGTTGATGAAATTAATCAGTTACACCAAGAGGAAATTAGTTGATGTAATATATGTTTTGGATATGTGTTGTTTGAGCGGGCCGATTTCAGATGGGCCAGTCCTCTGTCTGTCCCCCAGTGCCTCTTTATTCTTTCCCGCTGGCGAGTCTTTAATTCCCAGAAATGCCTCGGCTATGTTGATGTTCTGCACACCGTATCCGGCCGCTATCGGCGGTGATGTTCTTCTCAGGGATGAATTTAGAGCTTCCCTGCATTTAATCGACGGGGGGGGGGGGGCGATGGGTAGGACATTGTCAAACAATATTGGTTGCACAGTTCACAGCATTTATTTTAAAATTCACTTGTAGTTCAGGACACGTCTGGACTACTTGCAAGTAGTTGAAACAAAAGTGTTCCCGATTTTTACTCGCTGGTCGCAATTTCTTTTTATCAGTCACACAGTAAAATTCTGATAACTAAACACTTTTTTCGTCCACTGTGTCATCGATCCAGGTGGTGTAGTGGTAACCATACTAGCCCCCTAAACGCAAGATCACGGGTTCGATCCCGGCCAGGAGCGGTATAAAAATCATAAGTATGGCTTCCTTCGGAAGGAAAGTAAAACCGTAGGTCCTGTGTCGTACATTTACGGCACTAAAAAGAACCTCAAGCCTGAAAGAAGAGGTCTCTGAGCAAAATTTGTCGGCCGTTTCACGCCCTTAATTGAATGGGACGCTGATGACCTGAGCTGTTAAAGAGCGTCCGTAAATAAACCAAATAAAAAAAATCGTCTACTGCTCATTACTTTTCCGTGATACTTTCTGCATTCATTCTTGGTCGTGATTTCTAATTAGATAGCTTTCATTCCGATTTAACATGCACCTAAGATTTATTGTTACTGTTCGAAACTCATCGAGACCTAACACTGTTCACTGCCAACTGCTCACTAACAACTGCTCACTACTCACTGCCAACTACTCACTGCTGACTGCTCGCTAACAACTGCTCACTGCCAACTGCTCGCTAACAACTACTCGCTGCCAACTGCTCGCTACTCACTGCTTACTGCCGACTGCTCCATAACAACTGCTCACTACTCACTACCGACTGCTCCATAACAACTTCTCACTACTCACTACCGACTGCTCCATAACAACTTCTCACTACTCACTACCGACTGCTCCATAACAACTGCTCACTAC
Organism: Metallyticus violacea; assembly: GCA_030762175.1. Lineage (NCBI taxonomy): Eukaryota > Metazoa > Arthropoda > Insecta > Mantodea > Metallyticidae > Metallyticus > Metallyticus violacea. The sequence continues at coordinate 74,510,952 of CM060830.1, forward strand.
TCACTACCGACTGCTCCATAACAACTGCTCACTACTCACTACCGACTGCTCCATAACAACTGCTCACTACTCACTACCGACTGCTCCATAACAACTGCTCACTACTCACTACCGATTGCTCCATAACAACTGCTCACTACTCACTACCGACTGCTCCATAACAACTTCTCACTACTTACTGCTTACTGCCGACTGCTCGCTAACAACTGCTCACTACTCACTACCGACTGCTCCATAACAACTTCTCACTACTTTCTGCTTACTGCCGACTGCTCGCTAACAACTGCTCACTACTCACTGCCAACTACTCACTGCTGACTGCTCCATAACAACTGCTCACTACTCACTGCCGACTGCTCCATAACAACTTCTCACTACTTTCTGCTTACTGCCGACTGCTCGCTAACAACTGCTCACTACTCACTGCGGACTGCTCACTGCTTACTGCCGACTGCTCGCTAACAACTGCTCACTACTCACTGCTGACTGCTCGCTAACAACTGCTCACTACTCACTGCCGACTGCTCGCTAACAACTGCTCACTACTCACTGATGACTGCTCGCTAACAACTGCTCACTACTCACTGCTGACTGCTCGCTAACAACTGCTCACTACTCACTGCTTACTGCCGACTGCTCACGCTACTCACTGCGTACTGCCGACTGCTCCATAACAACTGCTCACTACTTACCTCTTATTGCCGACTGTTCGCTAACAACGCCCCAAATGCTTCCAAAATTGGATTATTTGTGTTTTCTTTACGCGTCACTATGCGAGAATCCAAACATTCTAGACGCGGTCTAAATCCTATTCTCTGATCGGCTTAACAGCATGGTTCGCTTCTAGAAGCAAGATTTGAAAGCTTACCTCTTAAATGACTGCAATTTATTTATTTATTTTAATTTGCGAGTTTCTCAACCCTGGCTAATGTGCATACGTTGTCCTTGAGAGATTTCTCTTTTTAGGGGTCATTTTCTCAAGGAAGAAAGTCAGCTTCTTGCCTACAATGTTCACTGAAGGATTTTAAAAGCGACTATAAAGGAAGGGTCGATTTGCGAACACAAGAGTGGTCCTTGCGAATGGCTTCAGACAGTCGCGAATAAAGGTACAATTTTAAGCCTAATATACATAAAGCATCAATTTTTTATGATGTTCTTCCCTTTGACACATATACTTAATTTCATCTTTAATGCATATACTATGTCATTGTACCTTGTTCGCTTTCAGATGACTATCGTTAAAATTACATGCATTAAAAAGATACATATCAATAAACGGTTAAGTCGTAATACCTTATAACTACAATTTACTGTTTCTAAAGGAGTCGAATCTGGACCTCCCGCAACAGCATTTGCATAAATCAACCCATGAGCATATTAAATCATCTTGTGGTTGTAAATAATCGAGCAACTTCTAGATGTGATAAAAAAAAAAGCATTATGACGTAGCAGATAGGTCATGTAAAACAAAGATAATTTGAAGAAAACAGGCAAAAGCTGTCTGCTGTAGCTTCTTGGGAACTTCTACTTACCTCTTCACGGTAAGAGTTCATCTTCCGATGTTTTGCACGATATGTGGAGCGGGATTTTATGATGGGATGATTAACATTAATTAAATGGAAGATTGCATCGGTTAGCTGTTGGTCGGGCGAAAAAATGGAATGGATAGGACTGGTGGTAGCTCAAATGAAGTTTCACGGACGAGGGATTACTTCTCTGGATGATGGAGATTTATCAATGGGAGAGGAATTGTAGATTTTTCTTATTCCTGTAGCTGGTGCGTAAGGAAGATGCGAAGGAAGCCACGTCCTCGGTCTAATCTTCAGACTGGTCCTATCTTCTCATAGCCTATCCCTGCTTCATGTATTGCAATGTTAGCAGAAATGAATACACTGCGGCGTTACTCCAAGAGCTGTTGTTTATTAATAACTGCACTTTATGTCTCAGAAGATTCAATACGCCTGCACACACACATATCGTCCTCGAGAAGCTATGCCAGTTTGTGGCGTTACTAAATGCACGATTCTCAGCACACCCAATACATTACTTTTTGGAGGCAGTTATTTAATTCAGTTTACAGCTCGCGACACATTTCATTTCTGCCCGACACGGCAAGGCACACCCACAGTCAGGTCGCGGATTTAACTCGTATTGGACACCTGAAAGTACAGTTCGTCACTCTAAATTGTTCTCATACTTTGAACTAAACGCACTGAAACTTCTGTAGAACTGCGGACGGTAAAGAATGCTGACTTCTAATCTCTGACGCAAGATAACTGGGTGCTTTAGAATACTTCAACAAACACTCGGTACCGTGCCTTGAGAAAATTTCACGAAAACTCGCAATACTCGCTTTAGAAAATTCCGACCAACTCGCCGTACTGTGTACTAGAGAAGACTTCACAAAAACACCCCGCCGAGCAATTTTTGTCTCTTTTAACAAAACCCCAGTCGTATATCGCATCAACTATCTTAAACTTTTAGAAATATCCTCTCTAACACTTGCCATTGGTCAGCGATTTCGTGCCGCTTTTATCTCAGCAAATAAAATCATCTGTGAGTAGCGCCAATTTCCGGGCGTCTGTCATACACTCCGTGCTTACGTGGTCTCACGGTACAATGTCGGGTAATTTTCCGTGCAACTTTCCTATCCAGTAACACTGACACAATCTCTCTTAGAGTCTTTGTTTAGGGCCTTAACGAGATTTCTCGGCCTTGAATCTGTTTGTAGAGTGTTGTAGTTTCCTTCTGAAGGCCAAGCAACTTTTATGGCCTCTTCGTTATATTTAGTATTGACAATAGGTCTCAAGGACTTTGTAGTTATGGGTGAAATAACAAAGTTACAGCTATGTTTTCTTCTCTGAATTTTGTAGCTGCTGGCATCCAGCTGCCCTCTTAACATTCATGAACAAAGTGAAACCCTTGTTCCCAACCAAAATATGGTTGTTGTTGTTGTTGTTGTTATTATTATATGAATTATAGCAACAGTTAAATGCTAATATTAGTATTTAATTCAGAAAGTCCTTGTGGGTCTCATAAAACTGCTTCAATATCGACTCAAGGGACAGCGTCTTAAAAGGTCACTTTGATATGTGAGACGGAAATGCTAAATATACTTCTGTCCAATTTCAAAATTAGTTGTTAACACTGCGGGCGAAGATGTTTCGTCATTTAATGAAAGTGGTTGAACATTTACTTTACTTTATTTTACAACTTGGCAGGTTACTTCCTGACTGCTTGTCGCTGACTTCACTACTCACTTAGATTGACTTTAGAATCACCTTATAATGACTTAGAATCCTTCGACCACTTTAAAATGACTTGGACTGCCCGCGACTGAATTTAAAAATGAATTAGACTGATTGCTTTTGAATGACTTAGGCTGCCTGCTTCCGTATATCTCTTGAGTGATTCCTCACGTGTGTCTCTCGTATCTCTACCGTCGTGTCTGTATGTTCGTCTCATGTTTCCGACATCTGTACACCAGTTTTTTACAACATCGCCACGCCTCTCGCTAAATTAAATTCCCTCGTATATTATCCTATTTCCATGTTATATGTTCATCATTGGCTATCCTAAAATATTTATTTGTATATAAGTTCTCCTTATTCGTTGACTTTTATCCGATACCCATTGGCTAGAATTATTCTCTCCCCCTGATCTACAATATTTTCCCACGAGCCTGAATTTTCCAAGAACAGCCTGTCGTAAATTTCGGCACTTTCCTTACACGCTGATTTCTATTGAAATATCTTTTGCCTCCCTTTAGTTGTAGATTTCTAAATGTTCTTAGAGATAACGCACGTGTTTATGGGCTGTTTTCAATCCCTTGTACCCCCGGCTTTCCTGTAATAAAACATTTTCGTCTGCGTTCTGACATTCCCATTTTCTCTTAAATTATTGCTACGTCTCACTTTGTTCAAATACTGTCCCGTTACAGCCACATGTTTTCCTATTGAACTCCTAAGTATTCCTTGGTAGAAGATTCGTGACCTAACAAAAGATAGTTTACCCTTTCCTCAGCCTTGTCTAAGGAGCGGTCAGTGAACGAGGCGTCAGGTATACATCTCTGTCTCTTTCTCTCATCTTTGACCACAAAATATGTACAAAACCCTTTGGTAAGATACAGTCACCTGTCAAATGACATAAACATAAGTACAAGTTACAAATTATTTCAATTTCTGTCATACCTATCTCTAAATTATTCCCTTATACATATACATAACAATTACCGTTATCAAATCTAATGCATTTATAAATATAACTCTGCAGCCTCAAGTTATTAAATAAATAAAGGCAGCCTTATTTCCGGCTTCAACTTACCATTGAGTAAAAGGTAGGAGTGAAGTTTTCTTTGTGAACAGCAGACATCCCTCTTTCGCGTCTGCATTCTTCTTTGGGAAATTTAAACACGTTACTTATTCACACCAGCATAATTACTGTGCATCCCGATATGCATTTTCACTCACAAACTGCAACCATTGCAATAACAATTTCGTTGTTATATTATTCCTTGAGAATCATAGAGTCACATTCTCTATGTGACGTCAGTTTCTAACTGGAAGTGGGAATAGAGGCCATTTTCAATAACCGAGTAACATATCCTTTCTCTTTGTTTTTCAATGCTCTGTGTAACTAGTTCGCAATTGCGGAGGAAATCTACAATTTATTTCAAATCAATACTATTTCATATTTGAAAATTGCTGCAATCATTTGTTTTTCAACTTCAGTAACTTCCCACTCCTTCCATGGCAACAATTAAAATTGCATATAAACAAGCTCTGTGTTGTGACATATTCGCCGACTTTTGTTATATATTACGAGAACGCAAATCTCTCTGTATGATATTATATGTACATTAGTAATACGAAACAAAACATAGAGTTTGTAAATGTTCATCCCGATGTAACTAAATATGAAATATATATTAATGGTGTGCATTAATAAGTAGACGAATTAAAATAAAACTACAATTTATGTAGTAAAGTGAAATAAAAACGATATATTTGTTCGTTAACTCTATTATTAGATTTTTTTTTAACAATTTATAAACCGGAAACATACAAATTAAATAACGCCAAAATTAGCCAATTTGACGAAAGCGTGCCGAACACATTCCTCTTCCGATGAACTGGTGGTTTTACCATCAAGAGCCAAAGAGCTGGTTAGTTTCAATAGCAGTTTAAAATGACAGGTTTGTGTCAATTTTTAATATTAACTTGTCTATGCTAAAATTAATTATATGTTGATATCAAATTTGTTTGGAAATAACAAACGCTGACATGATTTTAGTGCATTGAAAAGCAACATAGGATATGCTGCTGGGATATTGAAAAGGGCCTCTAACGATATCATATATTGCGATGCGACGTGTAATTTTTAGGTCTTTCAGATAGGCCACTTCGATTGTGCTTTCCATGTCAATGTGCCGTGACCTTTCCTTGTAAGACAAGTTGATAAACACAGAATTTATATATACGACATATACTAATTTACTAAACTGAATCCTTAATTAGGTTGTAATGCAAAAATTACAACTACTCCAGTCGTGTGAAATTATGTAATTGGGTTTTGCAAAATATTGCTAATGCACAATAATTTTACCGCAGTTTTATTTACATGTTTATATTTGTTTGCAAAACTGTAAGATATTGATCACAAAAAATTGCTAATTCGCGATGTTCCCTTATGTAACGTGTGCTTTAACTACAACGTGAATAATATGGCCCATTTTTTTCTATATACCATAATTCAGTGAAGTATCACGCCTAAATATTCAAACCTTTTTTTATAAATTATCTGCTGTGAGGGACATCTTGGATATTTTCAACAAGATTGCGTCAAAGCCCACAGTCTTTCGGATTTTGGAAGCTGTAAAGGATGTTTTTGATTATAGAATATTTTGCAGAGAGTATGTATAGACTTCCCATTCTCCAGATTTGACCGGTTCGATCATTGTACCTCTTAAATAATTACCCTCGTAGTATAGATGAATTGAAAAACAGCATTATATAAGAACAGAAATTCGAAGAACTTCAGAAACGGAACTTTTGTATATGACTGTTTATTTTATCAGTAGAGATTTGGAATGTTTGAATGCAGACAAATGTCTGTCATAATACATTTTTAGCATTAATAATATAAAAGCATATACATGCTTTTAACCCAATTTTAGTTTTTAGTTTTTAATATCCGGGGAGAATATAAATTGATAAGAGCACAATCATTTCTGTCGACCGGCCGATGGCTGACTTTGGGATAAAATAGACATAACATAATTTTGTAATTAGAAATATCATTAACTATTTTGTTATCCGTATTTAAAAAAAATTCGATAAACTTTTTTGGGGTTTCTGTAGCGTAGCTGGAAGCCATTTCAATATAGCTAAGTAGGGCTTGGTTTTTTGAAAGCATAGGTAATCAGGCATTTGTATATTATTGAAACGGCTCTTTATATTCTCATACAGGGGGAAGTAAGAAAGTAAATTCTTTTTTTCCTTCTTCTTTTTTCTCCCTCTTTCTCTGTTATAATGTAAAAGACATAGATGTAAAATTTTCAATATAGCTTCGTTCATTTTGAACAGTTTTGTCAACCTTTAACATAGCATTATCCTGCATTTACTATCTCACTGCCACGGGGGGCACAGGTCGTTAAGACGCGGACTCGTGAGCGGGAGGTCTGGGGTTCGAATCCCGCCAGGACCGTTCTCCCTGACTGAAGTTTTTTCCAGGTTTTCCTCAGTCCTCATAAATGGCAAATGCCTGGGAGATAGCCTAAACTTAGGCCTGGTATGTTTCCTTCCTTAAAATAAATCCTCTCCCAATATATCATTTCATCTCATGTATCGTCAGTGTCCACCGCCTGTGATGCCCCAGTAGTAAAAACTGGCGTTAAACACCAATTAAAAAAAACTTACTGTCTCAGCTAATGACGACTATTCTTCGGCACGGCGCCCCATCGAACGTCGAATAGAGCTGATATCCATTGTTACGGTCTCGATAAATGTTTTCAGACCCGCACTGAAGAACTGTACATTTTGTCCCAATCTCATATCATTGTCATAGAAAAATACCATGTTGCTATACTTTGACTGTACAAGCTGTTATTACCAAAATTTTTTTAAAAAAAAAAGATTTGAGAATGCGGCTAAGTTCAAATGTCTCACCTATCTAAATTTATAGAAATTAAAAGAAATGAAAGAGACCTAACTTTCTGAACCTTCCTCCTGTTTAAGTATGTGAGTGAAGCAAATCATATATACAGGATGTTATTGAATAACACTGCACGAAATTAACTGGCTACAGAGGAGTCTAAGACACTTTATGATAGGGAACCCACGGTCCATAGATTCAAAATACTCCTAAAGAAAGGATCAGCATGCCATTGATGCACTTCGCTTCAAATAAAAAAGAGCACAGCAATAGCGAAAGACAATCGTAGATTACATTACTTTAAGATACGAATGTGTGTAATTAATGGCAAATGCCGGTGAAGTGCCCTAAATTAAGGTCTGGAACGTTTAAAATTATCCTTTCCCAGTTTATCATTTCATTCATCAGTGTCCACTGAGATGCCCTATTAGTAAAAACGGACGTTAAACATTGTTAAAAAATACAACTGTGATAATGCGAGCAACCAGTTATTCAACGATTCAAGAGGCGTTTTATATGTCAAAGTCTGGAGGTGGTCGAATAATAAAAAATATAAAGGTTTAAGGTCCGGAGAACGAACTGGTACATTAGGTTTGTCTTTCCCCAACCTTCGATCAGAAGATACCCAATCAAATGATGCGGTTAACACGCGGCATTGATGAAAAGTTAGAGTGACTGTAGCAAAGCTCAAAACTGCAAGAGGGGATCAAAATTCATTGCACCCAGTGCTTGTACCTTTTTTGGATGGAAGAGAACTGCACCTCGTACAGAACTTAACTTACACTTACGTGACTGGTGCTCATATCACTGGCAATTGTTGGAAGCATCTGCTTCCAGTATAGGAAATACGAGGTGGTATCCACAATATTCGGGATTGGTGCTGCCATCTCGACAGTAGTTGCAGTATAGCTTTGTACCGCTAGGAGGCAACACTAGCATATCTGATGAGTGAGTGTTTAAAGTTTCATGCAGCTGGGTAGATGTGTTGAGATTCTATAGTACTTTTCATGATACTCTGTTTGTAGTGTGTGGCGATTTTACTATTGATCCAAGATTAGAACAGAGAGTGTGCATCAAATTCTGTGCAAATCTCGGGGAAAATGCTACGGAGACCCTCGCAATGATTCAACAAGTATTTGGTGGATAAAGCATAAGCCGTACACGTGTGTTTGAGTGGCATGCTCGGTTCAAGGCCACCCATACAGTTATTGAAGACGATGCTCACACCGGTACGCCCATCAATTGCACAACGCCTGACATTGCTGCCAAAGTTAAATACCTCGTTCGTGAGAATCGACGTCGAACCATTGAAGACCTTGCTCATAAAGTGGGAATTGGTTATGAGGACATGCCTACGAATTTTAACTGATGAGTTGGGCATGCATCCTGTCGCCGCAAAATTTGTGCCAAGGATCCTGACTGCTGATCAGAAGGCGCAGCGTATGGAAGTTTGCATGGAGCTTCGTCAGGCCGTATCCGATGACCCAACCTTCTTATCTAGGGTCACCACCGGCGACGAGAGCTGGATATACGCTTATGACCCTGAGTCAAAACAACAATCCTCCCAGTGGAAGATCCCGAATTCACCAAAACCCAAAAATGCGAGACAAGTGATGAGCAAAGTCAAGAGCATGCTACTTGTTTTCTTTGATACCAAGGCGATTGTGCACAAAGAATTCGTCCCACCAAATCAAACAGGGAATTCCACGTACTACTGTGACGTTTTGCGACGGTTCCGTGAAATTGTGCGGAGACGACGGCCCGAACTTTGGCAACAAGGGAACTGGCTGTTGCATCACGATAATGCGCCCTGTCACAATTCCTTGTTCACCAGGAATTTTTTGACGTAAAACAACATGACGATTGTCCCCCACCCACCGTATGCGCCAGATTTGACACCCTGCGACTTCGCTTTGTTCCCCAAACTGAAAATCAAGTTGAGAGGACGTCGGTTCGACACAATTGAGAGAATTCAAGAAGAAACGCTGTCTGTGCTAAACACCCTTAAAGAACATTACTTCCAATAGGCATTTGAAAAATCGCTGGGATCGGTGTATACGTTTGGAAGGGAACTACTTCGAGGGTGACGGCGGTCATTAGTCTCAAGGTAAGTTTTTGACCAGATGGCAGCACCAGTCCCGAATATTTTGGATACACCTCTTCAAAATTCGGTTTGCGATGAATACATCTTGCTCCTGGTGGTTTTGTGGTAACCATACTTGCCTCATAAGCTCAGATTCCAGGGTCGTTGGGTTTTTTTCGGGCGTAAAAATCCAAAGTGTGGCTTCATTCGGGAGGGAAGTAAAGCCAAGGATCCCTTGTCGTAGATTTACGGCAGGTAAAAGAATCCCCGGGCCAGAAAGAAGAGGCGTCTTTTTCGGCTGTTCATGCCCTGAATTGAGTGAGACACGAATGACCTATTATATTAGGCCTTTTGGGTGCCTTTCTTTGTGAAATCTTTGCAGCTACTGATGCACGACCTCCTGCTTCTACTTATGCAAGATGCATATCAATTAAGCTTAACAACCATATACCAATGCTCTAAATTACTTTACGCAACTTATATATACACACATACACAGAGGGTGCCAAAAATGTATACACACTTCAAGCAAAGAAAAGACTGTATTAACATAACAAAACTGAATTCACACAAAGAGAAAATGATGAGCACTGATCATCTTAGACTTTTACAGTTACAACAATTGCTCAAAATGCTCACCATCGGTTATCGATACATTTCTGAGTACGTTGAACTATGATTGAGCAACGTTTGCGAAAGTGTCCTTAGAGATTGCAGCACATGCCGTTTCAATTTCTTCCCGAAGTGCTGCCAATGTAGCTGGTTTTCTACGGTATACAACATCCTTAAGAGTTCCCCATAGGTAGAAGTCCAACGGAGTTAGATCCGTAGAACGCGATGGAAACTCAATCGGACCTCTTCATCCTATCCAGTGCTTTGGATAGTGCCTAGGATAGTGTCTTGTATCCAGTGCGAGGGGCTTGTTGCTGTGCGAGGTTTCCCAGGTCTGCCCTTGTGAACATCGCATACGGTACCACGAGTCTCAAATTTGTCTCGAATGCGTGCAGTTGTTTACTCGTGTTGGCGATTCTGTTCTGTACACACGTCTCCATTGCCCTTGAACTTCAACAACATTCTCGGTTTTCCAATACCACTTAAATTGCTTTCCGCTGTTCAAACAATAATCTTGGCTCCGTTTTGTTGTAGCAAAGCTAGCATAACGTAATGTGAGTCACTTCTGTTTACAGAACATCATAGGATAATCTTGGCTTTATTTGTTCGTTGTTGATTAACCTGTCGCGTAGCAACGCTATCATAATGTATGTGAGTCACGTCTGTTTACAGAACATCTTACTACACATTACTGTTGTTTTACGGTCCAACTTTTAAATATATTAAATAAATATCTACTGTGAAAGTGTGTATAAAATTTTGGCACCCTCGGTATATGTGTATAAAAGCTTAGTTGACCATAATAAAACATTGAAAACAAACAAAAAATAAAAGCAATAAATAAAATGGATTCCATAGCAAAACTTGAACCTACGTTAGTGCATTCATTTCAGTCCAAAGTTAAGCATCTTATCCAGTAGGCTAGAGTCTCATCCGTCATTTATATTGTACACTAAAACCTGTTAACTTTTTCAGTGGCGTGCAGTCATAGGATTCGTTCTCATTTTTACCGATGTTACACTACAATCCAGTGTAAGTTATTAGCTTCCAAACAAAATGTTGGCACCAAACGTCCATTATTTCGGATTTACATAACTCAAAAATTTTTCTTTGAAGGCTATTGGTTTCCTATCTCACATTTATTGCCTACGGCCCTTCTATAACCCGTAATATTCAAGCAGTGTTATTCATTATAAGTATATATTTAAGCTATTAGCTTTAGCGGTAAACAATTTTAATATTATAATATTTTCATTAGTTCTTATGATAGTATAGTATTTACGGGGAAAAGTAATTAAATAACAGGAATATTATACAATATTTTGCAAGGCTACATATTGAAATAGTTTGTGCTCAGAAGTTCGACTTCTGCCACACAATACACTTGATCCTCCTGTTCACGAGTTTTCGAATGACTTTTACATAAAGGCTTTTATGTGTTGCCTTTAGCCAACGTTATGCTATGTCTATTATCTCGTCATCCGCAAACATCTACTAGGAAAGTATTCTTTCTCAGGTTCAAACAAGAAAAATGTCGAACTGTCTGATGGTGGTTTCAGTACCTCAAGTTAGTGTATCCTTGCTACGGGAATTGTCCTGAAGACTCCTTTTAGGAGATGTTCCCGGCCTTTAGATTGTATCGGAGGCTTCATCTTGTCCACCAGCGTGTATAGAGCACAAGTCACAATGACCCCTATTCTTGGCGTGGAGAGGAAGATTGTTTTCACTTGCTCTCTGCTTCAAAATGATACACACAGGGTAACTAGTCTTCTGTCACAGTTCGATGGAGAAAAGCATCTCCTTCACTCAAGTGCCTCTTGTCTGGTGCGCTCGCTTGTGATAATAGGATTGCTCCTTTGGACGTTTCCTATACCCGAAATGATCATTGATAAATTGTATGCAGAGCTGTGACTGGTGTTGAATAGCAATTTAATCCCAAGCAACTCGCCTGTATTTACGAATTCAGTGCACCAATCTGCTGTTTTACTGTCTCAGTTAATATCAAACTGGTCTCTTTTTCCAGTGTTCACTGTCGTTTGTCTTCTGTTTTTAAATGCTTCCAGCTATTCATATACTTTCCGTTAACTCAAACAGCTGTCACCATATTGAAGTTTCTTTCTGCTGTGAATTTTAGAAGCTTTCACGAGTTATTGCGCAAGCGATACTGCGCGATCAGTAAGATCCCCACTTGCATATTTCTAGGAAGTCATTTTGTCTCAAAATACAATTTTTTTTTTTTTTTTTTTTTTTTTTTTTTTTTTGTTGCGCACAAGCTTCCGTAAGCATTTTGCATAAAATTCTTGATAATTAATTACTTTTCTTCTCTCTCTTTTTGAAAAGCTTAACTCAATGTTTAAATGAGATGATATATAATATTATTATTGGTATTAGTATTATTGGTATTATTATTATTATTATTATTATTATTATTATTATTTACCTCATGAATGAACCAGACTTTTCGTAAAAGGTATATGTAAATATGTTATCCAAATTTATCTTCTTAAATCTCGCAAGCGGAAGTCAACAGAAAACGATAAAATGTTATGCTTGGCTAATTTATTAATTTACCAACAGAACAGAATGTGCATGTAGAGCCTACGTTTTGTTTGTTGTTTGTAATGGTCGACCATGCATGCATTTTATTTTATTTTATTGCTTTTTTAATGTATCATGTAATGGTATTCATGGTTTTTGTTTTTCTGCACGTTGTGTTTTGTGTTTGTGATTTGTCCCTTAGAAACAGAGTTACTGTAATGAAGCGAGCAAGGGTTTTAACAGGCGCGAATCTCCAGATCCAAAGAAAGAGCTAATAGCCACTGGAATCTCCATCAAGGAACTGGTGAGCATACTTTTTTCTTTAGTCATTATTTGCCTACGGCAAGGTAAAATGGAGTTAACATTGCCACTATGTAATACCAATATTTTTTCTAAATATATTTCTGAAGCTTCGTGCACTACCCTTAATTTTCGGAGTTTGCACATGCTTCGTTATTTATGTTTTGCGCGATTTTCTAGGATCTTCTCAGTGGATTATATTAACTTTAAAATTATTTTATATTTTAAACCCTCTTAAAAATCAATCATCTGATCGGTAAGTATTTAGCCATTTCATGTTAAAATAGCTTGGCTAGAATAATGCCGCGTTCTGTGTTTAGAACCCCACACATTTACGCAGCGCATTTTCAAGCAGGGTGCAGAATCTCTTTTAGTATCGGCATCATCTGCCTAGTCGCGTTCTCTGTAATTCCACGGTCTGAAATTTGCTCTTTCATCGGTCAGAAGAAAAGGCCAAATTGTCGTTATGTTGCGGCTGATTTAGCTCGGCACCCAAAACATCCTGTGCGACACGTGAAGAATTGTCAACTGTGGTTGGATACTTTTGGTATAAACTTATGCTCCCCTTATTATGTGAAATATCTAACAATGTTATGAAAAAATAAATGAGAATGGTGGTAATTTGAAAATTCCAAATGTGATTCACGAAATTTAAGCAACGTCACAGAATATAATGCAGTTGTTTCCGTTAACAAGTAAATCGGTCCTGGTGGTGTAATGGTAATCATACTTGCCTTCCAAACCCAAAGATCGCCGGTTCAAACCCGGCCAGGATCGATGGATTTTTTCGGGCGTAAAAATCCAAAGGGAAGTAAAGCCGTAGGTCCCGTGTCGTACATTTACGGCACGATAAAGAACCTCAGGCCTGAAAGAAAAGGCCTCTGAGCAAAATTTGTCGGCCGTTTCACGCCCTGTATATAAAGGGACCCTGATGACCCGAGGTGTTAAAGAGCGTCCGTAAATAAATCAAATCAACAAGTAAACCCCCCTCCCCCGCATCTCTGATCAGTACAAGCCTTTCATTCGCCATCTGTGCTGACAAGGCCTTTGAAGGTCGTATCGTTTCATCCGAACAGAGTCTTAAGGTCACCATTTGTCCAAAATGGTGTATTTTCAGCTTTCATAATTTTTAGATATTTTTTCACAAAATGCACGTATACTGGTTACGGTTTGAAATCTGAATGAGATAGAAAAAAGTCCGTCACGCAGGAGCTACGTGAACTAAGCGAATTCTTCAGCAAGTTGAATTTGTGAACGTTATTATAGATAACTTTGCTAGAGCAAAGAATTTGCATATTGAGTTTATGAAACAGTGAGTCATTTGTCTACTACCAGGAACCCATAACTCAAGACACTCACTTCTGGCTATTTCTCTTCTCTTATGAAAGACGTGCCAAGCCTGTGTAATTAGTTGCACTTCCCCTTCCCCTTTCTTTTCTCCCCAGAGCCTTTGATAAAATAGTGATAGAGGTTTTCTGTCTTACCACAACAATCTTTGGGCTTCAGCCAATAGTTGTCTAGAATCTAACAACAGAATAACTGCACGAAGACTGATATTGAATGGCAGCCTATAGTCGCCAGGTTTTCCTCGGAGCCTTTGAGATCAGCTGTTTAGCCATAGAGTTTCGCTGTCTTACGCATCAATAATATTTTAGCTTCAGCCAACAACAGCCCAGGGTTTAACAGCAGATACTTTCACATGCAGTGGTGTAAGTGCAATCACCGATGCTTTCCCTCGCGTCGTAGGCACAAAGCAAGCTTGAAAATAAGCAAGGACAGCGGCCGAAATATATTTTGTGCAAGATAAAGATCTGCACCGTAAATACAAATTAATCTGTAGTGAATGTAATACATACATCCACAGGAACTCTTGCATGTGCGTTGATTCCAGTATTAAATGGAATTTGTGTAAAAACATAAAGAGCTTATGTCAATTTCAGGTTTGCTATGAACACCCTGCAGGGTATTCTGAAAAATTTTATAACCTAATAATAGACACTGAAGATGTTTCTGTTCTAAGTGAAAAGGAGGAAATGCTAGCCCAAGTGAGCAAACAAGAAAGTCGCAACTGCTCTGTGCCCCTATCAGAACAAATGGAAAAAAGTGCTTCCGAGTTGCTTTCGGTAGCACTAAGGGAATTTCCACAACAAGAGGATTTGAAGTTGTGAAGAAACACACGGCATCCTTAAAGGCAACATTAGCCGCTGTTCGCAACCAAAATGAACAAGCACCCAAGCCCAAAACTAAAGAAATGACCTCAAAGAGGAAGATCATTCCATAGAGAGGACTCTTTGGTTTTTTAAAAAAAATCATCGCAATTCCTTTGCAAAATCTGAAACAACGGAGGCGTAATATCACCCCCTTTTCCATGCTGCATGGTGGAAAAGAAACCCACCTCATCCTATTCCCCTTGCATAAACTGATACAACAGATGCGAACATCTTCGCGTTTTCTTCTCTGCAAGATTAAACTACTCCGCAGCTGCCGTTCGGGAATGAGATGGGTAGTTCCGCTCACTCTTGTGCTGTTAGGGTGACTTGAGAGACTAAGTGCGTAGAGCGGAATAAGTTCGGCTCTCTCCGCTATCGCTCGGGACTGGCCAGCCGCTCGAGCGTTAACACTAGCAGCAAGAGTTGCACTAGTGCTTACCGCCGTGAGTGTAACGTCAAGTTGCTGATTGTCGCAGTTGTAGCGCAGCTGTTCCCGGGTGTGTTTGTTCGGTTCTTAATTCGGCAGTATACATAAAGTGCGTTATGCCTCCTGTGTTTACAACGGCACAGCGTGTCTTTATGTACGATTCATATATGTTAACTCTGTGGTGAAAGAATCACAGGACTTTTTTTAAAGCACACATTTGATTCTGTTGCTTAAGTGAAAACCATACTAGCCCCCTTTTTTTTTCAGAGAATTAACTGACAGGAAGCGTGATCATATATTATTTCAACCACTGCTCATACTGCGAATAACTCCATTAGAGCAATTCACATTGTGTTTCCACAAGATGGAATTATTAGTAGGGATTTTTGTCTCCTCAGCCCCCTCATGTTGTGTATAAGGCTATCCTGCACATCATACAAGAACTCAAGATAATATTCGTCAGAAATTGTCCGCATTTCTAGAAATGAACTATAGCGAGTAATGAATAATTTCCTAAAGAGATGCCAAAATTGTGTGGAGAATGACGGCGGACCATTTCAACACTTTTAATAATTTGACAAGTGATGAGCCTAATAAATTGGTTTGTGTATTAAAACAAATGCATCGTTAAAATTATTTAACAATTGAGAGAAAATTAAACGCTAGAGCGTTTTTTTAAAGTTAGACTTTCGTATATACCCCTACCCAATAATGGCCCGTTTTTTCTAATCTTCCGAATTTTTCTTATTTTATTTAAATGGTATGTACCGAGTTTTGTTGCGGAAAAAACAAATATTGGTGCCGCTAGAGTAATTTTTAAAGTTTTAGTTTCAGGTGAAATCTTAACTTCTAATAATCTAATTTCCCTTATTTTCAGAAACTATTTTGTATATTTTATTTCAATGACATATATCGAGTTTCGTTGAGAAAAAACAAAAATTGCTTCCGCTAGAGTGATTTTTAAAATTTTGGTTTGAGATAATCCCCCCACTCCTAATTGTCTGATTTCGCTGACTTTCAGAAATTATTTTTCCTATTTATTTAAGTCGTATATACCGAATTTTATTGAGAAAAAAATTGCGAGAGAAGTTATTAAATTTTCACTTTAGAGTAACTAGGCGACCAGACGTCCCTTATTAGCGGGGATTTTTTTGAAGTCTCTGTCCGGTCTTTTTAAAAAATAAAATAGAACCCCAAAAATGTTCCTTTGTTGTGACATTGACTTACTGGCATAAAATGTACTGCTTAAAGTAATGAAAAAATTATGATTACTGACAATTGACAAGCAAAGCGCTGTTTATATTACCGGTATACATCTGCAACAATCTGGGGGCCTTGCTTAGGAAAGTATAGTAAACGATTGATGTAGCCGACAATTGAACTGCGCCGCTGCTCTCTTTGCAGTAAGATGATGCCAACTAACTAATCGTAATCACTTTCTTTTCATATAAATGTCGCTATAATATTGAAAACTGCAAACCTTATGCTTCGGTCTAAAGAAATTCTGTACATTTGTTTACTCCTGGTCTACAAATTGTTTCTGAATTTGTGAATACTATCATACGGTATACTTCTGTAAGCTCCGAGTGCTAAAATATTTGAAAATAATATATCACCACCAAAAAGGAAGTGTGTGTGTATGTGTAATATACCTACGAACATTTAAAACCAATTTCTGATACAGATTTTCGATGCAATAAGTGTGCATCTACTTTCAGTAGAAGTCATGGGAAGGGGGGGTGGCTATAGGATATATCATAACAAATGAACAGTGAAAAACATAAATGAATGATGCGCGCAAGTGCATATTCTAGCAACATATTGACTATTTTTTTATAAATGAAAGTTTTGCCGTAAAGATATGAAGAAATTAGCAGCTGTTGAAGGAGCGTTCGCTTATCATATTGTCCAGTACAACCAATCTTACTGTACTTCTAAACTTATCCAATGTACTTTTGAACCAAAAGTTACTTCCGGCCGTAGTAAAGCCGAGTTAATTGTACTAAACGTTTTAACCACATTTGCCATTTCTGAGCTAGATAATGATTTACGGAAAGCTAATTTAATTTTAATAATGACGGATGCACCGAACCACAAGGAGGTAAAAACATTTTCATTGCTTGTTGGAGCTTAATCCTAGTGAGTGGATTCAAGTTAAAATGTTGGATCTTAAATCCTTGCCTGGAGAAACTTCAGAAATCCATTGCTACGTTTTTGAGTGAATGTTAGGAAAATACTAACTTAAAAGAAAAAACAATCGCTCTTTGTGCACTGCAATTTTGGACGTGTATCTAGAAAGGTCATCAACATCCTCTTCACTAAACTGAAAGGAAAGTTAGGGCATGCTTTACCTATGGCTGGATTTCTGCTCATCTAATTCATAATACTATCCAGATGGATGCTGATCTTGAAGGCATTGTTTCTAAAATGTATTCTTATTTCTATGTTGGAATCTTAAATAATTTTGTGAATTTGTGGACTAGGAGTACACAAGTTTTAGGGTATAGCAAAACAAGGTCGGTTGCTTTACTCCCTGCTATCGGATGTCTTCTGACTATGTTTGTTCCTCTGAAATCATATTTTGAATCTCAAAACAAGTGTCCATTTCTTATTAAATCATTCTTCAAAAATCCTCTATCAGATGCATGGCTATACTTTCTTCACGACGATCAGCTTTTCACTCTGCAGTCCAAAGAGTAGAGGGTCAAACAATTACAGTTTTTGAGGTAATCTCTGTGAAATGGGTTAAAAACTACTGTAGTTTCCAATTTGAAGATTTGTTTCACAATATCAGTGTCAGGTCAGTTGGAAAAGAAACGTTTATCATCAGAGATTGCAAAATTTAAACAGTATGTCCAAATATTTTATCAAACTGCAGCTGAACATTTAAATAAATGGATTGCACCATTGAGAGTTTGCTGGTCTACATTTGAGTAACACTTAAGACAGGGATACCCCGTTGGAAGACTGAAGATTTCATTCGCGAAGTGGCTCCTTCATCTATAATTGATGATACTGTCTGTGTGATGTGTATGTGTATAATAAACAG
Organism: Metallyticus violacea; assembly: GCA_030762175.1. NCBI lineage: Eukaryota > Metazoa > Arthropoda > Insecta > Mantodea > Metallyticidae > Metallyticus > Metallyticus violacea. The sequence goes on from CM060830.1 coordinate 74,529,323, forward strand.
TGCCTAACACCGAAAATATTGGAAAAAGGAAGCTGGAAAAAACATCACTTGCCACTGTTAGGGTTAAAATTATTTACATTTTAATGAGACATACTCCAATTTTTTAAAATATTGGACTTTCTTCTTTGTTTACCTGGAACAAACGCCTCCACTGAAAAGGGTTTTTTTACATGAATGACTTGTGGACAAGTGGCAAGAACGCTCTTTCAGTACAAACTTTGAAAGCTATGTTGATTAATAAGGTGAACTTAATCACATTTTTGTAAAATTTTAAACATGATGTATGATAAAATGGATGCATTCATCAGCAAAAATATCAATGAATGCTACACTAAAGGATTGTCTGACGGGAGTGAATTTAATACCACTACATCATGTAAGTTACACAGTAATTATTTATTATTAGTTTCCATACCTAAATGCTTTTAACAAAACAATTTTAACTTCCTTTTTGCTCTTTTTTCATTGAGACAAATGTTAAAATGTCCAGTTTTCTTGTTTTAAAAATATGGGCACCTTTGGTTAATCCTCACTCTTTCGGTTTTCTTGTACACCCCACTCCTAATGGTCCAATTTCTCTTATTTTCAGAAACTATTTTTCTTGTTTTATTTAAAAGGTATAGAGCGATTTTCATTGCAACAAACAAATATTAGTGCCGCTTGAGCGATTTTAAAATTTTGGCTTTCATTTAAACACTTTATAGTCTAATTTCGCTAAGTTTTTCAAACTATTTCTTATTTTATTTCAATAGCATATATTGAGTTTAGTTGAAAAAAAAAATGCGGGCGCTGTTTAAATTTTCAGTGTAGCTTAACCCCCATCCCCAATAGTCAAATTTGTCTGGTTAAAGGACTCGATGAATCGTTTGTTACTTGATCGCTATATGCCGAGTTTCGTTGAGAAAAATATAAAAATGCGGCCACTAGAGTTTTTAACATACGCTATCAGATGTGGCGTGCTGACCGTTAACAAATGTTATGCTATTGCATGGAATTTAGACACCACAGACCATTATTTCCCTATCTCAAAACACTTATCTAGAATTCCCCACCCCCACAATCCTTGCAATTGGTGTGGTTGAATTTTGGAACACCCAAAACCGCCAGTTTTGGTACCTAGTAAGTATGATGGACGAAATGAAAAACGTTTTCAAAATTCTTTCAATGGGTACAACCGCAATAGTGGATTTGTTCGGAATAAGCATAAATGGAGGTCACAACCTGCTGATGCTCTAATTGTTCTAATAGCTACCAGGCTGAGCCTCTGTTCCCTTATGGCCTCAAAGGATATATCGTTAGTCTAAAAGGCAATTGGAAACATTCTAGTACTAATGACCCAGGCATCTTGTTTTTTTCTTCTCTAATTCCAATATATATATATATATATATATAAATAAATAAATTAACATTAACCCTAATAGTGAGGTTAACTAAAAGCCTGTGCCATAAGTTCCAGCCGAGGCTAGCTGCAGTATAAATCCGGGATGCCCAACTTTATTACTGCTACTGAAAAAGATCGCGGACTTCTGGAATCGTAATAACTAGTATTAGCACCTATACATTAGTGTCTAAATATACACAATAAAATAGAGAAAAGGAATGTAATAAAAGTATCAGTAATTAATGTACCTATTTTAAAAAAAAATATATACTTTTTTTCATGGCAGCGAAATTTGGATTTTCTGATTAAAATCTTGAATCTCCAGATGAGTTTTTCTTCTTCTTTTTTTCCTCTACAGAAAGTGTTGAATAATCAAATTTTGAATTAAATTAATATTTGGATTTGCTCTCTTTCAGTGTTTAAATTTAAATTTTCTTTTCCAATTATCTCACAGAAAAAGATTTAGAGTGTAAGCGTTGCATAATAGTTGTTTTCTTAATTTACATAGCTACACCATACTGCACTAGCATACCATTCAATAAAGGCGTACTGTTAACGAAACACTCATCGCCGCTGATGAATAGAATCTACATGAGAGCATTCTTGATTCAAATACAATACTGTTTGACTTTGAAATATTGCACAATGTCGACTATGTTGCCAATAATATACTGTTTCACTACAATTATCTTATAATATTCAAATAGTTTGTTTAACTTTGTAACGCAACAATAACCAGTCGTAGTAAATTTACCTGTCACCTCATGTGACAAGAGGTGACGTTTCAAGTGATGCATACATATAATTACTCTTCTAGGCAAGAGACTCTTCCTACTGCTTCCTCTCACTCCGCAAATTTGCCAAAATAAGTCTCTATAGATAATAACCGCAAATGCAAACCTAGAAGTTTCTTACAAACTTAGTTGTTTGCACGTAAAAAGGCATTAAGCAATAATTATAGGAAATTATATATTGAAGTTTTTGGAGGTAGCACAAACCAGCAACTTCCCAGAGAAGCTACTCCGAATAAGTACGCGAATATTCACGTCGCTTCTCAAAAGTAAAATGTATGTAGGAGGTCGCTAGAGTATGGAGACTCAGTTGGGAGAACGTCGTGGCTGTGGGTAAGCCGAGGGTCGAGGGTTCGAATCCCAGCCATGACCTCGATTTTTTTTATTGTCCTTTGAGGAATACTAGCAATAGCTGGGTGTTTGCGCAGAATTCTTTGTCACTCTAGAAGTGGTATTGATTGCCTCTACCGATTGAATAGTTCGCATTTGCTGTTTCACAGAACTGATTAAACTGTCGATGAATATTCTTATCAGGTGTTCCTTATCCAGAAGAAGTTCTTCGAACTGGGCTTTCAGTAGAAAAGTTTCATTTAAGCATATCAGTAAACACTTAGATTGAGGTAATGAGTGAATTCTAATGCCAACTCATTTGCCGGCCAGGTAATAAGAGTTTAGCGGCAGAGAACAGTAGCGTAGTTTATTTGAATTGTGCGCTCCAAGGATCGATGGACGATGACGCCGAATGATGATGGAGCAACGGAAGTCTACGGCGGCGGCAAATTGTATAGGGTTGTCACATATATTCATCATAAAGTAGTACAATCACGGTTAGAACTTACTATACATGATCATTTAAATGTTAATAAAGGGCTTATTTCATACATACTGTAAAAAAAAAAAACCTAATCATTATACCATTAAACATAAGTAATTCAGAGCAAAGCATGGTGTTGTACCGTCCAAACTGATGCATCCAAGTTCATTCACAAACATGTACTGAACTATCCACAAGTTATTGTTGTTGAACCCAGGGGTATTTCGGCAATGAGGATAATTTCTCTGTTTGTGTGCAGGAGGTTAATGTAATTCATATCGATAGCACTTTAAAAACGAATGGATTTGTACGGTCCATATCGTGTATATACTGCGTGGCAGCCAGCAAAGAAAATCATTTTCGATTAGCTCTCTCTTTCTCACTCACTCGCTCACACACACATAAATAAACATTGTTTTTTGCATTTTAGAGCTGGGTTAAATCCTGTATGTTCAATGAGTTTTTAAAAATAAGGTCGTCATCCTGTACAAGTACAATTATTCTGTGGTTTAACAGCAGCAGTTGTTCACAGTAGCAGCACTTTTAACCATTACTGTGAAGCATGTAGTTAAACAATATCTACGGTGTTTTTCAAATGGGAAGCGAATATGACGCGAGTATTTGCAAAGTGTTTTCCTCTTTTCGTCTCACTCACACCATATATAGGTACTTCTTAGTGACATTGATTTCTAGCTATTGCACTGTAGCTAATAAACACTATTATAATTGTAATAAACATTGCTATAACAGAACTATAACACATAATTTTATATGCTCGATATTGAATAGGTACTTATACTTTAACGCTAATTAAAAGCGTTACTCTAATCCAATGAAGCTGCTAGAGGGCCATCATTGTCGGTTTCGGTTGCGTCTTCATAAGAGTCATCTTTGTCCATAGGCTGTTAGTTCATATCATCGTCATCAAAAGCTTGTAAATATACAATAATAATTGCTTTTAAATTTTCGCCACATCTTATTTCATTCGTGATATTATCATGAAATTTTCTGCTGTCTTCCCAGTCTTGTCTGTTCAGTTGATGTAATAGCATTTCAGCTTAAAAGTTTTATTTTTATTGCAAATATGTTCAATGATAAGGAGATAATGACCCATTTCATTGACAATTAAGTCGAACTCACACATACAGCATTTTAAACGGCAATACGCGTTGTGATATCGCTGTTTTAGTTTCGATGGTAAACAATTCTGTATACTTTAATTCTAGGTGTAGGAATTTCAGTTTTTGTGTTATATGTGCTTGGAATATTGTTTAAAATGATCAAGTAACATGGAGCATTGTTATCATCATCATCATTATCATCTATTCGTAATAATTTGTAAATCAGTTCAAAAACCAATTTTTAAGTGCAACTTTCGTCATATTCCCTCACAATAATCGGATTATTTTTCCGACTGAACATTCACTTGCTCTGTAATATGAAGCCTGTTTTCTCTGACGCTAGATAATGGGCAATCAGACGGCTACCAAGTCCAAGTCCACCGTTTTTAGTGCAATCTTGCCATGCTGGCTTTAATATGCAGATTTTATGTATCCAAATCTCGTCTGAGTAATATATTGACCATATGTCACCAGAAGCCGTAATTTGGTCCTTTGGGGAGAGAATTTTTAACCTTGGCGCTACAATGCCATTTCTTCGCATTATACATTTATATCCATTGTTCGTTTTTCGTTTTTCTCAGCCTGAAACCTAAGCTTCGCAGTATTTTCTAAGCATTCTTCAAGTGCCCTTGTATGAAAATAATGTTTAATATGTTGGAAATTCATGTTGGTAATGGAAGTCAAAAACAGTCTTCGTACAACAGTTTTTTCAGTCACTTTGGGGTCCGATGTACTTCCTGGTGACGGAAAAACCTGAAGCATTGACAGAGCCGACGTCTTCATCTCATGACAGATGCGCGACACAGTAGTTTTGTTTATACTACGGGTCTTTGAAGTGTTCTAAAGTCTCTTAGTCTGTAGAACACTTTTTAAAAAAGTTGTGAACTCGTGATAATAAAAATTTTGCTCCGCAGCACCGACTTCACTACTTGTACTTGGTTTACTTAGAACAACCGAAATATCGCTTTCGAATCCGTTCGTTATTCGCTGGTGAAAGCGTATAACTTAATTAAGGAGCCAGACCCTCTTGAAGATCACTTTTCTAAGCTGAATCAGCAACAGAGGTTACACCAAAAGGCAGATAGCGCGTTTTTGGAGTAAGTGTGAACGATAAAAAACTTATAAATAACATTTTAGTACTCTTCTCATATGGTGATTCGCAAAGTCGGGCTACTAATGGTATTAACAAGGAAACATTTAAATGATTGCTGAATGAGAACTACTAAAGAAGCCATGCGCGATTTCGATATATGCATTCAGTAATGTGCCTCAGTTTGCCTAGTGCAGACATGAAATTAGAACATTACGTACTAATCTATTTTCTCCGGCGGATTACAACCTGGCTGCAGGAATACAGCTTGGCAACATTGCACAAATCTAATTGGGCGATATGTTGCATATCTTGAAGGCGAAATCGCTTCCCATTTGGGAAATACTATAGATGACTGTGACCTGTGAAAGCAGGGAGGTAGGGGATAAGGTAAGCTTACAAAATACTTTCAGTGAGGGATAAAACTTGTTTCAAGCATGCTGCATGCCTGATGAACTATTTCTACATTTTGCTTTGCATACAAGGGCTTTCTGCCTGATGCACATTAGCTATATCTAAAAAGTATACAGTATTTTAAGGTTCAAAAGCACTATCGGAATTTCAATCATATTGGGAGGACAGCACAGAAAACGTATAATATTAATTTATAATTTAGTTATAGAGGGACTCGTATAGTTTTGTTGCATGGCTGCAGTCTAGTAACTGCAAGTTTGACGCCAGACATCCATAACTTTCATAAAAAGAAAAAAAAAAAACCTGTTACGAAGAAACCATCTTCTCACTTTCTATAGATATTTGCAGGTAATTTGCTCTGTTACAGGAGAAGAAAACTTGTATGAGAGGTCGTCCTTGCTGCAGAAGCAAGGTTAAAGAGATGTTCTAACTAAAAGAGAGACAGCAAGAAATTTCAGCAAACTAACAGTATGGTGTGTCTACGTAAACAATATAACCGAAATGCCTAGCCGCCATATTGCAACACTGGCGGTCAAAATTGCAGTTACTGGACAGCGACCTTTTTGATCGATAATCTTTCCATCGTTTGGCACTTTAAAAATGTTATACGATTTAGATGCTCCCCTCTAACTATTTGAGTTTCGATAATATTAAATTGCTCTGTATTAAGTTAGATTATGCAGCACATTGACATTTAGTTCAATTCATATCGGTCTTGGGAATCTCTTCCACCTATCCAACTATATCTTCAAATTTTCCTTAAACTGGTCGTAGTCAGAAATCTCCCTGTTCAACGGCTTAAAATTGGAAGTCCGGGGGAGCCAGAGCTGAGCTCAAGGATGATCAAAGATAATTTCTGACATACCTACCTCGTACTTATTCTTCTCAGTGTACTTGGTGAGTTTTTTTTTTATCTTTAATTCATAACGATTTTCATCTTAGCTATGCTTTTATTTGCAGGAGATAAAGTTTTTGAGATTAATTTTACTAGATCAGTAACTTTTTAAGTGAACTATAATAATAGTTGAGCTGTATATAATGCTTTGTTGGAACAGGGTGCGAGGTCGTTTCAAAAAGTAACAGCAAATTGAATATTTTGACATTACTTTCCTTTCAAAAACACTTTCACACGCCTGCACCTGCTTTTTTATTCCATCAGAAAAAGAAATTAGGTTTTGCCTGTAGTACTGCTTCTTCGACCTCGGGATCAGTTCCAAATCTCTCACCTCTCAAAGCGTACTTTTGGGATGCAGACTTATTAATATGAGGAAGCTAAATTAGGACTATGTGGTGGATGTTTCAAGATCTAGAATCTCAATCTTCGAATGATATCAAGAGTGCAGAGGGGTGCATTATCAATTGTCATGCATGTCCAGAAGATTGTGTCTTATGCAATGGCGATATATTGCTGACTTTAGCTCCTACTCTAACATTGCATTCTATCAAGTGTTATTCATTGTTTCACCCTTTTCCTAACAGCACTCCAAAACTGGCCCTTTTTACCCTAGGAGAGAGCCAACATGATTTTCCGGCGGAGGATTGAGACTTGAAGTTCTTGATATTTGCTATAATTCTTTATACCGCCTCTTTCGTGCTTTCGGGCTTGTAGTGATGCATCAAGATTCCGTCTCTCAGTACCAGGAACTGCCCTGCCTCGTTAGTAGTGTATGTCCCTCCTTAGCGCACCCTCCGGCCATGGTACCTTGCTGTATATATCCTGTGGTGCAGGTTGTAGGCGGCCATGCGGGGGAAGACACGCTAAGAAGAGAGGTGGAGTTGGATTAATGGAATTTTTGTAGTGGGGTGGGTTGGTGGGGTTCTGGTCTTGAAAGGTTTATAGCGAAGTTTTGGCATTCCATTTTAAAATCTTTTTTGGTGCTCCTGTAATTGATATAGAAACTTCTGAGTAACAAGGATTATGTGTGATACAGCTCGTGCATATTCTCATTCGATTACATCCAATATAGATATAGAATTACACAAAGTGATACAACTCATCTTGTGAATTGGTAAATGGGCAACCCTGCATTTTACAGATATCGAAATTCAGATGGGCATTTCACACTGACCTCCACTGTCTCCATTAGCGAGGCTGACGAGGTACGAAGGTTACAACGGTTAGTACGCCGACTAATCATAATGAATTTAAGGGTTCGAATACCTGCACCGTCATCTTTGTGCGTTTTCAAGCAAGTTATAGTTTGATAATAATTCCCCAAACTTCTTTCTGTCCGAATGCAAGTACATACATAAACATTCCAAATATCCACAAATCCTTTAATTAAATTATGTAAACGTTATTTGTGTTTTTAGTTTAACTGAAATGTGCAGTTTATTAATTTTTTCTAGCAAAAATATTATTTGTCTTTTATCCGGTCCCCGTGTGATTATCTTTTAAATAAAGAAACGTACTGATGTGTTGGGATTGGAGCGCCACCAACCATTACTACGCTAATACAGTACGTTCTCAAAGGGATCACAACAGTCTTATTAGGTCGTACTGGATGTTAGTGGTACAGTGTTTATAACATAGCGTATAAAACAACTTAATGGCATAATTTATCATCCCACAAGATGAATTGTATCACGTGTATATAGGTATTTTACTGGAACTATATGGCTATTACATATGTATGAGTATATACTAAAATTAAAAATAAAACAACTCGAAAAAACCATATAACTAAAACAATAACTAGAGAAGCAGTAGTGAATAAACTACACAAGTAGTGGTATAACAGAAAGATATGTCAAAACCTTAGGAAAACATTTCTTGCAAATATGCTATGTGAACATAAGTCCGGAAAAGCTGTATTTCCTTGTTAGAGTCCTTTATGCACTACTCCGCTTAAAGGTATTATGTGCCAGCATAGCTGGCAATAATCCAGTTATTTAATACACACAGTAAGTAAACATTTGCTTTTACCTCTGGTTAAATAGGATGGGGTGTTGTAATTACTCTTGGTTCACCGTTGTTGTGGCCATTTTGTACCACGTAGTCCTCTTGTTATGTTACCCATTTTATTGCTTGACGCAGTACCGAGTACGTAGTGTCATTTCGGTGTGTTAACGGACCTTGTTCCAGGCACAGTAAAATGAGACATTCAATTGCGGAGTTGCCAGATGCTCATATGATCTGTGGACTAGCCGAAGATGTAGAGAGTCTTCGTCTCGTATTCTGCAAGGCTGCCAAACAATACGAGACACTCCAGGGACACATAAGCGCATCAGGGAATCCATGCTAACAGAGGACACCTCAAATCTTTCATATGCTCTATTGTTTTGCACAGATCATATTCTGGTATAGGTGCAGAAAAAGGGCGCTGATAAGGAAATAAAGCAATTCCGGACCCATGTTTATATTATATTTTTTATCGTGTATATATGAGGAACGTTTCCCCGCAGCTTTGACAGACCAGACATTTTTGTTACACTTTTATATGAGTAATTTATCTTGCTACCATTTACGTATCTGGAATTGAGAGTATCAAAATTATTTTGAAAGCATACCTCGATAGTTTAATAATTGTATTCATCTTTAAGTGCTTTTTCTAAATTTGTATTCCTCTAACTTTTAGAACATACTCTAATCTAAAATAAATATACCTACATTTCTCTGCAACCTATCTCCATCAAAATTACCCCTTTATCGACATCCTAAATGCAAAAATTGTGCGCTAATTATGTCATACCATTCGCTCCAAACCCAAAATTATCCTATGAATTTAAGATTACTTCATTTGCTAACTGATCTTCTAAGAATGCCTTGTATATTTATAGCAAAGCATTTTATATTGATTTAACTTCCACTGCTGTTTCGCTTCGTATGAATAATCATAGACGTTCTGTTAAAACCAAGTCTCCCACATGCCCTGTCCCAAGGTTTTAATTATGAATTTAATTTATCACTTGTTGATGCCTTGTCGACTATCTGATTAGATAACAGCTATACATTTTTTCTACTTTATTATTAATTTTTTAAAATAGTTTTAATTATTAATGTATATCCTACACATTTTCCCTCCCCGCCATTTCCCCTTGTTGCTAGTTTTATGTTTCCACACATCACGTTACCTTCGAAATTCAATATTTACTATTTCCACTTTTCTTCTTCCTTTGAAGAACACTAGTTGCTTCAAATACTAAAATATTGGGTTACGATTTAAGTGTTTTATCAATTTCTGCTTCTCTAGTTCTTGTTATTTTATATACATATATGCACATACACACAAAATATATATATACATATACTTAACTTTGTAGACAAGTAAAACACATAGAAACACAGTAAAAAATTAATATTTCAAGTATTTACTCTCTTCTTCAATATAAGGAACACAGCAAAGTAACTAATTTTACATATGTATAAGTATCTCGTATAGTATGTTTTAATTACTGCTAGATTAATGTAAGGATTAATATTTATAAGATGGTTATGTTTCATATGCTTGGAGTTCGGCACATGCACACTGGATTAAATATTAATTTATGTGTCGGACATCAAGCAAATGAAACACAACCATCTTATAAATATTAATTCTTACATTCTTACATTAATTAATTCTCATTAATTCTTGCATTAATGTAGCAGTAACTGAAACACACTAGGGCAAAAATACTCATGCTATAGAACAGAATAAACTCAGTATAATAATTAGGTAAATACTTCAAACTGTAGATAGCATAATTTTACTACCAATTTAAAAACATCATCTAAATTTTTAAAATATAAAAATCTTAGAAATAGCCTACCAGGGTCACTCTGAAAGTTTTGAGAATAAAAGCAATAAAAAATTTTAAAATGCGATCTGATTATTGCATCTTGTAAAAGTGTTCTCCATTAAATTCAATACAACGTTTCGTCCATTCAAACTACTTTGTAAATGCTGAACTTCTTTGAATAGAGTGCAAATACATTCTTCGTGTGCAGCCAGTGACTCAAATCGTTGACTACGATTTTTTTACTTTATTTCTGGGAAACAGAAAAAAATGTCTCATTCGTCCAAATCTGGACTGTAAGGAGGAAGGGCAAACATTTTATCCCTGATTTCTGCAGAAACTGGGTGTTTCCAGTACAACATGTCGTCGTGGTGAATTCTACAGAATTCTATGCAGACCAGCCTTAGGAAACTTCTTTTTCAGTACATTGAAGACTCGGTAGAGGCATTTTTTGGTGTACCACCTGGCAGTGACAGTGTAACTACTGTGGGTAGAAAGAACAAATCATCTTTTTGCCAGCGCTTCTCGCTCGCCTCGTTTGTGTTGGTGAATTCTCTCCTGGGAAAACCTAAACTATAATTATACTTAGTATGTTGATCATACTGGTATATATAGAGATTTCATCACCTATTACGGTGTTAAATTTTTTTAATCTATCTCCATAAAATTGTAGTATCTTTTCTGTCACCAATCCATATGTGCTTTTTTTTGTGTGTGTGTGATCGTCAGTGAAGTAGTGGGGGATCCAACAAGTTCCTAGCTTCCTAACACGGAAATGCTTTTTCAAGAATTGTCTTCACTGCTGCACTTTGGGCAAAAATCCTCAAATTCACAATGCAATCTTTCAATTCATTTTTTTCTCTCCTAAACCGACGTATCGTAGTAAGTCATAGCGCGAAAATACTCTGCTTGAGATCAATCCTCGCTTCTGGCGCAGCAACCCCCCCCCCCCCCCACACACACACACATTGTTAGAGCGCACTCAGGCTTGCTATCTAAACTTCAATCTAAAACTAAGAAATCGTGCACTGGCTTGTTACAACTCCTTGTTATCCATTCTCAAAACATTCCGAGTACCCTCGTAAGGTTATTCTAAAATGTATTAAAATTAGCATACTCTTTTGTATTCATTCACTTTCAGATTATCATTATCTCCAAGAATAATAAATATGAACAATACGAATAAATACATATATAATTGCATTAAAAATTGAAACAGCATTTTTTATTTTGTTCATGTAGGATCAACATTAAACAGCAATAAATACTAGTCAATGGACAGCATAATATTCAATTGAGTGCATTATTTGAGAGCGTGTTCAGTCAAAAGAAAAAAAAGACAGTGTACATTTTGCTACAAATGTAAAATGACGCTTTGGTAAAAAGTTGCCATGACCGGTACAAAGTTATCTCAAATTACTTTATTCTGTTTTCTAAACAATGCAGCCATCTCAATACTATTGCGTTTTTTTTTTTTTTTTTTTTTTTTTTTTTTTAATTTCACGAAAGTTTATATTCTCAGACCATTGAAAAATGAATACTATTCTTTGCTCATTTAAGATGCCAACAGCCAAGGACCCCGCCATTTTGTATATGCTGCATTTCCGATTAAGCACATCATGCCAATTATTGGGCAGAGTCAGCACATTCTTTAAGAACGTATCTTTCCTTAACAAAAGTTTGAAACCCCAGAGATTTTTGTTTCATGAAAATTTGCTGTTACTTTTTGAAACAACTTCATACATTTGTTAGCGATATTTTGTGTTTTGTGTTACCTACTAACATTGGTATGTGCATGTTACTAACCACGGGCAGAGACGGAGCTTTGGGGATCTTCGAAACGTCGGTTGTGACGATGAAGAGGAAGCTCCAGAGATGCAAGAACAGAATGAGGGTGACATGGTGAGTGTTTTCTGATTCATGTGTTTATATAATTCAACATGTTTCTTGTGTAGGTACCTGGACAGATTAGAAAGAGCATTGTGATTTTACAACCTAAATTTTTACTAATACAGACACAAATAAATTACACCATGGCCTCTAAATTGGATTGGCAATATATACAATGGCCAGCAATGAAAATGTTTATCTTGAAAATGCATATATCTTACGATTTCAGCATGCTAAAAACGAATATAACATTTAAAACGCTTAGTTACCTCTTATTTCCAGGATGTGTTTATAAAAAGGAGCAAGTGGCGCTCCCATCGGCTAAGTAAGATAAAGAATATATAGGATTTGGCAATGAGGATCCAGTGCGGGAATGAGCATTCGCTGTAGATCTTCTTTTGTTCTTTTTTTTTTACAGCTTGTTTGAAGTGAAGATTCAAGTGCTGTTCCTTGCATTGTTTATGATTTTGTTTTTTGGTCAGACTTGAAAAGCCCGAATGACACAAATATATTTACAATTCTAATTTGTTTTGTAATGTGTAATGATCGACCTTTTCCACGCAGATACGTCCAAGTATTTCGTGAAGACAGCTTATCACCATTATTGTAATATGAAAACAGGGGATCAACAAAAATGTGCGCTCTCACATGTGCTGTGAATCTACGTTGATGGATCCATAAAAACAAAAGTTCGATGCCTTTTGCCTCCCAAAGATTGGAAACAGCCGACAGAGTATGTAGTTAACTGCTATTTCTGCATAAGACTGTTATATCAAGAATAGAAGAAGTTGAGAATTAAATAACCTAACTATCCTATCAGTGCTGAATGGGAACGAACTGCCAGTACCTCACTCTCTAGAACAGATGAGCATGAAGACAGTGCCCTGAGACTGCAACATTACCTGAGTCACTGGGTAAGCGCAAACTTACTCAATGTGAGCTAAATTATTTAATTCGAGACCACAAAGTGTTAATATATAGGCGTAAAAAGAGTTGCTTCTATATTTTAAAAACAAATATAATAACCTTGTTGCCTGCTATGATGTAAATGGTTTAATTACAGGTTTGAGTGTGATACACAAGCCACTGGACTGAAGGCTGTCCATAAATTCATCAAATCTTAGTTTAAAAGCTGTGTTGCTCCACAATCGAAATGTTTTTTCTGTAGGCCAGGCTGTCTAAACGAAGGAAACATTGCCAATATGAAATTGTTTCTGGAAGTAATAAGTCCAACAAACTTGTTTAAAACCTATAGGTGTTTGCAATATTGCTGCACATACATAAGTGCTGTTTCCTCTGTGAATGGGACAGTCTTGCTAGATTCTCAACTACAACAGAACAGACTAGTATCCAAAGGAAACTATGCGACTCGGAGGAAAGAATCCAAAATTCTTCTGCCTTCTTTACATATCAAACTCGCCTCGCGAAGTACTTAGCGTCCAATGGAAGTTAAGATTGAGCAGATAATTATAGTTTAGGAATTTTATTTTGACCTCATACTTGATCTTTCCTGGCCAATCTGTATAATGTGCTCTCTCCCTAACTATATGGTACTCCGTTGATTATGGATGACTTCACGGGAGATCATCGGAGTAAGCTCGTTGTCAAACTGCAACTGCTACGGCGTCAAACAAACACCCGGAAAAGCTGAAAATCTCTAATATATGTATTCTGTTTAATACTGTGTTACATTGCATTGCACCAGAAGAGTTGGTAAAGGGCGGAATAAATTATTGGCCATTCTCGCAATAAACAGAATTGACAAACCAAATGAGATTCGGGCTAGAAACCATAAACTCGTTTTACATTCACTTATTTACCTTAAAATTTGTCGACTGCTTTAAGTGTAAGGCTGATTAGATTTGGCACTAATAGCAATGACATTAGTGTTCTTCGTATTTTATGGTTTGAACAATATGATGTAAATTTTTCATAAGTTTCCTTCATGTCGCAGGTATAGAGGGAACATCATTGTCATTGTATAACAACACAGTTTTTAAATTTATTTTAGATGTGTTAATACATCAGCGCCATTCCTCAGCATTACGTGGGATCTAATTGTAACATTAATCCGCTAAACCTCACTGCACGCACAATCACCAGCATATCTGTAGTTAGATCTTTTTGAGGAGAGACACGAAGCTTAGCTTTAGTTTGCGCACACTGATGTCCAGCACACTCTTCCAATGTAGTTGTCTGGTCCAGTTGACGACAGAGGCGATAGGGACTGTTCAGAAAGACACTTTTTGTCTAAAAATATCAGTAATTGGTGTTTTTAACCTGTCTTTTCATTCATTCATGTCTACCATACTATACTTTTTCTTTTACTTGTTGCTGAAAGTCAGAGGACATCTCATGTATGGCGAGACAAAAGGTACTTTGGTACCCCTCTTTCGGCAGCCTCTTCTAATATAGAGTTGACTATTTTTTTACTAGCAGGTACTAATCAAAGTTCCGACCAATGGTTCGTGAAATTTACGCACAACAGCATTGTATTTTCACAATGCTGTTGTTTAATCTTCTGCGATTGCTAAAAAAAGTATCTACATTAAATAAAACACACTCTTAGTAACCCAGTGTTTCATTATTCAACATAATTGAGGACAAATGTCGTTTGGTTTACATTTATGTTCCGTTATGATAAGTTAGATAAACTCGTAAATAGCCACTTGTAACATCTGTATATGCAGTGGTCATTGTTCTTTTGCATGTTGCATACTAATGCATGTAGAAACTATAAATTGTACAGTTGCCAATCTGCCCAGTAGATGTGTCCTAGAAGGGTTAAGTTGAACTATCTGCTGAAACATTCTAATCGTAAATATAGCTTGCGGCAATGGTATGAAAAACAAATGTACTTGTGAAAATAGGTTTTGGGGGGGAGGAGGGGGGGTGTTAAGTGGTACTCCTTACTTTTGAAGCAACTATCCATTTTTTTCCAACCCTACCCTGGAACGATAGAACATTAATATTCCTAATGAACTGCTTTAAAATGTTAAAATAGTTGTTTGTATGTGTGTAATCTATGTTTCAGCCTCGTAATGTTTCATGATATAAAGTTTATGATATAAAGTTTGTGAGATGCTGACTTCCCGAGGTGATCAGAAAACAGCATTTTTTAGTATAATTTTTAAAGTGACTTAAACAAACAGTCAATTGAGGGCACATGTCATGCTTTTAGTTTGTCATACATGTTCAACAGTATTCCATAAACTGTACTAATGTTATCATTTAAAGCAAAAAGTGGAATGCCAACAGCGATAATGACCTAAGAAAATATCTCACCTGTAGAAAAAAATGATCCGAGCTGATCGAAAGTCGAATTAGAATAATTTAGAGTTGGCGCTAAGTATATGGGTTCGCTAAGTGTTTCTATCATTGCGTCTACGAAAGGGAAAGGAAATAAATAAAATAAGTAAACGTTTTAAAAAAAAATAATAAAGATGAGTGCCCTAAAGTGTAACCTAAAGGCAGAAACTCTCCAGAGTGGAATGGTGCTAAGAAATGCTTAAAACAGGGTGTTCCAAAAGCCGAAAGGGTAAGGACTGCTGGAAAGAAAATGGCTCGTACGTTCTTTTCAAAAAGCGGTCATTTGGCGATTGTTATTCTATAAAAATCAGGAAATAGTTGCTGCAAAGTGGTACGCTGCCCTCCCACGACGTTCAGCAAAATTCATGAACGGTGACCAAGAACCAAGCTAAGGTCCCTTTTTTGCACCATGGAATGCAAAGTGTGCTTCTGTTCACACTGCCAACACAACACTGACTTTTCTGAAGAACACAGAAGCAAAAAGCTGCTGACACATCTACTTTACAGCCCCGACCAGGTACAATGTGACTTGCTTTTCCCGAATTTTTTTAATGGTGTTTAACGCCCGTTTTTACTACTGAGGCACCATAGGCGATGGACATTAATGATGCATAAAATGAATTCATAAATTGGGAAAGGATTTTTTTTTTTATTTTTATAAGGAAAGAAGCATTCCAGGCCTATGTTTAGGGTACTTCCCCAGCATTTGCCATTTATGAGGACTGAGGAAAACTTGGAATAAACGTCAATCAGGTAGGACAGTCCTGGCGGGATTCGAACCTCAGACCTCCCGCTCAAGAGCCCGCGCCTGAACGACCTCGGCCACCCATGGTGGTTTCTCAACTGTGAAGAACACCTAAGAGATCAGCGATTTTCCATTCCTTAAGGAACAGCGCCGCAGCCTACCTGAAAACAGATGCATAGGTGCTTTCGTAAATGATTGGAGCATTGTGTACCATGATGCCAAGAAGAGTATTTTGAAAAGTTGTGACGAACAAAACTCCTCTGTAACTCTTAGTTATTAAAGAACTTAAAACTTATCAAGTGATCCTTGTATATGCAATAAATAATGTTAGTTATACCTTCCAAGTCAATAACGAGCTTTTGAGTGATGTGTGTTTATGTATGTTTTGTGTTTCATTAACATTCTAGAATCCTGGCTTGAAAACTTTCAACACATGTGAAATATATATTTCAAAAATGAATTAACATTCTTTCTTCACCTTTTTATGTTTGTTTTAAATTTTATTCATGTATTTGTTAAAAGCTTATGTTATAACAACCTTCTTTTGGAGTATTTTCCTGAGTGTTCATTGTTCTCATAAATTCAGTCGAGAGCATTCTATAGTCATTTTTACATATGCTAAGCATTCTTTCATGTTCATTGTCACATGCAGTGTAGCATTTAGCACCATATTTCCATTTTGTCTTTCTTAAGTTTTAGTATATTATATGCAGTCATGTTATTGTCTTAGGATTTGTTTTAACAATTAAAATGCTTCACAGCTATTAGTATTCTCTCAACAAGCCATTTTAATCTATTTTATGTTTTCCTAAAATGTTACTTTTATTTAATCTATTTTATAACATCATTTTTCATAACCAATTTTTGCAAAGCATCTAGCTTCTTGATCATGATTTATGAGCTATTTCCATCAGTAGAATGTTTGAAGTTTTTGTGTTAAAAACTCTCAAATTTTACCTTATTCAAAGCCCATAAAATGTTAAGTCATTAGAAACATTTAAAAACACCATAAATATTGCTTATGGTTATAATAACTCCTACGTATACTCCCTTTTAAAATTAAAATATTTGAGCCTAACTTGAAGTTTTACTAACTCTTTTTCAGTTGATGGTACTGCATAAATTGCATATTACAAAAATAGAATGTTTCAAAAGTTTAAGGCCCATCTCAAAATACTGCCAACAGTTATATGCCTATATTTTTCATCTTCCCTGCATAGGGGAAGAGAAATATAGGCATTAGGTTGAAGGAACATAGGAGAAACATCAGTTACAAACAAATAGATAAATAAGCTGTGGCAGCACATTTTTGGAATGAAAACAAAGAAATAAAATAAGGCACCAAGTTATTAAAAGCTCTTCAACAACCAAAAACTGAACATGTGTAAAAGGATTTACATAAAAAACATGAGCATAACCTTATGAATTTTAACATCCTGGAAGCAGACAGCATTTTATTCAAGTTTATCACAAGACCACCAGAGTCTACCTAGATAGCTATATACCCAACTTCTAGAATGATCCAACAGTCATTTAACAACTGATGATGTGGACATGTATTCCATGAAATATGTCCTAAGTACTCAATTAAGTGTACTTACTTACTTACTTGTTTATATATATATATATGTCCTAAGTAAATCGCATGCAAGTGAAGCGATAAGGAATGTTCTAAATATTTCTGCTCAGAAGAGATTATTAACGTGTATTTCACTGTGTTTTTCCAAATTGAATTAATATTGAAAATATTTATAAGTTTGCAATATAATAAGAGTTAAATCTTTTCTGGTTATATTTAATATTCATGTGTTCAAAAGTATGACAGATCACACAATGATGATGAGGATAATAATAATAATAATAATAATAATAATAATAATAATAATAATAATAATAATAATAATAATAATAATAATAAATATTTATTTTATTGCAGACCATAAGCAATGGAGTTTGACATTGTGAGAAAGTGCATTAATCTCAAAATATATTGCTAAAGGTTGTGTATCAATCAATTTAAAATAAGAAACTATATTTTATCTTGTCATAGTAAAATTTATATACAAGAACAAATTGAAAATAATATTAATGGGCACTTTCATTTATACTATTAACAATTACATTCAACTACATTGTATATACCATACATTTATCTCCTACACTAATGTATTCAACATGTTCGTACTAACCCACTTACTTATATAACACTAGGACATGTTTCCATCAGCAGCTGTTGACTGACTAATCGAAAAGGCTGGATCCCAAGATGCAGTAGTCTCTGATGGTTCTAGTAGGAACTTGCTGAATTCGTCCATGGATGGAAAATCAAAATTCATAAAGTATTTCTTATTTTTTAAGATGAAAATATTTTCCAAAGTGGATTGCTCCATTGAGTTCAGACTTTCTTTTAACAGCTTAATCTGTGGTTTAGTTCCATTATTTTTGCCCGGAAAGTGATCTGCTACTACTGATTTATCTGTTTATAATGAATATCATGAAAGTGCTCTTTTCTCCAAATTTCTCTTTTGTTTTTCCGATGTATCTCTGATCACAATTCGTGCATTTGATTTCATAAATTCCTGATTTCTGTTCTGTTGGTATGGTGTCTTTTACTATGCAACTTAATAAATGAAGTTATATTTGTTATTTGGGGCTAGCATTATACCTTGTTCTTTGAATATCTTCTTAAATTTGCTGTGGTAAAGTTAGATGGTATGTGAAGCTTTTGAGTTTGTATCTTTCCTGTATGTTCCTCAGTGTGGAAACAGATTTTTGTGTTTTAAATTTATTGATATTTTATATTACCAAGTATTTGTTGAAACCATTGTTTACTGCTGTTTGAATTATCTGTTGATATTCCATTTTGTACTCTGCTTCTGTGAGTAGGCTATTAATTATTCTAACATATCTGAAGCTTTCACGGCCAATGTTCATAGTGTTGGCACAACAGCCCAGAAATTTTTAATTTTAACATTAATTATTCTGTATGCCAAGCTATGAACCATTGCATATTTATATAGAATGGGATTATAATTATTATTTTTCATGTAATTTTCTGTGTGTGTTTCTTTTCTATGAATTCCAAAGTTCAGACTATCTTCATTTCTTATGATTTTTAAATCTGGGAATGGGAGTCAACCATTTTTATCTTCCTCTGTGGTAAACTGTATAGATTTATGTTGTAGAATAACAAGTTTCAGAGCAAAATTCTATTGAATTTTTTTTTCAATATTATTGCAAATATTTTGTCCACATACCATGTCTTGAAAATTAAAGGAAGGCTTTAGTGAATGTATTTCAAAGGAGCTCATGAATAAGTCTGCTAGAAATGGAAACAAGGGGTTTCCCTAGCTAGGACCAAAACCTATTTATAATATGTTATGTAAGATTATTACCACTCCATTGTCTACAACTGCATAAGTACAATTTATTCACTTAATACATTTATCTATTTCAGTTTTGTTTGAAACTTTTCTCTCTTTGACTTATAATTGTTAGTGGTAGTTTGTTATTAAAAAATTTACCAGTAGCACTTAGATCTCTTTCAGTAGCTTTTTTGTTGTCATTTAGATGATAATAATTGTTCTTAGTCCGAGTATATAATTGTGGCAGTCCTTGTCATGTTCATTGATTACAACAAATAGAACTACCTTATATACTATAACGGTATATAACATTTTAGATTTCTTAAAAACAGTTCTATATGATAACCCTCCTATCTGCCCTATATACATCTCAAAAAACTTTTTGGAAGGATTGGTATCTATTCATATTACAGTACATGTACTTCCTCAAACCTCAATTCCATAACAAAAATGTGGATAGACTAAACAAAACCATAACATAATAACTTTAGACTATCTGAATTTAAATTTTGTGATAATTTTCATAATAAATATATTCATTTGCTTACTTGATTGCATATACAGTGTACACGGTGTTTGAAAATTAATTGATCATCAGCAATGACTCCCAATATTTTCATGATTTACCTGTTCTATTGCTTCTCCATTAATTGTAACACTTGTATAGTGGTTCTCATGCTGTTTTTGTGGTAGTGGAACTAAATGCTTCAGGTTTTTGTGTATTTAGTGTTAAATTATTACTTAATAAGTATTCATAAATGATATTTAGTTGGGCTGTTATAATTTGTTCTAATCAAGTAAAAGATTAACAAGAGATTAACAAGATTGTATCATCACATATGAATAGTATTCTTATATTTGTCAAGATTAGGCAAATCATTGACATATATCAGAAATAATAAAGGGCCTAGTACGGATCCCTGAAGTACTCCATCTTTAACTATTTTACAATTTGATTTAACTGAAGTTATGACATTTCTTTTTTTATACTAAATTTTTGTACATTAATATTAATATAGAATCTGTATGGTGACACTTCACTTACTTGGTTTATTAAATTGGACATGTTTCATAAACCAACTCTATATTGATTGTATTTTATTACTTCACTGTTAATATTTTCAAGAGTATAAGTTCATATTTCTGTACATTGTTTGCCATTTTGTAAATATGATTGTAGAATTTCTCTGAATTTTTCTACAATTCCATATTTTTGCACTTTTTCCAATAATTTATATGGTACACTGAGTTAAGTGCCTTGGACAGGTCAAGGGATAATCTGTTTATTTTCTCAATATTATCTAGAGCTTTAAGTACTGGGTGAAAAGGATCTACTATTGTTGTTGTTGTTGTGAATAAGCGTTTCCTGAAGTGTGATTTGCTTAGTACATTGTGCTTGTTAAAGAAATCTAATAATCTTATGCTTAATACTTTTTTATTTATTTTTAATAAGATTGAAATTAGCATAATTGGTTTGTAATTTTCTATTTCCTTCTTGTTACTGATTTTATAAATTGGTCTCATTGAACTGACATCTTTACTTGATACAAATACAATGAGGTCAATTGAGCTACTAACTGGCAGAGTGTGGCTGCATTCTGGGAGTAGCACACATGTGGTCCACAACTCAAATAACCTCACTATACATCCCATTATTTTCACAACCTCATTATGTCTCATTTGCTCCTCAGTGAAGTAAGTGCAAATTAAATTAACCACAGAGCTATTTTTTAAAAATGCAAATGGTTTTAAGTTCTGCCAGTTACAGCATACTAACACAATCTCACAGCACAGCTGTTGAGAATGCAGTTCAGTTACTTCTCAAGTTTTCAAGTGCATGGGAAATATGCATATTTCTTTTTTCATTGTGCTCCATATAATTTGTTTTTGGATCAGGTTAATAACATGAATACCTGTTCCATTTATAAGATTGAATTTATTTTTTTGATGCTCAGGTGGCATAACAAGAGCTATTTTTGGCTTGCATCTAAAGATACAGCAAATGCTGGACCAAGGTCACACTAATTTTTGTTACAACCACAGTTTCCAAACTGACTGCATGTGGATAGTCAGTCACAGCTTTCTGTTGCAAGAGCAAGCATTTTTGTTATTTTACTAATGTAACTGAGATGGCAGTTAAAGATCTGGATAACTGAAGGCTTTGCACTATTGTGTTGTTACAGGCTATCTGTATGCTAATGCTATTAAATTACACTGTGTTATTGAATTAATTTTTATTGTTAGAAATATTGCTGCTAGAACAGAAGTTTATATATGGCACTTATGTAACAAGCAGATAAATATATAGGCAATTTGTAGAGAATTTTCATTTTTACAGTATAAACCTCCCTTAGATTTAGATAAACATTGTTCATAAACAGCTTCGTAAGTACAATAAATATTGTACTTACGAAGCTGTTGACAATGGAGTGGCAATATAACTTCAACTTATGTATTCACTTTTTTACACTTTACTCCATTCACTTACACAAAAGTAAGACACGTTTCGGGAGAATCTCTCCCATCTTCAGTCACTTACTGAATCGCCGTTACTCGAAACTATGGCTGGACAAACGGATGTTCCTGTAGTGGCCTCTGTTGGTTGAAGTAGGAAGTTGTTGAGCTCGTCCATGGGAAGAAACTCGAAATTCATAAGGTTTTCTCTATTTTTTAATATGAAAATTTTTTCCCAAGTGGATAACTCCAATGGGCTGTGAAGATGTTTCAGCAGTTTTATTCCTGGCTTTATGCACTACATAAGTTACATAAAAATGATAACAGCATGAGACCAAGAATAAACAACATCAATTCACCCACATACCAGGTAGCAAAAAAATTGATCAAAGTCTTCAATTCTTTTAAGAGATTCCAAAGTTTGAGCGTTAAAAATTCAGTTGACCTAGTTAAAAAACTTGAAAATAGCAGAATTACGGCTGGAGATATAATGGTTTCATTTGATGTAAAAGCCTTATTCCCAAGCATACCTACAGAGAAACTCATGCTCATGCTAAAGAAATGGTTAACGTCAATAAATTTAAAAACAGAAGAAATAGAAGACTTATTAAAACCTACTAATATTTGCATTCAACAAAATTACTTCCGCTTCAACAAAAAATATTACCAACAAGTTTCAGGCCTAGCTATGGGAAACCCTTTGTCACCTTTTCTAGCAGAATTATTCATGAGCTCATTTGAAAGACACATCACAAAAGCCTTCCCTTTAATTTTCAAGTCATGGTATAGGTATGTTGATGACATTTTTGCAATAATACCGAAGAAACACTCAACAGATGCCCTGAAACTTCTTAATTTGCAACACGAATCCATACAATTTATTATAGAAGAAGAAAGAAATGGGTAGCTTCTATTTCCAGATTTAAAAATTATAAGAAATGGAGATGGTTTGAATTCTGGAATTTATAGAAAAGAAACACACACAGAAAAGAACATAAAAAATGAGAGTTATAGCCCCTTCCACATAAATATGCAATTTTTCAGTTTGGCACACAGATTGATGAATATTCCACTCACAGAAGCAGAGTACAAAATGGAATACAAACAAATAATACAGACAGCTATAATGAATGGTTTCAACAAAGACACAGTGATAAAAATTATCAATAAATCTAAAAGACAAAAAGGGATAAGAGAAGTTTCCACACTGAAAAACACAAAAGAAGAATACAAATTCAAAAGTTTCACCTACCATCCAATTTACCACAACAAGTTCAAGAAAATCTTCAAAGAACATGGAATAATGTTAACCCCAAAGAACAGATACAACATCAAGAATTTATTCGGTTGCACAGTAAAAGACTCCATACCACCAGAACAAAAATCAGGAATTTACGAAATAAAATGTGCAGATTGTGAACAAAGAGAAATTTGGAGGAAAGAACATTTTAGGAATATTTGGTTTAAACAGGTGGATAAATCAGCAGTAGCAGCTCACTTTTGGACCAAAAATCATGAAATAAAACTGGGAATTAAACTGCTGAAACATTTTCACAACCCATTGGAGTTATCCACTTGGGAAAAAATTTTCATGTTAAAAAACAGAGAAAACCTAATGAATTTCGAGTTTCCTCCTATGGATGAACTTGGCAAATTCCTACTTCAACCAACAGAGGCCACCACAGGAACATCCATTTGTCCAGCCATAGTTTTGAGTAACGGCGGTTCAGTAAGCAACCGAAGATGGGAGAGATTCTCCCAAAATGCATCTTACTTTTGTGTAAGTGATTGGAGTAAAGTGTAAAAAAGTGAATACATAAGTTGAAGAACTTCTAATTTTAATGTTTAGAGAAACATTTAGAAGCATTGGAATTTCTAAGTGAAAACATTGTGTTCTAATGGAAGAAATATGGAGTAATATTAGAACTTGGTTGGCTGGTTGCTAGTGCCATTGGGGATACTGATATTTATCATTTTTTTCTCTAGATTCCAAATAAAGAGCTTCCAAATTATTTTTTATTTGTTTGTTACTATCTATTTGCATGCATTTCATTAGATGTTCTTTTTTATGATAGTATTCGCATATTTACACAGTTGGCAGTGGCTGTCCTTGATTAATTTCTTCCTGAAGATGTTCTGACAGGCAATCGTGCCCACCAATTAAGTGAAATTGGGCAACTCCAATGTTTTTAGGTTTCAATAAAAGATGTTTGAAAGTATTTAGATCTTCATATGGTTTTCCTGTAAGTTTTTGTTTGATATTTTGTTGTTCTTGTTCAGACAGTAATCTTTTTATGAGTTTAGCTCCTTTTTTTACTAAAGTATCGCAATCTCATTCGCCTTCAATCCAACATGGCTCGGGATCCATTGTAAAACTATTTCTGTATTTCTGATCTGGATTGTATCATATAGTTTTCTTATTTCATTTATAGTGTATGTCGATGAGTAAATATAATTCATTATACTTTGTAGTGCTACTTTAGTATCAATTAAAATAATAATTTTTTTATTTATATATTCTTTTATTTCTTCTCTTTATTTAGGTCTATACAGTAGATTTTGTAAAGCTGCTCTAATGGCCATTATTTCACCATCAAAATTGTTGCCACACTGTCCCAAAGGCGTATATTGAGAAAATTCTTCACAGTATATTCCAAAGCCTGCTTACCATTTTTAAGAGATCCATCTGTATATACTCTACACCATGTATTAGTTGGATAATAGTTGTTTATTGTACTAAGTGTTGTAAATCTTAATACCTCAGGTGAGTAATTATTCTTGGAGGCCATTGTATCCAAATTTAGTTTCATGTTAATATCTATATATTGTAAAGGATCAGTTGGTGTACTGACAGGTTTAGTGCTTATTTTTAAAAATTTGTTTAAATCTTTTTTCTGTATGTAATTTTTGAAAGTCTGTTGTGTTTTTAATCATTGTCTGCTGTCACAAATATGAAACCATTTATTCCTGTGTTAATTACTTTTTAATTTCTGTCCCAGTATTGCTATTTTAATATCTAGCTCTATTTTAATTCGCAGATTATTAATTATGCTCTGCATTATAGCAATTGTTGTTGTTTTAATGGCTTCTGTTATTATACTTAAGCACCTAAATTGTATTATATCCAATTTAGTTTTAAGTCAATTGTTTATTGTGGACATTATCTCACTTCCATAGAGCAAATTGGGCTTTATGTATCTTTTGTACATGTCATTTAGGAGATCTATGGATCCTCCCTATTTGACTCCTGCTAGTCTTCTTAATATATTGTTATTCTTATTCACTTTCTTAGTTGTATTGTTGATCTGTTCAGAGAAGGAAAGCTTTTTTTGTCAAGTTCTATACCAAGATATTTAGTATTTTCTTTCTCTTGTAGTAATTCATTATTGATTTTAAGCTCTAAGTCATCTGTAGTGTGTTAAAGACTGGAAAGCTAGAAAACTGGCTTTTTAGTTTTAAGAATTTTCGAAAAAATAAGATATTTCTAAAAAATTCTGTTGGAACTCACACAGTTAAGCTAGTTAAATGTAAATTATAATTAATCTGTCGTTTAACACACTCTTATGCTTCACTTACTTTTAAATACAGTGGGATCGGTTTCGAAGGGACATCCTCTCCATCTGCAACCAACTTGTCGTCAAGTCATAATTTACATGTATTTTTAGTGTTTATTTCCATATTGTTAGGGTATCCATGTTTCCATGCTATTGATAATTTTCTGCATTTTATTTTGTAGTTATTTGTAGTGTTATGTATTCTGCTTATTTTTTTGGTTAATCGATATGGCAATATCATCTGCAAACAATCCCATATTTGCCTTTGGAAGTCTGGTAATATTTTGCTGATGTCATCTATACAAATGTTTAGAAAGAATTGGACTGGAAATACCACCTCGAGGAAGGGGTACTTTAGTCATATGTCATTTAGAGAGGATATTATTCCATTTTACAGCAATGTACCTTTGTGATAACAGATCCATGAACCATCTCAACATATTTCCTCTTATCCCAATATTATTCAGCTTATAAGTAAGCTTCTCTCTCCATACTTTGTCAAGGGCATTTTTGAAGTGAACAAAGAGAGTAAGCATTGTTTCTTTTTTGTTGAAGGCATTTTGAATATCTTGTGTTAAATGTAAAAGCTGATTGATTGTTGAATAGTGCTT
Source organism: Metallyticus violacea (assembly GCA_030762175.1). Taxonomy (NCBI): domain Eukaryota; kingdom Metazoa; phylum Arthropoda; class Insecta; order Mantodea; family Metallyticidae; genus Metallyticus; species Metallyticus violacea. Next base: position 74,555,581 of record CM060830.1, read on the forward strand.
TCTGAAACCTGCTTGATGGTCTGAAATGAGATTCTGAGATTCCAGATAGTAAGTTAATCTTGTAGTGACCAATATTAATTCAAATTGGAATCGAACACAGTGAAACATGCACTAATAATCTCTGAGAGTTGGAATATTAGAACACACTTTCTGGTTTCACTTATATGAGATTTTATGAAACATATGTTCTGAGTAAAATCTCATATAAGTGAAACCATGTTCTAATATTCCGACTGACAGAGATTATTTGTAGTGACCATTTTCTCATTTTAGCAAGTACGGAGGTTAATGATATTGGCCTATATCTGTCTTAACTGGTTTGCTGGTTTGTCTTTCTTCTTAATTGGTATGATTATGGCTTTTTTCCATATAATAGGAATGCTCTCTTTACTGTTCCAGATCTTGTTGAATATGTTGAATAGTACCTTCTTGGCTCTGTACTCTAAATTCTTGGTGTATTCACAATGAATTTTGTCTGGATTAGGGCTCTTTTTGTTCCTAAGAGATAATATTGCTTGGTTGAATTCTTGAATTGTAAAGTTGTCATAAAATAGATGTTGTTGGCCTGCAAGTACATCAAGCTAATGCCGTTTTATATTTTGTTTAATTTCCCATTGTCTCTATTCAATTTATTTGCATGTTTGTAGTGAGTGGCAAATCTGTTGCCTATGTCTCTAGCATGATTGAAGACTTTGTTGTTAATAATAAGAGGTTCTTGTTTTGTTTCTGGGACATTGTTTAGTGTATTAATATATTTATGTACTTTTGTGCTTTAATTTTATAGTTAAGGAAACTCAGGAATTTATTAAATGACTCCTTAGTATTTTTTATTTTATTTCCCTGTTTAGAATTGCATTTTTCTTTCTCCAATCTCTAAATTAGGATCTTTTGTTGCTTCTGCTATATTTCTGATATTATCTCCATCTCTTTTTAATGCAGATAATCTCTGATTCCAAAAAGGTTTGTACCTAATACCCTTTCCTCTGGGTATTGTTATTTTTGCAGCATTAATCAGTGTTTTGTCAATTTCATCGATTAGTTAAAAGGACTTTTCTCCACGTCAGTATGTTCCAATTTTTTGTCAGTGAGTCTCCGAAAAGTTATCCAGTCTGCTTTTTGGAAGTTTCATCTCTTCATTTGACTAGCTTTTAAATGACTCTTTTATGACTGGATGGTTTCAGTTATAACGACACTTTGGCGACTACCTATGTCTTCTAATATTGTTCTAGTGGTGTGATTTGCAATATCTGAAGAAGCAATAACCATTTCAAGATAACAGTTGAGTCCCCAGTATATGAATAAAAGTTTTGGGGTCATTGTTTTTGTATATTAACTTGACTGCATTTACTCCCAAAAATTCTTCAATCATTTTTCTTACTGCAATGAAGGAATTGTATCCCCACTGTTTTGAAAGTTCATTTAGGTTTCCTATTATTAGAAATTTTGTTTAACTTCTATTAAGTCAATATTTAGTCGGTGGTTATTTGGGGGACTGTATATACCAAAAATTGTATATTTTACATTCTGTAACCATACTTCTGATTAAGTGATTTCAGCATAGTCTTTGGGATTCATGGTTTTCAGTGTAGTTGTTTTACTTAAAAGGGAATTTTTAACTCCTACTAGTATACTGCTTGCCACCTGTTGATGTTTATGTAGATAATATATGTTGTAGTTTTTAAAATTATAAAACTTTTCATTGTCAAGGTCAATATTAGCTTCAGGAATTAACGAAGATATCTACTTTATGTTTTTGTAAAGCTATTTCAACTTGTGACTTTTTGCTGTGTGATAAGCCACTGGCATTCCAGAGTAGCATTGAGTAGCAGAGTAGCATTGAAGTAGCTGTTGTATATTGCTCTTATATCATGGAAAACTTGCCATATCTGTAATTTGCTTAGCACCATGAGGAGATGGGATTGCTACGCACCCACATTAGAACATTTTCCAAGGAAATATTACATCGTCCTGCACGAGAAACACTGTTTAAAATTTTTAGCATATAAATGAATTCAATTAAACTTACTTTTAAAACTGAAACCTAAAAGAGTGACAACTTTTATTCTTCAGGAGCTGTAAAAAATAAAGTCTATAGAAATAATCCCCAATCTGTAGAGAAACTGAATGAATATATTAGAGCAGACATTAAAAACGCCAAAATAGAGCTGTTGTGAGCGAGTGAAAAGTTCATCTTTAGATATCAGAAATGTGTGATTCAGACTGATACCTCTTTGAAGAATTCCTTTAATCATAGACTAATACTATGAAATAAAACTAACATTGTGTATATACTATTATTGATCAAAGTTATGCATGTAGAAATGAGATGGGAACTTTCCATTGATGGATCCAATGACTGGCTGGCTTGTGTCTAGCTGCAAACAAATAACAAAATTAACTGTATTTAAAGAAAGTGCATAAAAATCAAATAATAAACAGAAACGCAATGTGAGTTGCTTTATTTCATAAATACGACTGGACACATATCAGGTATCTACCTAATGGCATATCTGAAATAACAAATTGGGCCCTATTACTCATGTATAGTCATATTATTGTATCAAAATTACAAATTACTATTACTAGTAATTTCCCTTCCATAATACCCAACCTTTTACTAATAATAGATATTAGTGGCATACCATAACATTTTATAAATTATAATTCTTAACTTCCATTGTCAACTGAATATTCTATTCAGAGCCTGCTGAAACATGCACTCAAAAAGTAGTTAAACATAAGGGTCAATTCCATTTTTAGCTTAAAATTAATACTACCACATTTTCTGAATCTATATACTCCTATGCAGACGATACGGTTGAAATATATATAATACTAACTGATGTGAAATGTATCAAATGCTAATAGTGGCATTAATGTGATTAAGGATAACTAGATGCAAATTGACTCTCTCTCTCTCTCTCTCTGAATATTAATAAAACAAACTTGATTTAATTTTCATGAATATCTCGCAGCTCAAAGCAAACATTAAATAGCTGCGATAAAATTATTATACACAACTGTAGCTTCATTAATTGCACTCGTCCTTCTCTGATTGCTTCAATTATGTGAAATACTTAATATTATTATGGACGAATATTTAAGATGGGATATGCATATATCTTATATGTGTAAAGAATGCGAAAAACAATATACAAATTCTATATTCTTAGGTCTTTATTACCTAATCATGTACTTTGTATAGTTGACTTACCTCTGTTTCACTCTGTAACTCAGTATGAAATATTTGATTGGGAAGGAGCCATCAAATAATGCTCTGTGCATTAACATTGTTACATAGGTGTATTATTAAAGTTTGTTTACTTTAATTGTTGATTATCTAGTGAATCACATTTTCACAGAGCTTAACTTTCTAATTATTCAGCAAAAAAAAAACCTTTTGTGCCTGCAAGTTTTCATAAATATTAAGAAATTTCAAAGTTGAACACCATGATTACCCTACCAGATAAAACAGTAATTTCCTAATTACTGAACCATATATCATATTGCTGCAGGATCTTTGCATAGCAGATGTTTTGGGCCTAGAATATACAATGTGTTAATTAAAACTCATCCAGTTTTTGGATGGGCTGAACTGAAATAGATTAAAAAAAAAAGAATTAAATCACTTTATAATTATTAATTGTTTTTCTGTAATAAAGTTCATGTGAATTTCCAACACATGTTTGTGAGGCCCCCCCCCCCCACATACACATACGCGTGCACACACACACTCTCTCTCTCTCTCTTCACATACATACACAGACATTCATTCTTCAAGTTTATATCTAATTATATCTAATCCTTTAGATATCTCATAAATCTTATATTAAATATATATAAACTAGAAATAATCATTTTGCTAATCTGATTTGTATGCTTAACTTTTACATCCAATTTTTTAATTTATATTCTACATAGCATACTTTTTTGCACTCTTGTATTTAATATAAAGTTTTTTTTTTGAAGGTTTTAACGACAATATAGTTTTAATCTCATCTTTATATCACACTGGAATGATGTCTTTTTCTCCCACTAAACTCTGGAACTTAGAATTCCACTTTATGAATAATGATTTTATATTCTATAGTGCCTCAATTTCTGTATGTGCATTACTAATTAATTATATTTCAAAACTTCATTGTATATAAATAACTGAATTTGCACCCGAGCATGAACTTAAATTTGTCTAGTCAGCAATGGACATAATTGATGACAGTTTTAAATATATAATTTGCAAAAATGGGAAAATGCCACAAAAATCATAAGCTGAAACTGTGTGTTCTGGCCTAAATAAAGACCAAGAAATAAATATTATCCAGGATTTTTGGAAACATTTACAAAAAAATCAAGAAAATAAAATGGAAAGCAGTTATGTTAAAGGAAAGAACAACCCTATTTCTTCATACATGTTGAATTTCTAACCCATTTTCTTGTAACATCCTTTCTACCTTGCTAGGAAGCATTCTAAGCCTTTCATAGAACTCTGAATCATACTGTAACTCTAAGGTCACGCACTCTTTATATAACTTTTGTGTTCTTTGCAAGTTTCTTAATAAAAAGAAGGTTGTCAATATTTCTTAGGTCTCATGCACACTCGTAATCTTATTAATGTTTTAAATAAGAAATGTAGTGAGACTTGTAGAAAAAGTACTGGTAATCACAAATAATAAATAATGTTGGTATTTGTTTTGCAACATAAATATGTAAAACTTTTTAATATTATTGTAATTTTACTAATGATTTGTAAGTTATACTCGGATTATTATGCAGCAGAAATATGTATCAAATTACAAATTAGGGTTGATTTCACTGATACTGTTAGTTTATAAAATGTTGTGCAATAGGCCCCTGGTTATAAAATAACTCTCTCTCTCTCTCTCACACACACACACACACACACATACACACACACACACATACACATACATTCTTCTCATTCATACACCAGACTCTTGAGTCTTTTTAATCAAAGAAAATTTATATTGTCACGCTGGAAAACCTAGGACCGTAAGCAGATTGTGCTACAAGGCCATTGTGTTTCTTGGGTCAAAGAATTTAGAAGAATTTATTTCTTAGAGAAATAGAACAATTTTAAATAAAGATTTATTTAAATAAATTGTACTTACAAAGCTGCAAACAATAGAGTGGTAATATATCCTACAATTATGTATTCAACTTGTTTACACTAACAAATAAGTTATGTAAGTGGAGTTTAGTGTAAACAAGTGGAATACATAATTGTAGAAAGATTTATTTATTTTACTCATCTTTTTATGGCATACATTCTCAGCACTTATTTTAATTTTTCTTTTTTATTTTTTATTTACATTGTTACTAACATTTCAAATCTATTTAAGAACTTTCGAAAAATAAGACATTTTAAAAAATTCTGTTGGAACTCACACAATGAAGCTTGTTAAATGTAAATTATAATTAATCTGTGGTCTAACACCTTGCTTTTAAATACAATGGAACCGGTTTTGAAGAGACATCCTCTCCATCTTCAACCAACTTGAAGACAGTCGTCAAGTTGGTTGAAGATGGAGAGGATGTCTCTTCGAAACTGGTCCCACCATATTTAAAAGTAAGTGAAGCAATAGAGTGTATTAGATGACAGATTAGATATAATTTACATTTCAAATTTAGTTCAAAGAATGGAACCAGCAAGTCAAAACTTATGACAAATTATACTATATTTCACTGTGAAAATCTGAGATACAAAAAACTACTTAAAAAAGTCAAAACTTGTTTAATTTAAATATATTCTAAAAATGAACAAGCCTAGGAGCACTTTGCATGATTCCTATAAGTGTTCTTTATTTAAAAAAATATAACTTGCATATATCTCTACTGAAGAGAACAGCAAAGGTATGTGTCTGCATATTATATTTGCTGACAGTAGATTATTCATTTACTAATGCTATAAGATTTGTGCAATTTCAGAATCCTGAATCTTTCTTTGTACATGTCTACTTCTATTTGTTAACTTTCTAACTATTAGCAGACCGAAAAATCATAATAGAAATATTATCTGAACTTCACAATTTATACTCTGTATACATAGCTGTAATAAAATGTTTAAGAGTGCATTCTTATGTTTTTGCAGAAATCAAGTTTCTCAAAATTTGACCAGATGAGCAAGAAAACTGTCCTCCATGTCAGGTCTGTTGATGCTTCTAAGGTCCAGAAACAGTTCAATCAGGTATGTATTTCACAAAATGTTTTATCAGCTGATTAAGAATCAGTTCCTTTTTATTTTTTTTTCTCTGTTTGGACACCATTATTTAATTTTTTTCATCTACTTTGTACATTGTCTTCTCACTTCTTTTTTCTCTTTATAGTAAATCTTAATAATAAGTACAAATCAGATGCTTGGAATTTAATACTTAGTTCCTTGAACATGAAAACTTTTTATCCATTATACATCAAATGCAGAAATACTCTAAGACTGTTGAGCCTAAAATGGTCTTATAACAAATGTTAGAAAAGAGTGTTGAATGCCATTCATCAGAAACATTAAATATTAGTGTAAAACTTTTATTCTGTAATTTAGTAGTTTCCATGGTTTTTGAGGGTGCTGCTCACTTTTGGCTAGATTGGTTTGCAACTTGTTACTACCACATGTGAAAAATAAAACTCCCTTTAAAATTTAAAATAGTAATTTTACTCCAAAGCATGCTGAAAATAAAAGTGGCATGATGGTGTGGTAGTAATTTGGTATAATTGAAAATTATGCTTTCTGATATTTTTTAACATTTTAACATTGTGAGTAATACTTTGCAAGGCTGATACGTTAAAAGTAATAACAATTGAGGAGAGTGTGACTTCGTGTTCCATTCAACATTACTTCACAAAAAGATATTTAATTTATTCCAGTATATTCAAGAAATTGTGGAAAATTTAGCAACAGAAGATTCTGAGTTTGTGTATACAGATATTCACAATTTGCACAGTTTTAAACTATTGTTGAAGTATTTTCTGAAAGAAATTCAAAAAATATGTTGACAGTCACAAAATTGATACTCAGGCCATTTTTAGACACTTGCACTATACAGCTAAAATTCCATCAACATAACAGAAAAAACTTATTGTAATATGTACTGATAAAATGTTAAACATATTTTTTTCCCAGGGCATAGACCCTTTGAATCAAAAGAATGCAATAATGCCCCACATTGTAAAAGAAGTTCTTGAATTGTTGATATCTTTTGCATCCTCATAATTAGGCAAAATGAGTTTGTCCATGACTGCCATAATGTAAAAGTAAGAAATTGCCTAAAACTGAAAATAATGAAGTTGTTTCTATATTGAATAGAGAGCCCAGATTTGAGAAGCTAGTTTTTACTATAGACTTTATAACTGCAGAATAATTTTTTTTTCTATCCTAATCATGGGTTATGTTCCTAAATACAAAATCCACATATGTAATGTATTTTTTGTTTTATTTTGTAAATCCTGTAAAGCCCCCCTTCCCCCGACTTCTTTACACAGGCTCCCAATGGGTTGCAGTCCACACTTGGTAAACCGTAGCCATAATTGAATCAGGATTCTGATTATAGACCATCTCTTTGGTTTAGTTATAGCATTTGTAATTACAATCCAAATGTCCTGGGCTAGATTCCAGGTCAGCTAAAGCTGCCTGGGTTTTTTTCCCCCCATGAGAAGATGAATGCCAAATAACTGTAAAATGCAAGGACTTGTGAACTCATTTGCACAGTCATTAATTCGCTTTATTTCATTTATAACTATAAATTTACACCTACAGGAACATTCTACAGTGTAGCAGGAAAACCAATGCTATCAAAGCAACATTAAATAATAACAAACAAAAAACAGATGATAATGCTGTATTCATAATTATGTTTTTTCAATGTTTGAGGATAAATTGCTAAAATGCAAAAGAAATAGCACAAAGGATCATGAGTTCCCAGCCTTGAAAACTTTTTGACTGAAGCAGAGATTTTTGGCTAAATCTGCCAGGAAGTAGCATGGTTTATATGTATACTTAATTGAATTATGAGTGCTATTTTAGTTGTTAGGTGGTAATAAAGATATTTATGCAGGTTATTGATAATAAATATGCTTTTTTTTTATCTAGCACCCTTAGGAAAATAAATAGTTTAATTTAATATACTTGACAAAATGTCATAGGGTTAGTAAACATTTATTCAGGGCAGTATTTCTCAGATTTAGCATGGCATTTTACATATATTTAGTTTCAGATGATTATTTGTTAATTTCTGTAAAGACTCCTCTCTGCTTTTGTCTCAAAATGGCATGAGATCTTGAAATACCATTGAGTTATTGCCAAGTGTCAAATTTTTAGACAAAAACTTATCTAAAATATAAAAATATTTTATCCATAATATGCAAAAATATGAAAGCTGTTTCTCATGAAACTAAATAAGATTAATATGATAAATAAAATAATTTATCACTTCAATATCAATAATGCAATTATTGTATAAATGTTATTGTAATTTATATTACAAAATAATACAAGAATTTTTTTACCTCTATTTATTGATAAAATATGGTATAAAAATATGGTATTGTTGAACATAAAGGTTTCTGTTAATAAATTAATTACACCAAGCGTGTAACGATGTGAAACATATGTTGATAAGATGTGTACAAATATTGGTAAGAAACTACTTTAATGAATAACAACTTTTATTTTGTAGAAAATGCTTTAATCCTATTTTAAAATTATTATTGGATGCTTTCATTAATTTAGAGAGTTTATTATGTATTAAGATGCATTAATTGCTCATAGAGCTGACTGATTCTCTTTGTTAATATGAATATGAGCTTCATAATTATATAGTCTTCCTTTGTTATATAAATTCTCTTATTATTGTTAATGGAAGTAGAATTTAAAATATGTACAAGGAAGAAAGAGTGTTTCTTTTCTTTTCTTTTTCTTTTTTTGTTTTGTTTTGTTTTGGTAATGCTGATAAATTTTTGTGTGAGACACTCCAAAATATAAAGTCATATTTAATATGAGAATAGAATAAAGTATAATCCATTTTAATAATTTATCTTTTGACACTAACTTAAATAATTTAGTTCTTTGAATAGCCACATGCAGTGTGCATTCCAATTTAAGTTATTTCCATAAAGGTTGCAATATCTTTTAACATTAAATTTAATTATCTACTTTGGGGAGTGAAGTTTTTAGTGGTGTGATTTAAATACCATACATGTATGTATTTCCAAGTAATAGGATATCAGTCTTGGTGGTCTAGGGGTAACCATACTTGCCTCGTAGATTCAAAATACTGAGTTCAATCCCTGCCAGGGTCAATGGATTTTTTCTGGCGTAAAAATTGTAACTATGGCTTCCTTCAGAAGCAAAGTAAAGCCATGGGTCCTGTGCCATAGATTTACACCATGTGAAAGAACCTCAAGCCTGAAAGAAGAGGCCTCTGAGCAAAATTTATCAGTCGTTTCATGCCCTTAATGAATCGGGCACTGATGACCTGAGATACTAAAGAATGTCATAAATAAATCAAAAACAAGTAATAAGATGCTCTTTTTCAGATTTTTAGCTGTTCAAAATTGAGGGGCCTAATATTCAAATGCATCTAATTTTTGCTTGAAAATGCAAGTATTCTCAATAATATGTAATCAATATACTTTATATATGGTAATTAATGAACTTTAATTCATATTTCACATTTGCAGCAATTAAAATTTTTGATTTATTATAGAAATATTACCCTCTGTGTGTTTGGCAAATGTCACAAAAACGCGATAAAGTGTGTGAAACATTAAAATGATTATTATTGTAGTTATACCCTCTGAAAGGCACAGTTACCGATTGCTGTCACTCGCTCTCATAAATGTTATGTGCTCTTAATTTATCACCTTAATCTGAAACAGTGCTAGTATCAGGGTTGTCTTCAGTCTGGTTACATGTGAAGCTGTTTTCTTCCAAAGCTCATTGCCTTTCACTTTTTACATTTGCAATTTTAAGATGTACCTTATTTTCAATTTTTTTTTTTCTTCCGCTTTCTGCATCTTTAATTTTGGAGTTTACCCTATATTCAAGAGTGCTTTAGATTTGAAAATATTCTGGGTTTGGTTCATTAATTTAAATCCAGCTCAATAATATATCCCTTATTCTACCTGCACCTGTTAGAAGTCAGTGGCATTAGAGTAAAGCATTTGCATTGGCAGAATATATGGTGTATTTAAAATGTGTTCCAAGTTAGGGCAATCATTTATATATGTTAGGAATAATAATAGCCTGGGAATAAATCCTTGTGATACAGGTTTCTTTACTAGTTTACCTTTAGAAAACACTGGTATACATTAAAAAAAAAAAAAAAATTATTATGAGGTTATCTTTTTCCTGTAGTGCATGGCAAATAAAAAAATGGGCAAAATATTTTGCCCTATTAGGCCAGAATTTTATACTTCACCTTTTAGAAAGTGGGTATATATGACACTAAAATTTATGAAACTGTGATGTTAAATGGCACAAAGCAAATTTGCATTTACATCTAAGGTACATTAAATATATTATATAAGGGATATTTGTAAAGTTCTTGGAATGGAGCATAAAATGACTGCATAGCTTTTTTGAAATTATTATTCTTTTTCAACATAATATCCCTTGACACTATTCACATCTTGTTCAGTGATGCTCCAAAGCTGTTATCTCACCACAAATGTAGATTCCTCCAGTCCTGCTAAGGATTCCTCCTTAGCTGATGATTTAGGCTCTTCTTCAGATGAACATTTGTTTCACCAGTGAATTTACTCAGTTGAGGGAACAGATGGAAGTTTGATGGAGCCAGGTCAGGGGAAGAAGGTGGATGTGACAACATATTGTATACCTTTAATTAATTTTTGTCTGCACAATAACATGTAAGGGCAATCATTGTATTGTGTTAATACAAGATGACTTTCTTCTTTGATAATCCCAGTATTTTCTTATATATTTTTGTCTTCAATAGATCCAAAAGGTTAGCATAATAGCTTCAGTGATAGATGTTCCAGTGGGAAGATGATCAATTAATAGTATACCCTTGGCATTCCAGAAAACTGATCTTCCCAACCGATTTCACGGACTCTGCCTTCTTCTTGTAATGTTTCTATTGTCTAGACTTGTTTTGTTTCAGGTGTGTAGTAGTACACCCATGCTTCATCTAGTCACAAATCAATGTATAAAGTCAGCAGGACCTCTCTGAGAATAGACCATACTTTGCTGAGAGATTTGCACTGTAATTGCTTTTGATCTTCAGTCAGTAGTTGTGGCACCCATCTTTCAATAATTTTTTCAAGCAAAATTTTTCCCTCATAATGTAAAATATGTATTTCCCATAAAGACCGAGAGCTTTAGCAGTTTTAGACACATTTAAACAGGGGTCCTCCAGAACTATGTCTTGTACTTGGATTTTGGTTGTCCACTGTATATATATCCTCTCCCAAGTTTTCATTTCATAAATACAGTTAATACGGAAGAAAGGGCTTTTTCAAAATCTTTGCTGTGGTTCAGATTGAAAATCATTCTCGAGGCACCAGCCATAGCTAATTACTTTATATAGATGGTAACTGCATAGGGCGGAATATCCACTTCAAACTTGGTCTGTAAAATTTTACCGTTATAAAATTAGTTTAATTTAACATTACACATTATATGAATTTCAACTAATATGTGCATTAATCTAGTTTCTAAATGATCTAGTACAGCTCTTTTCCAAGATCTGCCACACACAATCGAACAGTTATTGGTATAATTGATATTATTGTAAGATTTAGTGAAACTACACACTCTTAATGCTTCTCTTACTTGTCATAATGTATAGAACCAGTTTCAAGAACATTTGGTTCTCATCATCAGCTAAAATTCAACTGTCGGATAATTCATTGAGCTGTGGGAATGTGTATTCTGCTCTGGTGGCGGTGTGATAAAGTAGTTTGTTTTCATCCCCGGCAGTGTCAAAGTTCATTAGACTGTCATTATATTTGTAGATGTAGATTTTCTCCCAGGTTGCTAGTTCTGTAGGTCCTCATTTTAATTTTAATAATTTTGCTTTATTCATTATGTCGTGATTTTGTGTCCAAAAATGCTATGCTACTGCTGATTTCTCTATTTGCTTGTGCTTTATATTCCTGAAATGTTCCTTTAAGCTTGTGCCTATGTTTCTCTTTGTTTTTCCAATGTAAATTTTTTCACATTCTGCACAATTTATTTTGTAAATACCTGCTTTTTTCTTTTGTAGAATACTGTCATTAACATTGTCTATCAGTAAGTTTTAACATTAAATCTATTAACCGGTGCTAACCTGGTATTAAAATCTTTAAGAATATTCCGAATTTTTTGTAGCCCCATAGATGATATGTGAATTTTTTAAAAATTAGCTTATCTTTTCTTACTGAAAGTGTTGTGGTTTCTTTGATATGTTTTTGTCTCTTGAATTTCTGCACCTTTTTGTGTACAAGTCCTTTTTTAAAATCTCTATTGATGAGGACTGAGAAAAACCTGCAGATTTGCTGATATATTCATATCACCTAAATGAAAGAAACATTTTTGCTTGTATTAAATATAACTAATACCTGTATTATTATTTGTACACTACATTGCAAAAATGCTGAAATCTAGAGTGTATTAACGATTCCAACTTGCAAAAATTCCCCAGAGGGATGACTATTTTGATGCAGATTTTGCATGTTTTCATACAATATTTAGATTTTTAAAACTGGTGGAAGGTAGGTATGCTTAGAAGTTAGAGTATACCTCTACCAAGAGTAAAATTAAGAATTTTGCTGAGCTTTAATGTGTTTTTATTCAGCTAAATTGATTTTGGCTTCTTGCTGGTTTTATTGTTTAGAAATATTAATGCAATTAAAAGAGTAGTTATACTTTATACCAAATGTGATAAATATTAAGCATTAGTGAGATTTTGGAAGAACATAGTGTAAGTAACACAAGATTTTTCGACTAGAAATGTTAATTGGATTTTTTTATTTGCATGCCAGGCTAACATGCCACTATATGCTCTGTTGGATATGCAGGAAAATGTAAGTCTGATCTTCTATATAGCTAGGTGAAATTTTATTTCTTTGCTCTTCAAAATAGTTTTGGTGCAGATATGACTGTCCCATATCACTTTGGTATTCATTTTTCTGTCTAGTTTTTCAAATAATATATATTAATCATAATTACAAGGGACAGTCAAAAGAAACTTGATGTAAGCATTTAATAGAAAAGTAATGTAAATACAAGTCAGTAATATCCATCAATGTCATTACACTGCTTCCATAAGCTACATTATTAAGTGATTTCTTTGTCAGCAACTGTGTGTCTAGGTTTTGAAAAGCGGCAGGTCATCTTTATAGGATTATAAGTAACAAATACAATGTCTTGTCATTCATAGTAGCCAATATCCAGAATGTTGATAGATGGATCACAGAAAATGAAAAGCTCCTGTGTCATTCTGTCAACAGTATCTGTATCCTTACCAATTGGAGGGTAACAATTTCTTGCTTTTATTGTGCTGCGGTACGAGACAGTTTGTGATCTTCATGACCCTGAAATGTGTATACCAACATCTGGTAGAAACATACATTGCTATTACCATTCAAGTGGTAATGGTGCCATTCTTTGACCATTGTCGGCTTATACTATGGAGTTCTTTGAACAAGATGCAATCATTCTTCCATTGTTGCATTGGCAGATTAAGACTGAATGGTGTGAGCAAGGGGCATTATATTTTTTCATATCAAAGTTGGACTCAAACAGCCAACAGTCACAAGCTGCATTCCATAAATCCCAATGGGAGGTCCTAGCCTATCCAGCATATAGCCCTGATCTGTCCCTATGCGATTTCCATGTATTGGGGAGTTAAATAAAAGTTTGAACAGGACTCACTTTTGATCAGGTGAAGAAATGCAGAAGAGGTTGCAGTATTGGCTCCATTCACAGCCACAAGGTTTTTTCATCAGATATTCTAGTCTGAACAGTATCTTGCCTAAGCTAGAAATTATTGACATGTCATTACATTGCTTTCCTTTTAGATGCTTCTGCCAAGTTTCATTTGACTGCCCCTTTTAGTACAAGGAGAATGTAGATTAGCTGCAATCCTGATCAGTAATTCAAAGTGTTGCCATCTTTGGGTCCACAATTTTTATTTTACAGCAATGGTTAAGATTTTCAGAATCACTAAATAGCAAGATGAAAAATTAATTAAGGCATTCATTACATACTTCACCAGTAGACCAAGGAGCAGTTTAATGAAGCATTTTGGATGCTTCAGATGAATATAGTGCAATCTTAGTATGCTTTAGCAGCCTCAGACACTCAGGGAATTTTGTATTAAAGGAAATTGTAATACTCATTTGGATAACAGCTGTTAGTTAAGAGTTAAAATTACTGGTTCCACTGCTGTGGATCAGACCTCAGGTCAGCCAATCTATAGTCAGCTGCCTTCCACCTGAGCTACCATATATATATTTTTATTGAGGAAATTTCATACCAAAATGGTATACTTTAGTTCATATGGATTGTTTGCCACATCGAAAGGCTGCATCAGCAAATGTGCAATGTACTTAACAAAGAATGTTATATATGATGCTGTTCATCATGAAGTTGAAGAATCATTCTAAGAGTTTGACATCTAGTGTCATTTTGCCTAATGGTCCATCATATTAGCTGCTCAGTTTGCAAATTGTCTAACACTTTTCATTTTGTGTAGAGAGTATAAACATAAGGACATATAATGAATTGCAATTTTCTAATATAGCACCTAGGCATGTAAAATAAAACTTTCAATCATAAAATATGTACCTTATGCTTTAAAGTTTTAGTATACTATATTTCTGCTTAGGTCTGTCAATGTGGAAAGGTAAAGTAGATAGGTAATATCTGAAGTTATAGATGATAATTAAATCCAATAGCTTCAGCTTACTTTGACAGTGTTTTAATCACTGAGCTGCAAGTCCTTTCAGGAAATTCTGATTTTCTGGAAACATCAAACATTGTGTCAGTGAGATAGATTTATGCCCTAACAAGAGAAGGTTTTCATCTTGAACAGGAATATTGAGATAAAATTTGTACAGAGACTTAAGATAATAATTAAGCAGTCCATAAGAACATTCATGTGTGTAACACTTTGACTGATAAAGACCAATGCCATTTTTAAAAAATATACATGAAAATACTGTATAAAATTCATGAAACAATGTGGAGTAGAGCAATAGGCACAACATGGAAAAGCAACATCTGAACAATCTTTTAAAGCACCTTCATAGATGAAAAATAAATGCCTTCTGAATTACAATTTAGAAGCTGGAAATTTGTACAGGATTCGTGTAATTGAATAATAAAGTAGAGGGCAATGTATTGAAGCAGACATCTGGTTATGAATAACAACACTTGATTTCCAAATTAAGTTTTGAGATTATGAACTTTATATAATCTGTTATTCTTCTTGCATGTATTTGAACATAATGGTTTTGTCTAAAGAAATAGACACCCAAAGGCTGAATATTTTAAATTATATAGAGAATCCTTATGGAGTGTATTAGCCAGTGTGGTGCACCATTATTAGCAGGCTCAAGGTCACATCTTACCTCACAATTTCACCAGTTTTAATGTGCAAGAACATTTTCCCACATGTTTTATAGTTGTATGTATTGATTGAGATATTCCCATTTTCCATGGTATTCTACTAAAAGAATCCCCCTACACTCTGTAGTCAATCAGTTACACTTGGCTTACAGTGGTATATGCGAACAATCCCCGCATCCGGATTTTATGAAGGGAGATTTGGAGGGGGAAAAGCTTTTGTACTTGTACAGCTGTGGATATTAAATATTTATATTGAAAACATTAAAGAATACAATAAATTTGAAGTCACAATTTAAGAAATTCGTGCGACATAATCATAAACGTCGGGGATGCAGAACCAACCAGTACTCTGCAAGAATCTGCACACGTCAGCATCTTAAACGTTTTTGTTCTATTTAGCATAAATACGTAAATAAAATATAGCTATTTTTATAATCGCGTTGCCTTCATCACTTTGGTCATCACTGCAAGGAGAGTCGTCGTCGTCAACGTCACTATCTCTATCCTCCCACAACATATCGTCTCCGTTCCATCGAGGAAATTCGAAGTTCCGCACATCTTGAAGCTACTTTCCACCAATGGTACAGAAATGAAGTTCCATGCACTTTTCACCCATTCGTAGATTTGGATCATTTCCGGACGCTTGATTTTACCGCTCGGAGTGTTTTGGTGTTCTTCCTCCTCTTCTATAATATTCTTTTTATGCAACTTCAATTGGTCGATTGACGCAGACATCCAAATGTTGGGAGTACGAGGGTAGGTCCATAAGTTTCCGGCCTCGCCAATATGGGTTATCGCCTTCACAAAACCCTTATCTGGTGTCATACTTTGTTAAGTAAAAGTCGTCCTGGTGGTGTAGTGGTTACCATACTTGTCTCCTAAACCCATGATCGTGGGTTCGATCCCGGCCAGGACCGATGGATTTTTTCGGGCGTAAAAATCCTAAGTATGGCTTCCTTCGGAAGGGAAGTATAGCCTTGGGTCCCGCGTCGTACGTTAAAGATAAAGAACCTCAAGCCTGAAAAAAGAGGGCTCTGAGCTAAATTTGTCGGCCTTTCGCGCCCTGAATAGAATGGGACGCTGATGACCTGAGATGTTAAAGAGCGTCCTTAAATAAACAAAACAAAATGTTAAATAAATAATTGCACCTGTAACTTCCGCTCCGCTAAGTTAAGTTATTAAGATATAATTGCATAAAGAAGGCTATATGTAGAAGATTGTGACATATTCAAAATGGAGTATAGAGCTGTTATTAAGTTGTTCACAAAAGAAGGACTTACTCCAAATGAAATTATACAGCGATTGGACGGTGAATATGGGAAAGCATCCCCCTCATAATCTACCGTAAAAGAATGGGCCAAACTTTTTCGAATGGGTCGAGAAAGCATTGAAGACGAAGAGCGCGCAGGCCGGCCCTTGGAGGTGCTCATTTCTCAAAATATCTCTCTTGTGGGAAGAGAAATTGTGGAAGACCGGCGGCTCAAAATTACAAAAATAGCAGCAAGGTTTGGCCTTTCTAAAACAGCAGTCCTTCGAATTATTCATGAACTGTGCAAGATGATTGCCTAGACTTCTTTCCTTAGTCCGAAGGCAGCAACGGGTCATCTGTTGTCAGGCATTTTTGGAGCTCTGCCGTGGCAACGAGAGAGAAGTTCTGCAAACCTTGTTACAGTAGATGAAAGTATGGTCCTCTACTATGATCCCTTGTCCAAAAGAAAATCAACGGAATTGCGTAAATCTGGCGAAGCACTGCCTCTTAAAGACCAAGGTCACTCAGTTAAACAAGAAGATCATGATCACAATCTTTGGGACTGTGAAGGAATACTTTTCATTGACTTCGCGGAACACCATAGTAAATGGGAAGTACTGTGCTCGCCTACTGCACAAACTGCATGCTTCCATCAAAGAGAAAAGGCGAATAAAGCTGAGTGGTGGTGTGTGCCTTCTTCACGACAACGCACCTGTGCACACAGCTCTTGTTGCAAAGGAAGCTGTGAAGAAATGTGGCTTCAAGGAGATCGACCATCCGCCCTACAGCCCAGATCTATCTCCCAGTGACTGTTTCCTCTTCTCAAAACTCAAGAAGGACCTTCAAGGAGGGAAATTTAAGTGTGACGCAGAAGTGATGGTTGCTCTTTATGCCCATTTTGCAGACAAGACTTCTGACCATTTTGGGGGGGGGGGTTGAATTGAAATGTTAATTCAAAGATATGAGAAGTGTATTACAATAAAGGGTAACTATATTGAAAAGTGAAATATAGTTTGTCTTTATCATACGTAGAAAATGGTTAGGCCGTAAACTTATGGACCTACCTCGTAGGTCCTCCAGAAGTGACAGCCAAGTCAGTTCAATGCGTATGTTATTTGTAGCATGGCCGCGGTAACTGTTCAGGGCCCTGTTTCACAAAAGTATGGTCTAATACATACAAGTGTATTAGTACAGGTTCTTGTAACTTTTTGTTCCACGATAGAAATGCCACACCGGTACAATATTTAAAAAGTTACAAGTGATGCCATGTGAGTCATATAAAAGCAAGATGGAGGAACAGCTGTTTGCCATACATCGCTATACCATGAATTAGATTTAGTCCACTCTAGAGAATTTTAGTGCACGAAGCAGACCATTGTCATTTCTGCAATATGGGTCTCGTCTTTTTTTTGAGACATAATGATAATTTAAATACTTTATTATGTATTTATCGATACCCAAGCGTTATAACCCACTTTGAGGCGTCGATCCCATACGGCTACCTTTAGTAGCATCAATTTCAGTCATGGAGAGATGGCAGAAGAATGGCGTTTCCCGATTGATCTGAGGTCATTTTATTAATCCATTTGATCCTTTATATTTATTTTGCTTGACAACCACATTCTCGTAAGGGGGAAAAATGGGGAAAATTGTGTCAAAAGAAATTATTTCCCGGCAAGTAGCAAGAACTTTAAAAATACATGAACTAAAATGCTGGTTTGATATATGCATTCGGAATAGGACACGTCTATGTCAATCATAAGCTGTATTATATTTGCACTTAACCTAACTTTATCATTATACACAGATACTTATTTCTTTCTTTATGCATATTCCAACTCATCATCATCGATTTCGCTAATGCTTAGCACATTTTGATCAACTGGCTCCCAAAATCATTAAAAAGTTAATAAATTTTGTGCTAATATTTGAAGCTACCAATGTTCCTGCACTTGTATTTTAATTTATACAAACTACCAGTACCCGACTAATACTTTCGTGGAACAGAACTACGAAAATTTACTTGTAGATTTGTAAGTATGAAGTAGTAAGTACAAGTGTAGCAGAAATATTTTTGTGGAACAGAATTGTACTAATAACTATAAATGACCAGTAATACACAAGAATGTATTAGACCATACTTTTGTGGAACAGGGCCTTGGGCGACTAACTAGCTCATTGGCCACCCTTTAGGATGAGCTCATATGATGACGTACCTAAGGAATAGTTTTTTCGTTTGAAGTTTATAAATGACGGTAGCTTTCTTCCATCTGCAGTTACACACAGCATAATAGTGAACTTTGCTTTTCACTACCGCTAGTTCTAATTACTACGTGGATTCACCCTTTTTATTCATTGTGTAGTCTCACGGCATTTCAAAGTACACAAGCATTTGGTTTGCATTACCAATTGGCGAGAGTAAATATTGATTTCTATGGCGCAATCTGACGATAAATCTGTGGGACTTTACCATCTTCGTAATCGGCATGGAGACATTGAACGATGCTCGTTTTCCTATGAAAATTGAAGCCATTGTGTAAGAAAACACGCGTGATCTTAAATCTAACTGGTTATGTTTAGTTCTCTTACTATTGATATAACTTTCAACTGGCAAGTTTTACTCGTAACGACTCATCCAAACTGTCCCTTTTCTGTCACATAATTTGTTTTTCACTTCTGGAAATTGCTTTTTGTCCGCGAAATGCCCGCCGTTTACTGTTCCTCTGCTTAAGATTAGCTTTATTTTATCGCCAGTAATGTCTACAGCTCTCATCCACGTCGTATTTTCATCCAGCAGCGCGAATGCCAAATGGTTCTGCCTCTGTAAAGATGTGAATCTTTTCTTTTCGCTGTGAACGATATGTGACGATGTTTCACACTACCCATCGTAAATACTCCAGCTTACGCTACGCAAATGACTTATGACGTGATCTGTGCTCTCTTTCTCGCTTGTGATGGAAGAATGCCAACTTGCGGTTTTTTGGTATGTTAGAAGTGTGGTACCAACCCTAACGCGAATGATGCCCGCAACCTAAACTTTCCCTGTTAAATTTTGAATAGTAATATGTGGGGATTATTTGCGTACATGCTGTAATTGGAAAAATATATTTTTTAAAAAAGCTGAACAGGCAATAGTTATATGCCTTGAAACTTTCATGTTCCTGATAATGACCGGAAACTCAATTTTCATTAATCTGACATGGTTGATAACCCAAGAAAGCTATTTAAGATAATAGTTGGTTAGAGCATGTACATGACTCACAGGGTACCTGCTTTTCAATTGGCATGTTTAAGTTCATTTCTAGGTAGGTGACCATATGGTAGCATTTGACAATTCTGTTTAATTCCCAGGCAGGTCAAGCAGTTTAGATGATGTTTTTTTCAGAGTTTTCCCTTATTCCGTGAAGGTGAATGTCAGCTAGCTTAAGGCATGATGTTGCACTAAGACCAATTCAGTCAAAGTGACAAGAACAAAACTGTAATAAACAAAAATTGCTTGAATGAAATTTTTTTCTAAATTTCCTCTAACGCTGAAATGGCAAATGCCAGATAAGTTTCTACAAGCTTTACTAGTCATTTAGGATGTCATTAATGAATTACATTCACAAACTTGAAGACCAGTTGGTGAATAATTTGATTATTTCTTTGTTCAATTCAAGGCCATTTTAGATTTTGTCTTAAGAATGATTTTTCCAATTCTGCTTGTATAATTGCACAGGAGACTAAAGCTATAGTGCTCATTTACAAACGTAAATAATCTACAAATTAAGAATTTGCCAAATATGATACATTTAAGCATTTCAAATATCTTTTATAGTTTTGGTGAAATTTACATAATTTATGATCTCAAAACTGCTTTTTAAAACCGTAACCATATTCCTAAACTTCACCTTGCATTAATTATCATATAATTTATAATTTAAATGATTCACTTTACCAATGAAATAATGTGGAATATTCATAAGATATATTAAGACTTGTCCTTGTTCTTTGTTTTTTTTTTCTTTTTTTTCTTTCTTTCGTTTTCTTTTCTTTTTTTTTCCTCGCTTCAAAATATTTCCTGGCTGTCTTACATTAGAGACACAGTTATCTATTTCAATATTCTCTATAACTGTAACACAAGGCTTATTTACAAATTATACACCGCCATGGGTGGCCGAGGTCGTTAAGGCGCGGATTCGTGAGCAGGAGGTCTGGGGTTCGAATCCCGCCAGGACCGACCTCCCTGACTGAGGTTTTTTCCAGGTTTTCCTGGTAAATGCCGGGGAGGTACCCTAAACTTAGGCCTGGAACGTTTCCTTCCTTAAAAATAAATCCTTTCCCAGTTTATCATTTCATTTCGTGTATCACCAGTGTTCACCGTCTGTGGTGCCTCAGTAGTAAAAATGGGCGTTAAAACACAATTAACTTTTTTATACTTACAAATTATTACATTTGAATTTTAATTGTATTTATTAAATAATGAAATAGTTCTGTATATGCCATAAAACATTTTTGTTGAAAGAAAAGAGGATAAATTAAATATTGTTTTCACCACTGAAAAACATTTCTTAAAGAAACAATTCAGTTAGCAAGTCTGTCTATCTGTCTGTCCGTCTTCCTTCCTTCCTTATATTGGGCAGCTATATTGCAAGTGTAAATGTACTTTTTCTCTCCCAAAATATTTACTATCTTATATTGGGTAGCCGTATTGCAAGTGTTACATGTACTTTTGCTCTGCCAAAATATTTAAATTTTGGAGGTTACAATTTTGCTTGCATTTTTCTCTCAGATATTTTTTTCTTTCTCATTATACATACTCTTCTGATTTGTTTCTCCTTAAATTTATTTTTTTTTTATTTATTTCATACTTTACTTCATTTTCACTTTAGTTTCATGAAATAAGCTACTGGATAGGATTTATTTATCATCAATTTGTCATGTCTTTGATATCTCATTTTATAAATGTCTGTTATTAGTGCTATAGAATTTAGTATATTGCTGTTTGTTTCTCATTGATATATATATATATATATATATATATATATAATATAATATAATATAATGGAAAAATAAAGTAACCTATTAACAATGTAACAAATTAACAGTAATTATAACAGTACAAAAGGATAAAAAGATATATATATATATACATATAAATTAACAGTAATAATAAAAGTAGAATTGGATAAACTATTCTAGCTTCTTGCCATTGAAGTGCCATTGAAGAACTCAACGAGTTTGAAATATAGCAATTTCAAGTGTGACTTTATGTAAGTGTTTATCCTATTCTACTTTTATTATTACTGTTAATTTGTTACATTGTTAATAGTGTTACTTTATTTTTCTTTTTCTTTTATATATATATATATTTGACACTTCATTTATGTATGAAGGATAAGTCATAAGCCATGGAAACTTTTAATTTTGCAAATAAGGGACAACACAAAAAATCTAAGATATATAATTGAAAGCATGTGGCATTATGCCACCAACAGAAGGATGGATGTAGGTGGCCCTTGTAGGGAAGAAGGAAAACACAGGAAACCAGACAACATTGGTTTATTATGGCATGAACAAAAGTTACACAGGGTTGCAAATCCTTCATGGGATAGGTCTGGTAATCCATAGTGTTTAGCAGCCTTCAAAGTATCCTCCAAGTATATCAGTAGTTTGTTGCCAGCAATGGGAAGCTCTCTGTCCACCTTACAACTGTTTTATATGGCAGGGCATGTGCACCCGTGCTTCCCATGTGTTTGTGTGGCATTCTCATGCATTGCTGCCATGGAGAAATGCTATTTTGACCTCCATTCCTCACTACTGTTGCTCACCAACTGAACTTTGGGGTGTGCTAAGACACAGCTCGACTCACATACACCATTTGGTGACTTCATTCAAAAGTAGTTTCCACATACTTTCAATGGTATATCTTAGATTTTTCTTGTTATCTCTTGTTCATGAGGGTAAATAAATGTTATCCCCCATATAATATCTTGAAAACAGAATTATAGTATGCAATATATGAGCTTTGTGTTACAGAGTGGACCAGAACAACAGCTTTCAAGCAATTGCAAGGCTTGTGGAAAACAAGTGTTTCAAATGGAACAGATAAAAGCAGAACGAGCTGTCTGGCATAAGAACTGCTTCAGGTGCAAGGAGTGCAACAAGCAATTAACGTGAGTATTTGTATTGTTTTTCTCCTAAATACTAAGGTAACAATTTTAGTTAAGGTTCACAATTTTAAATTAAAATCTCATTAATCACATGTAGTGTATAGATCTTTTATTAATACCAACCATGAGATAGTAAATATAATATACCAAATTCATGATCTTTTGTATGAATTTATCTTTGTTCTTTTAATGATTTCTGTTTCTGGCAATTTTACAGCCTGTTTGCCTACCTGCCTGCAAAAACTGCTAAATAGTCAAAATATGTAGGGTATTCTCCTATACTATCACATCTCACATATGACTCTTACCTCTCGGTTCCATTTCAAAGCATCTGACAAGGTTGGGACTGAAGTGACCAAGGAATATCTTCCATTCATCCTATCTGAAATTAAGCAGCAATTTAATATATAAAAAGTAGTGGACTTTAGTCTGTTTAAAATAATTTCCTTTTGAACACACTAATCCCTGTTTCCTTTTCATTTTTCGAAACATTGTACAAAGTGCTTTTTCAGGACTGCAAAGGCTGCATTGTCACATTACCCTTGATCTTATCACGAGTCTCCCTATTTTTAATGGTAATGAGACAAAATCTGAAGAAAACCAAATTTGAGTTATAGGGATACTGATCAGACATTAGATGTTAAGGCACTAAAAATTAATGTTTTATGTAGGTACCTAAAAAGGCACTGAAAAGCATAAAAATAAGCAGGGGAAAGGCATTAATGTTGGGAAGAGATGTTCAAGTTAGCAAAATACATAGCAAACACAAAACACATATAAGGTAAAATAAATTAATTCAAGGCTATGTTTGGTGAATTTTCATTTGAAAACAAATACCTAACATGATAAAATAATGACATTATGTATTGAATGGGAATTTTTTCACAGTAAGGATACTTGACAAAACACTTAAATTTATCATGAAATCCCATTGCAAGATTGTTGTTGAGATGTACTTTCTCAAGAAAGAAATTTTAAAAGCAAATACTCTCTATTGCACTCTTATGCACTTTATTGATATTCCAGTCAACTCATTATTTTTGTCCATTATTACTAAGTATAAATAAACCACAAAGAATTCGTATTATTGCAATGATATTATTACTTGAAGTGCAAAATTGCAAGGTAAAAACATTGAATGTCATATTTTATTTTCAAGAATGAATGATATCAGCTTATCACATTGCCTTTTCATGAGTGATCTAATGTTACACTGAAAATTGGTAATGAATAATGATGATAATGGAAAAATTAATATTTTAATTAAACAACTTAATTTTATATAAATGTGGGCTATGGTTCCTTTAGATTTGATATTAGTTAAGTGCAGAATAAAAACACATTATTGAACAATCAACTAAAAATAATAGTATAAATCCATAATGTAATTCTTAATTTTAGTAGTAAATTTAAGAAATGATTTTAAAAAAAGTTCTTTGCTAGAGCAGAATATTAGTAAATATTGGGGGCTCACATGATATCCATTTTTCTTGGGCCCATTTATGTGGTAGTGTGCTGTAGAAATATTTACCATTTGGCCTACAAAACTGTGCTAAGTGTTGAAGATCTCTATCTTTTTTCTTTGAAGCTGGTTGTGATTCTGCAAGATAAAAAGTAATCAAAATTGCAATAGCACTCTTTTTAATTTTGTACAATTAACATTTTTTGCCTAGTTTTTCAACATTGTACTTGGATGAAGATGACATGGAAGAATAAATTCTTCTGCTGTAAATTTGTGCATCTTATGATTGTGATTGTTGATTTCCTTGCCCATTTAAAAATAGCCTGTGCTGTGCAAGTTGACAGTCCTTCTTTAAACAATATTTGCTTGAATGCTCTTGAGGCAAAGGGACATTTCATCTGGAACTTAAGGCTATGAAAAAGCTGTTCAGTTTCACAAGAGTATTGTCTATGTTAATAACTTGAAAAGGGGATGGTTTCACTTGAGTGGCTTGGAATACATGAATCTAATCTTGTCACACTTCAACCTGTGATTTTGTGTTTATGAGTGCATGTTATGATCACATTCCAGATTCAAGTGTCCCTAGATTGGGAAAGAGACTCTTTATCATTTCTAGTGATTTTGCATCATTGTTACATGTAGAAATCTAAACAATAATATGCTTCTTATTCTGACTTCCTATATGAGTAGCAGAAAATCTCAAGATGTTTAACTTTAACATTATGTTTTTTTGAAGATGAAATTATGGAGCATTGATACAACTTCATCTGATCCCTAGCCTCCAACAATCTCAGATGATTCTGAGATGATTATTTCGTAAATACCTGAACAAAAGTCAGATATTTACAAAATAAAATGTGCAGAGTGTGATAAAAATACATTGGAAAAACGAAGACGAATTTGGGAATCCGGAAATAAAAACACACTTTAGAAATATTCGCTTAAAACAAATTGATAAATCAGCAATAGCAGCGGACTTTGGAATAAAAATCATGAAATTAAACCAGAGATAAAACTACTGAAACAACTTCATAACGCAATAGAACTTTCCACTTGGGAAAACATTTTCATTACAAAAAATAAGGATAATTTGATGAATCTCGATTTCCCTCCAATGGATGAACTCGGCAAATTCCTAATAGAACCAACAGATGCTGCCACAAGAACATCAAGAGACCCAACCGCCACGTATAACAATAATTTATCTACAAGCTGAAGATGGGAGGGATCACTCCCGAAACATATGTCTAGATTTTTATGTAAGCGAATGGAGTTAGTGTGAAAAAAACTGTATTACATTGTTTATATTTGCTTTTAATTTCTATTTTAACCTATTCATAATCTTCCTCTTTATGCTTAATATTCTTGTACACTTTTTATACGTTAAATACTCTGCTCTTACCCTGTGTACACTATTTTCAAGTTTATGTACTTGTGATTGTTAGCATTTTCCTTAGCATTCAAAGGGCTCTCAAAAATATATGTAAATATAAAGAGCCCTCCTCAGCTTAATAAGTATTTGCTTGGCACTGGGAAGCATGGTTTGCTGGTGAAGTCGAATATTCATAGCCTCTTAAATTCAAGCACATAGATTTCTCATTATCTCAAATTATAATTACAATAACCACACACCTTTGTCATAGAAGATGTCGGAAATGGTGTCTTTGTGCCATCGCTCATTCTTTTTAGAATATTTTCATTAACAGTCATTAATTCTTCTTCTGAAATTGCAACAATTTCTTTTCTTATAGACCCCATAATTCTGTAAGCATTCACAGCACACTAAACACCAATTTTTGGTCATACAATGGCATTTCGTCTACAAGATCAGGTTTTTCTGCACTCCAGTTTTGTATTGATATATGGCCATTGATAAAACCATGCCTTGTCCGTAACAAAAATAAAATGTGGCTCAATAGAGCGATCATTAACATTATCCAATTGCAGAAACTAACTCTACTCACATAATCTCATGGTTGCAATTCCCAAATTACAGTTACCTTAGAGGGTTTAATTTTAAAAGTGGCATTCAAAGCTTAAGGTTTGCAAAATTGCTAATACCTATGCTAACTTTCTCAGAGGTATCTTTGAACTTCTTTCTAACTTTTCTCAAATGTCATTCAGTTTTTCCTCTGTAAGTTGGCTTCTTATCAAGAACAGATCCTGTTTCCGTGATCTATTCACAAGATTACAAACTGTTTCTCTGTGAGGCATAGAACAGTACAGGATCTTAAATGTAAATTGGAACTTGCACAGTGAAGCCAATCATATTAATTGATATCATTGTATGATTCAGTTGAACTACACACTCTTAAAGCTTCACTTACTTTTCATAAATGTATGGAACCGGTTTCGAGAACATTTTGTTCCCATCTTCAGCCATGCTAAAGTTCAACTGTCGGATCATTCGTTGAGCTGTGGGAATGTATATTCTGCTCTGGTGGTGGTGTGATAAATTTGTAGTTTATGTTTTCATCCCCGACAATGTCGAAGTTCATTATGCTGTCTTTGTATTTGTAGATGTAGATTTTCTCCCAGGTTGCTAATTCCGTAGGTCCTTGTACTGATTTTAATAATTTTGTTTTATTTATTATGTCGTGATTTTGTGTCCA
The DNA here is from genome assembly GCA_030762175.1 of Metallyticus violacea. Lineage (NCBI taxonomy): Eukaryota > Metazoa > Arthropoda > Insecta > Mantodea > Metallyticidae > Metallyticus > Metallyticus violacea. The sequence goes on from CM060830.1 coordinate 74,582,639, forward strand.
AAAATGATATGCTACTGCTGATTTCTCTATTTGCTTGTACTTTATGTTCCTGAAATGTTCCTTTAACCGTGTGCCTATGTTTCTCTTTGTTTTCCCTATGTAGATTTTTTCACATTCTGCACAGTTTATTTTGTAAATACCTGATTTTTCTTCTTGTGGAATACTGTCATTAACATTATCTATCAGCAAATTTTGAACATTAAATCTATTAATCGGTGCCAACCTGATATTAAAATCTTTAAAATTTGCATAAACCAAGCCTTTTTCACTTTTAAAGGAAAATTTTGTAAACAACAAGCAGGACTTACAATGGGCAGCCTCTTATCTCCATTTCTAGCTAACCTCTTCATGAGTAGATTTGAAACACACATCAACACAGCATTTCCATTCATATTTAAGGTAAGGTACAGATATGTGGATGATATATTTGCCATAGTTAACAAAAAACTCATTGACGATGCCTTAAAACTTCTAAATATTCAAGATAAAAACATTTCATTTACATACGAAATAGAAACAGATAACATGCTGCCATTCCTGGATATTAAAATAATGAAATGCCAAGAAAAACTTAAATTTGGAATATACAGAAAGAATACACATGCAGATAATCACATCAAAGATGACAGTTTTAACCCTACAGCGCACAAACATGCAGTAATTAACAGTTTAACATACCGGCTAGTTAACCTACAAATTAGCAAAGAAGAATATTTTAAAGAATACAAACAAATAGAAGAAACAGCAGTTAAAAATGGTTTTAAAAAAGAACTAGTACATAAAAAGGTGCAGAAATTCAAGAGACAAAAACATATCAAAGAAACCACAACACTTTCAGCAAAAAAAGATAAACTTATTTTTAAAAAATTCACATATCATCCATGGGCCACAAAAAATTTCAGAATATTCTTAAAGATTTTAATATCAGGTTGGCACCGATTAATAGATTTAATGTTCAAAATTTGCTGATAGATAATGTTAATGACAGTATTCCACAAGAAGAAAAATCAGGTATTTACAAAATAAACTGTGCAGAATGTGAAAAAATCTACATAGGGAAAACAAAGAGAAACATAGGCACACGGTTAAAGGAACATTTCAGGAACATAAAGTACAAGCAAATAGAGAAATCAGCAGTAGCATATCATTTTTGGACACAAAATCACGACATAATAAATAAAACAAAATTATTAAAATCAGTACAAGGACCTACGGAATTAGCAACCTGGGAGAAAATCTACATCTACAAATACAAAGACAGCATAATGAACTTCGACATTGTCGGGGATGAAAACATAAACTACAAGTTTATCACACCACCACCAGAGCAGAATATACATTCCCACAGCTCAACGAATGATCCGACAGTTGAACTTTAGCATGGCTGAAGATGGGAACAAAATGTTCTCGAAACCGGTTCCATACATTTATGAAAAGTAAGTGAAGCTTTAAGAGTGTGTAGTTCAACTGAATCATACAATGATATCGATTAATAGTAGAGGATCTGTCTATAAATTGCTGTCTCACTTCTCTACAAGAGTTTGTTGTCCAATAACAGTCATGAATGAAAATTACATTACACAGACTTTTTGGCATTATAACAGCACAAACACACTATAATACTTAACATGTGGTCTCATAACATTTCCTCTTATATACAGCTCAAAAACTTCACATCAGTTGACTAGCTGGCATATGGAGAGAAGTGAAAGTGGAGGGAGAGAACAAGTTAGAAATAGCGCAGTGCAGGACAATCAAATCCCTATTAAGCCAGCCATGTGTCCAAATGAAGGCTCTGTATATATTTTAGCCTGATGATTATCGCAGCTTTTACAGATGTCATTTTTGAGAATATTGAAAGACAATATTAATTTTGTATCAAATATATTTTATAAAATGTCTAAGCTGCTTTAGTAATTATTTTTCCTTATGTATTCACATTTTCTGAGTGGTACACCTTGTCACTTTTACTTATTATATTGAGTAGACTATCCCTTAATCAATTCTATTTGTTCTTGTGCATATTTTACAATATTAGAAAACATTTTTTTGTGCTGAGGGATATATTTTCTTCATTTATCTTTTGGTGCCGGGCCATTAAGCTTGAATGTTTGTCTTCTCCCTCTGATTATATCATATATTGAAATGAATGCCTTTAAACAAGCTGGAATGTCAGCAACTGCAGAGTTATCTTTATTTAAAACATATAATTTTGTAATGATATGACATAATATGAATTTTTGCTTGATCTTCTTCTTGCTTGATCTATGATTCTTATTTGGCTCACACCCAATTAGTTCCAAATAGGTGTTATTTTATTCATCATTGGTTCTTCATTGCAATAAACTATGTAATTATACATTTTCTTTCTTCCTCAGATACAGTTTTAAAGCACTGAATTTTCTTGGATTTGCAATCATGCCCTGGTTCTTCATAACATAAATTATTAACTATGTTATATCATTTTTTCTAGTTAATGTTCTTCATTTCACTTACCTGGAATCACTCATTCTTATATAATATGCACTTAACAGGTATTTAAAAAGAAAGTCCATATATTGACATGGACAGAGGTACTGAAACATGGGTTTAAAATAACTACCATCGTTCTTTCCATGTATTCTAAAGATATCCAGCTTCTTGTTGTGTTTAGTACATTAAATTTGCATAAAACTCAATGACATTTAGCAATCTTGGAACCACACATAAAATCCAATGATTCTATGCTATATAAGAAATATGTCATCTTTGTATCATTTTTGTTCAAAAAGGATATCTATTTAAGTTTTGCAGTAGCTCTTCATATTTAAGAAACGTGCTTACCAAGATATTTTTCTAATTGATTTTTTGCAGCTAAATCCAGTGACAATGCTTCACATAAGCATATGCGCCAACTTCTAATTACTGATAGTATCAGCTAAAAATGAAATTTGCATTGATAAATGCAGAACTTAATTTTAATTGTTTCTCTTTTAAAACAGACAGTGTTTCCTTGATATATTTTACTTGAAATTCGCTCACTATTTTTATTATCCTTTCAAAGTTCTTGGCATAACATGCCTGCTTTCAACCATGTCTCCCACCTCACTGGTAATAGTAATGCTAAAACAGGGGCTGTTTGTTAAAAGACCCAAGTATATTGCCTGTACAAACTACAATATTTTCCAAATCACCTAGGAAACCTTACCTTATATAAGGTTCATAAGTCCCTAGGAGACATTAATGAATGATCATTAAATCTTTAAAAAATATACTAATTACTCAATCATTTACATTAGCAAATGCTTCATATTTACAAAGAATATGGTAAATATTATCATCTGCTATGTTGCATTACAAAAGGGATCGAGCTGATTTCAAATCTTGTTCATCAATCCTTGTAGGTGATAGTGACCCATTAAAAGTCCTGCAGTAATTCAGCAGTATGTTTTCAAAACTAGATAAATGCAAAATATTGAATTTTTCAGAAAATTATTTCTATTTTTTTATTTTTACCTAGAGAGAGAGACGTAGATGAATTTAATATTTTCTCCAGTATTAGATCTTACTATTTTAAATAAAACACCATATTAAGATATATTGAAACAAAAATTTGCACTATGGAGGATTACAGGATGATTTATTCAGATTTTTTTCAAAAGTCGATAAATGCATATGTACATAAGAGGAAAAGTTGTTATAATTATGTGTTACAGTTGTGTGTTTTTGTAAATTTACATGCAGTTACTTCTTTATTATTACAATAATTCTTATATAAATAAATTTTACAGTTTATTATTGGCCTGTATTTTACTCATTACATACTAAACATATATTTAACATTTATGTTTTTGAATTTAATTTTATTAACTTTATTGAGAATAAACATAATACATAATAAAAGTGCAACACAAAAGGAAACGTGCATGATTTAATCATTCTTAAAAATGTACATAGTACAATAATCTTAGCTACTACAATCATTGTATCATTCATATAATATTGAACATTCCTAGTCTCTTATGCAGACATGGTAAGATTTGTTTTTGTCTCCTATAACATCTTTGTAGAATTCAATGGCATCATCCGGTAATTCAGAATACTTTAATAGTGCAGAAATGTCCTTCTTTTCTTTGCTAATCATACGTTGCTTTGGTAGAATAGTGAACAACAGTAGTGCTGAATGACATGGTTTTCTCCTTAATCTCAAAAGTATATGCTTTTCACTGATACATTAACATTATTTCAATATCAATTCAATTTGGAATCAAACAACAGTGAAACACATTAATATTCTCTTCCAAGTCGAAGATTTAAAACACTTGATGGTTTCACTTATAAGAGATTTATTCAGGACATGTTTCATGGAACATTTGTCTACATCATAAGTTGTTAAATGACTGTTGAATCATTTGTAGAAGTTAGGTAGGTATCTGGATTGACTCTGGTGGTCTTGTGATAAACTTGAATAAACTATCTGCTTCCAGGATGTCAAAATTCATATGGTTTTTCAATTTTTTTTATATAAATCCTTTCCCATATATTTAGTTCCTTTGGTTGTTGAACAGTTTTTAATAACTTGATGCCTTTTTCTATTTCATGGTTTTCATTCCAGAAATGTGCTGCCATAGCTGATTTATCTATTTGTTTGTAACAGATGGTTTCCCAATGTTCCTTCAGCCTTATGCCTATATTTCTCTTTATTTTTCTGCACAGATATTTTCACAATCCTTACAATTAATCTGGTAAATATCAGATTTTTTCTCTTTGGGTCTGGAATCTGTTTTGTTTAATTTCAATAAAATTTTTGCACTGTATCGGTTTTGAGGTGCTAAGATATTGTATTGCTTGAAAATTTTTTGAAATTTCTTATTGGCTGGCGAGTGGTAAGAGAACTTTTTAAAAGCTTTTTCCCCTGATAAATTACTCATATTTCTGATTTGTTTAATTCTCTTCATTTATTTGTTTCTGGAATCTTTTAATTTTTTAATTAATCATTTGTTTGCTGGATTTAGCGAATTCCATTATGTGTAGATATTCATTCTTGTATTCTTCTTTATTAAGTGGTATATTTATTATTCTGTATGTCATGCTGTTGAACGCTGTTTCCTTATGCGATCTTGAATTGAAACCATGGGCTTAGATAAATTATTTGAATATTCTTTCTGTAGGTGTCAAATTCTGCTTTATTACTATATTTTATTATCTTCAGATCCAAAATGGGAACATATTATCTGTTTCCATTTTGAAATGAATGTTATTGTAGGCTCTTGCAGGTTTAAAAGTTTTAGCACGTCTTCCACATGCTTTATGTTTATAATGTAAATCATCTACATATCTGTGCCAAACCTTAAAAATGTGGTGGAAAACCTTAGTGATGTGCATCTTAAAATAGTCCATGAATTAGTTGGCTAGGAAAGGAGATTATGTACTTCTTAGGCTTTCATGGCTGGTGTTATAGTTAAAACATTCTCACTCTGGTTGAGATATGTGGATAATACTTTTGTAATAAGGCCACATGGACATCATAAACTACAGCTCTTCTTGGAACATCTAAATAGTCTCCTTGAAAACATCAAATTTACTATGGAAAAGGAAAGTAATGACGCACTTCCCTTTTTAGATGTCTTAGTTCGGAGTAAATCATCTGGAACTCTTGGTCATCAAGTTTATAGCATACGGAAAGATATCTCAATGCTAGATCGAATCATCATCCTGCACAAAAAAAACTGTAATCAAGACTTAAGTGCACAGAGCAAAAACCATCACAAAACTGGAACATCTTAAGCACAAACTAAATCATCTCCGCGATGTTTTCAACGCCAGTGGATACAACAACAAAGATATTGACAGAGCCATTCGCCCTAAGAAAACTGCAACATCTAACACCTATTCAAACAGAAAACCCAAGGCTGTTCTGACATACATAGAAGATGTTACTGTGTGTATAACACATATGTTAAAGAAAAAAGGCATACTATCAATCTTCACACCAACTGTTAAATTAGGACATATGCTTAACAATGCAAACAACCCAAGGCATCCCCTTGACACTGCAGGAATTTATAAAATACTATGTGAATGTGGCAAAGTTTACATAGGCATGACCGAAAGATTGATTAAAAAACGATTAGAGGAATATTAGTGACATCTGCGCCTTAATCAGCCCAAACAATCAGCAGTAGCAGAACATGCAATAGAATGCCGTGGTATATACTTTAACAAAATAGAAGTGGTTGCAAAAACACAAGGCTTTTTCATTCTAGCCAGGAGGGAAGCATTGGAAATACAACAGCATCCAAACAATTTTAATAGAGATGGTGGTTATCATCTAAGTAGCACATGGAAACTGGTTCTTAAATACAAGCAACTACCACCCCTCCACCCTCCGCCCTTCCACTTCCGCTGCACAAATATCGATCATCCTCTACAGCCAGACAGAGATGGATCAATACTGTCATATTGTTAAGAGTTAGGTGTTATTCATCGTCCACTGAAGATGCCAACTAGAGTAGTTGGTGAAAGCTATGGTAGTAATTTAAACCATGGACCACAGCAAAACAGCCCGGGAGATTTGAACTGTTAAGGTGATAATGGACTGCCCATTACTTGTCCTGATTTCTGTTTAAAGAATTTGCTCTCAGATATAAAAAAAATGCTTTATTTATGCAAAACTTAGTGAATTTGATGTATTCTAGATGTGTTCTGTTAGGCTGGTTGATTGTAACCATTTTCTTAAAAAAAAGTAAAAAAATTTTCTGTGGTATGCTGGGAAACTGGGTCTTGACATCAAAAGAAACCAGTATGTCATTTAATGATAATTGTTTACCTTTAATTTTGTTGATGAGATCCATGGAGCTTTTTAATTTGTTAAAAAAGTAGTATGGTTTAATAATAATAATAGTTCGGAACAAAAAGCCGCATAAAAGAAAGTTATTGAAATGGAAAAATGTAAGCACTATGGAGAGATTGCAGGAATGGATTTGGAGTTATATGAGTTACATTTAAAATTATGAAAGTCATTAGGTACAGCAATGTGGGAAAATTTGGAAAGAAATGCCTTTGAATGTATCAGTTTCGGAGTAAAACAGAAAGCCATCTGCCAAAAGAGAAAATTTAAAAAGTCATAAAAAACCAATGAATAGTAAAATCATTATTCCCAAACCTAACCTTAATGTCGTCAACTTCTCTAATGATAGTTTTAACTCGGAAGACCTGGAATTCCTTAACAAAGGCATTTAACTCATTTGAACGTTTCTCATGTAATCTAGATGAATATATAGCAGATATAGAGCTGGCAATAGAGATTTTTTTTTTTACCATGGGTCCCTTGTCGTACATTTACGGCATGGTAAAGAACCCCAAGCCTGAAAGAAGCAAAATTTGTTAGCTGTGTCACACCCTGAGTTGAATGGGATGCTGATGACTTGAGATGTTAAAGAGCATCCATAAATAAACCAACTAAAAAAAAAAAAGAATAGAGAATTTAAACATAACAGACAAACATTTTGTTAGAAAAACATTGGAAAAAATATTACAGGAAATAAAATATAACAACTTTGGCCCAACTAACAAAAGCTATTAATAATTAAGACATGATTTGCACAAAGGCTGATAAAGGTAATAAAATTGCTATTTTAGATAAAGAAGACTACAAGCAAACGCTTGCAATATTTATTAAAAAGTGACAAATTTGTAAGTTAAAACAGATGCTTTGAATAAATGCATTAAATCCACGAAAGGAGTCTTGGAAAATAGTACTCTGATTCCAAAAGCAGAATGATGCAAAGTTGAAGTCTCCAACCCATCTTTAGCCAGGATATATGACCTTCGAAGTTGCAAAAATCTAGAAGTATGAGGCCAATTATTAACAATTTAAATACTCCAATTTACCATTTAGCAAACTGGTTATCATTATAGTTCCATTCAATACCTAAATTTGATAGCTTAAGTTTAAAAAACTCTATGGACCTCGTCAGATTGAAGAAAAAAATTATCACCAAACGACACTTCTTCTTCTTCTTCTTCTTCTTCTTCTTCTTCTTCTTCTTCTTCTTCTTCTTCTTCTTCTTCTTCTTCTTCTTCTCCTCCTCCTCCTCCTCCTCCTCCTCCTCCTCCTCCTTCTCCTCCTCCTCCTCCTCCTCCTCCTCCTCCTCCTCCTCCTACTCCTCCTCCTACTCCTCCTACTCCTCCTCCTCCTCCTCCTACTCCTCCTCCTTCTCCTCCTCCTCCTCCTCCTTCTCCTATAGGAAATAATATATTTATTTTATTTAGCTCATTAGCATCATGCATAGATTGTATAACCATATTAGCCAAGCATAGAAAATTTTGTTCACTGACAGTTTTGGAAGCGCCTGGTTTTGCTGCATATCAAGGCAATCTTAATGATACCTGATTTTCTTCTTTCACTATTCTATAAAACTGCTTTGCTTAAGTTTTATGTAATCTATGGCTAGAATTTAATTCATTTTTCTTCTCCAAGCATTTCTTTGATTTTATTTTCATAAGACCAGCCTTACAAGTAGAGCATGTACCATTGTGAGGAGTCCAAAATAATAATTTAAAATATTTATAGAACACATTCTTGTATTTTGATAAAGAGCATAGCTTGAAGGGGAGCACCCTTCTTGTCTCTAGATCTTCTGTCACTCTGTCATCCCTTTATATCATTTAGTGCATTACAATGCCATAATATGGGATACATCACTAGAGTCCCTAACAACCTGCCTTAACAAGCCATATGATGCATTCACTGCAGGTTCAGGTCCTATAAATAGATTCTTAGCGCCCTTCTTGATCAGATGATCCATCTCTTCATTGTCCTGACTACTGCTTTGTCCTGGCACTTACAATAGTTAAAAAGAATAGCTGTGCCAGTATAGTTTCATTAGGTTCTCTTTGTTCTGGCTAGGGAAGCTTCAAGTTTTTTTTTTATTATTGCTTGATTGATAGTATTAATACAAATTGATAAGTCTGGTAAAATTCAATGAAATGGCAGAAATTTTGGTAAGCATAATTTTTATAATGGTTTTGTTAAAATATTCAAAGAGATGCAATGTGCAGTTCTTTGTTGGCAGCTATCTTAAAGTGATCAGTATAAATGTTTCATACAAATGGGTAAAGATAAGTATAGTTTTTATTTAAAAAAGTGACTGCGGCCCAGATACAAACTGAGCTGAAGGAAGTTCATGGGGACTCTGCACCAGTAGTACTCAAGATCATTAATTTTTGGATAAATGAATTTAAATGTTACTGTATGAGTATTACAATGTTGCATGTTCTGGATGCCCAATTGAGATTTCTTCTGAAGAAATGGTCCATTAAATTCATAGTATCATCAATACAAGATCATTGCATTAAAGTTTGCGAGATTGCTGAGATGGTAGGCATCTCATGTGATGGGTACATAATATCTGCATGAAGCTTTGCATATAAAAATTTTAATGCACAATGGGTACCCTGTTTGTTGATTCCAGACCAAAAACGCTCAAGCAAGGAAGGACATTTCAAAATCATGTTTGGAAAAGTTGCAGCATAATCCAAATTACTTCTGGCATTGTTTTGTGACTGTAGATGAAACTTTGATTCCCCACTAAGCCCTGGAGACAAAACAGTGGTAGTAAATGTGAAATGGCAAATGATTTTGTCAGCAGGAAAATCGATGGCCACCTTGTTTTGGAACTCGCTGGATATCATCATGATTGACTATTTGGAAAGGGGTGAAACAGTGATTCGCTGTTATTATGCAAATGTTACTGGACCATTTGCACAGTGAGTTGAAGCAAAAGGACCAAGATTGATATGCAAAAAAGGCCTCCACCCAGGACAATGTGCTTTCTCACACATTGGCTGTTGTGATGACGAAAGTGCCTGGGCTGCTTCAAAATAGTTTCCCACCCCTCTATTCCTCAGATTTGGCCTCATATGACAGTTTTCCCTTTCCTAACCTCAAAAATGAAGAGTTTATTTATGGTTTAAATGAGTATCATGTACAAGATATTTTTTTCTGAAAAAATAAAAAAAAAATTTAATCTTGAGCTGTATTGAGCTCAAAGGAAATTATGCTGAGAAATAAATTTTTATTTTGACAAAAGAAAAATATTTACTATATTTGTTAAATTGAATTGACTTTTATTTACAAACCATCTAGAGAAACCATTAGACCTCTGTAAGAGTCTGTGATAAGCCATCCTAATCAATGCCTCAAATCATAAGTGAAGCAGTGGAAGGTCCAACAGAATCTCTAAAGCAGCAATTGGAGTAGAATCAAATGCTTCTATAATTCCCAAGCAGAGTGTTCTTGCAATTTGCTTAGTTCCATTCTGCATATTTTAAGCCTAATCCTAGGCCACCTGCATAGGACACATTGGGTCTGACCACATTGATGTAAACCCAATGTAATATATTTAATTTTAGACAGCATGTCCTACTAAGCATATCCTTATAGGTCCAAAATGCTCTATACACTTTATTGATACAATTTTCTATATGTTTTCTACAGGTCAATCTTGTGTCAAAATAAGTCCAAAGTATTTAAACTAGTATTGCAAAGGTAGATCCATAACCCCCTATGAGTAGGTTCTCGCAATAAAGCCTCTAAATTTTAGAATATGGTAAACAGTACAATTTCAGCTTTGATGGAGTTAACAGATTAAGAATTTCTGATACACCAGTTTTTAACTTTTCTTAATATTAATTATATAAATTTGTAGACATTGTGAGCATTTGCCATGACAACAATATCAATATCATTAGCAAATTCCACCTTAAAAAGTCTGCTATATTTGATACCTGTATTAGATTATCACCATCAGTAATAATATTCCATATAGCAGTGAAAAAACATTTCCTTATGAACAATCTTTCGCAATGGTGATCTGCACAGCTTTACCTAGATGAGTTTAGGCACCACATCAGTTATTTAACGTGAACTGAATCCATCTGGTAATAATAGGTGGCAGGCACATCATGCTTTTCAAATGCAGAGTGATAACAAGAATAGATGTTTAGTCAAAAGCTCCCTTATCAGATAGCATATTCTCTATGCTCTATGTAATGTAATGCTGTTTCAATAAATTTCCCAATCTGATGAACATATTGGTACTTAGGTAGTGTATTGACACTCATAACATTTCCTTAATGTCTATCAATCAATTTTGCTATAGTTTTTAACAAAAATGTTGACAAGCAAATTTGGCAAAATGGACCTCAATGTAACTTGATTTCCTGGGAATAGATGCTAACATTACCATTTCTTCTCTCCAGATGAGCAGTGCAAAACCAAAGGCTAGAGACACGTTTTTAAGATATTTTAGAGCAGTGTTCTAGGCAAATCTATCTTGTATTCTAATAATACAGATAGAATTTGATCTGACATTGTAGATTGAAGGGTCAAATTTGAATATGGCCCATTTTATTTTATGCCAATATATGATATACATGACTAGGTTCCATTTTTCCATAGATATTTTCTCTAGAGATATCAGACCTAATTGTCCTTGTTTACTCAAATGGCCCTATACAAGTCTAGTTAGTGCACTATGTATCTTTAGAGATAGAGTATAACTTCCATCAGGAAGGGTTGTTTATCTAATACAATCTTTGATATAATTGGCAGCTTTCTCCGGAAAGCCATTATTTTTGTTTTAGTATTCAAAATGTTAGCTATCTGTTTCAAAACTGAAAGAGAATATTTAAATGATTTTCAGTTTGTTGAACAATAGTTAAATCATCAGCATACAATAAAATGTTACAAAAATATTGTCTTATTTTAATTCCTACTTTAACAAGCCATTTTCATTTTTGGAGTACATCATTTATATCAAAATTAAATAATGTCATTCATATACTGCATCTTTGTCGAACACCTCTGTTTATTTCTATTTGTTCTGTCTTCTCTTCCCCAGCATTATTGTTGTTATTGTTGTTATATTATTATTATTATTATTATTATTATTATTATTATTATTATTATCATTATTATTTTAGACTGCACCACATTTTTCAGATGTTGAGGATACTATTCTTGCTTCATTATTGGCCACACTTTTATTCTGTTTAATCTGTCAAAAGCCTTCTCAAAGTCTATAAATGCAATGTGTGTTTCAAGGGCATGTTCTATCAACTTTTCAAATTACTGTTGAAAAAAAATGTATATATTGTTTATCTTCTTGTCCAATGCCAATTTGTTCCTTATCTATCATAACTTTAGATATGATTTTGAAGTCTGGTGTATTGTTTTTGTACATACAAGGGTAGGTCCACAAGTTTGCAATCTCACCATTTTCTAGGTATGATAAAGACAAAAACTATATTTCAATTTTTGACATAGTTACACTTTATTGTAATACACATCTCACATCTTTGAATTAACATTTCAATCCCTCCCCCAAAAATAGTCAGAAGTCTTGTCTGCAAATTGGGCATAAACAACATCCATCAATTCTTTCTCACACTTAAATAAATGTCCTTCCTGGAGTTATGAGAAGAGGAAATAGTCCCTGGGAGCTAGATCTGGGCTGTAGGGTGGATGGTTGACCTCCTTGAAGCCTTTTTTCTTCAGAGCTTCCTTTGCAACAAGAGCTGTGTGCACAGGCTCATTGTCATGAAGAAGTCGCACACCACCACTCAGCTTTCCTCGCCTTTGCTCTTTGATGGAAGCACGTAGTCTGTGCAGTAGGCCACCATAGTACTCCCCATATACTGTGTTCCTCTCCTTGTAGTCAATGAAGTATACTCCTTCACAGTCCCAAAAGATTGTGGTCATGATCTTCTTGGTTGACTAGTGATCTTGGCCTTTAGAGGCAGTGCTTCACCAGGTTTATGCCACTCCATTGATTCTATTTTGTACAAGGGATCATAGTAGAGGACCATCGTTTCATCTCCTGTAACAATGATTTGCAGAACTTCTCTCTCGTTGCCACAGCAGAGCTTCAAATATGCCTGACAAAAGATGGCTCGTTGCTGCTTTTGGACTGAGAAAAGAAGTTTAGGCACCCATCTTGCACTAACCTTATTCATGATTAAATGTTCATGAATAATTCGAAGAACTGTTGTCTTAGGAATGTCCAACCTTAATGCTATTTCTGTAACTTTGAGCTGCAGGTCTTCCATAATTTCTCCTTCCACAAGAGCAATGTTTTCAGGAATGAGCACCTCCAAGGCCAACCTGCATGCTCTTCATCTTCAATGCTTTGGCCCATTCTTTTATGGTAGAATATGAGGGGGATGCTTTCTCATATGCATAATCCAGTCGCTGTGTAATTTAATTTGGAGTAAATCCTTCTATTGTAAAGAGCTTAATAATAGGTCGATACTCCATTTTGAATATGTCACAATGTTCTACACATTACCTCCTTTATGCATCTATATCTGAAAAACTGAACACAATGGAGTGGAAGTTACAGCTGCAATTATTCACTTAACAGATGAGGTATAACAACAGATAAGGGTTTTGTGAAGGCAATAATCCTTATTGGCCAGGCCAGAAACTTGTGGACTTACTCTCGTACCTTGTACATTGCATTCAGAAAGCATATAGAATGATTATTTTTTAATTCAGGATCAAAATTATATATCCAAATAATGTTGAAGACCAATGGATAATATTAAAGTTAACAGATGCAGCACTTACATGAATTTAACAGGGCAGTATTTGGGTCATTTTACTCTAATCCGTGCACCTAGCTTGTTTTGCCCATGGTATGCATTAGACTGTGCAATAAATGTCTTATATCCAACAGGACTTTGATTAAGGAATAGATCCATTTTATTGGATATTAGCACTTGTTCTAGGCACTGACTGAAGAAATGAGCTCAGGCCTTAGTGAGAAGGATACAGCTGATCTTTAGGTGTTCATATCCATAGTCAGAAACTAGTCCTTGCCACTTTTAAGAGTCTCTGATTGCTCTTTTCAGATCATGTACAGAAAATGACACTGCTTCTGATGTTGTTTGGTATCCTGCTTGCATAGATTTACTTAAGCACTGCATGAATCCTTTCTAAACATTTATAAGTGTAATGAATGAAATCACTGTTAATCAGTACTGTACTGTCTTTCATGTTACAGAGTGGATATCTACAGTAGTCATGAAGGGCAGTTATATTGTAAGCCACATTTTCGAGAACTTTTTAAACCTAAGGCAGTTTTGGATGATGAAAGCAATGAGCCACGTAAGTAAAACATTTAATGTCCCTCAAAAATAGTTATGGAATTATTAGTGGTTTAATGATTGTTTCACACAATAAACATATTGATTGTATCTAGCCACAAAAGTTTCTGGACAAATTCTTAATAAATGCTGTAGTATTCCTGTAAGAGAATGCACGCATTAAACATAGTCATGATTACTAGATGAAGCAAACAATTACGTTTGTTTATTCATTCATTTATCATAAATTTCTCTACAGAAATATGAGTTTCATACACAAGAATAACTAAACAAAATATTACACAATGATACATTAAGATTAAAGTATTAAGATAAAACTTGGGATTAAAACATTGTATATAAATATGATGATTTATGTCAAAATAAATACTTTGAGTTGGCATAGTAATGCTGATATTTTGCTACGAGTTTATTTTAACTGGGCATGTTGCTTCAGGAACATTTTCTTCCATCATCAGCAGTAGATTAACTGGAGGAGGAGCCATCTGATGATTGAGAAAGGAACTTGTTGAAATTAACTAGTAAAACCTCAAAGTTAATGATATGGTTTATGTTTTTACCATTGTGGAATTTTTTCCCCATGTTGATAGTTGCAATTAATACAAATATATTGACATTATTTCAAATGTGCCCAGTAATTTGATATATGATGCCTTGAAATTATTGAATTTACAAAAAAAGATAATTAAGTTACTGTGAAAATTAAAATGGGTGTTTTATTTCTTTCTTAGATATAAAGATTATCTAAGAAATTAAACTAACTTTTAGAATATGTTTACGGAATTTCGGAATCCACACAGTGAAACTTTTGTTAATCTTATTTTGATTTAAAGTAAAACACTAAAAATCATGTCATCACATTAAAACTCTCTTTAAGTTTCACAAACACACAGTGTGAAACTTAAAGAGAGTTTTAATGTGACGACATGATTTTTAGTGTTTTACTTTAAATCAAAATAAGATTAACTTTTAGAATTTAGAGGAAACGCTCTCAAAAGCTACAACCCCAAACCCCATCAGCATGTGATTCTTAATATCCTCACACACAGATAAGTATAAAGTATAGGATAAACTTTGCCAACATTTTTCTCTGAAAGTGAAGTTATAGTGTATAGTAAATGTTCATGTTATGTTGATTATGAGCATGTAATCAAATGTAGATCTTCAGTTGTTCTGATGTAACACAGCTATCTTAAAAACATACTATTGTTACATCTCTGGAATCATGCCAGGTATTTTGATATGTAAAGTTACTAATTTTAGTTGCTTTCATGACATTTGTATTTCAACATGTGTTTAGAGCTAAAACAAATCTGGTGTTCTTAAATCCAGAGGCTGCAGATATATATTAAGTCATGTCTTTTATATTTTGATCTTGGTTAGCTAATGAAAATTCAGACATTAAGTTAGAAGATATTCCTTTATTGATACCTCTAGTGAAAAAATACCATTCAAGGAAAGATCCCAAAATCACACTAATTCAGGTGCAAGTACTTCTGAAGAAACTATATTTAATAATAAGACAACATAATGAAATAGGAATAGGGGGTAATGCCTTAAGATAAAAAGTAATCATAAAAAGCAGCTTAATTTCATTACTGAGCCAGGAGGTAAAGGCTAGTGCACATAGATAAAAATATAAAACAGTTTCTTTGAGCAGTGTTAGAAAAACTTTTAGACATGTTAACATAAACAAGCAAAATATCTGAATCAAAAAACAAAAATCTCCCTAAGCAATGTAAAGACAATATATGTATTTTGAACTTGGAAAGCTATGAAACTGCAATAGACAAGGTACATAAATAAAAGCAAATTTGCTTTCAACAAAGTAGATGATTAATTGATATCATTGTATGATTCAGTTGAACTACACACTCTTAAAGCTTCACTTACTTTTCATAAATGTATGGAACCAGTTTCGAGAACATTTAGTTCCCATCTTTAGCCAGGCTAAAGTTCAACTCAACTGAATCATACAATAATATCAATTAATATGATTGGCTTCACTGTGCAAGTTCCAATTTACATTTAAGTTAAAAGTAGATGATTTTTTTTTCATGACTAGCTGTTTTATACTATGTACATATGCGATTGAAAATGGGAACCACCTAGTAGAGAAAGTTTAACATATGGTAAAAACAAGTGACTTGATTATGAACACCTGTAGCAGCAGAAATAAGAGCAGACTAGCGCATAGTATTGAATTTACTCATTAAGCTTTGGTTCATAAAACTGTAAGATTCAAATCATAGGCAGTAATTAATTATCTGAATATAATTCACAGACCAGCAAAGTTTCTTTGAACTTCAATATGAAGACTCAAACCCTAGACAAAACTGGATAACGTGATATAGTATAACCCTTTTTATGGGGACCTAATATTATTTTTGCTTTAAATTGAGGTTTCAGCAAAATGCACACATTTAGTATAAATCTTTTTTTGTCTTAACAAAAAAGGTATGTACTAAAATACATTACTTACATGACCACAAAGCTCAAGCAGATGTATGCCCTGCATACTTTGCTGCAGTTACATAATGTTTTCTATGGCATAAATACTTCAGCTCAAGATTACAATTTCCTAGCATTTTCACTACAATGTCAAAACACCCAAAAAATAAATATTTGTATATTGGCAGCAACACAAAAAGTTACTTTGCCTGTATATATCTGCTTAACTTTTATTGTACCTCATTTTTCAAAATAGTCAAAGGTGGTATTTTCCTAGTAGCACTGTTGCATTTTAAGTTCAAAATGTTTACCTCTGACAGGTGTACTCTCTCTGTAACAGAGTTGTTAGCTTAAAATGATGAAACCTCTGTACAATATCTACATTGTCAGCTTCACTGAATGTTAGTGGTTTTATTTCTTCAACTGTGCCAGGATAATCATCACAAACATCATTATCTTTCTCAAACTGTTGATTTGAGAAAGTTTTTCCATTTGCCATCATAAAAAACTTCATCAAAGTTGGCTCTACTTAACTGAAACAATTGCTCAGGCATTCACACTCTGACAGACCACCAAACATCAATAATAACTAACATAGGGCTCTTAACACAAACAAAGCCAGAACACATGGAAACGAAGCAGCATTAGTTTGAGCAGCTTAACATCATTGGTCCTCAGCTTTGTCTATTCTGAGACCTTTGCTATTCATATCTGCAATGACTGCACTCAGCAAAGGTCATTTGTATTGATTTATGCTAAGAAACATTACAAAATGGTAACTATTTATTTTCTGAGCAGGGCCAATTTCTAGGTGTTGCCAATTATAAATTTTTATGCAAACAATATATTATAATTACATCAAACTATCATTTTAAATAAATAAGTTATTCTTTACTACATATTCCTGTCTCCGGCTCATCAGTAGTCTACCACTGGATCCAGGAGACATGTAATTCACCCTCATTTTATTTTTTTATTTATTTGTTTATACTAAGCAAATATAGCTCAAATTGTTGGTTGGTTGCATTCAGAAACACTCAACATCAAAAATACTCAATATATGTTCTTGTACAATTTTGATTCTTGCTTAAAACATTACACAAACTTAAAAGGAAAAAGGAAAAGAAAAACTCCCAGGCAGCTATATTTTGCTACCTCTCTTTTGACAGATCAGTTCCACTTTTTTTTACTTTGCTTAATAGCTGCCTTTGCTTTTACTATTTCTGAAAATTTCAATCATAGCTATTTGTTTTATCTAATATAAGCCATTTGTGATTTATTAGCTCTTTTCTCTACAGGTCATTACCTTTACATTAAAATATAATATGCCCAATATATTCATTGTCTTCACATATAGGGCATTGATATTCTGTGGGACACCCTTTCTTAGTCCTTTTAAGTTCATCCCCGTGGCCTTATCAATGTGATACCTTCTCATTTTTCATTATTTACTGTATCAATATATGTTTCCCTTTTCCACATGTTCTTTATTAAATTATAAAATATTAGCAACCTTTTTTCAATTATCTCACTGAGCAGTTTTTAATTTCTATATCATCAAATCTCCTCCTTGCACCTTTCCAAAACCTTTACAATTATCTTCTCTTCTTCTCCAGATTTCTCCCAGCCCGTTGCTGTCTTAAGTTATTTCAGCCTGCTAATCCATCTTAAATCCCTTAGGCACCTCTCTTGATACTCTTAAGTCTTAATAAGTTATTTTCATCCAAATTCAAGATCCTAAACCAGTATTTTAGGGCACTGTCCAATCATGCCTTTCCTTGACACTCTTCAGAACTCAATTTAGGCTACTTCCTTTATCGTTATCCTAAATCTTCTCTACAAAATTTCCCATACACAACATCAATGAATTCTTTTTCTCCATCCAATCCCCACATGCTGTGATAAACCATTTTGGGTTCAAGTGCCATATTGTAAATTTTTTCTACCATTGGCATTAATATATTTTGTATTTAAAACCTCTAACAGGTGCCAAGGTTCCTTTTCCTTTTCCCAAAGCTAATTTTTTTTGCTTTTCCCATTTCCTACCCCCCATCAATTGTAACTCCTAAATAAGTACATTCTCTTACTATCTTACAGTCTCTAAAACTCTTCATCCACTTTTCTTGTTTACTAAATTTTGCTCCTTCCTTTGCACATATACCTACATCTCACAACATTTCTTTTGTTAAAACTGAGTTTTGTGCATTTAATATTTCTTTTAACATGAAGATCCTTAATAAAGAACACTTAAGGAACATTGTTACAAAGTGAAAATCAGCAGTTGCAGTCAA
Source organism: Metallyticus violacea (assembly GCA_030762175.1). Classification (NCBI taxonomy): domain Eukaryota; kingdom Metazoa; phylum Arthropoda; class Insecta; order Mantodea; family Metallyticidae; genus Metallyticus; species Metallyticus violacea. The sequence goes on from CM060830.1 coordinate 74,601,532, forward strand.
AAATACATGACATTCAGGGTGAAACAAGATTATCAAAACATGTAAAAAGAGCTTTAGAAGTAGGAACATAAGAGGGAAAATAATAATAAAAATTATTATTATTATTATTATTATTATTATTATTATTATTGATATTAAAACATAAACTATATGATAAACTCAAAGGTTTCATTGTTGTGTAACTTTTATGAGTTCCTTCTTTTCTTATGGGATGGTTCTTCCTCCAATAGATGTGCCACTAATGATGGAAACAAGGCCCTAAACAGTCACATTAAAAACACTCATGAGTAAAGGATAAGTTTATTATTGCAACACAAATTTATTTAGTTTGATATTTTACTTCATTGTCGATATACTTCTTTGAAATAATAGTGTTGATCTACTCTCTGAAATCCCACCAAGAAATTTATTTAGTCTCTGGAAAAGAAATTATCTTTATTTTTATTGATTCTACTATAAAATTCCGCCCCCCCCCCCCCCCCCCCCGATATAACTATGTCTTGAAGTACTGGTTTATTCTGATGGGAAAGATCATGGGGTTGGTGGAAAGTTTGGAATTTGATAGGAAGATTTCTCAGCTAATAAGTATAATGTGAAGCCATCATTCACAATCAGTGGCTAGAAAGCTTCAAATCTTTTTATCATTGGTCTTCCACTGCACATTCAAAAGGCAGATTACATCAGCTGAAGTTTAAAAGATAAAAATATAAAGCACTGCAAGGTAATTATTGATCATTCTGTAAACTAAGCGTTTCAATGGCTTGCAGACAATGAATAAGTTCTTAGCATTTCTCAATATTTCTCTTTGATATGTCTAATAAAAACAATGCTAATTTCATCCCTTTAGTGTAAGTCAGTAATAACAAAAATAATTTTATGTTCCAGAAACTAAATTTCTTACACATATTCTTGAATTCAAAACCACAAATTATCCTGAGGAAGGACACAGAGTAAAAATGGCCAAAAACTAGTTTGAAAGGAAATTTCGGGGTTTATTCATAAAGTTGTTTTCACCACTGATATAAACCATAAATTATACAGGGCATCCCACACTCAGTGGTTTTGATGTCAGATATAATGCTCTATTAGAAGTGTCATTATCTTTTATCATTAATGATTTTGTTTTCTGTTAGAAAGCTATTACTTAAATCAGTTGTAAATGATGCCCCTTATTCCATAATCTTTAAATTTTGTCAAGTAGGATGTTATCAAGTTATAAATTAATACTGTAGGATCAATGTCCTACAATGTTTTCACTTTCATTTTCATATTACAGAAATGTAAGAAAGCATTTAATGTGGATTTAAAATTTATTTTGTTTATATCCAAATGCATCAATATTAGATGACACTAAAACTTCTAAGTCATTAATTCTTCAGAACATTCTTCAAGAGCATTCGCTCTCATCTTCAGCTGGGGACCGACCCCGAGCTGAGGACGAGAGCAATGCTCTTGAAACATGTTCTGAAGAATTAACTAGTTGGTGAAGTTTTAGTGTCACCTAATACCGACTCATTTGGATATTTAACAACTTCACTGTTCCTAACTTCTTTTAAGATTACAATTTTATTTTGTTTGTTATCTAATGTCAATTTCTCTAGAAAGGGTACAATTCCGTTATGTATAAGATATTTTAAAATGAATGCAAATCCCAATTGGACTGTGATAAGTCTATAGTTGTCAATATTTTTTTAACTTTATTTTTATATAAAGGAATTACTTGTGTCCCTTTAGTTTAGTAGGAAAGTCGGTGAACAGTCATATAATTACATCAGTTGGAGATTTGATTGTATAAGAATCAACAATTTGATTATATATGCAGATATTTCATCCACCTCAGCTGATTTTCTTTCTTTATTTGTTAATATTTTATGGACATTATTTTCTGCCCCATTTCTGATTTTAGAAAATAAAGTTTGGTGATTTTTATTAATAGGGGTATTATAGCAATATTATATTAAGTGGAATAGTGCATTCTGAATGCAATATAGCAAAGCAAGATTGATTGCCAAAGGGTTCTTCATTTAGAGAACAACACTTTTTTTTACATCGATATAAAGAAAGATAATTGCAATATCATTTTAGCTTGCATATAACATATTTCATTAGAATGGTTTTTCATGCTGCTAGATCTAAACTATTTTAACTCCTAAAAGCATTAGATAATAATAATGAAGCATCAAAAACCTAAATTTGCTATTTAAATTCAATGAATATTCAGTATTCTAAAGTAATTGGAACACCTCTCTATACTAATGGTTAGCATGGCAAGATGAAGTGTGCTACAATTACCTGATCTTATAGACAGCAAAATGATGTCCTACTCCTCACTGAGTCATTGAAGAAAAGCCTTGTATTAATTTTACCTCCTACCCAAATGGATAATGAGTTTTCCTTAATTTTTAGCCAGAGCATAATGGTTCAACAAAAGCTTCAGATTTGGAAATAAGTTATATCTCATCATTAATAATCCCTTTATGGGCTGATACTCATATAAAACTTTTTATAGACATGTGTTAAGTATGTCTTAAATCTACTACACATTTACGCCACATTAAAGTAAAATTGATTACTTTACACATATTATAGTACATTCGCACATAATAAGATACATATAATTTTTTTGGCAAGCATTTATCTTTCTTTCTCTCTCTCTCTCTCTCTCTCTCTCTCTCTCTTTTTCTTTCCCCCCCAAAATGATGAATAGAATGAATGAAACAATGATGCAAATGAGTTCAGAGCCATTACTGTCTAATGTTGAGGTTACTTAGTATTTTTTATGGCCAGAGAAAACTCTAAAAAACGTCTATTATAATCCATCCAAGCTGTCTATACATTTTTCTAATAAGAATTCTTTAACTTTGTTTTAAAATTGCCTCATTTGTAATACTTTTAAATGCTTAGGTAGCTTATTGTATAAAAGTTATCTATAATTAGAAGGTTTATTTGTTTACATTCAAGTGATTGCAATTATTTTCACCATATTTGCTATAATTATGAATGTCTTTATTTAAATTTGTAAATGAAAGTTACAAAGCAATAATACACTGAAAATAAATTGTATAAAAACCACTGATACAAACTCACAAATGTGTAAGTAGAGTTTGGGCCAGTTACTCTTATATAAAGTGAAGTTATTTGAGTTAAGGGCCTGCAGAGGATGGCTGCATACTATAAGAAGCCAGTCATCAAGACTGTATAATGCATGAGTAGGTAGCAGCCTGTAGTTAGTTTGAGGGATGCTTTGTTAGTGAATGATTGTGCATTTGTGTGTTGTTCAATGTTTTCCTTGTGTGTAAATGGTGTACTAATTGTTCTTCATTATTTATGGCACTACATAAGTATAGTCTTGGAAAAGAGGTTTTTATGTGCAGTACATTTGTGAAAATTAATTCTACAGAGAAGTTGTAAGGCATTTCACAAGGAAACATCCTGGCAATTGTGTTCTAGATAAGAGAAACTGCTGCCAACTTGTTAAAAAGTTATTAGAAACAAGATCTCTGAATGAAATGAAAGATGTTCCAACTGCCATGTTCTTATGGAAGAAAAGTTAGAAAAAAAACACCAATTTCTTACGCAAATGCAAACATTGTATTGCAGCTGAGGGGCATCAGTTTTGGCATATCTTATAACACAGGCTAGTGCTTACTATTATCAGTTTTAAATACAGTATCACTATAATCTTTCAAAAAAATATAAATAAAAATACTAATTTTATGTATAACCATTCTTATCTCCCATATTTGGGTTGCAATGGCTGCACTTCCCTAAGCCCTTAGGTGGCCAATAATTAAATAACTTATAGTCTTTTTGTTTTAATGAATGTCTTTGTTCAGCTGTTTGTATGCTCCTTTTTATAGCATATTGTATTACTTTATATAAACATAATGAAACAATAAACATTTAAGACTCTAAAAGCATTTATTTACATATGTTGCTGTCAAATTCATTCCATATACGTATACATCTTATACATTTTATCTGCAAAACTGGTACTCAGTTTAAATTCGCATTATTTAGGTATAATACCTCAGATCTGTTACATATAATATAAGGGTAAATTAATTTATTTTAGATTTCCTATGTTTATTTTGCTAATTTTTCTTAATGTTTTTGCTTATTTTTTAATCAATGTAATTATCATAATTACCAAGTTTAGATATTCATGAGAAATGATTTCTAGAAAATTCACTATTTAACTGTTCAACTAATTTTCCATTTATTCTTATACTTATTTCATTGCTCCTAAGTCTATTATTGTAATGTGAAAAGACAATCCTAGTTTGCCAACAGCAAGAACTAAACAAAATGTTATCCTGCTAAGAAATTAATTCTTTTGGACAAACTTTGAATTTGTGTTTGGTTTCCATTAAGAAATTACACATTGTTAAACATTTTTTATCAATCTTTGTGTGATTTTAATCATTTATTTAAAAGCCTATTATTTCTATTCTCAATAGTGGAAATAGATAATATGCATGGATATCATTGTATGATTCAGTTGAACTACACACTCTTAAAGCTTCACTTACTTTTCATAAATGTATGGAACCGGTTTCGAGAACATTTTGTTCCCATCTTCAGCCATGCTAAAGTTCAAGTGATATCCATTAATATGATTGGCTTCACTGTGTAAGTTCCAATTTACATTTAAGATAATATGCAGCTTACCGTAGAGAAAATGTGCTCAAACTGTCAAGCTAGACATTAAAAAAAAATTAAATAAATAAAAATAAAAAACTGATGATAATGAATTAATGGTACAGATATTGGTAGTTACACAATTTTTCATCTGCTTCCCAACATAGACTTGTTATGCCTTGTGTACTTTGTCTCAGTACTGAAGGCACTACACTTCAATAGGTTATTTTGCATTCATGAAGACTCTGTGTGTGCATGTTGTACAGGTTCTTATCCACTATTTTCACCCTATTTAGATGGCATGCTAAGCAGTCGTGATCTCTCATAATCGTAATTCATATAGCTATACAGCATTCTTGCAATCTGTGGTATGTAGGAATCTTCCTTTTATATCTGTCTGTTCACATTTTATGTTGCTATGTAATTTTAATATTATTAGGTGAGTTTGGCCAAATTTTATTTTGATTTCTTATATTGGTTTTCATAGAAGGGAAGTTCTGATTTTTTATTCCCCACTATGTTATCCCATATCTAATGTGTGAAGGGATCCATTGTATTATAATATGTTTTTATTGTCCGTTAATCATTGTTAACAGTTTCCTGCTTTCTGTTATTGATGGAGTTTTCAGGGCAAGTATTATTGCTTCTATGGCTGCTGTGGAATCTATTAGGATTAGTGCTCTCTGTTAAAATTGTGGAATCTGGTGATCACATTTAGTCCTTCAAAGGGTGATTTGCCTTTGCCTATTGGTAAATAATGTGCAAATTCCTTGCTGTAAACTCCTGCTTCAGCATTTCCTTTAGTCTCTAGTTTAAAGCCATCAGCCTTCATCAGTCTGGTTCATGGTATCTCTGAACAGTTTCTCTATTGCTATTTGCTTTTGCTAAATAATGTTTGCTTCAGCTTCTTTTTCCTCTCTCTGACAACCTTTGAAGTTCCATTTGGCAGTTGAAACTACGGTAATCTTTTGGGTTAACTGTTAAAGATGTCTTATCTAAGCCTTTAGTAACATTATTTTTCTCCAGGATTTTATCTGTAACGTGTTGGAATAGCTAGAAGTTTCTGTGCACATTTAACCCAGCATACACCTCATTTAGCTAAAGGTACAAAAACACTAGATCAAAAATTAAAAATGACTATTACAATAACATGAAGCACCTGCTGAATATTAATTGTTTTGAAGATAAAATTCAAAATTGAAGAATTGGAAGAGGCAATTAAATAACTTAAAACTTTTAAACAGCCAGTGCCAGACAAAATATTTGAGATATTTATTCAGCACCTTGGGCCAATAGCAAAACAATTCTTGTCAAACATATATAATAATAGATAGATTTTTGATTGATTTATTTATGAACGCTCTTTAACATCTCAGGTCCTCAGCGTCCCATTCAACTCAGGGTGTGAAACGGCCGACAAATTTTGCTCAGAGGCCTCTCTTTCAGGCTTGAGGTTTTTTTTTCGTGCCGTAAATGTACGACACGGGACCCAGGACTCAGGACCCATGACTTTACTTCCCTTCCGGAGGAAGCCATACTTACGATTTTTACGCCCGAAAAAATTCATCGGTCCTGGCCGGGTTCGAACCCGCGATCTTGGGTGTAGGAGGCAAGTATGGTAACCACTACACCAACAGGACCGACATAGAGATAGAGAAAATAAGTCCCATCATTGGTCCAAGACAATTGTAATCCTAATATCAACAGGAAATCAAAGATATAAAAATTACTATCCAATTCATCTAATATCAGTAATAACTAAAACTGTGGAATGTATGGTTACAAGTAAATTGAATTGGTTTCTGGAAACTGAACACCACCTCTATCCGAAACAAGATGGATTTTCTGAAACTTACCCAGAGCTCATCAATAGTTAATTTAACTCAGGACATTCAGGAATCATTCAATAAACATGAAAGTACATTAGCAGTTTTTGTAAACTTTAAAAATTCATATGATAGATTAAGGAAGGGAAAACTTTTATTTAAGCTTCAGGAATTAACTATCAAAGGGGAAATATTGAAATGAATCAAACATTTATTGGCCCAGCAGATGATTACAGTTAAGTACAATAATGCTCAATCAAATTTTAAGAAGCTCAAAGTTTTTCTGTCTCAAGAAACTGTATCAACATCTTTATTTAATATGAACATCAACAATTTGAGCACAAGACTAAGAAAGATCCCAGGATTGGAATGCACAATGCATGCAGATGATGTCCTTTGATCAGCTTCAAAGAACAGCAGTAGTAAACTCCACCAAATACTCAAAGGAAAAATATTGGAAGCAGTACAGTTAAATCATGGTCAGAAGAAAATAATATGCAAATTAATACTTCCCAAACCATATACCAGCATTTCTCCCTTCGAGGGAGAAGAATTTCAAGTACAATTACAATGAATATATTGGTAAAAGCTACAATGCTAAGCATCTTGGAGTGGTATTAGATAATAAGCAAAGTTGGAATGATAAGGTCGAGAATGGTTGAGAATTAATACTAAAAAGTTTAGCAGGCCGGAGATGGGGTTGCACTAATGAAATACTCATTAACACTTACAGACCTATGAACCAATTCTACAACACAGCAGAATAACAAGTAATTGTTATGCCAGCAGATGGCACATATAAATAGTAAGCTATATGTAAATATATCTAATCTGTCATCTAACACACTCTTATGCTCCACTTACTTTTAAATATGGTGGGACCGGTTTCGAATCATTTTTCTAAGACCTATTAAAGATCTAAGAGTTGTTTCAATAAATTGCATTTTTGTCTTCTTTATAGATATGTGTTAAATAATGTGCTGGCTTGTTCTCTCTTAAGTACAATCTAAGTGCTCTCTTACATAGTGTGAATATTATTGTGCGATATATAAGAACATCTTAAGTGGTGTAGAATGGTAATTGCTAAATAATAAAATAATAGCCAGTAGCTACATTGCCAGATACCAAGTGACAAATGTTAGAGTAGTGTAAATGGATATTAATGACAAATGTTTCAAGATTTTTCAAATGTTTGCCATATCCCTCTGAGAGTTACTCATTTCATTCATGTTAAAGCATATAAAAATTCACCCTAAATTATGCAAAACTATGATCTCCATATTATTTCAATGTTTGTATTTAGCTCCACATTGTTGTAGTCATGGAGTGGCCAAATAAGCTATTGTTTATATTTTTTATTTTGTTTGAAAAATAACCAGCAAAATCGAATCCATCTCCTGTATTACTTAAAAAAAAGTAAACTACATTTTGCATGGTAAGTATTCAAAGAAAGTTGATCGTATAACAGAATGCCATTATATAACAGGAATTTTATTGCAAAAGAAGAAGTTTCCAAAATGGTTCTTAAAATTATGTCATCAGGGGTCATGATGGTTGAGCAATATGCATCAGCATATTAGCTTATAAAATATGGCCACTCTACTGTTGAATTATCAGGGATGAACATTGTAATGGGGAACCAGTTTGTGTTGCAATAGAGACAATGAAAAAGTAGATGGAGCAGCAAGTCTGGAACTACAGGTGAGTCACTGTTGATAAAATTACCATAAATTTCAAGTGAGTATATCCATGATGACCATGGGTAGAGAAAAGTGTGGGGGCAGATGGGTCCCAATGGAGCATTCTGATTTTCATAAACATGCATATCATAGATTTATCAGGAGCAATAATGCTTGTGAGGAAGATGCTTCTCTCTATTGAACAGTGACAGAAAATGAGTCCTGCACCCCTCATTATGCATTAGAAAATTGGAGACAATCTTGTAGTGAAAGTGCTCATCTCCAGTCAAGAAAAGATTCAAGACTGTCTTCCACTGGGAAACTTATTCTGATGATGTTTTGGAATGTCAGTAGTTCTCTATTGTTACACTTTCTATAAAAGGTTTACACTGTGATTAGTGCTCAATACAGTGATTTGCTGAAAAACAAGTTGAAGTCCATGATATGATCAAACTGGGAAACTCCTTTCAAAAGGAGTATTACTGCTACAACAAAACCCACGCCCATAAAACTTGAAATCTGAAATGTTAAAACACCCACCACATATGAATGTAAGAGTAAATTTTTGCAATTGTTGGACTCTAACATAGGTATGATCTGGAACTGATGGAAAATAAGAAAATTAAAGGGTGGAAAATGCTAATAAAGTAATTAATATATTAAGCAAAAAATACAAATAAGATATGTAAGGTTATAAAATTGACATAAGATACACACCAACGCACCCAATATAATTCAGGGGGAAAGTTGGATTATTTTGAAAAAAAAAACTTTATAAAATATCAGGGTATATGAGGGCTAAGAATGTTGTAGAAATTAGTAATAATTTTAAAAAAAAAAAATTGGACAGTGAAATAAAAATGGAAGAAGTGAGAAAACAAGTTATATTATTGAAAGCAAATAAGAGAAAAGCAATTATATACCAAATATATAAAGGCAAAGACAGTATAGATATTCTAACAGTTACCTTGACTAATCTAATATAGGAAAACTCCTTACTGGTATTTTGCTAGGCAGATTACAAAAATGGGTAGAACAATATAATATACTATCTGAATACCAAACACGGTTTTGAAAGGTAGAAGAACTACTAATAACACATTCATTATAAAAATTCTAAATTAATATTTAAACAACAAGAAGGGGAAATTATACTTCTCTTTTGTAGATTTGGAAATAGCTTTTGAACGAATTGAAGTAGTCAATGTAGCTTTCAGAATAAGGGGTCAGTAGATACATGATAGAAGTGTTAAAAGCATTTTATAAGGAAAATACTTTTTGTACAAGATTTAAGGAAGGGTCAATAACTAGAGAAATAAGATGAGAAAAGTGGCTAAGGCAAGGATGTAAGTTAAGTCAGTTTTGTTCAATTTATAGATTGATGGCATATTGATTGCAAAATATTAGGAAAACAATTTTATGCCAACTATAAACAAAGGCAGATTCCCAGCCTATTATTTGCAGATGATTGGTAGGATTTTTTTTTTTTAAACCTCGTAATTGACTTAAAATTGACCTTACAGGAAATTGATAATTGTTGTTCAGAATGGGGTCTAAAGGTGAACCAAGACAATACACAAATCTTAATACTAATATATAAGAAAGGTGGAAAGTTGACTTATTACGAGAATTAGGAAATAAGGAGTATAAGGTGATAATTGAGTGCATTTGTTTAGATATAAAAATGGAGGAGTGGGAAAATGGGAAAAGCAAAAAAGATTGGTACTTGCAAAAGCAATGTCAATCGTAAAAGGATATTTGTTTAAAATATGACAATTGGAAGTTAAATGGCTAGTAAGAATATATAATATACAATGGTTCAAGCACAAATGTTTATGGTATTGAAATTTGGGACATTGAAAATTCTTGGGAAATTGTGGGTAGAGTACAGTGAACATTTTGCAAAAAAATTTCTCAGCTTAGCAATTGAAGCTGTAAAAGAGGTTATTCAAGTAGAAATGGAAGAATTACAAGAAAGGATTTGATTATGGAGAGAGTTTTAAAATATTGGCACAGGATTTTAAACTTAAATGAAGATAATCTAGTAAAGCAATGTTTAATATATCAAAAATCATATTTAACTAAGGGATGGATGAGTAGTCTAAGGAATATTTTAGAGATTAATGGATTAGGGTTTATATGAATGAAAAAGGAAACAAATGTTAGAGAATTGTGGAAAGAGACAAGATGTTTTGAAGATTTAGAGATACAAAAATTGTTTAGTAATTTAACTAGGAAGACAATTGCCTGAATTTTATGCTAGGGTAAAATGGGCATGGGAAAGGGAAAATTGTATTGAGAAAGCTAATAAATAGGAAAGAGAGGGCATAGCTTGGGTGAGAATAGGTGTGTGGAAATTAAAATGTGAAAGAGAAGACTTTATTCAAGGTAAATATGGAGAGAAAGAAGACTTGGAACATGTAATGTTTGATTTAAGGAAACTGAAAAGTGGAGAAATGCATTCATTAAGTTCAAGTTTAAAAGGGACAAAAGAATAATATTGAACAAAATATTCATAAAGGCGAGCAGGAGTGTTGGACAGTATTTATTTAGAGTTAAAAATTCCTTTAGAGAATAAGGGAATTAGTAAAATCTCTTCTAGTTAAAGTATTTAAAAACTCTTTATGGCTTAATTCCTATGGGATAAAATCAGTCTTAGTTAAAATATTTAAAATATTCTAAACATTCTTTATGGTTTCACTGTCAAGAGTTAAAGAAAACCAGGACATGTTTCATGAAGCATTTGTTCACTTATCAACTGTTAAATGACTGACCGTGATGGATCACTCTTTGAAGTTGGAAGGGTAGTTATCTGCAAGGACTTTGGTGGTCTAGTGATGAACTTAAACAGGGTGCTGATTACTTCCGGAATATCAAAATTCATGAATTTATACTTGTATTTTGTTATATAAATCTTTTCTCATATACTAAGTTCCTTGGGTTGTTGAATAGCTTTTAATAACTATGCCTTTTTCTATTTCATGATGTTCATTCCAGAAATGTGCAGCCACACCTGATTAGTCTCTCTGTTTTTAAGGATGTTTCTCCGATGTTCTTTCAACCTGATCTATAATTTGAATCCCAGCACATACTCTTATTACCATTGCACCATACATCACTTGACCTATTATCATTCACAGTAACCTTTGCCCTTCTCTGGAATGCATTGCCATGGGATGTCAGAGACTGCCAAACTTTAGGAGGAATTAATAAGAAATTGTTCAATATTATTAGAAATAGTCAATTACCCAGATGCAGATTTCTTTTGTTAGAATCCATGTATATATTTGTTTTACCCTGTTATAGAATTATTCATTCTATTATTTTTATTACTATCATAAATGTTCCTATCTCATTCTTAATATTGTTAGGGTTTTTAATTTTATGTTTGCTTGTATCTTTATTTCCACTTTCAGGATTTATGTAGGTTGATGTATGTATAAATTGTCATTGCTGGTATTTGTTGTATATTATTGTTCTTTTGTATTCTTATTTTTTCTTTTTTAGTTAATATTTTTTACTGTCCATAGTTGTGTATTACCATACATTTATTTATATATATATCATGTTTTACATTAGTTTATATGTGTATGAGTATTGTTAACTTTACTGTCAATGTTATGATTGTAATATTGTCGCTATAACTTCATGTAATCATTATTAGATTGGTGGAGCAGAAAAGAAGGCCTAATGGCCTTAGCTCTGCCAGAATAAACAAACAGATAAATAAATATATTCCTCTTGTTGTCACCTGTGTATTTTTGCCACAATCTTTTCAGTTCATTTGTATATACCTGATTTTTTTTCTCTTGGGGTCCAGAATCTGTTTTATTTAACTTCAATAATTTGTTATTACTATATCTGTTTTGAGGTACTAATGTGATATACTGTTTTACATTTTTTTTATCATTGACTGATGAGTGGTAAATGAACTTTTTGAAGGTTTTTTCCCCTGATAATGCACCCAAGGTTGTGACTTGTTTAATTGTTTTTGTTTCTGGATTTTGTTGTATTTTTTGCTTGATCATCTGTTTTTTGAACTGGAAAGAAATTAGTAATTTGTAGAGACTGTAGTAGCTAGCTGAGAAAATAATTATGTAAGTAAAGTTATTGAAATATTTTTATTTTGGTGCCTTGGTTTGGGTTGCAGCTGGTACCCTGGAATTCCAGCAGTCTGCTGCTGATAAATTGGGGACTGATGCAATTAAGGTGGAATTTTTTTTTGTTTAATTTAATATTTTAGATAAAGCTGCTATTATAAAATCAAATACTGTATATATATTTTTTTTTATAATTGTGACATCTAAAATTACCTGGACAAGATTGGTGATGGCCCCTTTGTATTTTTTCTTAGCATTTCTTATCTACCCTTAAAAAAAGGTTATTAAATTACCTTTCCTAATATAATGTTCAATTGCTTCCATAAATAAGAATAAGTCTTAATAATAATATAATTCAGTAAAATATTAGAAATGTTTTCAAGCTTAATTAGCAGATTTATGAAAGAAAAGCTATTTATTAAATGCAATAACTGAGCAAGAAGAAGTAAACATTTATGTTTCTTGATATTCCTTAACATTTGTGGTTTGGCAGATAGTTGCACATGTAAGCTCATTATTTAACAAATAATTTGTGTAAAGCAAAAGATTTAAATATATATTACTTGGCAAATAACACATGTAGCACCAGCTTAATTCTAAATCTTGTGGAATTCCTGGCACTTCTGAAACTTATAATAAACAAATTCTTAAATATTGTACTTTTGAAGCTGTTGACAATGGAGTGGTAATATATCCTAAATTAGGTATTCATTTTTTACACTGGACTCCATTTACTTACATAAAAATAAGATGCATTTTGGGAGAATCTCTCCCATCTTCAGTTGCTCACTGAACTGCCATTAATCGAATTGATGGCCGAACACTCGGATGTTCCTGTGGCGGCCTGTGTTGGATGAAGAAGTGAATTGCTGAGTTCATCCATAGAAGGAAGTTCATTAGGTTTTCTCTGTTTTTTAACATGAAAATTTTTTCCCAAGTGGATAATTCCAATGGGTTGTGAAGATGTTTCAGCAGTTTAATTTCCGTTTTTATTTCGTGATTTTTGGTCCAAAAGTGAGCAGCTACTGCTGATTTATCCACCTGCTTAAACCGAATATTCCTGAAATGTTCTTTCCTCCAAATTTCTCTTTGTTTTGCCTATGTAGTTCTGCTCACAATCTGCACATTTTATTTTGTAAATTCCTGATTTCTGTTCTCTTGGTATGCAGTCTTTTTCTGTGCAACCCAATAAATTCTTGATGATGTATCTGTTCTTTGGGGCTAACATTATCCCATGTTCTTTGAAAATTTTCTTGAACTTGTTCTGGTAAATTGGATGGTAGGTGAAACTTTTGAATTTTATTCTTCTTTTGGGTTTTTCAGTGTGGAAACTTCCCTTATCCCTTCTTGTCTTTTAGATTTATTGATAATTTTATCACTGTGTCTTTGTTGAAACCATTGATTATAGCTGTCTTTATTATTTGTTGGTATTCTATTTTGTACTCTGCTTCTGTGAGTGGAATATTCATCAATCTGTGTGCCAAACTGTGAAACACTACATGTTTATGTGGAATGGGGTTAAAACTCTCATTTTTTATGTAGTTTACTATGTGTGTTTCTTTTCTGTAAAGTCCAAAATTCAAACAATCTCCATTTCTTATAATTTTGAAATCTAGAAATGGTAGCCACCTATTTCTGTCATTGTACAGATTCATGTTGCAAATTAAGAAGTTTCAGAAATGTTCAGAATACAATTGTATAGATTCATGTTGCAAATTAAGAAGTTTCAGAAATGTTCAGAATATAATTTACCATAGAAGAAGAAAGAATAAAATTCCAAAGTTTCACCTACCATCCAATTTACCAGAACAAGTTCAAGAAAATTTTCAAAGAACATGGGATAATGTTAGCCCCAAAGAACAGATACATCATCAAGAATTTATTGGGTTGCACAGAAAAAGACTGCATACCAAGAGAACAGAAATCAGGAATTTACAAAATAAAATGTGCAGATTGTGAGCAGAACTACATAGGCAAAACAAAGAGAAATTTGGAGGAAAGAACATTTCAGGAATATTCGGTTTAAGCAGGTGGATAAATCAGCAGTAGCTGCTCACTTTTGGACCAAAAATCACGAAATAAAAACGGAAATTAAACTGCTGAAACATCTTCACAACCCATTGGAATTATCCACTTGGGAAAAAATTTTCATGTTAAAAAACAGAGAAAACCTAATGAACTTCCTTCTATGGATGAACTCAGCAATTCGCTTCTTCAACCAACACAGGCCGCCACAGGAACATCCGAGTGTTCGGCCATCAATTCGATTAATGGCAGTTCAGTGAGCAACTGAAGATGGGAGAGATTCTCCCAAAATGCATCTTATTTTTATGTAAGTAAGTGGAGTCTAGTGTAAAAAATGAATACCTAAGTTTAGGTTAAACAAATTCTTGCTTCCCAGCTCTGGAAAGTCAGATTTTTTATTGTGGTTATATTATTTACGTATGTTCTGCATAGTAAAAAAGTGCCAAATATTTCAATTGTTTCATGGTTGTGTCATCAAGCATTCATTTACAGAGAGTGCCTAAAAGAAGAGCTTGTTTCCCAGTCTTGGAAAGTCAGGTTTTTTTTTTTCATTGTGGTTAAGCTATTTATATATATTCAACATTGTAAAAATGTGTCTCATATTTCAATTCAGTCATGGCATGGTATTCATTTACAGAGAGAAAGAGCGATAAAAGAGAAAAAAAATGTATATAATGGTATCTTTGTTAAAATTATGCTAGGCAGTATATATTGTTGGTACCTAAAAATATATATAATTGGAAATATTCAGTTTGAGTTGGAGTGAAAAAGTAGCAGTAAAAAGACTATAGTATAATTTTATTTGCTTGCTGTGCTATAGCTCGTCTACGAAAACCAGAACTCATCATACGAGAGAACCAGCCAATAGAATTACCTCCAGAAGTAGTAAGAGGTAGGCCACAGATCCAGCTGTAAATGTGTGTCTGCATAACAACACTAACATGGGGAAACATCAAATGATACCTAAATAATTATTTGTTGAAATTAATATATTGTTAACTCTAACTGTCCAAAAAGGTGTTATAGTTTTGCATTAATAAACAGCTTACTAACATGTTCTTATGCAATATGGTTTTGTACATGTGTTCTCAAACTTAAACAATATAACCATTCTTGGAAGCTCTAACTGAAAGCTTTTTGTGGAATCAAAGAGATTGCAGAATTAGACTGATGTAATAGATGATGCTCTCTACATTTTACAGAAGTTTATTTTCATCACAATGGTTTTTCTCTATTGGAAAAAGTGATACTGATTATAACAAGGCAGCTCTAATTATACAATATTATTCTTAGGAATTAGACTTCAGCTTACCATGCTGATGCTCTTCTATCTGAGCTACTGAATATTGCATTAACATGGTAAGCCAAAGATTCATAGTTTGAATCCGAGCCTTGATCTTTAAATTTTTATCTTTGACTCAAATTCCAAATCTTAGCATAACACTTGGATTGATTAAAAGAATTCCATTCAAAGTAAATTAACCCTACTGTGTAGTGAGCTGTAAAGTCAGATTATAAGTACACAAAGGCTTTGAGTCACCTCTTAGGGATAAAATCTCTGTGAGAGGTATCCAGAGTTACTTAGTTATACTTAGATGGGGTGGATTCGTGGTTATGACTGGACAGGGCACAGTAGTGCAGATGGGAGAGCAATAATATGGTAAGCCAAAGATTTGTGGTTGAAGACCTGACAGTGATCTCCAGTTTTTCCATTAAAATGATTCCATTTTAGTCTAACATGGCTTAAGCGAAAAAATCACATTTAATATTATTCTTCCTTTAAAATACTTCAACCAAATCTTACCATTAGCTGCAAGTATGTATGCAGTTTACTGGTGCATAACAACTTGTCATTGTAATGACAAATGATATTCAGGATGCATGAGCTATTTAATTGAACCAGGCATTATCTATGAAAACTTTCTGTTTATAGAGTTTCAAACATTACTTACATGTGAACTGATAGTGTCAGCTTTGTTTTTGTCGAATACAGAAGCTCTTTTTAATTTACAAATAGTTTCACAAATTTTCTATACCTTAAAAGTTTCCCTGCTCTGCCTCTTATGTTTATTTAAATTTACTTCAGTGTGTTTTTATTTCAATGGGCACAAACTGGGCTTTCTGAGGCTCTTAACATGTGTTTACATAAATTTACATTAACATTAATAAAGAAATTTCATAACATTACTTAACGAAATTTCATATTACATAATATTACATAATTAATTCATAACATTACATCAAGAAATTTCATAACATTATACATAATTACCAACAGAAATTTCATAACATTACATAAGAAATTTCATAACATTAATAAAAAATTTCTGCATGTAAATAAGGTTGGCTATCACCATTAATAAGGTAAATAAAGATAATGCACAATTTATAAATCTGATTTCATGTTTTGCACATTTATATTTATTATTTTATTATTTAAAATAAGATGGAACATTTTTTCAGGATATGTCTGACTTCAAAAAGCTTGGGGCCAAAGAGCAAAATTAGTAATTTTGACTTTAAACTGGCAGAGGATATGGTTAAATTAATACAACTATGACATCACAAAAATCCTACATTCTACGATTCGTGTATAAATAATGCTCTCTACCTAAGACAAAGATAAGGAATTATCATAAAATACAGTTTAGAGAATCATATTTCGAGTATAGTAAATAAATTACTTCTGAGTTTTGCTGGCATTACTATCAGAATTAGTCTTATTTTCTTTATTTACTTATTTTTTTCAATATTTAATTGCAAAATAGCTGTAAAACTTATAAGAAACGCACTAAACACAACATGAAGATAAGCATATAAGATATGTACAGTTTATAATAACAGATTTTGAATACCATAAATAAGGTCTAACTAGAGTTTGAATACACCATTGCAATATATAATATTTTGCATGGGTAAGTTATCAAAAGTAAATGATTGGTAATTATCTTTTAACACATAGGTATGTCTCTATTTCTACACAAGAAACTGAAGGCCTTTCCATTTCCTAAATGGAAGATTTTCCCCCTATAAGATATCTGCTATTAAATAGTTTTTTCAATCCTAAATTTTTTTTCTAATATCTACTTTATTTTTGTTTTATTGCATCTCCAGTTTACCTCTTTCTTTTTTAATTCAATAATGTTAATTAATTAATATGAGATTTCTTAAACCAATTGGAAGCAAAACCAAATTTACCCTAATATAATATAATTTCTCTATTTCCAAGGCTTTGGCACCTTTAAAACGTAAGCTATTTCACTGCCATCAAGACTCAATAATACTTTTCACTGTATTGAAGTGCTGATTATAGTAGCTGGAGGCCTAATTCCAAGTTCCCCTTACTGCCAGAAAAAGAGCCGGTCACAAGGAGACATTAAGAGCCTTATGCTATAAAAAACAATGCTTTCAGGAACACATTATTTATATTTCCAATCATTTGGTTTAAATAGGAAAAGTCAGTGGCATGATGGCAGGCATGTACAAAGCATGTTATGTGTACCTCTTACTTGTATGCTTATAGGCGATTGTAACTTTTCAGCACATAACTTGCATCGTCCATCACAAACAACAATACACTATCATGCTGCACATTAATTGGCAAGATTAAATGCATTGACCATCAAAAAATATATAGATTGTCAATTAGTTAACCTTCTCAAGATACTCATAATTGCAGCAATAAATTCTCCCTGGATCTTCTTCCATCAATATGCCAGCCACTAATTTGCTATACATCCAATAGCATCATTGGTCTCATCTATAGGCACTCAGATATTTTTCCCTGTGATTTCCCTCCATTTTTCTTAGATTTTTCTTCTCATAGGTATGTATAACATATACTTTTCCTTTCTTTGATGTAACACAGTGATTGCTCACTCTGTCACTGGAGCCAATCATTTAAACTTGAAACACACAGTATGAGAGTAGGTCCATAGGTTTCCAGCCTTACCATTTTCTAGGTATGATAAGGACAAAAATTATATTTCACTTTTCAATATAGTTATGCTTTATTGCAATACCCTTCTCACATCTTTGAATCACATCACTCCTCCGTCACACTTAAATTTCCTTCCTTCTTGAGTTTTGAGAACAGGAAATAGTCACTGGGAGCTAGATCTGAGCTATAGAGTGGATGGTTGATCTGCTTGAAGCCACCTTTCTTCACAGCTTCCTTTGCAACAAGAGCTGTGTGACAGAGGCTTGTCCTGAAGAAGGTGCACACCACCACTCAGGTGCACACTTGCCTTTTCTCTTTGATGGAAGCATATATTCTTTGCAGTAAGCCAGCTTAGTACTCTCCATTTACTATGGTATTTCTCTCCTTGAAGTTAATGAAGAGTATTCCTTCACAGTCCCAAAAGATTGTGGCCATGATCTTCTTGGTTGACTGAGTGATTTTGCCCTTCACCAGGTTTACACACTCCATTGATTTTCTTTTGGACAAGGGATCATAGTAGAGGACCATAGTTTCATCTTCTGTAACAGTGGTTTGTAGAACTTCTCTCTCTCTTGTTGTTGCGATGGCAGAGCTCATAGAGGATCATAGTTTCATCTTCTGTAACAGTGGTTTGTAGAACTTCTCTCTCTCTCGTTGTTGCGATGGCAGAGCTCAAGCCTGACAAAAGATTACTCATTGCTGCTTTTGGACTGAGGAAATAAGTTTAGGCACCCATCTTGCACTAATATTATTCACATTTATGAATAATTTGAAGGACTGTTGTTTTAGAAAGGCCCAACCTTGCTGCTATTTTTGTAACTTTGAGCCACCTGTTTTCCATAATCTCTCCTTCCACAAGAAAGATGTTTTCAGGAGTGAGCACCTCCAAGGGCCAACCTGCATGCTCTTCGTCTTCAATACTTTCTCGACCCATTTGAAAAAGTTTGATCCATTCTTTTATGGTAGAATATGAGGGGGATGCTTCCCCATATATACCATCCAATCACTGTTTAATTTCATTTGGAGTAAGTCCTTATTTTGTGAAGAACTATAACAGGTTGATACTCCATTTTGAACATGTCACAATCTTCTACACATAGCCTTCTTTATGCAACTATATCTGAACAACTGAACACATCGGAGTGGAAGTTAAATTTGCAATTATTTACTTAACAGATAAGGGTTTTGTGAAGGCGATAAACCTTATCGATGAGGCCGGAAACTTATGGCGCTACCCTCTTACATCAAAGTACATACTTTGTTGTATAAGAAACCTCCTCTTTAGACAGAAAATACAAACTCTTCATTATATAAGTGGTTTTAAAAAGCAGGAATTTTCAGTATGAAATATAGTATAATATTGCAATTTTTTATGAGGAAATCACTCAAATTTCACCAATTTTGCTCCACTCACATTGACATGTTTCAAAGGCTGTTGCCTTCAGCATCAGCATAGTTCCACTGTCAAATTCTCAGCATGGTATAAAGATATCACTCTGTAGATTTAACATATTTAGTGATGAGGTTACTGTTAATATAATAAATTATTTATAAGGATATAACAAATTATTAATGAGGAAATGATTCAAATTCCACTAATTTTGAGTGATTTCCTCAATAATAATTTGTTATATTATACTATATTTCACTGTGAAAATCTCGGCTATTTAAATCTATATTAATAGGTAACTGTTGTTTGGAAGATTAAAATTAACTAAATTTTCCTTGTTTTTGTTTATGAATACATTTTCCCACACTATGGGTTTTGAAGAGATTTTAAGAGTTTGGGCTCATTTTGGAATACATGATTTTTTTTTTTTTTTGCCTGAAATGATATACTATTGCTGATTTCTCTATGTATGTTTATAAAAAAAATATAAAAATTTATATATATATATATATATAATAGTTTATGTATAAAATATAAAGGAAAAGCAATGTAACGCTATTAACAGTGTAACTAAATTAAAATTAATTAGAAAATCAGAAAAGGCTAAAACACTAAGAAAAAGTCACAGAATTATAATGGGTATATTTCAAACTGCTACAGTTCTTCTATGGCAAGAAGATAAGTCATTTGTTAAACCAAATTTCATAACATTACCTTGAATAGATGTCATAGTATAAGATGTATTAAATAACAAAAGCTTAATGATAACATTAAAGTGTATTAGAAAACAGAGAAAGTAAGAAATAAAATTAAAAGAATAATAGATAAATAGTAAAGAAGTCAAAAGTAAAACATGTAAAATTTAAATTAATAAGCCAAGTTAAAAGCAACACCAGAGGTGCAAACAATATAAATGAAAAATAATGTAACACTATTAACAATGTAACTAAATTAACAATAAATAGAAATCCAGAAAAGGATAAAACACTAAGAAAAAGTCACAGAATTGTAATTGCTATGGCAAGAAGAACGAACCCTAGCAGTTTGAAATATGGCAATTACAATTCTGTGACTTTTTCTTAGTATTTTATTCTTTTCTGCTTTTCTAATTTTAAATGTGTGTGTGTGTGTGTATGTGTGTGTGTGTGTATATATATATATATATATATATTTAAACAATAATGTGCAAGGATAGAAAAGATATCATGTTCCAACAGACAAGATGGCTGTAAGCACTTATGAAACAAAACCATTAATTACAGTTGTCTACATTACAGGGATTATGATTGAAGCCAAACATGTATTTTTTCTTTTGCATGAGCAAAAATGTCTACACATATACTAAAGAGAGATCAATTATGAGGCAGAAAAGCTATCCACTCTGGACATCAGGGCCAGAGCATAGGGATAGAAATATTTATGTAGTTGTGCTCTGATATGTTGTTTTTGCTCCAATTAAAATAAGATAGTTGTCAAAAGAGCTAATGATAGACATTGTAATTTAATTAAAAATTTTAATGAGAAGGGTAATAAATGAAACGAACCAGTGAAAGCACAAAAAAATTCAGGCCCTAAGCATTGAAGCTACTTGATATGCAGGAATTAGGAAAAACTGTAAATAAAAATGATAATTTGAACCATTATCTATAGTGTGACAGCAAGAACCACATCTACTACCACTCTTCTATCTAGTGGCTCCTTAGAAAAATTATTTATTTATCAGGATAAACTTTCAAAACAATATGTATGTATAGTATGAGTCTGGTATTTTGTTAACATCTACTTACTTTTACTTAATGACTGATTTACTCACTCACTCACTCACTCACTCACTCACTCACTCACTCACTCACTCACTCACTCACTCACTCACTCACTCACTCACTCACTCACTCACAAGAAGAACTGATATATTAACTTAATGCAATACATTAGTGCATCTCAGTTTTTCTGCACTGTGAGATCACTGCACTATTCAGAAAATAACATTTAGTAAAGTTAAGCTTGTCCCAATGTCCTGATAACCTTTGTTTCATAATTTGGGCAAATATATGTACTATAAAAATGTGTGTTTATTAAAAATAAATTATTTGCAATATAAGTTCAAAGCATTGTCAAGCATCTGGTGACCAACTGAACAGTAATCAATAGACAATGAAATAATATTGCACAGTATTGCCAAGAGTGGCCGAGGCAGAGGCAACTCTGAGCAGGATGTCTGGGAATAATACTGCCAGGACCTTCCTCCTTGACTGAAGTTTTTTTCAAATTTTCCTCATAAATGGCAAATCCCAGTAAGGCACCATAAATATTGTACTTACAAAGCTGTTGACAATGAGTGATAATATATCCTAAACTTAGGTATTCATTTTTTACATTAAACTCCATTTACTTACATAAAATAAGAGACGTTTTGGGAGAATCTTTCCCATCTTCAGTTGCTCACTGAACCGCCATTACTCGAAACAATGGCTAGACACCCGGATGTTCCTGTGTTGGCATCTATTGGCTGAAGTAGGAAATGAGTGAGTTCATCCATAGAAGAAAAGTTTGTTAGGTTTTCTTTATTTTTTAATATGAAAATTGTTTCCCAAGTGATAAAGGAAGTGACAACTTTCTTTAAACTTCCACCAAAATTTTAATAATCATACCATCTTTTATTGTAATATTAATATTTTATTTGTATTTAAGGGTCACATTACAAATACTTCTGAACAATTAAAAAACGTAAATAAGTTTGAACAACAAATGTATTATATTTGCAGCATCAGATAAACCAGACTTAGGCCTAGAAGAACTTAGCTCACTAAACGTCAAGTCACGCTACCAGGTGTTTGAAAAAACACAAGAAAGCAGCAATGCAGAAGTGGAGCGTTCGCCAAGCTCTGTCAGTGTCAAGCGCTCTCCAAGCATCCTCAGTAAACTTGCCAGGTAACAAATTATTGTTTATTTTAGAGATTTAAGGAAATTAATTGAAAAATATGTGGGGGTTCATGCCACCAGTTCTCAATACCTTAGTAGTAGTAATTTGCTTACTATAAAAAGCCTTTAGCAAGCCCTTCAATGCCCTATGGAGAGGTTGATGTTTGGGGTTATGTGAAATAATAGTAATAAATATAGCAAGCTCACATCCAGGTTTCTAGTGTGTAAAAAATGTTCAAGCTTGGAGATTTAGCACTGGGTTTTGTTTGATTAAGAAAATGATAAAATTGTTCAGTCAAAAATGATTAATTTGTGTACCTTCATGCATATGATGTTGAATATGAAACTTTGCTTTAGCCAAAATAGTAATAACAAGGAAAACAAAAAAATAAAAAAGGCTGAAAATACTACATGAAAGCATACAATATCTGAGTAATAAAGTAAGTAAACTAGCAATATTTCTTCAAGAAATAAATTATGAAATATTTGCAATCACCAAAAATGACTTAAAAAGAAATTTAAAGCAATGATGTTAAATAAAATGGTATTGAAATCAATCAATTTGTGTAGAATTTTGTTACTAAAGCAAAACTTATATATTACCTACACTTTCTCAAACTCATGCCTAAAAATAAATTGTATTTTCCTGACTAAAATTTAAGTCTTCTGTTTAGTATTGTCAATTATAAATATAGGACTAAAGTTTTAAACCTTGTTTACTCATGCAGTGTTTTAAGTTTGGCTGCTAAGTGTACCACAGCTGGCAGCAATGATAACTTCATGTTGACTTATCCCCTTTGTCTGTCTTTGAATGCCATTTTTTGATCTTGTTCCATGCGTGCCTCATGGCAGTAAACATTCATTCACAAAGATTATTAGGCATCATAATCTACAATAATACAAATTACATAATGGGGAGCTTATTTGAGTCGACCTCCCACACATCAGCCCAAAAGGCTTATTGTGCAACTCCAAGGAAAAGAGCTTTCATTGTTTTCCAAAATCTGTTCCTTGAATAAGGTGCAGTATTTTGATTCCAATATCACTATTCCTAGGTGTTCCCTAGTGATAGAAAAGGGTAAGTCTTTTTCTTACTAGGAATTGCAACAGTTTATAGTGAATAGATTAAGATTAGAATTGGGACAGAATTCCAACATACTACTAGCAGTAGTATGTTGGAATGTGGAAGGTTTACTAGATAGATATAGTTGAAATTATGCAAATGACGAAGTTAGATGACATGGTGACAGGGTAGAAACTTGGGTAACAAACAGTGCAGAGGTAAGTGTAAATGGTTTTGATTATTTTGGTAGGAATGGAAAGAAAAAGGAAGGTAAAGGGAGGGTATCGAGAGGGATTGGGTTGTTGGTAAAAAAGATAAGAGGCTTGGGGCAAAAGGTTGTAGGTTCAGATAAAGTATTATGGATAGGGATACATAGTGAGGCAAGAGAGGAACAAAAAAGTATAAATATAGGGGTTATAGATAACCTGCCAGGTATGTCAGATTTTATGATCCCAATTTATACAAAGGGCTTGATAAGGGCATGGAGTGTTTAAAACAGAAGTACGATGTGGTAGACTTCATGATAATTCTTCTCTCTTCTCTACACATAAATTTCTCTAGTTCTCTCCTGCTTTAAACCATTAATCATCCATTAGGGTGATTTTAATGCAAGGGTTGGAGAAGAATCACTACATATAATCCCAAGTGAATGTGAATTAAGAAATGGTGATCAAATTATGCAAAGGTGTAATAGAGGCAAGATAAGTAATGGAGATGTAGTAAATTGATTGAATTTTGTTAGGTAAATAATTTAATAATGTGTAATGGGTAAAGAGGATCAGATAAATATGGAGATTTTACTTTCATAAATCAAAATGGGCAAAGTATGATTCATTATTTGCTGTATTCGATATCAATGGATATCGTAGATTTTAAGGTTTTTGAATACTGTATTGAGTAGCTACCATGTTCCTTTATTACAAAATTTCAAATTGGAGGTGCAGTGAAAGAAGATAAGGGCATGATTAATGATTTAAAGCAGGAAAGAACTTTAGAGAAATTTATGTGTAGAGAAGAGAGAAGAGACTTATTTTGTAAAAAAATCATGATCTGATGAAGGTAAAAATGTAGAATTAAGAGCTACACAACTAATTGGAGAAGGTAAGTCTGATGAAGCAGTGACATTTAGAGAGAGGGGGCTGATGAAAAGAGCAGGAAGTAAAATGAGAGAGGTCATGACAGTCTGGGCAAGGAGCTGGTATGATGAGGAGTGTGACTAAACAAAGAAAATATTAGAAATGGAGTTTAAGAGATGGAAACAAACAGGAGAGGTTTATGAGAGGGAGCAGTTCTTAATAGCTATATGGAGGTAACAATCGTCTAATGGAGTCAAAAAAGAAAAAAATGGAGTGACAGAATTGGGAATCAGATCTATAAAGTGGCAATGAATGAGGACAGTAATAGAATATGGAAACTTGTGAAAAGGATATCGAGCCAAGGGAAGAGAAAGATGAATTCAATTGGACCCAATAGATAGGGGGATTTTTGAGGAATTATTGGGGCAGAAAAGTTTGACAATACTACCAAAAATATTAGGGAGTTTAATAATTATGTGAGAGAATTAGATCAGAAATTAGGGCAAAATGAGGTTAATGAGCAGCTTATACAACTAAAAAATAATAAAGCTACTGGAATAGATGGCATATCAATGGAATATTGGAAGGTGTGGTGTGCGGAGAAAGAAAGAAGAATGTTGCTTGCTAAATTGTTTAATGTGGTAAAAGAAGGTGGGAAAATTTTACCGAATTGGAAATGGGGAGTAATTGTGCTAATTTACAAGGGAAAAGAAGATGAAAATGATCCTGTAAATTGTTAAGGCATCAGTTTGTTGTCTAAGATTGGGAAAGTATATACAGCAGTTCTAGTTAAACTTTTACAATATTGGGCGTAGAAAGAAGGAAAGATACCTGCATTACAGACTGAATTCAGGAAGGGAAGATCCACCTTAGATAATATTTTCATAATAAGAACAATCATAGATAAATGCCTAGCTAATAAAACAGGAAGGTTATACATATTTTTTGTAGATCTAGAAAAGGTATTTCATAAAATCAATGGGGGGCATTCTGGATTAAACTGAGGGAAAAGGGGATGAAGTTTATAAAGTAATACAGAGGTTGTATAAAGAAAATATGTCTTGTGTTAGATATGCAGAAAATAAAATAATGGAGTTAATACCTAATAATATGCTTCTAAGACAAGGATGCACACTAAGCCCAACATTATTCACTCTTTTTATGGACAATATATTAAAGTAAATAGAAGAGTACAAATTGCCCTATAATTAATAATAAAGATATCCCAGGATTATTGTTTGCAGATGATTTAGTAGCAGTAGCAATAACAAACAGAGGGTTAAATAAAGCAATAGAAGCAATATTGAAATATTGTATAAGTAAAAATAAATTGAAAATTATGGTATGTAAGAAAGGCAATAAGCTCAAAAGATAATAGAAATGGTGGCTGAAGGAGATTTAAACAGGTTCTTATAATAAGAAGATTCCAAGTACGAGTGTAATATGGCTCAAGAGAATTTATTCAGCAATGATTGCATCAAAAATTATGTATGGGGTTGAAATATGGGATACAGAGAAAGGGTGGGAGTATATTGACCATATTCACATAGCATTTTGTAAAATGGTGTTCGGATTGCAGAAGACAACTCCAAATGGGGTGGTATTGCTGGAATTAGTAAGAGGAAAGGCATAGTAGTTAAATATATTTTGAAATATTGGTATAAGATAGCATCAAGATAAGAAGGATACACAGTCAAAGACTGTTTACAGATACAAGAAAAAGGTAAAGAAGGGAAAGAAGTTGGTTAACTCAACTAAAGAGAATAGTCCAAGAATAGTCTGGGATAGGTGAAGTGGAGGAACAACAGTTAATGAATATACAAGGGCTATTGAATAAAGTGAAGCAAACAACAGATGATATTGGAAAGCAAGAAATAAGGAGTAGTTTACAAGATAATAGTACCTTGAAACATTATAGGAAATTTAAGAAAGAATGGGACAGGAAAAATGTATAGATATTTGTAATAGAAGAGGAAGGGATGGATTTACTCAGGGTAGAGCAGGTATATTAGGGTTAACTGGATTAAAAGTAAAAAAGGAAAAGTGTCCACTATGTGGAAAACTAGAGAAGGGTTTTCATTAAATAGTTGAACAAACTAAACAATGGAGGGAACGGGTATAGATTAAGAAATGGGACAATTTACAGATAGAAATTGTTATACTTAATATTTTTGGAACTGGTAACAAGGGGTTTTTAAGAAAATTTGGTGATTATATAGAGAAGGTAAAAGAGAAATGGTGGAAAAGAGTGATTAAAGTTAAGGAAGAATGTATATATGGAAATAGGGAAGGAATCGGTGAGGGTGGGATCTAATACACATATATAACCAGTGTGTTCAGTATGTAGGATCCCAGAAATGTGCACTCTGGAAACGATGGTAAAAATGTAAAAGTATTTCGTTTTTCTTGTTTGTTTTTCTTTTGGAACACAAACAAAAATGTACAGTTTTTTCAGAGGGAATACTAGACATTATTACTGTAAATCTTAAGCTTTTGCCAACAAAATTATTCCTGAAATTAGACAACAAATGGAGTTATATAAAGGAAAACATTAACAGTGAAATCAGAAACTTTTTGGTCAAACTTCAATTTCAGTCACAATGTATTTTCCTAATACAATGCCTATTTAGCAGAGGGTAGACAATTGCAGCATATTTTATAATGTAAGATTGATTGCACATTAGAAAACGAAGTTGAAACCCCCAGGTGTGATGTGCTTAGTAGTTATAAAGCACTGCATGAGCAAACATTATTAGTTAAGTAACTACAACATATTTTAATATTTTTTCATCTGCTTTTGATATGTTGTTCTCTCATGCTTTTCAAATGTTTAGCACAGTCAGTTCTCAAAATTAACCCCTTATGCTTTCACAAATGACTGAAATATCTCTGGGTATTCATTTATGTATAACTCCATTGGGAATACACTACTGCTGACTCCAAGGACTGCTTGCAACTCTCAATATTAGATACCTGTTTCTGCAAACCATATTCTTAGCACTGATCACAGTTTTTAGTCTAGTGGGATCAATTCAAACTGCTTGAAGGCTGATCTTGAGCTGAGCCTAAATCTGGAACAGTTCTCTCAAGCCAAGTCTGAATGGATCATACCTTATGGACTGGAGCTGAATCTTGCTGGAAATTGCAATACCTGTTCTTGACTATAACAGCTTCATCACAGGTTCCAGCAGAGTAGTTTGTAAACATTGGCAGTTGTCATCTTCCCTTAACAGAAATCCAGTTTGATGATGCCTTCATAGCTGACTCCCTGTCAATTCATTACTCAGTCAGGATGGTGCCTTTTTTGGGCCTTCAGAATCCTCTGATAAGCTTCTCATGAAGTTAGTATACACTGCATCATTTTAATGGTTGTAGCATTTTTCAATGCAAAATATTTTCTTATCAGTAAAAAGAATTTTCTGGTGATCTTGTTAGCATATCACTTTAGTTTATATCTCAATATCCTCTGCTGCTTCAGTTGTGCAGTTAAAAATGCCCAGTATTTAATGCAATGTCCAAGGTCTTGTTTAAGCACTCTTCTTGGACTGGACCTCCTGGATGACACCATCATTGATTGTCTTCTTCCAAATGGGATTCCACTGAAAACAGGCTGCTCTGCTTTGACAATAGCTATGGCTCTCACAGATCATGGGTATGCAGATCTCAGTCATCAACTGTACTAACTTCATTGAAGCTAATGATTTCCAGCTTTTTAAGGATCTGGAAAATCTCATTTGGTGATTTGCCAACCCTATGAAAGTTATCACAGCAACATGTTTTTATAATCTCCATGGTTAAACATCAAAGAATAGTCTCTTTCTGCTGCATGGAACTTGTTGTAATGTCCGGCAGTAAAAATGGTATCTGGTCACTGAAACACCTGTCAGTCCTTGTGGCCTAATGGTAACCATACTTGCCTTGTAGACCATGGGTTCAATTCTGGCCAGGGTTGATGGATTTTTTCCGGCATAAAAATCCTAAGTACAGTTTCCTTCTGAAAGGAAGTAAAGCCTTGGGTACCATATCTTAGATTATGGCAAGGAAAAAAAAAAACCTGAAGCCTGAAAGAAGAGGCCTCTGAGCAAAATTTATCGACCATTTCATGCCTGAATTGAATGGGACACTAATGACCTGAGATATTAAAGAGTGTCCATAAATAAACCAAATCAACAACAAATGAAACACCTGGTACAGTTCCTTTAAAAAGTTTGTAACTGTTTATGGCAAGGCTAGGTATAAACACACATTCAGTTTTTTGACATTGACTGCATTTCAAATTTGAAATGATGACAAATATCTGCATCTTTCCATTCTCCTAGAGAATAATTGCCCACTGATCAAGAGGAAGTATATTGTTTGTGCAAAGTCTTTGTTCTGGCAAAAGATTATTAGTTTAGTAGACTACAAATGGCATAACCTACTGCTTTTTGAATGACTGTTTGCTAGTGCCCTTTGGGAATCATACTGAACTGATCTCTCTGTATAACTAATGATAACTGGTTTTGCATAAGTTACAGAATTCATAATAGTCTTTAAGACTTTTCAAAAGCATCTTTTACAAAATTATGTTTTCCTCAAACCCATGGTTTTTACATATGTATTAAATGGAAAAAAATCACAAATTATTTCTATAAGATATGTGCTTCTTCAGATCTTAACAATTTTGCAACTGTTATGTTGGCAGATTTCAAGCAAAAGGCATGGACATAGGTGTGACAGATGATTCTTTAAATGGTATTCCATTTGAGGAGTCATCTAGCTCAAGTGAAGAAGAGAATGAAGATGCTGATGGGGAGAATGGAGAGACTGACAAAGAATTAATACGTTCAAATAGAAAGAAGAGAGAGCGACCAGTCAGTTTTAGTAAAATGGAAGATGTAAAGAGCAGGTAACTTTTTCCTTTTTTGCTTAGCCGTTTTGTCATTGTTGTGATCATTTGAACTTTCTGTACAAAGATTTAGATCAGTTTTAGTCTTGAGATCTTTCTTCTGCCTGTACACTGTGAATTTTTATTATTACACAAATTCTAATAAGCACATACCAAACATTAACATTTTATGAATTTATATCTTCCTGAATGTAACTGTCCCAGTATATTAATATAACAGAAGATAAATTCAAAAACATCAATCATTTAAACTGATAGTGGAAGGGGAAATAATAATAATAAATTAAAAATTTAAATAAACTACAATGCAACAATTATTTGGTTTCATTGATGTGAAATTCGCATTTCCAAGTATATCAAAAGACAAACTGTTAAAGTACCTAAGAGAATAACTAAAATTAATTGACACTAACTGTAGACACACAGAGAATATATAAAAGCTACAAAAATAAGCATACTTTACTTTAATGGAAAATTCTGCAAGCAAGAATCATGCCTAACTACAGAAAACCCTTCATCCTCCTTCTTGGATAATCTAATAATGAGCAGATTTGAAATCAACATTATAAAATTTTTTCCCACACATATTCCAAACTTAGTACAGGTATGTAGACAATATTTTTGCAATAGGAAATGAAAAACATATTAATGGTGTCATAAAATTGCTTAACTTGCCAAGCTTAGTATTTACATGTGAAAAATAAACAGGTAATATGTTCATTCATTTAAGAACTTTCGGAAAATAAGACATTTTTAAAAAATTCTGTTAGAACTCACACAGTGAAGTAGTTAAATGTAAATTATAATTAATCTGTCGTCTAACACACTCTTATGCTTCACTTACTTTTAAATACGGTGGGACCGATTTCGAAGAGACATCCTCAAGTCGTCAAGTTGGTTGAAGATGGAGAGGATGTTTCTTCGAAACCGGTCCCACCATATTTAAAAGTAAGTGAAGCATAAGAGCATGTAAAACGACAGATTAATTATAATTTACAGATAATGTGTTACTATTTTTGGACTTCAAAATAATAAAAAGCAATAAAATGTCGGAAATAGGAAAAGACATACATGCAGACTACTTAAAAGTCAATAGCTTCAATCCAAGATAACATAAACATGCAGTAATTAATAGTTTAGCACATAAACTCTTCAAATTTACCATTGAAAGAAACAGAATACCAACAGAAATACAATTGATTAGTGAAAAAAAAGCATTGAAGCAAGGATTTTGTGAGGAATTGGTTCGAAAAGAGGTACAGAAGTACAAAAAACTTACGTAGGTAAAAGAAATCTCAACTCTCTTGGCAATAAAGGAGAACAACATTTTATAAAAATTACCTATCATTCTTGGAGTATACGAAAATTTCAGATCTTTAAGGAAGATAACATTACATTGGCACCAATAAATAAGTTTAGCATTAATATCTTATAAACAACAAACAGTTAGATAGTATTCCACCAGACAACATGTTGGGAATACATTGTATAAATTGCATAGAGACTGCAATAAAATATACAAAATAAATACTGGAAATACAGCAAGAAACATAAGCACTGCAGAAACATAAAGTATAGGCAAATAGAGAAATCTGCTGTGGTAGTTCATTTTTGAACAGAAAATCATGTTGAAGAAAAAAATTTAATTGTTAAAGGCAGTAGAAGAGCATACAGAATTGAATATATGGGAAAAAATTTATATCTACTAATTGAAAAAGTAATTTAATGAACTTCAGTATCGTAGGGGAAGAAAACACCTTAGATACCACAGGTGGATACAAGATACCAGATATAAGAGCCAAACAGTATGTCCTCCAAGGATTATGACAACTCTGCTGACAGTTGGCAATAGCTGATGATGTGGACAAGGGTCTTTAAAATGTTTAAAGAAAAATAAGTTAATGAAGCTAAAAGAGTGTTTAGTTTGACTGTACACAACATATTAACAATTATAAACCACCTCATATGACAGAAGCTACTGATATGTGCTATATGATAAATCTGTAGTGTTTCAGATGTCTAGGATTGTCTGTGAACAGCAGTGACATATTCTGGTGTAATGCTGGTTGAAGCTTGTCCAGAATGTTCATTCCCATCAACTGATTATTAATTCCATTAACATTTTTAAAACCTTTAAACCAGTCATAAGTTTGTGTCTGGCCTAATGTGTTGTTACCAAATGCTTGCTTTAGCATATGTTCCTTTAGATTGGTCTTAAATTTGTGTCTGGTCTAATGTGCTGTTACCAAATGTTTGCTTTACGATACTGTTCCTTCAGATCAGTCTTTATAAAATTACAGCCTCTAATAAACATGACAATGGAAAATATTCACCAGCAAAAAAGGTGCTTACTTTCCCAAAATAAAAATCACACATGCTAAAGTATGGGAAAGTGCAGGCCTTATTGCCTAGAAATTACTCTGTCATCAAAAGCTTTCCATATTGATTCCAAAAAATCCCAAGGAGTATGTGCTGTTACAAAAATGTGCTTATTGCTTTTCATTATTGGAGAATTGTTAAGAAAACATTTTTGTGTAACACTTCTCTGAGTTTACAGTATATTAAAAATAGTAAAGTCCATCAGGCAGGAGCTGCATAAACTAAGAAAATTCTTCACCAAGTTGAATAGTTTTTAATAAAAATGAATATAACATCCAAATTAGGCCTTATTAATCAATAAAATGAAATAAATAATGGCATTACTATATGATATTAGGAAAAATTAGAATTCTTGCAACCTATAAGTATTACAAAGAGAAACCACATTTGTAGAATTATCATTATTATTTTTAAGATTAAACTACAAAAATTAAAGGTATACTATTAATTAAATGAAATGTATAACTACTGATACACAAAGCTATACCGTGTGGGTATTCTCAAACATTTTAAATGTAACCACGTTTATAAACTTAGCCTTTGATATCATCTTACATTCACTAAAATAAAGAACAATAATAAAGTTTCGAGTTATATTGTGTATTTAAGAAGATGATATTCAGATGTTTAAATAAAACAAAAGCATATTAATATTTAAAAACAATTACACCGTACTAAGCAAATATGCATAATCAACAATAAACAATCACAAGTTTCATCAATTTTCATTGGCTTTAAAATTTAATTTAAATGTTATTGTAGTAAAAAAACATGTGATGCAAACATTTTCTGAAGGCTACAGAGCTCTCTTACATACAAATATAATTCTTACATACAAAGCATATTAGATTAATATTTCACATTTGCTATCTTCATGATGATGCTTTTGTTAAATATAAAACTTATGCAACATCATAAATATAGTTTATATACTAAATTAATTTGTCCTTTTATTTTAAAACAATATAGAGAAAATTAAACACAAGAATCCTTTTTAATATTTCGTTTTCAAGTATACCTTTACTCCTAATAGTCCAATTTCGCTAACTTTCAGAAACTAATTTTCTTATTTATTTAAATGATATATACAGAATTTTGTGGCGAAGAATCAATTACTGGCGTGATTTTTAAATTTTGGATTTCAGGTATACTCCCACTCATAATTTCCATGATTTTCAGGAACAATTTTTCTTATTTTATTTATATAGTATACGCGGAGTTTTGTTGCAAAAAAGCAAAAGGGTGCTGCCAGAGTAATATTTAAATTTTGGGTTTCAGGTAAACTCCCACTCCTAATAATCTAATTTCACCAATTTTTAGAAACTTTTCTTACTTCATTTAAATATTTTGTTATGAAAAAAACAAATATTGGTGCTGTGAGAGCAATTTTTAAATTTTGGGTTCCAGCTACACCCCCATTCATAATGGCCCGATTTCCCTGATTTTCAGAAACTCTATTTTTTTTGTTTTATTTAAATATATATGGAGCTTCGTCACAAAGAAACAAATATTTATGCTGCTAGAACAATTTTTAAATTTAATAGTTCAATTTCACTGATTTTCAGAAACTATTTTTCTTATTTTATTTCAATGGCATTTCTAGGGAGTTTCGTAGCAAAAAATCATATATTAATGCCTAGAGCGATTTTTAAATTTTGGGTTTAAACCTCCCCTCCTAATAGTTTAATTTCACTGATTTTTGAAAATTATTTTTCCTACTTTATTTCAATGGCATATACCAAGTTTCCTTTAAAAATGTTTAAAATTGCTGCTGCTGGAGTGATTTTTAAATTTTGCTTTAACCCCCAAAATTTTTTCAGATATACTGCCACCCCTAGTGATCTAATTGCCATAATTTTTTAAAACTATTTTTGGCAATTTATTTTAAAAATATTTACTGAGTTTCATTGAAATAATGCAAAAATTGCGGCCACTAGAGCAGTTTTCGTTTTTTTTTTTTTTTTTTTAATTTTCTCTGTAGGTTAAACATCCCGAATGGTCCAATTTTGCTGGTTAACAAACTTGACGAATCATTAGTTAATTGATGACTATATGCCAAGTTTTTGAGAAAAACAAAAATTGTGACCGCTAGAGCATTAACAGACGCAAACACGTGCACACATACCCACATATACATATATATAGAACAAAAATTTACACATTTTTATTTATTTATTTATTTTTTTTCTTTTCTTTTTTGATGTCTAGTGGGTATGATCGGTGCAGATTTGGATAGATTAGTAAAAAATCTTTCCACTGGTATAATCACAATAGCTTACATTCCTTCAGAGTTAAAAAAAATAATAATAAAATAAATAAATAAATAAATTAGCTAAAAATAGATATTTTACTGTACCAGCTTGCAATATTCCTTCAGAATTTGCCAGATGCTTAGGCATGTATTATTATTTAATAACCTAAATACACAAATTTTGGAGCAGTTGATGTCTTATTCAGCTCATCAACCTAAGCATATGAATGAACTATTTCATTTGTACAATAATATTGAGGGACAATGAATTGTTTTAAAAAAAATAAAGTTCAAAATAAAAAAGTGATTAGTATTTATGAAGTTGTATGTGACACTGTGACCTAGGGTGCATTAGTAAATGTGCATAATATTTTTCCTCTTTTGTATTCATATGCACTTAATTTGATTTATAATTTTCCTTTATTATGTACCTATATATTAATGTATAGTGCAGTAACTGGCAATTAAATACTCTCTGTAATTTTTTTGGCCAAATATGTTTTATTGTACCACAAATGTTTTCATCTATAACATATAGCTAAACCTTAAGGGGAAAAAAAAAGGTTTAATGGACATTTTTACTCATCTTTTCATCTTCAAGAAATTTCTTTTTTAAAAGAAAACCGCTATTAGAGCTCTTTATTATTTTTGTGCAAAATGCTGTAATTAATTTCTGTGATACTATATACCTGAAAATATATTGTAGCAATGTTAATACACTTTAATATTAATATTTACTGACAATATTTTTCAGGTAAAGTCATCTTATTCCATTAATCACAAGTTTGAAAAAAAAATTCTTTTTTTCTTCTTTGAATCAAAAATCTAAATTTTATGTTTAGCACTCATTCTGAGATACATGGAATACCTTGACAATAGTAACCATACCACTTACCCATTCACAGGGAAAAGTGAAAATAATGCAGAAAGTATGAGTAGCAAAGGGTGACATCAGTTTCACAGTGCAATGTTAAAGCAACTTGATGTACTGCTGCCTGTCCAATATGTGGAAATTGCCAGGAAAATATAGATATAATTTTAAAATTATTGCAAATACACATTCAATGGCTTAGGACATAGGATATTTTACTTAAATATGAGACGGTCCTATAAAATCTGGAACTGCTAGCAATCCTGCATTATCATAAATGTGTAAATGGTAACCATGTTTAATCTGGGAAAATGGTTGTGTATTGGAAATATCATTAGCATGTCTACAATATCCAGTAGCAAAAATTCACTTGATTCACATTGCTATGCAGGCTAGTAACTTTTGTTTTCAAAATTTAGTTACTTTATAGGCTGAGAATTTTGAATCACCAGTTTCTGCAAGACAACACAGAAATTCCTTGGAGAATATTTTGATGTTCCTCCAATTTTATACAGTTTCTCCTAGAACATGATTCCTTTATTTAGAAAATCTGTTTACATCTAAGAACAAATCTTCATACTAAATCCCTATGTGAAAATTAAACAACAGTTGGCAGAGTAGATCAATTGACCAGTTACTACCTTTTCTGTTGAAAGACCCTCAAAAACTATTCTTTCATTTGTTATTGATATCACTTGAAAATTATTTGTTCAGTAACTCATAAGGAATTGTCAGGAAGGTTGCACTTGACCAAAAAATTATGTGCTCTAGGAATCCAAAATTAAGTATGAAAAGGAAAATTTTAAATTTTCATTAAGTGAATTGAATAATATGACCACTGCAGTATTCATTAAAATATTTTCATAAATAAAAAACAATTTTTCCAACTTAATGTTCTGTTAAATGGTAACTTTTATTTAAAAATTAAAAAATTAAAAATTGATTTATTGAATGTGGAACAGTGAATTAGTGAAGAATTTAATAATTTAAATATATTCATTCTAAAATTACAATAAGTAGCTTTGCTTAAACACAAAGCAAAATTACTTTCACTATAAACTCTGCACAAAAGTTTACAAGACAGTTTTACTGTTTAGGCAAATATTTTACCTACAACCACTACGTTTGGCTGCAAACTTTTCAAATGACTGTATATAGTATTGCTAGAGTAAGTAAAAATATTAGTTGCAGGAAAAAGATATTAACTGGTCTAAATGACAGATTTAATATAAATCAATGCAATACAATTATTGAACTACTTTAGATTCTCTTAAATGCATGTCTGATACTCCAATAAATTAAATTAGAACAATGTACTATGTTGTACCATTTTATATAGAAAGGAATGAGATGCATAAAAAGATTTTATGTATTCTTCTAATACATCAATAATAAAATTAAAATTATTGTTTCATCATTATCTTGGATATATTTTACAAGTTATAACAGTCAAATAAAGATAAACTATAAAGCATGTTGGTTTATATCAGCACTGAATGTATGCTCTCTTAAAATTATTGCTTAAGCTAACAAAATAACTGTTTATGTTTTACAGTTGCATGTTTTGAATATTTGATATTATGTTTTGCATGCTAGCTGTGGTGTGAAGGTTCGCTGCAGAACAGAAGACAGGTGAGGGCATCACCAAATAAATAACTTTATTTTCTGCGACTTTGTAAGAAAATTTTGCACTAATATTCTTTCAATAAAATTCTGCTAGTATAAAGTCATACCAACAGTTTTAAGCTATTCTTAATGCCCTAAGTGAAGTTATGATTAGGCACAATAGACAGCTCTAGTGTGTTTGTTTACAGTATGTTAATTAATATGTGGGAAACATTTGGGGAATTCTTAGAGGATCTAAACACAAGTAAAAGAGTTAATATAAACATATGGTCAATTTTGCTAAATTGTTTTTTAGTTACAATCCTTCCATAATTCTATACAAATGCTCAAAATTACTACCATGAGCTCTACATGTTGCCAGCATTTCATCTTGTACAATCTTACTCTCTCCCATATTGTTTATCTGTTTTATCTTTTGACATCAATAATCTGGGAAGAATTTTTGTCATCAATCAATTTGGAATGCTCAATGGTTTTAAATGACCCCATAGATTGAAATCCAATGAATTGAAGTCAGGTGAACAAGCGGGCCAGGACGTTGATTTCCCATGAGCTATCCTTCTGTATGGGAATCACTGACTTAGAATCACACTGGCAGTACAATAAAAATGAGGCAGTGCTGCATCATGCATGAACCACTTGCAGCATATTAAGTTTAGTAGAACCTTTTTTCATCTCAATATTTAAATTACCTGTTAAAAAGTAACAGTATGATAATCCTGTCAAAATTTAATTGCCAATGGCGAGCTTTAGAAGCTGGAATGCTTTTGCCTTATTTTTTAGGTCATTTTGCATTACCAAAGATGTACGTAAGTAGACAATCTACTTTAAACCACAGCACAACAAAACACCATTTTGTAAAAAATATGTGGGTTATTTAATATACCACAAAAATTATTGACTAAACAACATTTATCATATGTTAATTTGAATTTTTTCTTGTTTTAGAACCTAAATCAATTCTTCAGAGGTTTCCTAAATCTGTATAAGTAAACGGCAAAAGGAAATTTGCATCTGCCATTTTGAGTCTTGGGATGAGGGAAGTATTTCAATATGTGCCACTGTGCACATAGTCCAAGATAAAATTATCTTGATGCAACTTTCTAGATATCATTGTCTGTAATTTCAAAAATGTTTAGAACTGAAGTATATAATGAAATGTTGACAGATTTTTGGTTAATCTCTTGCCTTTATTAGTCATATTTAGTAACTGGTATTAAAACTTGAAACAGGATACAGTATTATCCCTCTGTTACACTTTTCAAGGGACCAGATAAATAATAATAATAATAATAATAATAATAATAATAATAATAATAATAATAATACTTTATTCACCATTTGAATCATTTACACAATATGGAAAGGGGGGAGTGTAAATCCTGAGAAACAATTTACATAGGTAAAAATAGATAAACATTTAAAAAATGCACATAATTAGTATAATATTTCATTTTTATTCCTATTACTTACCTCAAATATCAATGCAAATTATGCTGATACTACACTACCTTTGTAATTCTATTTACCCACTGGCTAGCAGAAGGGTAGTTAAAATATTGTGTAATATGTATATGCATTAGTTAAATATGGTGGACTTTGTAACAGTGATGTTTAATATAAGTTTTTCGAACAATTGAATCAAATTTGTAACACTTACATCACTAATAGGTTAAAAAAGGAATTCCTTTTTTAACCTATTAGTGACCTTTTTTAACCTATTAGTGATGTAAGTGTTACAAATTTGATTCAATCGTTCGGAAAAATAAGTGTATACATTCCTTTAATTTCCATGTTAGCTTTCATATAATGGGTTTGGAATTATCTAAGATGCAATAAATGTTCTCTCTAGATGAAAATCATAATTACTGCTTCCTACCAAAATAATCTAAAATTGATTTCTGTTTGCTTCTCATAATCCTTATGCCTTCTATTTGTCTTTCAAGTTCATAAAGAATATCAAAATTATTTTCACCCCTCTATACAGATGACAAATACTTGCCTAATAGTACTTCCAGTGGTGCACTTGCCTCAGCACTGGTAGACATCACTTTATAATGCTCATTTTCTTCTTCTTCATTGACACTGATGAGGAACTTGGCTGCTATTTATTTGGCTACAAACTCCCCCATGCCTGTGCAGTTACCACAGTATAATCCACCCGACATAATGGCAGATATATCTTAACATGATTGGAAGTTAAATGCCACATCACTCCTTTGAATTTGTGTGGTTGAATTCTGTAATATTCAGTATTTGTGTGTGTCTATCTGTCTGTCCATGAGCATGTGTTTGTGTTTGCATGGTACAGTTAAAATACTTAAATACTTAAAATTTCACTGCATATATTTGTTTTATTTTATAATATTTCAATTTGTGATATTTTAATATGTGATAAGCCATGTGCAATCCAGAATAGCATTGTAAAGCACTGTTATGTATTAGAGCTCTTACACCTTGGGTAGGTTGCCATGGTTGTGGTCTTCTTAGCATTATCCAGGTGCACCACGAGGAGATGGGATTACTGTGAATAACAACATATTAAAAAAGACTAATAGGCGTTAAATGGACACATACAATTTTGCTCAATGGGAGTTAGATAGTAATCCACAACAAAGAACCAACTTAAAGCTAAAAAGAGTACAATACAATCTAGATCATTAAGAATAATAACAGGAGCCATAAAAATAACACCTATTGCTGCAATGCAGAGCATAACTAACAACCTGCTAATTAAAATAGAGCTAGATATCAAAATGGCAATATTGGGACAGAAATTAAAAAGTAAGCAACACGTAATAAATTATTTCATATCCTGGAGAGCACACAACAATGAAAAACACAACAAAACTTCAGAAAATTATATTCAGAAAAAAGATTTAGGCAAAACTGTAAAAATAAACCTAAACCTTCTGTCATACCTACTGAATCTTTATGCTGGGTGATTTTTTATGGAAAGTAAGATTAAAATGAAAATGGTCAATGGAGGAGATGAATTAAATTGAGTTTAGTTCAACCTTATTATCAGTTTTACAGTTTAAAATTTGATCTTTATATGTGTCATGAATAGGTTGTGTGAGAGTTTTATTGTTGGTTGTTAGTTGAAAAGGAGCTAATTTGAAAATGATTATGGTTAAGATTAGGTATTTTTTGTGTAATAAGGTGAGAATGAAATACCAGTCTTGTGAATATTCCGGTAGTAGACCACTGATGAGCTGGAGACAGTTACATATAATGAGGAGTACAATATTTGTTTGTTTAAAATAAAGGTTTGCATTAATTATAATTATTGTTTGTATAAACATTTGTAATGGGCAACACCTAGAACTTGGTCAGGCCAGAATTAAGTGACTGCCATTTTGTAATGTTTCATAACACTCAATAAATAAATACAAAACTAAAACATGATTCTTTGTTGTAGAGGGGTCATTGGCAAGTATATTCAAAACTATGTCTTTCAAATCTGGTGTTTAAGTTCTCTACATACTTTCAATATCCTGCATAGAAACACAAAAAAATGTTCCAGTCCAGCATTATCAGTCTATTGAGGCAACTGTATTTTGCATAATACATTAAGGCAATCTCAAGAGATATTGCTCTTTGATAAGGCATCTACCAGTTCTCCCATCACACTGTGCTCTACCATACACAAAGTATGTTTCAGCCAACTCTGCATAAGTACTTAAGCATTCCTTTTTGTATACAAACTTTCACAGGAGATTGTTTGCTTTATGAATAGAGAGAGTAGAGGTAAAGGGCAAGGTAAGCAATACTAATAACCAGGGCCAAGATTTTGATTACCTAAAAGTATCTGAATAATTAATAAAATGACGTAAAATGATTGAATTTTTCAGTGGCATAAAATATTTGGAAAATATTCATAAAAAATGACTTAAATTATTTTCAAATCCTATTGTCTTAATTCCATATAATAATAATAATAATAATAATAATAATAATAATAATAATGATGATGATGATGATAATAATAATAATAATAATAATAATAATAATAATAATAATAATAATAATAATAATAATAATAATAATAGCAGCAGAGTGGTAGCAGTAGCAGTAAGTGTGGCACTGTTCTTATACTTCTATAAGGTTGGAGCTGAAATAAAAAGATAATTATTAATTAATATTGATTTATTAATAATTTACTGAAACAAGCAAATTTTTCTCCTTTAAGAATCCTAATTCTTTGAGGATATATGCAAATTTTAGGTAAAAAATCTTACTTTATTCAGAATTAATGCAGTTGGTAACAATCAGCATATGAAGTTTCTTGAAAGTGAGGAAAGGCCTGTTGCTGGACAACACATTTTTGTATCCAGAGAAACTTCTCTATACACAATTGATGCACATCTACTTGATATGCACAAAATCAGTCGCAGGAAGTTCTTCAATGCAGGAAGTATCAAAATGATTCACCAATTAGCACTTGAGAAGTCCAACACAAAGTTACATTATTATTATTATTATTATTATTATTATTATTATTATTATTATTATTATAACAAAACAATAATAACAACATTAACAACAATATGATATTAATTTAATAATTGCTCAAATTTACCAGAAAAGGGCATAAAATGCAAAATAAATGCCAAAAAGGATGTAAACCTTGAAGAATAAACATGTATGAGGGAAAACTGCAAAATAAAATTCACATTTTTATAACCAGAATTTTGAATCCAAGGTTTTAGTACTGTTTAATGCCCATTTTTAATACTGAGGCAACACAGGGATACATGAAATGAAATGATAAGTTGGGAAAGGAGTATTTTTTTTAAAGAAGCTTTCCAGGCATATGTTTAGGGTATCTCCCCAGCATTTGCCATTTAGCAGGACTGAGAAAAACCTGGAAAAAACCTCGGTCATGGAGGACGGTCCTGATAGGAATCGAACCCCACACCTCAGACTCATGAGTCCACACCCTTAACAACCTTGGCCACCCATGGGGGGTTTAATACTTAAGAGCAATGCATACTACATATGGAAATGGTCACATGTCATAAAAATTTGGATCCTGGTGATAACATACTAGTTGTAAGATATGGACATAAAAGGGGTGTCCCATCCAACAAGTAAACCCCTGTAACTTCAAACCACAACTCCAGTGGATATTGATTCCATATATCAATATGTTCAGATATCTACTTTGAAAGAAAATCTTTTGTTAAGAGCTCTACAATATTCTGTATAAATGCCTTTTGTTTATTTTGTGTACTTTTTAGGATGTGATAGCTCATAGTTTATCAATTATCACTCTTATCTTATTGCTACTGGCTACTGGTATAGTGGGGGACATACACAAACTGCAGGTTGAGGTGCAGTATATTGGATCTGCTATATACTGCATGACAGATTTCTAGGAAGTTGCCACAGTTGGTTACCAGGATGCTACATCATGCATTTAAAGATTAATACTATTTTTAAGCTCAATATCAATTCAAGTTGTCGTTTTTTATTTATTATCATATCCAAATTTTTAGTAATGTTATATAATTTTTAACATATAGTTTGTCTTGAATTCTATATGTTTTACTGTTTTGTTCTTAATTATTTTTGTCATATAATCGGCATACCTATTTGTTATCCCACATTTGTTATATTAGTTCATATAATGCACTAAAAGCAATAAAAGTTCTATTTTTGATCCTTAAGAAATTTTTTCTTTTATAATTTGAAAAAAATCTCTTTTACTGTGTAATATGTCACTTATACTTTTGTAGTTTATTTAATTTCTGTATTTATGTATGTTTTACCTAATTTGTACTAGTGCTGGGACTCCTAATTTTTAGTTTGTTTATGAGAATATTTGTTTTTAAACTTGAAAGCCCTTAGCAAATCTAAGAAAATAGCAATTACAGTTTCTTGGTAGTTTAAAATGTTTATTATAATGTTATTTGCTTTATTGATAATAATGATTATCTCATTCTTTCCTCTGTGTTTATAATATTCAGTGCTAAAGTAGTAAAATCGTAGAGGTACATAAGATATTAGATTTAAGATACTGAATTTTGTGGTATCCATTTTTAAATTCTGGAACATGGGTGCTGTACGTTGTGGAGGTTTTGATTAGCAAGGAAAAATTTTAGTTATATTTATTTTACTACAGAGAGCAGAGTAACGGAGGGTGTTCATCATTCATAATTCTCTGGCAAGGAACTAGGTATCTTGAATGTGAAATGGCCAATAAGTTTGTCCAGGAACCTCTTTTTTTTTCAGGTATATAGTTAGTATAAGTATCTTCCGAAGTATTTGCACTGGAGATTTTTAAATCCAGAAAAATCTATCAACCTTGGTTGTGTCTCAAACCACAAACCTTGTGTCTAAAGGAGAGCATGCTAACCCTATACCACTGACTATTAGATCTGCCATTTGTAATATTTTGCATGCATTTATTTTCATGTTTTCAAAAATGCAATACTAGTTACAGCAGTTACCCTGAAGTCAATCAAAATGATATGTACATATGTAATATGTGT
The DNA here is from genome assembly GCA_030762175.1 of Metallyticus violacea. Lineage (NCBI taxonomy): Eukaryota > Metazoa > Arthropoda > Insecta > Mantodea > Metallyticidae > Metallyticus > Metallyticus violacea. Next base: position 74,644,706 of record CM060830.1, read on the forward strand.
ATGTGTATAAATAAAAGAAAATAAATTGGAGTTAACTGTGTTGCTCATATTTTTAAAACAATACCAATAAAAGAATAATGATAGTCATATATTCCACTTTTGGTATTGTATACTATTTACTACTTTCAAGTAAATAGCTTTTGCCCTATAGTGTTAGTGTATTTCTTTCACAAAGGCTCTACTTACTTCTTTAAGTCAGCAGGTATTACAATGAAAACATTGCATAAGATAACTAAAATTATATTTAAAATGTGACAAAAATTCAGTATGGTTTTAAGCTTATAATGACCAAAAACTTTAAAAAAAAAACTGTAACTTTACATAAATACAAGAGGGTTGCTCTATAGAATATGACAATTATTGTACTTCTTCTAAACATGCAACACACAGTACACTTAATATACACATTTGAAAGCCCATTCCATATTCTTCTAAATGCCGCCACTAGATGAAGTCTAGGTTGAACCAACATCAGGAAAGGAATTAATAGGAGGAGGAGTGAAATTACATCAACTGAATGGAAGTATCTTTTAATCAGGAAGCAAGTATAACCTATGAATTTAGAAAGGGGAGTTAACACCCCTCAAAGCACTTCTCCAGGCTGTCTACAATTCTTTGCAGTTGTAGGGAATACAACGAATACCATAAAACGTGTTTTTTGTTAGTGTGTGTGTGTCACATGTTGCTACATCTTGTTTATTTGCAAAGCTTTTTCTTCTATTCGACAGCTTCTTCAATTTCAGGATCAAATAAAAGTCACATGGACTTAGAACAGGTGAAAATGAAGAATATTCCAAGATGTCCTATCATCACCACATAAGAAATGCCACATTCGGTATGGTGCAAGATAATGGAATTGATCAGCAGTTCTGGTCATTTTTCTTAATGGCATGACTTATATGATACTGAAAAATTATCTTGTAATATGTAGTATTCACAATGCAGTCTTCAGGAACAGGATGAGAGACAAGAATGTCTTAACAGTCATAAGCCAAAATAAGCATGACCTTTGTAGGGAGTGGATTCTGTCATTTATTTGCTTACATGTGAAAGCAGAATACCAGCATTCATTTGAGTAATGCTTGAATTCTGGTCCATGGACTCCTGTTGATATTTCATCCACAGCAGTAATGCAATTGAGAATGGTATTGCCTTGCTTATTAAGTCACTCCAGTTGAATATGATACATTTCATAATAAGTGCACTACTATTTCACAATTAATTAATGTGGCACCCTTTTGTCAGCAGTCCTGAAGAAAATTTGCAATTTATACATATCTATGTTCCAAGGCCTCAACCTTTCAACATTACATAATATAGTGGGCAAGATTGCTTCATGTAGCACTGCATGACACTCCCAAGCAATTTTTTCCACAGAATAATTCTAATTTGATTGCTGCTCTACTTTGCTCACTTCCATCTATGAACAAGTTAGCAACACACTAAGTACTATCAGGTGTGAGCATTCATAAGTATATAGTATAGCTTTTCTAACTTATATACTGAATTTCCCATGTTAATGCTTTTTTGAGAGAATTGTTGCCCCATATACATGTGCAATGACTTCACTTTTTTAGAACTTAATACTGCACATTCCACAAAAGCTTTGTTCCTTTGTTCAACCTTCACTTAGTTTTGTAAGTCCCTTTTGAAAATATGATACAAATATTTAATTATATTTATTACCTCAAGGTACAACTTTGGAATAGAATTGAAGGCTTTAGTAATGCTAATTTTCAAAGTGCATTAGGAGAAGAAAAACATCACTGAGTCTTGTCACGAATAAATGCAAACAAATGCTGAAACTGAGTATAATAATAATTTTGAAAATGTCAGTGTGAAAATTATCATAGTAATAATTGTTAATATTCACAGATTTTTTATAGATCAGGTAGATGAAGAAAACAATCAAACATGCACTTCTTTTACATGAAAGGCAACTCTTATGTTGCATACAGTGAAGAGATATATTGATTTATCAGTTGCGTAATTATACTTAACTTGCATTTGGTTATACTGAAGTTGGTGAAAACATTTTTTCAGATGGGAAACAGGGCAAGCTGCCTGGAGGGAGGAACAGCGGCAAGAGCGCAAGCAGGAAATACAAAATCTTCGGAGCAAACTGTTCATGGTAAGTATTGCTGGATTGCATTCAAATATGCAAGTACAGAGAAGCCTGCTCACTTGTCTTAGAGGTATTATGCACAAGATCAATGTAAAGTGTTCTGTTCATTGATAATTTTTAATTGACAATCTGTGTGTAATGGTCAAGTAAAGCATGTGGGAGATAACCTACCTAGCAATATTATAAATACTATTACAAAGTTTCTAATGTAATACCAATACAGTTTTTAATATATTGTGATATTCTCTGTACGTGAGCTGCTTACATGTGAATAGTACAATCAAAGTTTACTTTTGGTGAAATTCAGGATTTGTATGTTATGCTGTTCTAGGGATTAAATTCTGTATTCCAGCATGACAAAATGGGGGGGTGGGGGGTTGAACTTTAGCCTGACTGATGATGAGAACTAAATGTTCTCGAAATTGGTTCCATATACATTATGACAAGTAAGTGAAGCATTAAGAGTGTGTAGTTCAACTAAATCATATAATGATATCAATTATAGGATTAGCTTTACTGTGCAAGTTCCAATTTACATTTTAATTATGTATATTTTTGTTTTTAAGTTGAATCATACATAGTTCTATATCTGTTCTGTGTTAAATTTAAAAATATCTTATGTTTTATATAGTACACCAAGCCTGCCAGACTCCTCTTATGTGTAGATTTTTTCCTTGAAGTTACTACTTCTAGACAATAACCATATAATGACACTTGTAACAATTCCTGTTGTTATAAATGATGTTCAGATAGGTATGTGGTTTAACATTGTCTAAATTTAAGCTAATATTTCTTAAATTTTACTTTTTAGTCCTTTAATGTTTTGGTGAAATATAACACAACTTTTTTGTTTGGTGAATATTGTTCAATACAATTTCCTTTTTAAAACAATTGTTATTATTAATACTATTGTTATATGAACTTTGAAGAAGAGCTGATTATTTGTATTAGGTTACAGTAGCACTGTTTGTCAGTGTTAATACCTAATCTAAAAAAGGCTACCTATTACTTACATTAATAGGAATTACAGCATTAATTTTGTTGGCAGTGAGTTGCGAAAGTTCCATTTGTCTCTGCATGTCACGAGAAGTACACTTTTGTCTCATAATACTAGGGACATCTATCATATTGACATGAAGTGCTGCAGGCTGCATCAAAGCATATGCTAGTTGTATTCCTAACCCTCCTATGCATCCATGATTTGTCATATCTCTCAAACAGTTCTACAACACTTAACATTAGTATGCTACTGTTTCTGCTTATGTTACATAGATCCTTTTCAATATGACAGTTATAGTCTCTATCCAAGCTATTCCCTGGCCCACCCACTACCATTATATGATCCCTCTTGGTGAAACCAGCAGAAAGTTTTGTCGGTTATTCCATTTCCCAATCGTTCTTTAGCAAGGATGCCATACTCCTCCCATGACAACTTCCTAGCAACAAATTTTTGTTCTTCTCAGGTTTATCTGCATTTAATACCTGCTCAGGGGGATTTGGGTGCTGATCATCTTCTAATATTTCAAGAATATTGAATATGTTGAGAGGATTATTTTACCTGTGCTGTCAGCATAGAATTTTCTCCTCCTCCTGCAATTTGGCCCGGACACCATCAAATCTGGTAATTTGGTTTATACACGTAATAAGGTTTCAATATAGCACTTAAAACTTTTCTTGCAAGTTCCAGTTCCTTTTGCAAGTTTGAGATGATGTTCTCTTGATTTATAACTATGGCCTTGTAGAGACATAATTCACATAACTAGTCAACACACCAACTTACCTTTTCACTGTTTGTATTTCCATACTATCAATGAAACCACATTGTCTCCTCTATTTCATTCTTCACCAACTACCTTGCTGATATTTTGATATTTATACCAGAACTGTTTTTTGTGTATTTTAAATATTTGTATATAATTTTTTTCCAGAATGTAGCAACATAAAAGCCTTTCATTTGTAGTAGTTTATATTCCTTTAACTGTTAAGCTCTCTCTCATTTCCTACTTATTCCTCAGATTCTAATACAATGATTTTCTCTCATTTATTCCTTTGTTATTTCTTGATTTCTGATATGCTAATTCCAATATTTTATAAATGTTAAAGCTTTTAGGTGTTACTCTTTTAGCATTGTCATTTGTTACTGTAGCAGGAATATAGTCCATTGTGTAAGGATATGGATGGTTATTAAATTAAATAAAGGAAGGAAATACATGAATATAATAAGTTTCCAAGATTTGTTTATCAAAATTTTCTTTTTGATAGTGATCTTAATTTTTTTTTTAGTTGACAACTTTTCTGTATATTTGTTGTGCCTACAATTGTGGCTTCTTTTAAAAAGCTAAAATTGAATATTTATTTATTAAATACCTTTTCACAGCTAGAATGCTTAGCAGTTCTGTCAAATATGTTATGAGTTCAAATTTGTTATTAACAATGTGCTATAGAGTGAAATTTGTTATGGAATAAAGTTAGCCATGATGTTTTTCAAACTTATAAGATTCTCTTATGTTTTTTCTGGTCCTTTCTGAGATTTGTTATGATTTATTATTGCTAAATTAAAAATATGAATGCTGATGACTACCATCATATGGATAATGAATGCAATGAGGTAATTTAAATAGATTTGTTAAAGCTCTTGGAGGAAGCAGTTAATTGTAGCTAAATCTACCACATAATTATTTGTTTTCTAATTTAAAAATAATCACTAAGATAACCCATGTTCCCTGGTCTTGATGTTTTGGCATCTAGTGTTTTACAATTTTTCAATCTTACTGCAAATTCAGTATTGTAGTAAATTGTATATCATATTAGTGACATTGAATATTTATTACTTGGGAAATGTTGCATACCTACTTGTAAATTAGACTTCAAATACATAAGGAGCAATTTGAAAAGTTCTTGGTTAAACAAAAGCAATAAGTTTTTAATTTGAACATTATTTTTATTTTTCAACATAATATCCCTTTTTATTCCAGTGATTCTTCAAGCCATTATTCCATTCTATGAAGTGATTTTCCAAGTTGCAAAATGCCCTTCTACAGTTGCAATCTCCTCTTGATTTGATAAAAAGTGCTGATCAGCAAGGAAGATTTGAGCTTTCAGAAGTCAGAGGAAACAAATTTTGGGTAGTAGGATGATGGATCCAAGAATCAACCACAGTTATAGATTGATGCCCAAAATAAGTTCTGTTGCTGTTAAAACACTCCACAGTGCTGCAATATTTTCATATGAATGCATTTTTCATCTGCTCTTAGTAAGTGCCAGACCCATCTTACACAAGACTTTTTCATGTGAAAATATAACTAACCCAACACATTCCTTTTGAAATATCTATAGTCCGAACAATTACACACTTAAATTCATTAGTTATCTAATACTATATTATGAATTTTCAGTGAGTTCTGTTGTGGCACTTTTTAAACATCCTTCATATGGGTCATCTTCAAGGCTGGTGCAACCAGCCATGTTTAAATTAAATAATCCATTTTTTAATCACTGAATGGAGAAGAATAGCCCCCATAAACTAGGCATGAATTTTCTTTGGTGTTAAACATTGCACAATATAAATTTTATCTAAATATTGTACTTACGAAGCTGTTGACAATGGAGTATCCTAAACTTAAGTATTCATTTTTTTTTTACACTAAACTCCATTTACTTACATAAAAGTAAGATGTGTTTCGGGAGAATCTCTCCCATCTTCAGTTGCTCACCGAACTGCTGTTACTGGAAATGGTGGCTGGACAATTTTATCTATTTAATGGAATACTCATAAGGCATCTGCATTATAAATCTGTATACAATAAACTATTTGGAGCATATTTCAAATTAATGCTTAAGATAGATGTACGAACATAAATAACAATTATCTTTCCAATTGCATGCCACCTGTAGTTGAGGGTGAGATCAAATTGCTCTCATAATTTAAACTGTTGAAGGTATATCACTGCAGAAATATGTCCTTTCCCAGTTTATCATTTCATCTCATGTATCATCAGTATCCATGCCTGTGAAAATGGGCACTAAACATTATTTAAAAAAAAAAAACTGCAGAAATGTATAGCTTAGGTTATCCAATCAAATTATTGCATTACAGCATTGCCTAGTATGGTGTCTCGAAGTTTACACTGTGGGAAAGTAATTTCTTGTAGGTATCATTTGCATGCCAAAAAAATATTTAGTTTGGAAACCCATGAATATCTCCACTGGACAAAGCTTGCTTTTCCAATTATGCCAGAGCAAATCCCATATTTTTATCCGTATTAAAAAATGTAATATTTGCTTTATTATTGGAAAACTTGCCATTTTTAAGAATAACTGTGAACAGATCAAAAATATAACTCAGAAAGTGAATAAGAAGAACAAAGTATTGAGAAGACTAGCAGGAGTCAAATGGGGAGGATCCATAGGGTCTCCTAAATGATATGTACAAAAGATACATAGAGCCCAATTTGCTCTATGGAAGTGAAATAATGTCCACAATAAATAACCAACTTAAAACTAAATTGGATACAATAATATCTAGATCCTTAAGAATAATAATGGGAGCGATTAAAACAACAGCAATTGCTACAATGCAGAGCATAACTATGACCTGCCTATTAAAATAGAGGTAGATATTAAAATGGCTATACTGGGACAGAAATTAAAAAATAATCAACCCAGGAATAAATGGTTTCAAATTCCTCATAATACACAATAATTAAAAACAACAGACTTTCAAAAATTACTTATAGAATGAATATTTGAACAATTTTTTAAAAATAAGCACTAAACCTGTCATTACACCATCTATAGATATTAATGTGAAACTAGATCTGAATACAATGGTCTCCAAGCAGAACAACCCACCTGATGTATTAAGATTGATAGAACTTAGTACACTAAACAACTATTATCCAACTAATACATGGTGTGGAGTGTATACAGATGTATCTCATAAAAATGGAGAAGCAGCCTTTGGAATATACTGTAAAGATTTCTCTCAATATACACATTTAGGACAGTATCCTAACAATTTGGTGGTGAAATAATGGCCATTAGAGTAGCTTTACAAAATCTACTGTTTAGACCTAAAATAAATAATTGTTATCTTAAGTGATGCTAAAGCAGCAGTACAAAGTATAATGAATTACAATTACCCACCAGCATACACTATAAATGAAATAAAAAAATTATATCATACAATCCAGATCAAAAATACAGAAATAGTTTTACAATGGAACCAGAGCCATGTGGGATTGAAGGATAATTTTTTTCCTGAGGCACCACAGGTGGTGAACACTGGTGATAAATGAAATCATATATTGGGAAAGGATTTTTTTTTATAAGGAAGGAAACGTTCCAGGCCTATGTTTAGGGTAACTCCCTGGCATTTGCTAGTAATGAAGACTGAGGAAAACCTGGAAAAACCTCAGTCAGGGAGGACAGTCCTGGTGGGATTCGAACCCCAGACCTCACGAGTCTGCACCTTAACGACCTCAGCCACCCGTGACGGTAATGAGATTGCTGATACTTTAGCAGAAAAAAAAGGAGCCACCATAAAATTAAAACCACCTTTTGAACTAGAACTTTCCTCTAAATTGAAACTCAATAAAAAGATTCATATCTGAACAAGAACAAAAAAATATCCAACAAAAACTTAAAGGAAAATCATATGAAGATCTAAATACTTTCAAACATCTTTTTCTGAAACCAAGAAAAATTGGAGTTCCCCAATTCCGCTTAATTGTTGGGCATGATTGCTTGTCAAAACACCTCTTCGGGAAATTAACCAAGGTACAACTGCTGCCCTCTGTGTAAGGATGTGAATACTGTCTTAAATAAAGAACATCTACTGAAATGCAGCCAAGTAGATAGCAACAAACAAATGAAAAATAATTTGGAAGCTCTGTATTGGGAAGCAAGGGAAAAAATGATAAACATTAGCATCCCCAATAGGCACTAGCAACCAATCGACCAACCAACCAATTTGCTTTATTTTAATTAAGACTAATTTAAAGAGTTTAATCTTCATTTTCAGCTATGCTTTTTCTCATGGTAGTCTGCAGATGCCTGACTTTATGTGCATGTTTTAAAGCGTAACTCATTAATTTTTATACAAGATTTTATGATTACCCATTTCCTAGGTTTTTCATATGTTTCTGGATGAACATTGTTCTTCAGGTTATTAATTCTGATCCAGGGTCTATATTCTTAATTATGAATCTTTTTTGTATCGCTTTCAAACTGTGTGTCCCAAACAACCATCTTAAGATTGTTCCCTTCAATTTTCTATTGCTATAGTATGAGGGTTATTTCTATAATCTCCATTTTTTTAGGTTTTCCACAAATTAGTTACATGTAAGATCTGAGGAGCATGAGGTCCATAATGATTAATGATTCTGTCATCAAAAATCTCTCTTAGAGCCTCCAAGATATCACAGGCAGTGTGGGTTGAATCTTATTAAAAATACTCTGAGTATTTGAATGCAATACCTCTGAATTTACACTAAATTTTAAAAAACAATGGTTCATATTATTTATCTTGCAGTTACATCACACCACACACCAATTTTTTTTCCCGCCGTCAGCAAGGGAAAATTCGTGAATCAGGTAGTCATCCCCTTTCATATTCACCAAATCAATAGAATGCTGTTCCACGTGAAGAAGAAAAGTCTAGAAAAAGTGATGCTAATTTAAGCCAGTTTTAAAACATACAAAATTATATCTCAAAAATGCTTTTTTTTTTTTCAATCTCCATAGCTTTATTCAGTACATTAGCACCCTACAAGCCACAGACTTTAACTGCAGAGACAAAAATATTGGAAATAATTCTGTTACACCAATAATGTGCCAAAGTGGGTAGTTTCTGCTGAAAAAGAATTTATGGTGAGCAATGCCGTGGTCTCAGAATTTACTTAGTGATCCTAATGAGTGATTATTCTTAAGCCAATGTAATATATGATATTTTGTGTGTGCCATGATTACAGCTGTGCTGTTAATAATTTTTATCTTTTTGGTGAATCATAGATATTGCTCATTTGGATATATAGATGTTTAATGAAAAACTGAGTCATTTTGTATTCATGTTTTAAGGCTTTTTTTCTTTGCATTTTAATTATTGATCAAATAGCCCATCTGGCCATTATATTTTGGCTTTCTTATATCTGATATTAAAATTCCATAATTGTTGCTCATCAAGGCAATGACTGAAATGTTATTGTAACTTACCACATTTGTTAATGAAAAAATCCCCCCCCCCCAATCATCATTTAAAGTGCACCTTAAATACAGTATAACCCAGCCAGTCCAAACTAATTAGGACCAGAGCCTGTTCAGATTGGCAAAAATTTGGATTAGCAGGGTTAATTTATAATTATAATGAATGTAATTAGGCCTATACAGTGTGTATATGAAGTCTACAATTTATTGTACTCTGTTGTAATGTGTGGTGTCATTTTTGAGATGCAAATAACATTGTTGAAAACAAGCTTGTGAAGATCATTCACACTTGGCTGCATGACTCATCTTTCTGAAAGTAGGATTTGAACACTGGATGTTATATTTGTTCTCAGTTCAGTTGAGTTGCAGGTACAGTGTCAATCACAAAATGTTGTGAATGCTTTTAGTGGATTTATTGTACGAGGGCCATCCAGAAAGTAAGTCCCAATCGCGCCTGGAGATGGAACCACTTGTCGGATAGGAATGCGCATGCGCAGGAGTAGAGAGGAAGTATGTGGGAATAATGCAGTAAAGTTTCAGCCTTGTGACGGCCGTGGTTACCGCGCTGTGCTAGGAGAAAATGACTGCTCTGATATTGTCTCCCGCCAACTGCGAGGTTCGTGCAGTCATCCGAGGTTTGATCGCTCAAAAGCAAAGTCCAGCAGAGATCCATCGCCAATTGTGTCAAGTGTATGGACACGACATTATGGTAAGACGATGGTGCAGGCAGTTCACTGAAGGACGAACCAATATTCACGACGACGACCGTAGTGGCCGACCATCCCTGGTGACGGCAGAAGTGTTGGAAAGAGTGCGGCAAGCCATTGAGCAGAATCGGCGCTTCACAATTTCAGAACTCTCTTGTCAATTCCTCAGATGTCTCGCTCCCTTGTGGACGAAATTGTCTCCCAGAAACTTGACACAATTGGCGATGGATCTCTGCTGGACTTTGCTTTTGAGCGTGCAAACCTCGGATGACTGCACGAACTTCGCAGGAGGCGGTAGACAATATCAGAGCAGCCATTTTCTCCTAGCACAGCGCGGTAACCACGGCCGTCACAAGGCTGAAATTTTACTGCATTATTACCACATACTTCCTCTCTATTCCTGTGCATGCGCATTCCTATCCGACTAGCGGTGCCATCTCTAGGCGCGATTGGGACTCACTTTCTGGATGCCCCTCGTATTATACCATGCTTGGTTGTGTTTTTTAATCCATTAAAGTAGTTTTAATTTTTGCTGTTTGCTTAAAAATGGTAGGCAAGTGAAAACATAGTCATTAAGAAATAAACTTGAAGTTTTAAAACCCTTAGATATGGGCAAAAATGAGACAAAATTAGCTGCTGAATTCAGTATCGAAAAAGCAATGATAAGTGATTGGAAAAAAAATTGATTCAGGATAGAACAATTTTGTATAACTATGATTGAGAAGGTAATTGAGGAGCACCATATATTAAATATTTCAGACTTTGACAAAATTTATGAAGTGGTTTATGTATGGTTTTCTCAAGAAAGACAGAATGGCGTTCCACTGAGTGGTCCTGTAATTCAAGAAAAGGCAGTCTAACTTAGTAAGTGATAAATAGTGATTCCAAATTTACTGTGAGTAATAGCTGACTGGGTCAATGGAAGAAGGGGTTTGGAATACGACAGTTATCTATCACAGAAGAATAATTATCAATGGATCACCCGGCAGAACAAGAGTATGTAACGGAATTTACAGATATGGTTTCATTACAAAATTATTCACCCCAAGAAGTTTACAACTGCGATCAAACTGGGTTAAATTTTGAGTTGTTGCTGAATAATAGTGTCGCCACTAGAAATGAAGCTCTCGCTTTCATGATCAGCACAATCTTGGCATGCAGTAATGCAGCAGGAAATTATAAGTTATTACTTTTGGGTTATTGGAATATCAAAAAATCCAAGAGCATTCAAAAACATCAATAAGAACACTCTCCCTGTCTTCTACAGGAATTAAAATAAAGCATGGATCACTAGTACATTATTCATAGAATGGTTTCATAACCAGTTTGTCTACCTGTGGTGCCTCAGCAGTAAAAGCAAGTATTAAACACTATTAAAAAAATAATAAAAGAGCAAATTTTTTGCCTCCAAATGTTACACCATTGTTACAACCAATGGACCAACAAGTGCTACAAAATATGAAAGCTGCTTATAAAAAGATGCTCCTAAGATGCTTAATCGAAAATGAAGACACTCTTAAATACATTGTGGATGTCCATCAAACAAGTCACTAGCCTTTGAGGCAATGGAAAATATCAAAATGCAATTGCTTAGAAAGTCATGAAAAAAGTTAAGGCCAACTCTATCATACAGTGGAAGCCCAGATCAAACAGAGGAGACCAGAACTGGATTTATGAAGTTATCTTATGAAGCAAATCCCAGGCTGTGAAGAATCAGTTATCAGCTGACAAAGAAGATCAAATTTTAACTGATCAGGAAATAGTTTCTGTAGTAAGTCTGTCAGATGAAGATAAAGCAGATGTAGCAGTTGGAATTACTCATTCCAATGCATGCAGAAGAATTGGAGACATCTCTGCAGTAACCTCAAGAGTATAGTGGTGGACATAAATTTAAGAAGCCAGTATAGGATTGCATCATCCTCCAGATTTTCCTCATTGCATCAGCAGAAAGTGACTGAGTGTAACAATAAGTGATGTATTAATTGATATCATTGTATGATTCAGTTGAACTACACACTCTTAAAGCTTCACTTACTTTTCATAAATGTATGGAATCGGTTTCCAGAACATTTAATTCCCATCTTCAGCCAGGCTAAAGTTCAACTGTCGAATCATTCGTTGAGTTGTGGAAATGTATATTCTGCTCTGGTGGCGGTGCGATAAACTTGTAATTTATGTTTTCATCCCCAACAGTGTCGAAGTTCATTATGCTGTCTTTGTATTTGTAGATGTAGATTTTCTCCCAGGTTGCTAATTCCATGGGTCCTTGTACCGATTTTAATAATTTTGCTTTATTTATTATGTCGTGATTTTGTGTCCAAAAATGATATGCTACTGCTGATTTCTCTATTTGCTTGTACTTTATATTCCTGAAATGTTCCTTTAACCGTGTGCCTATGTTTCTCTTTGTTTTTCCAATGTAGATTTTTTCACATTCTGCACAGTTTATTTTGTAAATACCTGATTTTTCTTCTTGGGGAATACTGTCATTAACATTATCTATCAATCTATCAGTCAATTTTTAACATTAAATCTATTAATCGGTGCCAATCTGATGTTAAAATCTTTAAGAATATTCTGAAATTTTTTTTGTGGCCCATGGATGATATGTGAATCTTTTTTGCTGAAAGTGTTGTGGTTTCTTTGATATGTTTTTGTCTCTTGAATTTCTGCACCTTTTTATGAACTATTTCTTTTTTAAAACCATTTTTAACTGCTGTTTCTTCTATTTGTTTGTATTCTTTAAAATATTCTTCTTTGCTAATTTGTAGCTTAACTAGCCGGTGTGTTAAACTGATCATTACTGCATGTTAGTGCGCTGTGGGGTTAAAACTGTCAGCTTTGATGTGATTATCTGCTTGTGTATTCTTTCTGTATATTCCAAATTTAAGTTTTTCTTGGCATTTCATTATTTTAATGGCAGCATGTTATCTGTTTCTATTTTGTATGTAAATGATATGTTTATATCTTGAATATTTAGAAATTTTAAGGCATCGTCAATGAGTTTTTTGTTAACTATGGCAAATATATCGTCTACATATCTCTACCATACCTTAAATATGTATGGAAAAGCTGTGTTGATGTGTGTTTCAAATCTACTCATGAAGAGGTTAGCTAGAAATGGCGATAAGGGGGGCTGCCCATTGTAAGTCCTGCTTATTGTTTATAAAATATTCTTTTAAAAGTAAAAAAAATTTGGTTTATGCAAATTTCTGTCAGTTTGATGTATTCTTTTATGTGTGTATCATTAATTCCACTTGTTTTTAGCCAATCATGTAGATAAATCAGGAGTTTTTCTTTTGGTATGCTCGGAAACAGAGATTCTACGTCAAAAGATATAAGAGTGTCAGAGGGATGCAATTTTATGTCTTTAATTTTTTCTATTAACTGATATGAATTGTTTATGCTCCTGGTTTGAAATTTTGGTAATGTCTTGAATCTATTAGCTAGTCATTTTGGTAAATAGTAAGAGGGAGTATTGATGTTGTTAATGATGGGGCGCATACCATTTCCAGTCTAGTGAATTTTAGGTAAACCATATACCTTAGATATTTTAGGGTTGCTCTGTTTTATTTTGTATATTGTTTCTTTTGGAATGACTATACATGTTTTCAGAACCTCGTTAATGGAATTAACACACCCTTTCAATGGGTCTGACTGGATCTGAACATATTCTTTTTTATTTAATAAATTCTGCATTCTATTATTATAATCTTCTTTATCCAATATTACTACTCTGTTTCCTTTGTCTGCTTTAGTATAAACATCTTTTTCATTTAAGGATTTTATTGTATTCTTATAAGTGTTGTGTACTGCTGTATTCTTTTTAACAGTGCCTTTAAAAATTTTTTCTGATTTAATTCTAACTATTTCTTTTTCTTTGTTCTTCAATCCTTCAATGGCCACTTCCAAATCTACCAAATAATCCTCTATTTTAGTGGAGTATTGTACACAAGTTTTTAAGCCTTTATTTAGAAATCTAATTCTTCTTTTTTGAAATTTTCATTAGATAGATTTTCTACATAATTCTGTTTAGGGTTTGGAGTTTTCTTTGGTTTATGATATAGCTTAGTAAATTTTCTTTTTTGATTGCTGACTTTTTTGTTTACTGGAAATTGTATATGTTCTAAGGCTGTTCTAATTAAATTATCCCATATTATGCAACCTAACCTCTTTGAAATTTGTAAAGTTTAATATCAATATTTGCCATTTGCCATATTGTTTTGACTTTTCTATTTGAATAACTTTTTTCTCGTCAGCTAACTGCTCGCGACTGTTGTGGTTACGTTTAACGATTTTTTGAACGAACTTTGGACATTCTAAAATAGCTAAGTTATATGTTTTACCTAAAATTCACAAGCCTGGAAATGGTATGCGCCCCATCATTAACAACATCAATACTCCCTCTTACTATTTACCAAAATAGTTAGCTAATAGATTCATGACATTACCAAAATTTCAAACCAGGAGCATAAATAATTCATATCAGTTAATAGAAAAAATTAAAGACATAAAATTGCACTCCTCTGACACTCTTATATCTTTCGACATAGAATCTCTGTTTCCGAGCATACCAAAAGAAAAACTCCTGATTTATCTACATGATTGACTAAAAACAAGTGGAATTAATGATACACACATAAAAGAATACATCAAACTGACAGAAATTTGCATAAACCAAGTTTTTTTTAACTTTTAAAAGAAAATTTTATAAACAACAAGCAGGACTTACAATGGGCAGCCCCTTATCTCCATTTCTAGCTAACCTCTTCATGAGTAGATTTGAAACACAGGTCAACACAGCTTTTCCATACATATTTAAGGTATGGTAGAGATATGTAGACGATATATTTGCCATAGTTAACAAAAAACTCATTGACGATGCCTTAAAATTTCTAAATATACAAGATATAAACATATCATTTACATACGAAATAGAAACAGATAACATGCTGCCATTAAAATAATGAAATGCCAAGAAAAACTTAAATTTGGAATATACAGAAAGAATACACATGCAGATAATCACATCAAAGCTGACAGTTTTAACCCCACAGCGCACTAACATGTAGTAATGATCAGTTTAACACACCGGCTAGTTAAGCTACAAATTAGCAAAGAAGAATATTTTAAAGAATACAAACAAATAGAAGAAACAGCAGTTAAAAATGGTTTTAAAAAAGAAATGGTTCATAAAAAGGTGCAGAAATTCAAGAGACAAAAACATATCAAAGAAACCACAACACTTTCAGCAAAAAAGATTCACATATCATCCATGGGCCACAAAAAAAATTTCAGAATATTCTTAAAGATTTTAATATCAGATTGGCACCGATTAATAGATTTAATGTTAAAAATTGACTGATAGATAATGTTAATGACAGTATTCCCCAAGAAGAAAAATCAGGTATTTACAAAATAAGCTGTGCAGAATGTGAAAAAATCTACATTGGAAAAACAAAGAGAAACATAGGCACACGGTTAAAGGAACATTTCAGGAATATAAAGTACAAGCAAATAGAGAAATCAGCAGTAGCATATCATTTTTGGACACAAAATCACGACATAATAAATAAAGCAAAATTATTAAAATCGGTACAAGGACCCATGGAATTAGCAACCTGGGAGAAAATCTACATCTACAAATACAAAGACAGCATAATGAACTTCGACACTGTTGGGGATGAAAACATAAATTACAAGTTTATCGCACCACCACCAGAGCAGAATATACATTTCCACAGCTCAACAAATGATTCGACAGTTGAACTTTAGCCTGGCTGAAGATGGGAATTAAATGTTCTGGAAACCGATTCCATACATTTATGAAAAGTAAGTGAAGCTTTAAGAGTGTGTAGTTCAACTGAATCATACAATGATATCAATTAATACATCACTTATTGTTACACTCAGTCACTTTCTGCTGATGCAATGAGGAAAATCTGGAGGATGATGCAATCCTATACTGGCTTCTTAAATTTATGTCCACCACTATACTCTTGAGGTTACTGCAGAGATGTCTCCAATTCTTCTGCATGCATTGGAATGAGTAATTCCAACTGCTACATCTGCTTTATCTTCATCTGACAGACTTACTACAGAAACTATTTCCTGATCAGTTAAAATTTGATCTTCTTTGTCAGCTGATAACTGATTCTTCACAGCCTGGGATTTGCTTCATAAGATAACTTCATAAATCCAGTTCTGGTCTCCTCTGTTTGATCTGGGCTTCCACTGTATGATAGAGTTGGCCTTAACTTTTTTCATGACTTTCTAAGCAATTGCATTTTGATATTTTCCATTGCCTCAAAGGCTAGTGACTTGTTTGATGGACATCCACAATGTATTTAAGAGTGTCTTCATTTTCGATTAAGCATCTTAGGAGCATCTTTTTATAAGCAGCTTTCATATTTTGTAGCACTTGTTGGTCCATTGGTTGTAACAATGGTGGTGGAATCATACAATGATATCAATTAATATGATTGGCTTCACTGTGGAAGTTTCAATTTACATTTAAGTGATGTATTGTTTACCTTCTTCACTGTTAACTTTGTTGAGTGTTAAATCTGCTGATCTGTATCATAGGTACATAATTACATATGCTATTGTAAAATTTTTACAGTATTATTAATATTCTAATGTGTAATACAAGGCCATTTTGGTCTGAAACTTTTTTGATAAATTAACTTTCACAAATTTTTGTGTTTGGATTTGGATTATATGGATTTTAGGACTGGCAAGGTTTGTAAGTTTGTACTGTAGTAGCAATTGTCTTGTCAGTTGGTTTTTCCACTATACCTAAAGTAAAAGAAAGTATAGTATACAAATTAAAAAGCTTTGTATTTTAGTATGGTGATAGAATATTTAGTATTCATGAAAATTATTATACTGTAAAATTTGTAATGTGGGAGTAACTGCTGAGAGAAAGTTTACTATGATGCAGCATGTGAATAGAGAATAATATAAATGCATGTTCAACATTTACAGAAATAGAAGAGAGCCCCACCAATTTTACTTGAACACTCACAATTCTTTGTGAAGCCTTCATCTGTGCCAACATTCTTTTAAGTAAGCTCTACAATGGAAGGTTGTGGTACTTTTTTTGAAAAACAGAAATAAGTATCTGTCCAATTCTAAACTATCTTGTAAACTGTACTAGAAGCAAATTAAAAAAATAAGAAGAGAAATTTTGAAGAAAAAATCTAGGTGTGTATAGATGAGAGCAATGATGTTGTAGAATGTTATCTACTGAACATATTGTTGGGCACAATGAAGGAAGAAGAGCCTAAAAATTTAAACTGGGAACAGTTTGAGAATATTAACTGCTTGGCAATCTGTGCGATTGTTGACAAATCATGTATTTAATCTGGCCAAATTATGCACTGCATAATAATGTACTACTGTTTGTGATGGATGTTGCAAGCTACATGCTGAGAAGTAACAGCCACCTGCAGTGTTGTACTGTAGGAAAGTACATATAACATGCTTTGCACATACTGCCACTAAGTAGCTAAGGAGATACAAAGCTAGTTTCCCAAAGTGGACCAGATGTTTGGAAATGTAAAGGAGGAGTTCTTGAAAGCACTGTTTTGCATCTGCTTCTTAATCTCAGAAGATAAACTTGGATTGAGGCCTGCAGCTACCACAGTGAGTACTTCAAAACACTGAAAATTGTTATTGACAATCTTGATGTCATTTGCACAGCATGTATTAAAGGTGCCAAGAAGCTGCTTTAAGACTCTGAAATAAAATAAATCATGTTATAATAGGGAAACAAAAATTTCCCTGCTGCAATTAGTTTGAGTACTTGTAGGTTAAATTAGTTGACAGTACTGAATTGATGAAGAAAGCTTCAATAATTTGTATGGTATTTCCAAATAATTTAGATAGGATTTCTATCAAAACTGGAGATGTAAAAAAAAATGGAGCAGGTACTAGAAAAAATTTTGAGTTAAAAAATTGTATTTAATAGGAAATCTCCCTGGAAGAGGGAAGATGGAAGGAAGGGGAAAAAAATCCTTCCCTTGAGGAAAATGAGGGAGATTTTTAATTAAAGAACATTTGTTTATTTTAAATATGCTCCAGTTCTTCTGCAAAATAAAGAGAATCTTCTCAGTGCGTAGAACTGTACTGGTAGATAATTGCCAATTATTCATTTTTGATAACATAAGTGTGCAAATTATTCTACATGGTAATACAATACTCAAAAACAATCAGTAAAGTGTGAATAACAGACTTAAACTGTATACTCAAAACCTAGTTATATGTTATTTATGGTGTTCGAAATCTGTCCTTATAAACTATATTATATGCTCATTCTTTATATTAAGTAAAGTGCTCTGTAGATTTTAGAGTTTTCTGCAGTTAAATACTAACAAAAAATAATAAATGTGAAATTCTGGTAGTTCATAAGAACAAAACTCTGTCAAAGGTCATTTATTTATTGAACTTCAAAACTATTTCTATAAATTGCATTTTTTATGATAAAATATCACTTTGTATAAGTGATATTTTATATCATTTTTATATCAATTAAAGCACTTTTTATTATTTTTAGACCAAAATTCATTATTTTATGTGCATTCTTTGTTAATTTTTAGGTCATCAAAATTCTGTTCCTAGCCATGATGCATGTGGAATAAATTTTTTTTTTCTTCTTTATTAAAGTTTTTTTTTCCCTCCAAAAATTTGCAGTGGTAATGTTAACAGTTTTTATTTAACTAAAATGTTAATTAGAACATTGCACAGTGAAGCTAATCATATATTGAGATCATTGTATGATTGAGTCAAACTAACACTTTTTTGCTTCACTTGTTTAAAATATGTAGAACAGTTACACAAACCCTTTGTTTGCATCGTCAGCACATTGTGGACTGCAGGATAAACTGTTATGCGGAGGATAAACCATAATGTGCTCTGGTGGAGGTGTGATGAGCTTGAAGTTTATATTTTCATCCCCAAAAGGGTCAAAGTTCATTAAACTGTCTTTGTACTTGCAAATGCAGATTTTCTTCCATGTTGCTAATTCTGTAGGTCCTTGCACGATTTTAATAATTTTGTTTTATTCAATATTGTCCTGGTTTTCTGTCCAGAAATGAGATGCCACTGCTGATTTCTTCATTATTTATGTTCCTGAAATGTTCTTTTAACCGTGTGCCTATGTTTCTCTTTGTTTTTCCAATATAATTTTTTTTTACATTCTGCACAACTTATTTTATAAATACCTGCTCTTTTTCTCTTGTGGAATACTGGCATTAACATTGTCAATCAGGAGATTTTTAACATTAAATCTGTTTACAGGTGCTAACCTGAATAAAATCTTTAAGAGTATTGTGAATAATTTATAGCCCATGGATGATATGTAAATTGTTTAAAAATTAACTTATTTGGGAGGGGGGGGGTGAAAGTGTTGAGTTTTCATAATAAGTTTTTGCCTCTTGAATTTCTGTGTACTAGTTTTTTTTAAAACCATTTTTAACTGCTGTTCTCTCAATTTGTTTGTATTCTTGGTTGGCTGGTTGCTAGTGGCCATTAGGAATGCTGTTATTTATCATTTTTTTTCCCTAGCTTCCCAATAAAGAGCTTCCAAATTATTTTTCATTTGTTTATTGCTATCTAGTTGGCTGCATTTCAGTAGATATTCTTATTCAAGATAGTATTTATGTCCTTGCACAGTGGGCAGTGATTGTACCTTAGTTAATTTCATCCTAAAGAGATGTTCTTACAGGCAGTCAGGCCAACAAATAAGCGGAATTGGGGAACTCCAATTTTTCTTGGTTTCAGTAAAAGATTTTTGCAAGTATTAAGATCTTCATATGGTTTTCCTTTAAGTTTTTGTTAGATATTTTGTTGTTCTTGTTCAGACATTAATCTTTTTATGAGTTTCAATTTAGAGGGAAGTTCTAGTTCAAAGGTGGTTTTAATTTCATGATGGCTCCTTTTGGTGCTAAAGTATTGGCAATCTCATTTCCCTTCTATCCCACATGGCTCGGGATCCATTTGTAAAACTATTTCTGTATTTTTGATCTGGATTGTATGATATAGTTTTCTTATTTCATTTATAGTGTATGTCAGTGGGTAATTGTAATTATTTTACTTTGTAGTGCTGCTTTAGAGTCACTTAAGATAATACTTCTTTTATTTATTTTAGGTCTATGCAGTAGATTTTGTAAAGCTACTCTAATGGCTATTATTTCTCTCAATATACATCTGTCCCAAAGGTATATATTGAGAGAATTCTTCATAGTATGTTCCAAAGCCTGCATCTCCATTTTTAATAGATCCATCTGTATACACTCTACACCATGTATTAGTTGGATAACAGTTGTTTAGTGTACTAAGTACTATCAATACCTCAGGTGGGTCATTCTTCTTGAAGACCATTGTATTCTCATTAATTCACATCAATATCTATATATTGTAAAGCATCAGTTGGCATAATGACAGGTTTAGTGCTTATTTTTAAAATTTGTCTAAATCATCATTCTTTATGTAATTTTTGAAAGTCTGTTGTGACTTTAATTGCTGTGTGCTGTCAGTAACTTGAAACCATTTATTCTTGTGTAAATTATTTTTTAATTTCTGTCTCAGTATAGCCATTTTAATATCTAGCTCTCTATTAATTATAAGATTGTTAGTTATGCTCTTTGTAGCATTTGGTGTTGTTTTAATGGGCTCCTGTTATTATTCTTAAGGACCTAGATTGTATTGTATCAAATTTAATTTTAAGTTGGTTGTTTATTGTGGACTTTATCTCACTT
Organism: Metallyticus violacea; assembly: GCA_030762175.1. Lineage (NCBI taxonomy): Eukaryota > Metazoa > Arthropoda > Insecta > Mantodea > Metallyticidae > Metallyticus > Metallyticus violacea. The sequence goes on from CM060830.1 coordinate 74,665,501, forward strand.
CCATACAGCAAATTGGGCTTTATGTATCTTTTATACATATCATTAAGGAGACCTATGGATCCTCCTCATTTGACTCCTGCTACTCTTCTTTATATGTTGTTCTTCTTATTCACTTTCTTAGTCATATTGTTGATCTGTTAGAGAGGGACAGTTTTTTTGTCAAGTGTTATACCAAGATATTTAGTATTTTCTTTCTCTTGTAGCAGTCAGTCCTGATGGAGTAGTGGCAACCATATTTGCCTTCTAAACCCAAGATCACGGGTTCAAACCCAGCCAGGATCAATGGATTTTTTTCAGGCATAAAAATCCTAAGCAGGAAAAAGAACCTCAAACCTGAAAGAAGAGGCCTCTGAGCAAAATTTATCAGTCGTTTCATGCCCTGATTTGAATGGGATGCTAATGACCTGAGATGTTGAAGAACGTCTGTAAATAAAACAAATAAATAAAGTCTCTTGTAGTAGTTCATTATTGATTTTAAGCTCTGAGTCATCTGTATTGTGTTGAAGACTGAAAAGGTGGAAAACTGTCTTTTTAGTATTTATTTCCATATTGTTGGTGGATGCCCATGTTTCCATGCTATTAATAATTTTCTGCATTATTTTTCTAGTTTTTTGTATTGTCTATTCTGGTTTTTCCCTCCCTCCCTAATCCATATGGTGACGTCATCTGCAAACAATCCCATATTTGCCTTTGGGTTGTCAACTAATATTTTTTTGATATCATCTATAAAAATATTAAAAAGATTTGGAGTGGAAACCGTACCTTGAGGAAGGTCTACTTTAGTTGTATGCCATTTAGAGAGGACATTATTCCATTTTACAGCTATGAACTTTTGTGATAATAGGTGTATGAACCATCTCAACATTCTTATCCCAATAATGACTCATTTTATAACTGAGCTTCTCTCTCCATACTTTGACAGTAGCATTTTTGAAGTCAACAAAGAAAGTAAGCATTGTTTCTTTTTTATTGAAGGCATTTTGAATATCTTGTGTTAAATGTAAAAATGTAAAATGTAATGATTGTAGAATAGTGCTTTCTGAAATCTGCTTGATGGTCTGAAATGAGATTTTGAGATTTCAGATAGTAAGTTAATTCTCTAGCGACCATGTTCTCCATTGTTTTAGCAAGTACTGAGATTGTTTGTATTCTTTAAAGATTGGAGACAAGGGGATGCCCATAATAAGTCTCGATTGTGGTTTATAAAATTTTAAATTTGTCTTCATTTCTAGCTAACCTCTTCATGAGCAGATTTGAAAAATACATCAACTTAGCTTTCCCATACATATTTAAAAATGGTACAGATATGTCGACAATATATTTGCCATAGTTAACAAAAAACTCATCAAAAATGCCATAAAAACTTCTGAATACACAAGATAAAAATGTAACATTCACATATGAAACTGAAACAGATAACATATTACCATTCTTGGACATAAAAATAATGAAATGTCAAGGAAATCTGAAATTTGGAATATACAGAAAGAATAGACTACAGACAGTTACATCAAAGCTGACAGTTTTAACCCCACAAAGCACAAACATGCAGTTATCAACAGCTTAACACAAAGGCTATTTAACCTAAAAGTTAGCAAAGAAGAATACTTTAAAGAATACAACAAATAGAAAGAACAATGGCTACAAATGGTTTTAAAAAAGAACTAGTATACAAAAAAGTACAGAAATTCAAGAGGCAAAAACTTATTAAAGAAATACAACACTTTCACCCAAAAAAAAATAAGCTAATTTTTAAAAAATACACATATCATCCATGGGCTACAAAATATTTCAGAATATTCTTAAAGATTTTAATCAGATTAGCACCTGTAAACAAATTTAATGTTAAAAATCTCCTGATTGACAATGTTAATGACATTATTTCACAAGAGAAAAGACAGGTATTTATAAAATAAGTTGTCCAGAATGTGAAAAAATTTTCATTGGAAAAACAAAGAAAAACATATGGACACGGTTAAAAGAACATTTCAGAAACATAAAATACAGCAATTGCATCTCATTTTTATACAGAAAACCATGACATATTGAATAACAAAATTATTAAAATCAGTGCAAAGACCTACAGAATTAGCAACATGGGAAAAATCTATATTTACAAGTATAAGGACAGTTTAATGAACTTTGACACTTTTGGGAATGAAAACATAAACTTTAAGTTCATCACACCTCCACCAGAGCAGATTACACATTCCAACTGCATAACGGTCTATCCTCCAGTCGACAATCAGCTGACAATGTGAACAAAGGATTCGTGAAACCGGTTCTACATATTTTAAACAAGTAAGTGGAGCAAAATAGTGTTAGTTCGACTCAATCATACAATTATCTCAGTTTTTTTATTTGATTATTTCATGTAACGTTTTACAAATTTTTTTCTTAAAAGTTTTCTTTTTGCCTTTGTTATTACTAAGAGCCTTAATGCATTTTAAATGTAGTTATGTTGCACCATATAACTAATTATTGTGTAAACTGATTCTTTTAGAACAATTGCTTTTACTTTGTGTTAACAACCATTGCTATCCAAAGTTATTTACTTTGAATAACTTTATGATATGTGTAAATGGGGCTGTTAAAAATGGTGTGCAGCATACCACTGTTAAAGTTCTAATTAATTTTATTGAAAGAATATCAACACTATGCATCATTTAGCATTTATTTTAATTATCAGTAATAAATTAATAGTGTATGTTCGTAATAATTATGTTCATATTTCACCTGAGATGGAGCAGAGATAATCCCATAGCTTTATGACCTCTGGGATCTGCCAAGTACACTCATTTAGAAAGTAAATGGGATGTAGAAACCCTTTACTGTCATATTCCCTGGCAGGATAATCTACATATTCTTCCTTTTCACCATCAAAACTTTTCCTATTGCATAACATCCAAGCAACACCAATGATATGTTGATTCCAGGACAAAGTTCCATATTCTACAGTCTGAAATTCTGGATCTGGGAAAACTTCTACCAGTAGCTTAAGATGAAGCATGTAGCCCTGCTGTTGATATGAATGCACCTGTATCTCTCAACAAGAACTACTGCCACAATGTTGAAACCCATGTCTATATGGCAATTCAGTGCTCAAGCTAATTTGTCTTCAAGATGGCATGTTCATGAGCTCTTCAATACCATAATTTTTACTAATGTATAATTGGAATAATCTGGAGTTTTATGTCTTTCCCTGTTATAAAATGCTAGTCAGAATCATTAATATTGCCACCTCCAAATGATAACATAATAGTAAGTTTTATGATAATTTTTGGATGATCTAAAACATAAAATCTAATGAGTGTTCTCTTCTTTGAACTGCAAATGATTGTTTTTTGCAGGGTAAACAAGGGAAGATGAAAGAGATGTATGAGCAAGCTGTGAAAGAGAGTGAGAACTGTACACAGAAGAAAGAAGTTGGAATCCGTTGTGAGAAGGCCAAGAGCATTAAGGAGAAGTTTGAACGTGGTGAGGTGCTACCAGATGATGATGATGTTGATGGTGTGCCTCATGAACAGGAAAAGAAAGGAGTTGATGAAGACATGAGTGTCTTTGAGGCAGGTTAGTATATTTTAAGTTACTAGCAGAAAATAATTTAATACTATATCATATTACAGAGAATTATTACTGAAACTGTGTGGAGCCTAGGCTGTGTCATTCAAAGTTCCTCTACAGTATAGGGGACATCGCTATATGCTTTATTTTACAGTCTACAGTAAAATTTACTTCAATAACATACTGTAATTAATAACATTGGCACCTAACAGCTTGTGATAGCCAGCAATAACACAAAGACATAAGTTATAGGTTCTCTTAACTGCAGACTGGGTTATAATAATATGAACATAATGATAATGATCACTGTCATAACAGCAAACTGCAAATAATTGTCCATATGCCATGATGAGTGCAAGAATTGTCTTCTATAAATGACCTTGGCCCAGCATGAACTGCACTAGCTGTAAATGCAGGCTAAAAATAAAATTGGAAAATTTAGCTAACCTACTTTTAAAACAGAAGATAGTGTATAAAATAGAATTTATTTATGTAAAGTTGATTAAATTGTGAGGGGTTAAGATGAGGGGGAGCCTGGTATCTTCTGGAGAACAAAAATGCTGGGTTTCCAGTAATTTAATGGAGTTAGGATCTTCTTGTTTTCTGAAGGCTCTGTTTCCACTGAAATTGTAATAATGTAGAGCCTTTTTGTCTTCTTGTTTATAATCAAATATTTATATATTTTCTTATTTATATAATATTTTGGTAATAGGTGTATTAATTTTGGGTACAAATAAAAACTAAATAACATCGTAGGCACTGGCCTAAGGGGCATAGCCTGCCAGTTTTCCCCAATGAAATAATCTCTGGGTGGTCATGTCTCACAGTTGTATGAAACTAAAAATTTAAAGAATAAATAATTCTGGAAAGAACGTTTAGAAATCAGTTTTTATTATAAAATATATTATCATGGAATTAGGAATTTATAGATTTTTATCATAATCTTGAAAAAATATGCAAGAAAAGAAAATGAATTATAAAATGTGCATTCAACAACAAATAAATATTCATTTCTGTATATCAAATCCTTTTTTATGTGTTGTTTATATTTCTCAAAATTTATGCATGTGCATATTGTTGATTGTGACAGGCCAGATGCTAAAAATTACACAGCTTTAATCATCTGAACTAGAGACTGATATGTTCTGACCATTACTTTTGTTTTTACAAATAAACTGAGTCAATATTAAAATAGGATAAAAGGGATTGAACAAGGCCCATTCAAGAGTAACACAAATGTACCTTTTTATTCCCTTTTTTCCCCTTCAGAATGCCATATCATCACATTTTAGAATAGTAGAAAATATTTGGGTTTAGTAAGTAAAGGATAGATATGAGCAAATTTTGCTTTGAGCTCTTCATAGTCTTTGCATTAGACTACCCATTCATTTGATGTATAGCAGTTAAAAATAACTAATTTCCTGATGTTAAACTAGATAACATTGAGAGTGCACACTGCAAGAACATAGATGTCTGAACTTGATTGTTGTCTGGGAAAGATTAAGTGCAATATTGCTCATTATTTTATAGTCTTATCAAATGCAAATGAATTTGGTAGTGTAAGTACCTTAAAACAAAGGTGACACAGGATCCCAAAAATATGATTTACAATGAGGCACACTGCATATGAATCTCAAGGTGAGCAACCTTATTTTTAAGTAAAAACAACGGCATTCAGTCAACAACAGCCGATGATGGGAGGAACCTCCCCCGAAACTAGTCCAAAGTTTTAAAAAAAGTAAGTGGAGTTAGTGTTAACAACTGAACACATTAATGTAGTATAATGTAGTATAACCTTATTTTTGCTAACATTTAAGTCCTGGTTTTGGGTTACTTTTGAATTATTTCTTGTTTTTCCACTATTCAGATCTGACATTCTTATCAAGAATATTATTATATGCAGTATTCTGGTAATGACTAGCACTCCAAGGCTATAACAGCTTATTATTTATCAATTCAGTCTTTATTAATAACATTTTGATTGTTTTTGCCTAAAATTAAAGAAAATGCAAATATGTACTTATATTATGATGATGAGTATGGTTTAAGGGTGCAAAACAGTAATGGTCATTAGTGCCCACATTTATATTCTGCAGAGTATATATTATAGAATTTGAGTTTTGGTAGAAAATGCATCTGTTTATCATGAAATTAGCAATTATAAATGTTAATATATTATTGAATCACAATGCAGGAAAATGGATATGATTTTTTGAAATTTTAAAAGATGTCTCTTGACAATGATTAGTTTACAGTGTATCTTTTGAATCTTTTATGTTTACTACATATTATTTATGCACCTTGCAGTTAGCTTTCTTTTCTATTGTTGATTGCTAAGGCTAGATGTTATTAAACACCTTTATTCAGTTAGTAGAAATTGATATACTCTTATTTTATCATTTTTACAACTGAATGGTGCAGTGCAACTACAAACTTCTTATTTTAGAAAGACCAAGAGTCACTATTGGTTTTGAGTTAGTGACAGTTTTGTGGCCTTCTAATGTATACACACATGTGATGTAGAAAGGAACCCAATGTCATGCTTTTTCATGCAAAAGGAGGGGATATTTTGTTTCTTATCTATTTCGGAAAGGTATCTACATAATGACTTAAGTACTTTTCTGCAGTATATGTTGGCCTCACTGCACTATGATACGATGATATGATGTAGTTCATATTTCTTAATTAGCTACTGAATCGATTAATACTCTTATGCTCCACTTACCCATTAAATTATTCAGAACATGTTTCTCAGGCCATTCCCCCATCATCAGCTGTGAGTCCATTACTGAACTCATCGATGGTTGGGTGACTTGAGTCAACAAATCTGGCAGTCGACTTACAGCTAATAATGCGAGCAATAGCTGTGAAACATGTAGTAAATAATTTAATGGTAATGAAGCGTAAGAATATTAAATCAACTCACGAGAATTAAAATATTACTATGAATATACAGATGTTTAGGAAATACTTTTACAAACTTTGATGGTGGATTCCTGATACCAAAACAAGAAAAAAAGTTCAGTTAAACATATATCCAGAAATTTAATTTTTCAGTTATTAATCAAAGTTTACCAGAACAGGAAAAAATATTCCTATAAACATGTGTCCAGAAATTATTAGTTTTATGAGCTATTAATGAAAGTTTACCAAAACATGAAAATAAAAGTCCATATAAACATATGCCTGGAAATCCTTAAGTGTTTTAGTTATTAATGAAAGTTTATGCCAGAGTCAAAATGATTATTTCTATCACATCTTTAATAGTGTTATTACTAAATCACATAAATGCACATGTTATTGCTGCATTTTGTGAATGATATTTTATCATATAAGTATGCAATGCTGATGAGCCAGTGCATCAGCAGACTTGTAATGATAACTTCATTTGATTATTTAACAAAATGAATTTTATTTTCAGTTACGAACTTAAGTTGTTAGATTGCTCCTTGAAATGTGTTAATAACTCAAAAACTAAGGATTTCCAGATATATGTTTATGGGGTTTTTTTTGTAGACTTTCATTAATAACTCAAAAACTAATGATTTCTGGACATATGGACTTTTTTATTTTTATTATTTTTTATTTTATTTGTTTATTTATTTATTTATTTGTTTATATATTTATTGTTATTGTTTTGGTGTGTGGAACCGGCCACCAAAGTTTGTAAAAGTATTTCCAAATCATTCTGTATAAGTTCTTCAATGTATTAGATCTGATACAAAGTTGGTCTTAAATTTAATAGCTCATAATATTTGTACAACTACATTGTTTGTTATTATTGCTGAATATTGTTGAACATTTATTATTAACATAATTGATATTATGGTTTACTCTTCTGTTGTTTCATTATCATGCAACACCTCCTTAATGGGGAGGGAAAAGAAAATACAATAATCTGAAAACTATAAAAGGAATGTGATTAAAACAAAAGGGGGTCATGGAATGAGTATATATTATATAGGTTATGGAGGGGTAATAAAACATGCAAAACAAATTAGATCACGATGAAGGTAAGATAAAGGTATTATTAATAATAGGTTATATAAGATGTCAATTAAGTTTTAATGAAATTCTGTGTTTCCTTCTAAATTTATATACTCTTATTCAAAAAATGTTTTGAGAAGTTTGATTATATAAACATATCAAGGATTTTTAATTTGCTTTATCAAATGGAAACAAAGGATCGGCAGCATCTTTTTCTACAAAGAATGATTCATGCTAAACATAATCATCTTCATATAGAAAATTCTATGTTGAAGGACAGCCATTTAAGTATTATATTTTACTTTCTCATTGTAAAGTGGAAGTCTGTAGGTTGATTTTGTTTATTTATGGATGTTCTTTAAATTCTCAAGTCATAAGCATCCCATTTAATTCAGAGTATGAAATGGCCAATAAATTTTGCTCATAGACCTCTTCTTTCAGACTTGAAGTTCTTTTACACGCCGTAAATCTATGAAAGGGGATCCATGGCTTTACTTGCCAACCAAATGAATGAATGATGAATATTGACATCATATTGTCTGTAATATATTTCTCTACAGATTTCCTTTCTATAGTGGTAACCATATCACCTTCTAAACCCAAGATTGCGGGTTAAAATCTGGCCAGGATCGATGGATTTTTTTCAGGCATAAAAATCCTAAGTATGGTTTCCTTCGGAAGGGAAGTAAAACTATGGATCCCGTGTCGTACTTTTATGGCACAATAAAGAACCTCAAGCCTGAAAGAAGAGGCCTCTGAGCAAAATTTGTCTGCCATTTCATGCCCTGAACTGAATGGGACACTGATGACCTGAGATGTTAAAGAGTGTTCGTAAATAAAAAATCAACAAAGATGGATTATTTAAAAATGGAAAAGAAGAGTTTGGAATATACTGTAAAGAATTCTCAATATACATCTTTGGGACAGTGTGCAAGCAGTTTTGATGGTGAAATAATGCTTATTAGAGCAGCTTTAGGAAATCTACAGTATAGACCTAGCATAAATGAAAGAATTTCATCTTGAGTGACTCTAAAGCAACAGTGCAAAGTATAATGAATTACACTTACCCACCAACGTACACTATAAATAAAATAAGAAAAACTATATCATACAATCCAGATCATAAATACAGAAATAATTTTACAATGGATCCCAAACCACATTGAATTAAAGGGGGTTATACTTTTAACAAAAAAAAAAGGAGCCACTGTAAAATTAAAACCATCTTTTGAACTAGAACTTCCTTCTAAATTAAAACTAATAAAAAGATAAAACTCAACAAGAACAACAAAATACACAACAAGAACTTCAAGGAAAATTATATGGAGATCTAAAACTTTCAAAATCAAGAAAAATTGGAGTTGCCAAATTTCACTTAATTGATGGGTATGATTGCCTATCAGCTCATCTCTGAAGGATAAAATTAATCAAGGATAGCCACTGCCCATTATATAAGAATGTGAATACTATTCTAAACAAAAAACATTAATGAAATGCAGTCAACTTGATATCAACAAACAAATGAAAAATAATTTGAAAGCTCTTTATTGGGAAGCTAGGAAAGAAATTATAATTATCAGCATCCCCAATGGCCTCTAGCAACTAACCATCCAACTGACCAACCAACCAATCGACCAGCCAGGCAGCTGCCTGACCAAGTTCTTACCATGTGCTTCCCAACATCCATTACTGCTTACCATGTGCTTCCCAACCTCCATTTCTGCTTACTGCTTAGTCATTAGATAAATAATCAAATTCCTTCTCAACCTCCATTCAGATACCATTTTTTTTTTATCTTTTTATAACCAATTTCCTTTTTAAATGCCATTAAGATCTAAAGATAAAAAAAAATGTTGAATCATGGTTTAGTTAAATAAAGTGTGATTATTACATGATGTACTTGATTAGGTATTAGATTTAATGAGAAAAGCTGTTTAACATAAATATATGGTTCAAATTTTCCTCATGTGCATTCTCTTCATTAAGCTCTTAACACATTTGCTTATTAGTAATTTGTATGAATGGCCTATTAGGTGTTTTAAAATAGTTATGTCTATATAGACAGATAATATTGTACTTAAAATATTTGTTTATTGTATATTTTAAGTAGAAATTTGAGATTGAAATGGGATGATACTACATATTATCCTGAAATTACGTGTGTCAAAAAAAAAACCACAATATTTCCTTTAAAATATTGTTACTTTATTATTTGCCCAAATAGTGACATATTTTCAATCATATCTATATCAAACGATTGTTATTATAAAAAATGGAAAGAAGGGAGAGAAAAGTAATAATTATGGGCGACCTAAATGATTGGGTTGGTAATGGTAGATCAGTCAGTAGTGCAAAGGTCCCTTTGGAGGAAGACCTACACTAAATGGAAATAAGATCATAGATTTCTTTACAATCAATGGAATGATAGTAGCAAATCCCATATAAGCATAAAAGAATACACCAAATTACTTTTGAGAGAGTTCAGTATGCCTGTATATTGTCTATTTTCTCACCCCAAAAGAATTGAAAGGTTCATGTAAAGATGAGAGGTACGAAACCACTTACTGACCACTACCTACTGGTGGTGAACACGGTCTTTGTGAATGGTAGATGTAGCATATGGCCTATCTCTAAAAGGTAAGGTTGGAAGAACTTAAAGAAGTTTCTAAACATAAAGAATATCAGAATAAACTTGGAAACCAAGTTGAGATACAAGACAAATGGAATGTCATAAAATAAGCAATACTATAGACATAATGAAGATGTCTATGGAATAAAAATTTTAAAAAAAGCACAAAGAGTGCAAAAGGGTTTAATAATGAGGTGAAAACTGATATGGCTGAGAAAAAGAAAGCATAGTAAAGCAGAGGTCAAAATAACAAGATACAAATGTGAAAGGAGTTTGGAGAGAGAATTGAAGAAGATTAGCAACAAGATACTAAGAAATTCTGGAAGCTTTTAAGACATGTAAGAGAAAAGTATAGCAGAAAATTGCATAGCATCAAAGATGGTAAAATTATATTGAGAAGAGAAGAGCAAGAAGTTTTGGAAGTGTGGCGAAAGCTGTATGAAGAAAAGTTTAAAGAAGGAGAAAACATACCTATAAGAGGGGAAACATTGAGGATTGCAAGTTATGACACGCAGGTAGAAGAAGAGAAAATTGATTTCTGAGATGTAAAAATAGCACTAGAACATATGTAAAATAAAATACAGCTAGTAAAGATGGATTGTTCCTGAAATGCTTAAGGTAGGAGGAAATGTCCTGTGATAGAAGAAATGAAAAATCTGCTCGTGGTGATTTGGCATGAAGGGCATATTTCAGTGGATTGGAACTGTAACACTATTTTACCTTTTCATAAAAAAGTTGATACATCTAAGTGTGAGAATTAATGCCGTGGCTAAGATATAATCTAGGATTCTCTAACAGGGACAATGAGCTCATGTTGAGGCAGATTTAGAGGATGAACAAACAGGTTTTAGATCTGGATGGCAGACACAGATATGTCCTCATTGAGGATCATTTTATATAAATGTATCAGCCATGGAGAAGTCTGCATTTCTTGCTTTTCTATATTCACAGGCAGTGATTGATATGGTGCTACATGATTAACTATGGAAGGAATTACAAAACAACACTCTATTAAACTTACAAGAGCAGTAAGTCTCTGTTTCAGAAGGTAGATGACAGTAGAACTCAATGGTAAGATGCCAAAATCAATAACACTTCAAAAAGGGGTCGAACAGGGTGACAGTTTAAGTCCAATACTGTTTTTAATATTCAATGAGATAATAAAGACTTGCAAAGCAAGATTGAGAAATCTTGATGGGGATGTGGAAGCTCAGACCAGTGTACTACCAGTCATTAACTTAATCTGACTCTGTGATGCTTATAGCAAATTCAAAAGAGTAAGCTCCAACAAGTATAGTAGAATGGGTGAAAAATTTAAAGGAAGGAGAATGACTGTTAATCATAAAAAAATGGTGGTGAGGACAAGTGGTTAGGTGGAGCAAATAAAGATAAGTATATGATTACAGCAGTTCACACAGATGGAACAATATGAGTACCTTGGAATAGAGATCCATCAAAGAAATTTCAAGGAGAAATTCATTAAAGAGTACAATGACAATTAATGCATTTAATACCCATGTTGTACCATATTTGGAAAGAAAAGTGAATAAAAATACCAAGACTTGTGTATGTAGTACAGTGTTGGAACTGTTGAAACTATGGTAGCAAGAGTTGGACAGTTACAAAAAATTATGTGAGTAGAGTAACGCAGTTCAAATGAAATGTTTGAGAAGAATAGTTGGAAAAATGAGGAGGAAATGATAGGATAAGAGAGGAACTATATCATTTGACAGTAACCAGAAGGATAGAGGACTGACAACTGGCATGTTATGACACTTTATTTAAATGGAGAAAGATTAAAAACTGCATCTGTTCATGGAGGGAAAGCCATAGAGACAGGGAGTTTTTGGAAGATCTAGGATTACATTGAAGAAAGTGACAAAACATTTCACAGCAAGAGAGGCTAGAACTATGTGCAAGCTCTATAGCCTAGCCAGTGACAGAGCTGGAATTCTTCATGGATAATTTCATTGCAGCCTCAGCCATTTAGCAAAATGCTTTTGCCTCATCTCACTAATAACAGGTACTTAGTCGAAAGCATCAATTATATTTCTTCCTCTATCATGATTGCTTCATAGCATAATTTTCATCATCATCATGAGTGACCAAGTTCTATAAGGTGCTGACTCGTGAGCAGGAGATCTGGAGTTCGATTCCCACCAGATCCTCCCTGACTGAGGTCTTTTTCAGGTTTTGCTCAGTCCTCATAAATGGCAAATGCTGGGGAGGTACCCTAAACTTAGATCTGGAATGCTTCCTTCCTTAAAAAATATACTCCTTTCTGAATTTATCATTTCATTTCATGTATCATCAGTGTCCACCACCTGTGGTGCCTCAGTGCACTCTATTAAAAAAAATAAAAAAAAAAATAATAATAATAATAATAATAATATCAGTGCCACTAATTTATGTTTGATATCAGGTCTAGTTAGATGAATTCCTTATATTTCTGTCTTTCACTAGTTTTCTTTCCTTATCATCATCTTGCGTTCTTCATGGCAATATTAATTCATCTTTGTGCTTATAATCTTTAATATTAATATTTGATATTTTTCAATATTAAGCAAAGTATAAAAGAAATTAGAAATTCTGGTTTGCCACTTTTCCTGTAAGCAATAACAAATTTCATATAGTTAATGTAAGATTAACAGCTTCTGATCTGCTGCTTTATGCATAATTTCTCACTGGTGTATTTTTATTGGGCTTTAAAAGATTCATAACTCTTAAATAGCTTTAGGTAAATTCATTATCCTTTTTTATTTAACTTTAATTTTTAAATTACACTTTAAATACATATAAAATGCTCTTATTAAGTAGAAATCAGCATATTGCCTAATGTGTGTGGTTATTAAAAAAAAACAAAAAACACTTACCTTCAGTATCATCTTCAAGATCAAAATCTTCATTCCATTCTCTTTCTGAGCCAGAATTGTTAAATGTAATTTTGAGCACTTCTCTGTGTAACCCTTCCTAAAAGACATAAGCTTTAGTCATAGAAGTGACAGAATCTACTAAGAGAAACAAAGCTTCACAGAAAATGTTTTTTCTTTTCTACAATTGGTCAATGCTGCAATCTGGCAAATTACTATGCTAAGTGAAATGTCTGGTTACTCAACAGATTAGAGGAAGGGTGTAATATAGTGCACTCTGTATAAGCAGCTAATTTTTATATCACTGCAAGCATAGCCCATAGTCAGATCAGAAAACATTAAATAGTGTGTTAAGCCTAGAGAGGGGATGAGTGCTGAAGCACTCATGCAAGAAAAAATGGAAGGGTAGCTCATATTAAATTTAAGTTTAATTAAGGTTGTGCACATAAATGAAGTAAACATAATTTAATCATTTCTTAATTTTGTTTTGAATATAAGCTTTACATTAAGCCTTATATAGATTATTCAAGTATTTTATGATTATAATATGCATTTATCTGGTACTTGGTGTTATCAATTAACAAGCTTTCCTTATTATTTCTTCCCCCCCCAAAAAGTAAAAAACATTTGGTATGCCATATTTCACCCCAAGAAAAATAACAAAAGCTGGCACCCATGAATGCTGCTAAATCATTTCGAAAATGCTACAGTCTATTTCAAAATGAAATATATGAATGGGTTTGTGATAAATATGCAGTATATTTTTGTATATCTGCACAATATAAGTGTATATTTTTTGTATTAGTAATTTGTTAGCATGCACATATACAAATGAAGATGTAAATTGCTTATCTTTAAAAAAGTGATTTCATTATAGGAATAATATTATATATGTAAATTCAAAATGTTATTTTATAGGTATTTCAAAGAAGTCTCGCAGCCTGTTCCTTGAACTTGATGCAACAGCTGCTAAGCAACCCACAACCCAGATGTTGTCTACTGTAAAGTCACCGGTACCCAAGGATGACTCACAAAGGAGGTCAAGGGAGGTGAGTTATTTTTGTAAATGTAATTGAGATGACTTGCTTTTGTTTTCAAATATGCTGTGTACCTATACTGAAAAATCTGAAAGATCATAATTTTTTAAAAAGAAAAGTTTATGAGGAAACATGGCTATGTTTGTTTAGCATATGTAGGCGTTCAGAAACATTTAGAGCCAACATTTGGAATTTTGTACAAATTCCCTGGCCAAAAAGTCCTGACAGCATTTAATCATAAACACATAGCTTTCATATAGGAGTGAAAAAATCTCTTATTTTTGATTAGTCTATATTACTTACTACCGGAAATATTTTGTTACTAAATTATATAGCAGTTTTGGTAAATGAGTGAATTAAATTGCACCTGAATTGAAAACTAAAATTACATAATTGTTAAATGAAACAAAAGAAACTATAAACCATATCATCTTTTCAGTCAAATATCTTTATCACTCCGTTTCATATTTTCAGCAAGCAAACAATCTCCAGGTTTCTCTGAGTTCTGGAGTTAATAGAATTTCAAAATTATAAACTTGGAGGTCTCACTATGGTTAATTTAATAGCACTAGTACAGAATGTAAAGTATTTGTGGTTGCAGTGACTGCAGTTTTTTCCTACCTAACCTAATTCTTCAAATTCCTTATAATTAAAATTTGCAAGTATTTAATAAAAAATATATGAATTTATGATTCAAATATGAAATAGTGAGAAGAAATAATGAAACACGCTTAAAGAATTATTAATCTGGTTTATATTCTAAAAGGATAATGGGTCACCTGTTTTCTACAGATTCTTCCCACAAATGGCAGTCTTGTTTGAAATTCATCAAAATAATAATCAATAATTGATGTATTGTTTTATTAAAAGGGAAGAAGATTTTCTTACTCTGAACTTAATTTCTGTTTTATGTATAGCCTGATTTCTACAGAGCATGAAGTTAAATGTTAAAATGAGCAGTAATATGTTAAATTTCATTCTTACCCTATCTTATTATAAGAAGATAGAAGAAAGGAATATGGTATAATGATGACAGATTTGGGGGTAGGTTATCCTAGCATCACGGCAGACATCTGAAGATGTGGTACGCTGCTCAGACCAAGTGGAAGAAATAAAGGTGGAGACAGCTGAGATCTGCAATAAGTTCAAGTTTTTCGAGACTTACAAGGAACCAGAGAAGCAACGGCGACAGTTCCGCATCACCCCTCCTCGTGAGGGGCAGGTCAAGGTGCGACCTTGCCTGTTGTCACTAACTGCATCATAATGCGCTTTTTTGTGATGTGTTTGGTTTGCTTCATTACTCAGTCAGTGTATTGCCAATATCCTCCCTCTATTAATGGACTTTTCAAGCAAACTCCTCAAATCCACCCAGTGTGTTCACTAAAATATGTTACCATTAATCCTTCGTGATTTGTATGTGTATTAGCAAAAAAGAAAATTCAGAGACTTCCTGTATGGCTTCCTGTTATTTTAATTTTAATATTTAGCAGATTTTAATTACATCATTGTTTAGCATAGCTCTAAAAATGGCTATAGTTTGTTTACTAGCTACATTCTCCTTATTTGGAATGAGAGCAGGCTCTTCTATTTAAAAAAAAATGATTTTGACCTTCCATTACAATGCTATATTTTATATTAGTTCTCAGCAGTGTGTTTTTGCAAATAAGCACCATCTGCAATCCAGCTCTCTTCCTTTATTGTTATCTTTGGCTTTAAACATGTGTGCTGGTTATGCCAGATTATCATTTTACTGTAGAATTTGTTTACATTAAATTAAATGCTTTAGCTGGTGAGCCAATTAAGCACTCTTAAATGTTTTACCAACATTTTATTGGCAGAGCATGTTGGTAAATAAGAATATGTAATCAAATAAATAATTTAATTTATGTTCTTTACTGTGGAAGTCCCAATAAGTTCGCTTTTAAGTTTTTTACATTATGTAGTGGATGTTAAAGAAAAATTAACATATTATAGATTTGCCTTTTATTAATAAGTCTTTCAAGCTTAACAATATCTGCTTTTTGATCTTAACATTGTCCATCCTTTCCTTATGCTTCATTATCCAGCATGTACTTCACTATATAGAATTAATCTTTATCATCATTAAAATATGTTTTTTATCACTTTGAGCCTAATAATAAAATTATAATATGAAAAAAATGCATAAAACATATAATTATTCTTTGTATGAAACAATTTGAAATATTCTGCCAAACAAAAGGACTCTTTGCGATGTGGACATCACCAACAGGTTGAAAACAAGAAATTCATTGCATAGTCAATAAAATTTTAAACAAAATGCACACAATGCTATAACTTATTCCACTCAAATAATTTGATAATGCTGCCTTTTGCAGTTTTCAATTAAGTTTTCTAAAATGTCCACAATTGGCAGCACCTATCATCCATGGCCAAGAGAAAAGATCGATGAACTCTGTATAGCCAAAATTCGTGTAATGGTTGGGTATATGAACTAAAATGGTAAGAATGCATTTCCAACTTATTCAGGCACAGGTCAATGACATTTCATGTTGTCTTAAGTGTAGATGTTCTGAGACTTTCATGTATTTAATCTGCCTTAGTGATGACATTTTTGTTTTCTCAATTTTGTTCTCCATGTTTTCAAAATAATTATTAGCACATTGAATATATTTAACCCCTTCATCTTTAAAGACAAACTCAAAAGTATCTTTTAAGCAACAGCCTTTGAAACACAAGTAAATGGAAGAAAATTAGTGAAATTTGAGTGATTTCCTCAATAATAATTTCTTATATTATATCTTTTAAGTTTAACAAATACACTTTAAGTATACTTACATCACAAAAAGTGTCTCTCTCTTCTTGGATTTATAGTCAAGTGGCCTAAGACATGAGGGTCAATCCCTTTACTCCACCTCTAACTCACTATTTGGTAATCTAAAAAGAATTTTTTTGCCTTACTTTTCAGCACATTCTCCTTGAAAGCTGATTCACCTATTCCATTCCTCTAACATTTCTAATGCTTTCTGTAAGAAGGGTAGTCTATCCTCTGCAGACCACTGATTTACAGTATCTATGACTTCTTCATAACTTAATAAAAATTTCTTCCCTCAATTTTTTCCCTTCATTTTTAGGATCAGTCTGAAGTAACTTGGGAAGTAAGTAGAATGTTCCAACAGGTCAAACCCTAATGTAATAATTGCAGGAATTGTAACACAACAAGATTTTGGCTGGAAGCATTGTCCTGAAAAAAAAGCACAGCTTACTGGAACTTTGCACATTTCTTTTTGATTTTATTCCATAATATTCAAATTAAATTTGCATAATAATGATCGGTTATTTGGGCTTCTCACTACAAATAACTAACCAAAATAATACCTAATGCATCCAAAAAAGCAGCATATTTTGCCTGCTGATGACTGTATCATGAACTTCTTTGGGGATACAAATTCCATATGTTTCCTTTCTTTACTAAGCATTTTGGTTTCGGGATCATAGAATGGGCCACTGACTCATCCTTAAGCATAAATCTGACAAGAACTTTCTCTTTGTCTGCCTGAAAATTTCTTACATGTTTCTTATAAGCTTTGACTCTCAAGAGTTTTTGAGTCAATATCAATATTCAAAACACCCATCTTGCAGTTAATTTGTTTACATCTACCTCCTTGGTTAGATCCCCACTTTCCTCTATATATCCCAGACAGTCATTCATGGACATTGCAGCAATAAATTGTGCACTTTTCTTCTTTTGACTTTTTTTAAAAGATCACCGTTATATTCATCTTCACAGGATGTTGCATCATATTTGAACACAGCACATCATCTAAATACTATGTTATAAAACAGTGCATTCCAACGAAATTGCTGCAATATCTTGATGATTTCATAAGGACACATGTCCTTCATTTGCAGGTATTTAATTACAGAAATTGGTTGGACATGTTCCATTTTTATAGTGCCTCAATAGTTTTATCATTTCAATAGTTGCTATGACATAGTGCAACAATTAGTCACTTGAAACTGTTAAATATTAGATAATCTTAACAATTGCCTTAGAAAAGATAATTTTTAAGACTTCATTGAAAATGTATTACTTTATTCGCTCAGGTTCATTGCTATATGTTAAATTTCTTAAATTTAACAATTTAATTTTAGTTCCATCTCCATTTTCATTAGCTATTGGAAAAATCAATTTAACAACTTCATTTTAGTTTCTCTGTATTTTTATTAGAAAAAACCCTGAAGTTGAATAAATAAAATTTGCATGAAAATTTAATTATAAATCAGTTATTTTCCTTTGAATTCAATGGTGATATTTGTATTTGTGCAAAATTCCCCCTCAGTTGCTCACTAAAGGGCTCCATACAATCACTCTTTGCTCACTTTTTGTTATGCCAGTAAAAATGCTGGTATCATATACTTTGAAGTGATATGTTGATTACTGGTCAGCATTTTAGGCACTCTTAGGTCATGAAATAAAAATTTAGAGAAATTAATTGGCAGTGAAGCTTAGGGATCAATTCTATAGTTCTATTCCATACAGAAGAAATGCCATATCAAAGTCACTAGTGATTTGAAATATTAAGGTGTTATGAGAACTTCACTCAGGAAACAAATTTCATATGATATACAGAAGGCCTTTCATATAAAACCTATTATTATTCTGTTATCATATAAATTCAGCTTGTTCGTGTATGTGATCAATAAATAAAATATAACATTTGGAAAACACCATGCCTTAACATCAAAAGTGACACATGAACATATCGTAGGAATGTGATTCAGAACCAAGAATTTATCTTAAAAAAAGCCTTGCACCTTACCATATTTGCTTATATCCTTGGAAAATGATAATGTATCTTATCAGCATTTCTTCTGCAGCCATGTTTGCTTACAACCTCGGAAAACAATAAAATCATATCAGCATTTCTTCTGCAGTCCAATGTACTATAGTGAGGAATATTTTTGCATCTTAAGAAAAGGAAAAAACCCATATTAGTGGCATGTTTTATTTTCAATTATTATGTTCCACAATTTTAATCACATTAATTTGATCTGTATTTTTAAATCTAATAAATAAATAAATGAAAATCAGTTGTATTTTATGTTATGTGCTTGTACTTATCACCTTAACTTGCTCACAATTTTGAATGCATATCAACTTCTCAGGAATTGCTCTCCTCTTTTTAAATCTAACTTTATTTGCTACTCTGATACAACAACTACAATTTTATATTAAAAATAAACAAGAATTGATAGATAAATCTGGTATCATTAAAAAGTTCAACAAATGACTAATTACTAAACAGGTTTTCTGTCTTACAATACATGAGTAAAAATACAAAAAACTATATTAATTGATTACATTATACAGAGTGGGATGCGACCTATGACTTTCCTCTTAATCTGAAAGAGGTAGTGTTATTTTCAGGATTTTTGTTTAAATAAATGTTTCCATTTTTCATTTTTGAGATAATAATATTTAAGATATTTAATAATAATTTATTTGCATGGTCTTGCAGTGCAAGAATCAAACTACTGATATTAATTCATTAGTTGTGCAGTGACCATAACAAGAAACAAAATGTTAATAACAAGTTTTTATGGCTTATGTTAAACATTAAGAGATTATTCAGAATTAAAATTAGACAAACACAATGTAAACTTATCATAAGATCAGATTATTTAATGAAACTATTAGTTATGCAAACACCTGTCATGAGTTAATAAATATCTTAGTTAATAATTAAAATCATTGTATGATTTTAATTATATGATTATCTTCACTGTACAAGTTTCATTTAACATTTTTTGTTAATCCTAGTTAATGTTACTGTTGTGCTTGGGAACCTTTTTCAATAAATTCATACTGTTGCATCTAGTTATGATGTGTTTCACTATAACTCAATAAGATTTCAAGATAAACTGTGCCATCTTACAAATTGACAGTTTGTTTTACATCTGGAGATTAAAAAAATAATTGAATTTAGCTATTAAAATAAATGCAGCACAACAGCAGTTGAAGATAGATAAGATGTTAAGACACACACAGCATATTTGATGCTGCAATTTATTTTATGTATGTTACCCAGTAAATTTATTCCTCTATTCCTTCTTGGCTATTGCCTCCTTCTAAAAGATAATGCTGGGCTACAGGGAGAGAATCAAGAAGGGGAATTTACTTTTATAAATGTAAATGGGCAGAGTGTGTTGATTACATGTTATATAGTGAGGGAATAGACCAAATACTGTTAGGATTTAAAGTGTTAGATTTGATAGTAGGTAGTGGGCATTTTTCATTAATAATGAGGTTGAGCCTAGGGGAAAGGAAGCAGGGAGGTAGAGGAAATAGAACTGGTATATATAGAATGTTACAAATGGAGAGTTGAGTACAAAGAGCACTTCAGGACTAATTTGTTATTGACAATAGGAGTAATAAGGAAATATGGAGTTATGATAGCATTGAGAGCAGGTAAAATAGAAGAGGCTGTATCAAGGTTGGAATTCATGGTAATGTGGGCAGGGAAAAAGATGGAGGTGTATCAGGGAGAAAAAAGGAAATGTTATGGATGTATGATCAAGAATGCTAATTACCAAGCATGAAGTGTCTAAGGAATTAAGTAGCTGGAGAAGGTCAGAACAAGAGGTAGATAGGCATATATATTTAAACATAAAAAGGGGTTATAAATGTTAAATATAAGAGAAAAAGGAAGAGAATATTCGGAAATTTTTTAGTGGCCCATGGATGATATGTGAATCTTTTAAAAATTAGTTTATCTTTTCTTGCTGAAAGTGTTGTGGTTTCTTTGATATGTTTTTGTCTCTTGAATTTCTGCACCTTTTTATGTACTAGTTCTTTTTTAAAACCATTTTAGCTGCTGTTTCTTCTATTTGTTTGTATTCTTTAAAATATTCTTCTTTGCTAATTTGTAGGTTAACTAGCCGGTGTGTTAAACTGTTCATTACTGCATGTTTGTGCACTGTGGGGTTAAAACTGTCAGCTTTGATATGATTATCTGCGTGTGTATTCTTTCTGTATATTCCAAATTTAAGATTTTCTTGGAATTTCATTATTTTAATATCCAAGAATGGCAGCATGTTATCTGTTTCTATTTCGTATGTAAATGATATGTTTATATCTTGTATATTTAGAAGTTTTAAGGCATCGTCAATGAGTTTTTTGTTAACTATGGCAAATATATCGTCTACATATCTGTACCATACCTTAAATATGTATGGAAAAGCTGTGTTGATGTGTGTTTCGAATCTACTCATGAAGAGGTTAGCTAGAAATGGAGATAAGGGGCTGCCCATTGTAATTCCTGCTTGTTGTTTATAAGATTTTCCTTTAAAAGTAAAACAGGCTTGGTTTATGCAAATTTCTGTCAGTTTGATGTATTCTTTTATGTGTGTATCATTAATTCGACTTGTTTTTAGCCAATCATGTAGATAAATCAGGAGTTTTTCTTTTGGTATGCTCGGAAACAGAGATTCTACGTCAAAAGATATAAGAGTGTCAGAGGGATGCAATTTTATGTCTTTAATTTTTTCTATTAACTGATATGAATTGTTTATGCTCCTGGTTTGAAATTTTGGTAATGTCTTGAATCTATTAGCTAGTCATTTTGGTAAATAGTAAGAGGGAGTATTGATGTTGTTAATGATGGGACGCATACCATTTCCAGTCTTGTGAATTTTAGGTAAACCATATACCTTAGCTATTTTAGGGTTGCTCTGTTTTATTTTGTATATTGTTTCTTTTGGAATGACTATACATGTTTTCAGAACCTCGTTAATGGAATTAACACACCCTTTCAATGGGTCTGACTGGATCTGAACATATTCTTTTTTATTTAATAAATTCTGCATTCTATTATTGTAATCTTCTTTATCCAATATTACTACTCTGTTTCCTTTGTCTGCTTTATTATAAACAACATCATTTTCATTTAAGGATTTTATTGTATTCTTATACGTGTTGTGTACTGCTGTATTCTTTTTAACAATGCCTTTAAAAACTTTTTCTGATTTAATTCTATTTCTTTTTCTTTGTTCTTCAATCCTTCAATGGCCACTTCCAAATCTACCAAATAATCCTCTATTTTAGTGGAGTATTGTACACAAGTTTTTAAGCCTTTATTTAGAAATGCTAATTCTTCTTTTTTGAAATTTTCATTAGGTAGATTTTCTACATGATTCTGTTTAGGGTTTGGAGTTTTCTTTGGTTTATGATATAGTTTACTAAATTTTCTTTTTTGATTACTGACTTTTTTGTTTACTGGAAATTGTATGTGTTCTAAGGCTGTTCTAATTAAATTACCCCATATTATGCAACCTAACCTCTTTGAAATTTGTAAAGTTTAATATCAATATTTGCCATTTGCCATAATGTTTTGACTTTTCTATTTGAATAACTTTTTTCTCGTCAGCTAACTGCTCGCGACTGTTGTGGTTACGTTTAACGATTTTGCGGATGAACTTTGGACACACTTTATGTTTAAGGCAATGGTTTAAAAAATGAATATCTGCAGAAATGAGTCGACTTATCCATTTAATTTTATGTACTCTTTAATGTCCTTTTTTTAAGTTATTAAAATTGCAGTTGAAGTTAGTTAGGTTATTGTTTGTGTATTCCATCTTACCGTCGTTGCAAAAACGAATTAATGCAAATTAATTTAAACATTTATTTCTCAACATAATCTCCTTTAAAAGTGATTCCAATTTTTTTTCCCCCTCAAAAATATATTCCTTCGACATTAATAATCCATTCCAATCCAACAAACATTTTGAAATTTTCAGGATTTTCAGTTTATGCATTGATTATATTTGTTTCCTTCTTAATTAAATCAGCAGATTCAGTCTCAAAATGAATAAATCTGGAATATATGCATGGATTTTGAAATAATAAATACTTCTCTTGTTTGTTAATATGAATTTGAAGTAGTATTTTGTTTTATTTTATTTATGGACAGGGAAAAAAATATTACTTCAAAATACTTCTTCAAATTCATATTAACAAACATTAAAAATATTTTGAAGTAGTATGATACCAAGGAAATCAAAAATATGTTTTTGTCATAATGTTTTCTATTTCCTGACAAAAATACTTTTTGTAATTGCTCTGCCCTGCACTTCCATCTCATTTCCATTTACAAACAAGATTAAGGGCTGGCCACTTTTCAGATAGGTATTGGTGTATATCTATAAATTGTGCTAAAATAATTCACTGTATAGTACAGTCTAGCAGCTCCTGCAATTTTATTTATGCAGATGTTTTATCTATTTAAATAGCTTCTTCAGTTGGGTAATGCTACTTTTTGTCTTCCAGAATTTTATAAAAAGGGAGACAACTTCATAATTGCAATCCTTAAGTTCACTTTGAATTAATTTGTATCAGTGGGGACTAAATTTAGTATCAACAAAAAAGACCAAAGCCTCTTCATTATTATACACTTTAGTTTGTTCTTCTGACATTGATTTTTCCCATTTTTAAAAATTTTATTGGTTGTGGGGATGCTTTGCCAATTCTTTAATAATATCTACTCCATGTCTTTCCTAAAGCTCATTTCCCAGGCTTGTTTCTTATACGAGTAGTTCTTATCTTAATATAAACAACTGACTTTCCTTCATTTTGTGTGTGTGTGTGTGTGTTTTAGTATTACTGTCTAAGCTGTTAAAGTCTTCAATACCCATGATGAACGCACAAAAATATGCTTTTTAATTTCTGCATGCTTTTACTACATTGTAAAATCATATAGGTGAAAAATGTATGATTGATAGTTCATGCCTTTTTCTATATAACTGAAACCCATAACATTAGACAAGTAACCATGCCCAGGTGTAGCACTTTTCTGATATTATTTGCTGGATGTTGAACAAGATTCATTAATAGGCTAGTGAGCTTAATGGATATATTTTGTTTGCCATATGAATTTTAAGAGAGAATAACTGTTTTTTTGGTGGGATTAATTCTTAGGTAGTTAGGTAGATATGACTCTATTTCTTCAGATCTTTAACAAGCACCATCTATAGTCTTGCCAATGCTACTATGCTAGTTAAACCAGGAGAGTTGCTTGTTATGCCTCTTGTAATATACAAAGATAAGCACCTTTAAGAGATAAAATGCTTTTTCAAGATCAAAAGATATAATAGATATTCAACATAACCTTTTCTATATCTTTCTCAGTACTTCTCTTGCCAGTTTGACTTTTCTGTGGTATAGCTTTTGCTCAGTGTTAACTTTAGTTCCCCTTTCCTTCTCAGCCTTTTCTGATTTATGCTTCAAGATATTTCCTTTTGAAATCAAGTACATCACATGATTTACAGGTGTCTGTACATGGTAATTTAAACCCTAAGTTCAGATCTTTGTAGAATATTTTCATATAAAGATTGACATAAGTTATAAAGACAATTTTTTCCTTGTATAAGAGCTATATTTAGATTTAAATTTAAACTTTCTTTGAAAAAGTTGTATCTGGATTATCCTTCCTGCTATAATGGTTGTGTAGTGAGGAAATGATTTATGGGTGGTTTCCCCCCCCCCCCCCATGAAGTCTCTCTTGTGGTAATTGTAGGGCACATGTTTACCACTTTTGTCTTCAAGTTATCTTTTGAGATTTTTCAACTGTTTGGTGCATTTTTGCACTGTTAGTGCTCAATTTACGAAGAAATTGAAACTACATAGTAGTAAAGAAATGCTATTGTTATTGGTATGAAGTACACTGGGAGTACTGTCTCTTAAAGCCTTCTCCTTTTTGTACTCTCCTGTCAGATACAGATGTAAATTTTATTGATGGTCCTATGATTGCAATTTATATTTCAAAATTTCCATCTGAATAAAATATAGCATAGAATTTTTGTGCAACTAGAGGCATCTAGCAGACATCTCTAGCAACTCACTCCTTCCTTTGATTCTGTACACTTTTTTTCTGAGCA
The DNA here is from genome assembly GCA_030762175.1 of Metallyticus violacea. NCBI lineage: Eukaryota > Metazoa > Arthropoda > Insecta > Mantodea > Metallyticidae > Metallyticus > Metallyticus violacea. The sequence goes on from CM060830.1 coordinate 74,690,502, forward strand.
TTTGTTTCTACATTTAAAGAGGAATCTTGAGTGGTTTCTCTTGTTGCTTTTCGCTACTGTTGTAATGTAGGATTTTCCACTCTTTCTTTTTTGTTTTTCTTTTATACCTTTTTCATGTTCCGACTGTGATTTAGTACTTTTTGCTTGTATAATATTGCTGAACTAAAATAGATATATCATATGTACATATGATTATAACTTGATTACTGTGTAAATAACCTATACTATTGCATTAAACTGATTGTATAGAATCACAATTAAATCAAGCTACTTTTTGATATAATTGACCAGGGTTTTCTATGGATAATGTTCTGAAATCTGTGGAGCAAATCATAATTTCATATTAATTGTAATAGAAAGAACATGAACTATACTTTCTTAACTTGAATGTTCAATATATATGATTCTACAATGTCAAATGCTCTTGTAAGAGTATAGTGTCAGCAATAAATTATTATTATTATTATTGTAATTTTTTTTGTTTCTTTTCCAGAAAGCATTAGGGTGCCATTTTTTCAAACTTGGATAATTTTACCTACATAAAAATATAAATAAATATTTGATAAAATTAATATGTAAATCAGTTCAGAGCGCAGAATGTCTTAAGGAGAGTGGGTAGCTAGATGAATAGAAAAAATTAGATTTTTTTTTTTTTTTGTCTTAAAAAGTAGAAACTTTCAGTTTTTCAACAATGTATGCATTATTATGTCAATTCAGCATCAAAGAACTTTAAATTTAATATTTAAAAATGGTGGCACACATATCATGCCTACAAAAGCTCACCATGCTGACAGTTGCAATAGTAATAATATTGTTTGGTTAATTCCCTTTGGAATATGAACGGTAAATTTTTAACGCGTTTGGAAAGAGAATGTATACAGCTTAATGTGATGATAAATAAATTAGAAAGTATAGGTCATATACAGAAGAGGATGGAGTCCCTTGAAGAAATCACTGGCAGGAAAATTTGTCAGATGGAAATCCAATTCTGTTTGAGGCAGACTCACAGATCCAGCAATTGACCTTCTCCAGTTCTGCTACGAACTGGCAATAAGAAGAACTGCAAATGTTATTGTCAGAGAAGTGAAGAAGGCTATCTGGGCAGTGTATTTTCATAAATTGTCCACTGACTCTTCTTCACATCATGATTTGTGTCCTGCAAGTCCTAATATATAGTGAGGCTATCGACATGCAGAGGTCCTTAGAGATGAGCCGTATAAGCATGCCCATTCTCTCTCTGAAGCTATGGTACTGGCAATATAGCCAGTCTTTAGGAATTTCTATAAAGAGGAACTTTTGGATAAATGTCTACATGGTGATCTCAAAACCAAATGAAAGTTTTAATAATGTAACAGGGAAACACCTCCCAAAACTATCATTTGTGTGCTACCACTTTAAGATTGGATGTCCTGGATGCTGCGATCACTTTTAGTGATTGATCTAGCAGCATAATTAAAGTGTTTGTTCATCTAGAGATAACTGGTGGCAATATGAAGACAATTATTCAAGAAATCAGCAAACGATCTGTCGTGGAAGCTGAAGCAGAAATAATGACCAACAAGCCAGAGTGGAAAGAAGACTATGAAACAAAGTAGGGAGAGTAAAGAGAGGGCCAATGATAAGGGTTATTGGGCTGGAAAGTTCTGAATTAGTGAGTCTCTTATGTTAACTTTAACACCAATTTCCATAGTTTGATTTTTAATACTTCAAGTGCACTTTTCTCAGAAACTCTTAGTGAAACTCGTGTAGCATTTTGTAACATTTTTTAATTGATAAATACTACAATTTCCAGCAATAATTATGAATCAGTGTATTTTAGATTTTTATTTTAAAATTATTTTATTTGCAAAAAAGTTGTTTTCCTAACACAACATTGTAATTTTTTTACTTTAAGCAATATGTAACATTTTGATTAAATTTGTGCTGGAAATTATCAGATATGTTGTTTACAACAACAAATAAAAATTTCTCAGTTATAGGTCAAAGAATTTCTGAGAAATGTGCACCTGAATGAGTGCAAGCTAAATAAAAAAAATTGTGCACATAACAATGAAAAAAATATATATAAAAATTAGCATGTAAAGTAATTATTTCCCACTATATACATTAAAATCACTTTAGTTAGCTTCACATTATTGCAACATTTCAAATAATTATCTGTGGTAGTTTGAAAAATACATAGGTTTAAAAAAGTCTATATTCTGAGCACTCAAAGCAGCTCTGTAACCATCCAGTTCCCTTAATTTACCTGACATTCACCTTTTGAGGCTAAGGAAAAGCTCCAAGAAGAGCCATACCCAAGCAAATGAACTTAAGGATTCCAATTTGATACCTCCATATTTGCAGGCAAACATGCTGACCACGAGACTGTGGAGAGGCCATGCATCTATTTCATGTGCAAGAAAGCAAACATAAAATTATTTCCTTCCCCAGTGAATTGATGATGTAGTTCACTCTGACATATGCAGATGTCACCTCTTATGCTATTGAACAGAGAATCAAAAACTCAAATTTTCATTCGGTTAGTTTACTTGGGCTTAGAACACTCAATTTCTTTTAAATGAGAGTCAGGCAAGGAAAGAAATAGTTTTTATGGTATTTAATGAAAACCTTAAAAAAATAACACAAACTAAGATACTGAACTGAAATATATGTTTGAAACAGGAAAGGCCAATATCAGTCATAAGCCTTACTTTAGTAGCTTTTAACTTAAAATGTTCATTGTACTCAATTACTAAATTATTCCTTCTTTAAACATACACACGTTCTCTCTATCATTATCACCACTTTTAGTACTACTAAATCACATGTTTAGAATCAAGCAACCTTATAATTTAATCAACCAGGGGTTTTCTATGGACAATGTTCTAAAATCTGTGGTGCAAATCACAGCTTCATACCAATTGTAATAGAAAGAACATCCTTTGACTCTTTTCTAACTAATGCCCTAAATTATTAAAAAGGTATATAAAATTTCAATAGTGTTTGAAGTTGTTCCTATATTTGTAGAGAAATCTTATGTGGAATAAAACAATGAAAACTCACTTAATACACTTGTAAGTATGGAGTTGTAAAGTACAAGTGTAGAACAAACCTTTGTGGATCACAGTTCTTCTAATAATTATAAGTTATAACTCCATAACCACGGCCCTGGATGTTACATCAGTTCAAACCTTGTTTTATCAATTGCAACACAAGACTTGCTGCTTGAATCAATATCCTGAAGAAAGAGCACACCTCATCTAGACTTTCCATGACATTTCTCCTTGATTGCATATAGTAATTTTAAAATTAAACTTGCATAATAATCAGCTGTTATTTTGAATCTTTTATGTAAATAAGCAACCATAGTATCACCTTATATACAGTGGAACCTAAATCTATCGTTCCCGGATGTATAGTTTAATATATGCGGTCCCAAACGGTTTACCTTATATCTTATGTAAATAAAACCCGCATTCATCGTTCCTCGAAGTATCGTTTTCCGGCATTACTCGTTCAAAAAGTTTAGTCCCAAAGAAATGCTATCCTTGAACGATCGTTTTCAAACTGGAATAATTGAAGCAGTGATCGTCGAATGTATCGCATCGCGCTTGATCCGTGAAACTCTCCGTAGTTGCCGATACTTTTGGAGCAGGAGGGTGATGAATAGCCGATGGGACGAATGGGCCAGAGTTGCCGCAGCCGTCAGTTTTGGTAGGAGGACTGGCAAGTGTTTGAGATTTGGGGGAGAGGAGTGAGGAAGAGGGGAAGATGGTGCAACATTCGAAACCTTGTACTTGCGTATACAGCGTAGTGTGGAATCAAGTTCTTAAGTCACTTCTCCTTTTACGAATGGCAGCGTAGGACGGCAGAGAAAACTGGATGTAATGACTACGGACTGGTGCCCCAGTTCCTAGACAGGCAGCCTGAATGGCAGCGGTAGAGGCACTATTCCAGGAAATGGTGGGAATGCCAGGCGAGGGGCACAAAATAAAAAACAATTGTATGCCAAAAAGGAACATTTTAGTTGGTATATATTAATCACATGGAGTATACAGCAAAAGGAAATGGAAAATTTAATCTAGCCTATTATAGTTAAAGTAAGATAATAAATCAATAATGATACAAGAAAGAATAGGCATATTCTTTTACCATTATAAGTTTTGCATGTTAGATCTTTCTTAATTTGAGGTGGCACTAATGGTTTCTTTTCCATCTTGCAGCAAGGAAATTGCAATGGTGTTGACTTCTGTTGTATCAGGTTTTGCAAGGGGAATGCAGTGAGATGATTTTTTTGTTATTCTTTTTTTTATATAGAAATGAGTCTTCTCTGTGGAAAAAAATCCTCATTTGGGACATTTCTTTAGTTCTGGGAATGGACACTTGTTCATTTTGGTGGTGAACCACGGCTAATGTTGCCTTTATATATTTCCTGTGTTTCTTCATAATTTCAAGTTCTGCTGCTGTAGACATTCCCTTAATTACATTCAAAAACTTGCAAGTATTTCTGTTTGTTATTCTGATAGAGACATAGAATAGTTGGGACTATGTTTGATCACTTGCTCTAGTACTTCCTGCTTTTCATTCACAACAGAAACATCTTCAGTGTCTATTATAAAGTCTATTATATTCAGGATATGCTATAGGCTGTTCACAGCGATGCTGCAATTGATACAGTGCTGTATTTACACATATTCAGTTTTATACTGGAATCAATGCATGTGCAAGAGTATCTGTGAATGCATGTATTACATTCACTGCAGATTAACTGACATTTACAATGCAGATCATTGTCTCCCACAAAATATATTTCGGCCACTTTCGATGAGGATGGAATCTTCTAACCACCATCTTCCTTAATAACACTATCCTTTATTTAAAATATAGCGAACTTTTGTAACAGTGATGTCAAATTTTAACTTTTAAATGTTACCACTATCCTTCTTTATTTCCTTGCTTTATACCTACTATGAATGTCTATAATTTTACTCTTGAGCTTTCTTTTCGTAAGCACAATGAGCCTGTCGAACAGATTGTCTTTAACAAACTGCATTAGAGTTGAATGGTAGCAACAGAAACAATTTCCAGCAAATGGTGGATCAATGCCAGGCAGGGGAAACAGTTGTAAAGCTCAAAAGCTCAAAATAAAAAGCAATGGTATGCCAGAAATTAACCTTTTAGTTGGTATATGTCAATCACATGGAGTATGAAGCTGAAGGAAATGGAAAATTTAATCTACAATGTAACATGTAAAGGGAATAATAAAGCTCTCCAAAGTAACATTTTCTGGTTATGACCCAGATATTTATTATAATTTGAAACTTACCACACATCTTGCCAAAGTATCTCCCTTCAGCCTTTATACACATAGTTATCATACAAAACTAAGGCTGGAAGCAGTAACTACTCACTGTATTCAGTAATGCTAAACTCATTTTTGTGTGATGCAACTGCATCTTCTGGATTTAAAAATCACTTCCTTCACAATCAGTTTTAGGCCAAAGGGTGCCAGTTAAGAACTGTAAGGAGGAAGGGTGACAAGCTTCACAGTGGGTACTCTCAGGAAGTTAAATGTGATATTGATGGGTGGGCAGAGGCATTGTCATAGTGCAGCCTGATGGCTCTAAGTCCAATGCTTGGCCACTTTCCACTCATCTTTTGGAAAACTTTCAGGAGAAAACATGACACATGACTATAATGGAGATGATTATCATTTTCTTTCCCACATTCCTTCTGTCTTGACTTTCATTCGAGGGAAGATGCAACTGATGCTTTGTTTTTATCTTATTGATAGATCTGCATTTCATAAACTGTTATAATTTCAGAAACACAGTGAGAGTCTTTGCATCTTTAGAGCATTTCACAGCACCATTCCACTCAAACAACTTTCTGCTCTTCACAGGAGTTGTGGATCATCCAGCAAGAAGAAATGTTCCTTACTCTTAAATAATCATGTACATTTTTTCAGACACTTTCTGATCCAACATTATGGGATTCCCCCAAATCTTTATGGGTCACTTAGAAGTCTGCATGCAACATCCCCTCCACAAAGTTTTCTGCAGTCTCGGATATTGTAGGTCTTTCCTTTTGCTCTTCATATTTAACTGATGTTCAGGACTGAAGACTGCTGTGCACAAAGTAACAAGATCCCCTAAAGCCTGTGTATTCTCAAGACACTTCCTGGTTTAAGCTGCTTTTAAAATCATAATAGGTAATTCAATGATGTTTTGCCCCAGCTATATTGTACAACACTAAATTACTGGCACATATATTCCTTTATTGAAGCTGCTTGGGTAGTAGCTAGTGAAAATGAATATGTGAAAGTATGGGTTACCACATGGCTTATTATTTATACATTATTGTAAATGGTTTATTTGGGTCCTGAAGTATTCATGAGTGAACCATAACTAGCCACAATGCTCTCACAATTTTCTGTCATCCCCCATAATACTCTTCAGATACTGCCCCGAGCTATTTCTAGCTTTACACTTTAGAAATCACTCTGGTAGCTAACAATTTGAAAATGATGAAATGAAAGCTACAGTTAACAGGTAGCTGCATAAACAGGACTTGGTATGGCACAAACAGGGTCAAGCAACAGGTTCCATGATATCAAAAATGTGTGGAAAAAGTTTATGACTATGTAAAGAAGTTAACAGGAGTTTTGAAGTGTAATTGGTTTTTATAAAGTCAAAAATGTTAACTGAATATTTCACAATAGGAAACTTATCCTTCAAGCAAATAGAGCTTATCTTTTGGCAAATAGTGGCACATACATAGTTTCATTATATTTTTATAAATTCAATATAGCTATACTTAAGAAAAACCAAAGATGTTTTGTTGGACAAATCATATAGAGAGTTGTGCACTTTAAAGGATCATTATGAATAATTTCATTCATCTGGGAAAAAAGTGTCCTGAAAGTTGTTCAAGGTACTAATTTAAATATGCTAATATTCTCATTTATGTCTTCTTTTGTTGGTTAAAAGAAATAAGAGTAATTATTTAATGTAATCTGCAGATGGAGTCACCAGAGAGGGAGATCTACAGGGATCCTGATGTAATACGATGTGAGGATAAGCTTGAAGATCAAGAAGTTGCACACAGCAATACAGCAAAGAAGATGCTATCTCTTTTCAGACAGATGGAAGAAAATGCTACCAAGGAGGAATTACCAGAAGGTATCATCTCAAAATCATTGTTTATTCCTTCCTTCCTTCCTTCCTTCCTTCCTTCCTTCCTTCCTTCCTCCCTCCCTCCCTTTCTTTGTATATAAATTAGAGGGATATATCATAATTATGGATCAGAAGCATTGGTTGACATTTTGAAAGAAGTTGAACCAGAGTAATCGGAAGCTTTCACAGCCGGAGTCAGAATTATAACTAGAAGTTTCTTCCGGGCTTAGGAGCCATGGTCTCTTGGCGCTAAGGAGTCCAAACGTTTCATCCTCAACTGCGGAAGACATCTTCAGTGGCGCAGTCTGAGTCATCTGGGCGAAGGTCCTGCCACGACTGAAATGCCAGCTGGAGATGTTATATTTATATATGAACTGCTCGAAGGGGATTGGTTCGGCTGGAGTACAGAAGACTCAGACCGCGCCACTGAAGATGTCTTCCGCAGTTGAGGATGAAACGTTTGGACTCGTTAGCGCCAAGAGACCATGGCTCCCAAGCCCGGAAGAAACTTCTAGTTATAATTAAGTTGAACCAAGTTTTGTAATAAATATCATCCAGAATGGATTTTTTTTACCCATTTGGAAAATAATTTCCATTTTTTTTCTACATGTCATCTTTCTCACAAATGGTATAAATATATTTTTGTCATTGAATGTACTATAGCGATAGTTGTATCATGCAGTGTATTGAAAATAATTTAAATCATACTACAAAATATGTATATATTTATTATTTTTTATGATACCAATACATTTCATTCGTGTAGAGTTATGTTACATGCATGGAAGTAAGTAAATAACATTAAACATTCTACTCATGGTACCTTCTGAAGTAGAAACATCCCATTTCTGCATCCAACTGTAAACATTCTATCTAACTAGATATCTTCTCTCCGTTTCTGCAATGACTTTATGGAATCTCTCATCATGCTCTCTCATGCTTATTGAAATTCCCATCATTACCTGAAAAGAAACACAAGCCTGAGGACAGAATATGTAATAAGGAACTCATTTTGCAACAAAGCGTACAGAAGCTTTCAGTTTTCATGTTTATTTCCCAGAAAGTTTGCAACTATGCTTTATGTACTTTTCCATCTGTCTTTTGTACTTTGTATCTACATATTTTCAAACTGGCTGTCAGTTATCAATTTTCTGATATGTGCGTTCTTTAAGTTTATTCAATGTGATTAATGAAAAGGTCCTGACAACATAGTGAAAATATTTGCCTTCTCTGTTCATCATAAACTGTTTTATTATACACAATTTTGAATGTAATTATGCCCTACAAAATACCAAGACAAAGAAACCATGCAAATCAATCAGCAACTAACAACTCACTGGAAACACCCAGGAGCTCCAAGGCTAGATCCAACTCCCTTTACCAAGTGAACCAATCAAGCTCATGTCAATAGGCACCCACATTGTATGTAATGCCACCTATTCCAGCAACAAATCAGTCATTGCCTCGTTTTCAAGATCACAAAGGCACACCACTGAAGATGTCCACTCAGTTTTGGAAGAAATGTCTGGGAAAATGGAGAAGAATCCCATTGGCCATGACCTGCCTGGAAGACTCGGTTCACATAATTGAAGCCTGTCGTGAAAGCCCATGTTGTTCTACAATTCTAATGTAATGCTAACAGAAATAACTCCAAACTAATCAATTATTGTGTGATACATTTTTCACATCTGGTGTCACACAATGTGAACTTGGCCAGTTTTTGACTTCCCAGTGACAAGCTCTGCCCCAGCTCTCTCATTCACACAGAAAGCAAGGATATCATTAGGTTATAAATTAAAGTTTTTTTCTGCAGTACAATTAAAAATAGGTGACTTTTACTAATTTTGGTGTGTAGAATTCAAAAATGCATTCTATTTTTCCATAGCACATCTCATTTTGGCAATATGACAATGTTAAATGAAAATATAATTGTAAAATTTGCAAAAATATTGCACACTCATATACAACTTTTAAAGAATATGAAGAAGAATAATAATATGAAAGCATACCTGAATTTGAAAATATATTCTTGTTGAATTAAAAGTAAAACTTCTAAAATCATGTCAATGTATTAAACTCTCTTGACGTTTCACATTAGAACTTTTTTATTAAAAATAAGTTGGGACTAGTTTCATGAGTCACTTGCTCACATTGCAACCAGTTGATGACTAAAGGATCTCTTCAGATAGGATGTATAGTTGGCTGTGTGCACCTACTTGAAGAGATTCATTAGTCGTCAATTGGTTGAAAATGTTAGCAAGTGACTCACGAAACTTACCAATTTACTTTTTAATAAAAAAGTTTTAATGTGAAATGTCAACAGAGTTTAATATATTGACATGATTTAAAATTTTACTTTTAATTCAACAAGATTATGATAATATTAATTGAATCATACAATGATATCAATTAATATGATTAGCTTCACTGTGCAAATTCCAATTTACATTTAAGATTATGATAGTTTCACTGTGTGGATTCCTACATTCATTTTTAATTGAAAATATATGTTAGTTATCTTGTGTGCCCCTTTTTCTTTTCCCATGGAACTGCAGTGTAGTTGATTTTTCTCGAGTGTTCTCTAGTAGGTTCATCACGTGCAAGACACCAGCAGTCTACCATCATATGTATGTCCCAACGTCCCTGATAACATTTTTTAACATCTTTCAAGTTTTGGTGCCTTTCACCTTGCTCTTCACTGACAGCTCCTAAATTTGATGGCAAGTAGTCAAGATGTGACTTGAGGAAATGAAGCTTCAAACTCATATTACAGCCGAGCAGTCTGAAATTTTCCAGCATATTTCTGACAATTTCTTTGTATTCAGGATCTTTCACGTTGTCCAGAAATTTGTTAACAACCTCTCTGAATCCATTCCATGCATATTTTTCAATTTCATTCATAGAGCTGGTAAAATTTACATCTTTCATCAATTTCTTTATCTGTAGTCCATCGAATACTTCCTCTCTGATTTTAGCCTATGATAATGGTGGAAACTTTATGCATAAGTACTGGAAGCAAGGATAATTTTGTCAAGTGCTCTCATGAATTATTTCATCGTGCCAAGTTTTATGTGTAATGGAGAGAGCAACATTTTTTGACAATCAACAAGAGGCACATTAATAACATTTTTTGATCCAGGTTCCAGTTGCTGCCTCTCAGGTCATTGGTCAATTTCGCAATATTTGTCCCTCGCCCTGCTATCCCATTTGCAAAGAAAACAAGGGAATTTTTTTTATCCTGCTTGTTGTTCTAGTAACCGACCAATGACTTTCAGATCACCACATATTTGCCACAGATGGTCGCAATACTTAATTTTTTTCATAACATATGGGTGGCCGAGGTTGTTAAGGCATTAACTCGTGAGCAGGAGGTCTGGGGTTTGAGTCCCGCCAGGACTGTCCTCTTCACTGAGGTTTTTTCCAGGTTTTCCTCATTTCTCATAAATAGCAAGTGCCGAGGAGGTACCCTAAACTTAGGCCTGGAACATTTCCTTGCTTAAAAATCCTTTCCCAAAAATCCATTCATTTTATGTATCATCAGTGTCCACTGCCTGTAGTGCCTCAGTAGTAAAAATGGGTATTAAGCACCGTACAAAAAAAGAAAAAAGCTTAAAAGAGTTATTTAAGACTCTCTTAAGTTCATAGAATGTGCAAGCGATATTGAAGCTAACTTGTTGCCATTATGAAGTAATACTGCCTTAAGACTTCATTTGGAACAATCAATAAAAAGATGCCAGTTACTTGACTCATGTGAGTAGTGTTTAATGCCCGTTTTTACTACTGAGGCACCACAGGCAGTGGACACTGGTGACACATGAGATGAAATGATAAATTGGGAAAGGATATTTTTTTTTTAAGGAAGGAAGCGTTCCAGGCCTAAGTTTAGGTACCTCCCCGGCATTTGCCAGTTATGAAGACTGAGGAAAACCTGGAAAAAACCCCAGTCAGGGAGGACGGTCCTGGCGGGATTCGAACCGCAGACCTCCCGCTCACGAGTCCGTGCCTTAACGACCTCGGCCACCCGTGGCGGTGTTTGACTCATGTGCTTCCCTGCACAACTGTTGAATAAGATTATACACATCCACATAAAACACAAGTTGATTTTTTTCTGCGTAGTGCTTGGGAACTGTATTTTGCAATTCCTATACCACAAAAATGTAACACCAGGTGATAAAAAATTCTTTTCCCCTAGTCTTCAGCCCAGTAATTCACTTTTTGTTTTGTGAGGCCAAAATCCTCATTAAATCATTTAACTGAAATTGATTAAAAGTAACAATCATCATGGTGATCTGCTGCTCTCTCCATATCATTGGTTTGGCAAACGGCACTGCCTTCCATTTTCCTTCATACCAATAGCAATCCCTCAACACATGTTACATGCAATATGAGCTGCAAATGATTTATCCTGATCACCAACTTTCTCTTTGAAATATGAGTAATATAGTTTCTTTATTTGTGGGTCTAGTTTACATACCTACCCATCACACATGTAACACCCACAAATTTAAAAAAACTTCTGAGGACTTTGTAGACACTTGTCTCTTGCATAATCCTGATGTAGAAGTCGGAACTTTTTATTTTAAATTACACATATAGGAGAGGAATGTGGTATAACACAAATTTTCAATTCAACTGAAGTTGAGATCTATGATAGCTGTAAATGTAAGCATAATTACCTCACAAGAAGACAGACTTGGCCCATAGAACAAAACTGATAAGTGCTGGGAATATAAACATAAACATCTGGGTGATAATGGAGGACTGAAATGAGCCAATTAGGAAGGAAATCAACAAAAGATTTAGAATAACATAATGAAACATAGCAGTAAGGTGTATAAGCTGAATGAATTTAGCACATAGACATATATGCACATATAAAAACTAAATGTGGTAGCCAAAAATGGACTTTATCACTGGTTTCCATTAAGTCACATATTTTCTTTTATACCACAGAATCAATGTTAACCAGTGTAGTTTGTATTTCCAGCCTATAGTCTCAGCAGCAAACTTATCACTTTGAGCTCAAACCATCCATTTTCATCAAATTTCACTTCATTTAACACATCTTTATGTTTACCTAGGTTTCCTTCAGTCACATTAAATGACTTATAGGTAGAGGTAGGAATTCATTACCATTATGTAGTAGCACAAATTTCAAACTCATATTTTATGCATCGTGAAGCATCTTCACTCTGATGTATTATAAACCACTCCATAGAATTCAATTACTTTTCTAATATTATTAAATGCATTAGAGGTTCATTCTCAGTGAAATATGGGGGAAACTCCATTTTGCTATGTCTGTACCATGAAATGATGATGATTATTGCTTAAGGGTGCAAAACAGCTATGATCATTAGCGCCCATGTACCATGAGTGATTTATATCAGATTATAACAAGTTTTTTGCATTCAGTCAGGAGCTAAGTATTTGAACACATTCCTTTAATAAATTTAACTCTCATACTACTTCATTCAGTTCTTGTATAAATAAAATTGGCATGCCACCACTTGGAGTAAGTTTAAATTCATGTATTTCTTTTGTGGAGTGTGTAATATCTATTTCATCATACATTAGCACTTGATATACTTCCAAATAAAGCTGGAGTAGAGGAAACTGGCACATCTAATCCATTGGGTACTGTAATGCCTGATGTAATGTGACATATCAGATTCTTATTTTTTTACCTATCACCAGCAACACTCACAGCACAAAAATAGCACTCTTTAACATGGTTTTGTGGTTCGCTACATATAATATGGATACCAAAAGGAACATTTTCTTTTTGCCTTTACTGTCTCAGCAGTAAAAAGGGGCGTTAAGCTTCATTAAAAAAAAAAAAAAAAAAGTCTTGCCTTTAGTCCATAAACCACAAGCCTTCCACACAAGTACCACATATTGTATTTGTTATCCAGATTTTATTTTGATCACTCAGTTTCATAAAAATATAGTGTGTACCTACACAAATATGGCTATATTTTGTCTTTGCCTCTTCATGACACAAAAGATAAAGACAACCTATTGTGTCCCTTAAAGCGCAAAGACCTCCTAACAAGTAGGAAAAGCTCGTTTTTTCCTAACATGGTGAGCTATTCCATGTTAGTTATTTGTATCTTGATTAAGACTCTTTCTGATCTGTTTTTTGGTTATGCCATTTCTAACTGCACTATTTGCTTCTAGAGAGATTTCCATTTTTCTCTTCTTCTTGCCACTCTGACCAATCTGGACCTGCATGTTCCTTGAAGAGATCCCTCTATCTTCTTCTGGCTCTGCCTTATGTCCTTTTTCCTATCCAGAGATCGCATATGAAGATCTTGTAGGTCCACCTATTGTTCTGCATTCTATCAACATGACTGCCTCATTTCCATTCATGACATACCTGCCACATATACAAGACAGAGCAAAATATGTGGCAAAAAAGAATAATTATAAAAATAGTAACTTTTTACAAACAATGTACACTGCAATTTTTGTATTTGCCAATTTTTTTTTTTTTTTTTTTTTTTTGGATTGATTTATTTATGGACGCTCTTCAACATCTCAGGTCATCAGCATCCCATTCAACTCAGTGTGTGAAATGGCCGACAAATTTTGCTCAGAAGCCTCTCTTTCAGGCTTGAGGTTCTTTTTCGTGCCGTAAATGTACGACATTGGACCCACAGCTTCTTCCCTTCCGAAGGAAGCCATACTTCGGATTTTTACGCCCGAAAAAATCCATCGGTCCTGGCCGGGTTCGGTATTTGCCAATGGATCTTTATTTCTTTAAACTTACATCTGGTGAATATCCACCTTCTTTCACACTTGTGCATTCGGTTCTGGAAGCTATTTTGTTATGCATAATGGCTGCAGTTTCAGCACAGGGCAGTCTGCAATTCCCCAAGAGTAAAAGACCTTCTCTTTAAGACAACCCTATAGACAGGTTGGCAAATTTGTATGTTACCAAAGTGCAAAATGAGTCACTCAGGAAATAACTGTCACAATCTTGCCATGCCTCTACAGCCTGAACAAGAATAGTCCTGAATAAACAAATAATTCCAGCACTGTCACTTAATTTACTGCTAAGCTGAGTTGCAAGATTTAAATGTCCTGCACATTATGGTTCACTATATATATATAATATAAATGAAAAATCAAAATAAAATAACACTATTACAATGTAACAAATTAACAGTAATAATAAAAGTAGATAAGGATAAAACACTTAGATAAAGTCACACTTGAAATTGCTATATTTCGAACTACTGGAGTTCTTCAATGGCAAGAAAAGAAGCTATATATACATATATATATGAAAAATAAAAATAAAATAACACTATTAACAATGTAACAAATTAGCAGTAATAATAAAAGTAGATAAGGATAAAACACTTAGATAAAGTCACACTTGAAATTGCTATATTTCAAGTGTGACTTTATCTAAGTGTTTTATCCTTACCTACTTTTATTATTACTATTTATTGATATATGTATATGAGAGAAGTTTGGAGAATTCATACATTTCCAGGACAACATGATGCTTGGATTACACTATAAAACAAACTGGTATGGACTACACCAATTAAGTAATTGAAATGTAATACTTTAATCATGCCAGTTGCATGTTGCCATCTAGCAGGTAAGAAAAGGTGAATTTATTTTTAAAAATTTTAGAACAATTCAAAACAAATCCATCTAGAGATCCTGAATTTGAACAAGAAATATTGGAGAAAGTTACAGCTCCTCTTGCGTTAAAAATTTCACTACATACTTTACCCTGCTCAGGTATTCAATGCAATAAAAAAGTGCCAAGCCAACAAATCTCCAGGTCATGATTTAATGTTAAACAGCTACTTATAATATTTCCCCAGAAAACTCTTGTCTTTATAACACAGATAAATAATGCCATTCTTCGTCTAGATTATTTTCCAACTAGATGGAAATATTGTAATGATTCACAAATCAAACAAAGCTAAAAACAATCCTCATAGTTAAAAGATTTTTGAATACCTACTCTATTCTCAACTCTTGAAGACAACAAATTCCATAATACCATAAGCTCAGTTTGGCTTCCAATCATTACATTCTTGTCTGCAGCAATTCATCGTGTAGTTGATGTCATTTTCGATACATTTGAAGAAAAATCTGTTTGTGTTGGGCTATTTCTGGTTACTGAGAAGGCATTTGGTAAGGTTTGGCATGCTGGACTGCTGTATAAACTAAAACCACTACTCACTGATAACTTGATGATTTAGATAATACAGTCATTTCTCTCTAATAGAACTTTCTCTGTTAGTTATGAAAATACTCAGTCTCCAAATTGTGCCATACAAGTCTGAGTTCCCCAAGGAAGCATATGGGCAGTGATTTTTATCTAATGTATACACATGAATCTCCCAAAAGATAATAATCTACCAATAGCACAGTTTGTTGATGATATTGCTATTCTAAGCAAAGGTACATGGAAATCATCAGCTGACAATCTTCAAACATATATCAGTCTGGGTATATGGTGCAAAAAGTGGATAATTATATTGAACACATAAGTCTAAAGTTTTTTAATTCACTTTCAAAACAAAAATAGAAAATCAAATGATTTCTCTCGAATACCCATAGTACAATCCATATTGTATCTTTGAATTATCCTGGATAATAAACTCAGTTGGAGACAACACATAAATAGCTTAACAACAGGATTATGACACAAAATTATTTAACTAAAATATCTGCTTCAAGGATCATCATCTTTACCAGTTTATTGCTAAAGAATAATCTATTTTTCAACGATGAGACCTATCTGGTTGTGTGGCTGCCCAACATGGAACTTGGTTTCCAATTCACAACCAAAAAGGGATCGAAACCTTTCAGAACCAGGCTCTTTCCCTAATCATGGATGCAAAATGTTACATCCACAATGAAACTGTACATAAAGATATACACATTCGAACAGTGAACATTGTCCTTCACTCCTGTTAAAGTTGACTTCATTGCACCTTTTTAAATCACACCAATGAACTTCTAAGCAACATTCCAATCCACTTACTATCATGATGACAGCTTTAAAGACTGAACGAAAATGATATTCAGTTTTGTTTCAAGATTAGCATTTTGCACATTGTAATGAGAACAACTACTGGGCTGCAACCTCAACTCATTTGTCATACTTTTATACTTTGTTACACCATTTTTACAGAATTGTATAATAAAATTTACATAAATTAAAAAATAAATAAAATCGATGAAAATACATGACTGTGTGAACAAGTATGCCTAAGCACCCCAGATGTCTGCAGAAATGTGTCAACAGAGATGGAAGTAAAGTATTAATTCACTATGCTGTATTTTTCATTAAAATGGGTAGTGACTTTTGGCCCACCCTGTATATGTACACATTTCTTTCAGTAAGAATCATTCTTTTATAAAACTTGGTAGTTTCTAGTACCTAATATATTTACAGGTTAATATGTGACTTTTATAAACACCAAGTATTTAAAGAGTGCAACCTTGTACATATTTTTGCTCTTACCAGAGTATGTAGATCCAAACATATACATTATTTTTGTTGCATGTCTGAATAATCTTGAAAACTATACTTTGGAAGGTATTTGTAGAAGTCAGCCAAACTTCATCTACTATAAAATAAGTCTTTTATTTCCTAGTTGCAGAGCAATTAATTCCAGCTGTACATTTTTAGATGCTTTTTATAATTTACTGAGAAAAATGTAGCAAAAATATGGACATAATTTTAAAGTGCTACCAAATTTTGAAACCTAGTCTCATATTTGTATTTGATTTAATAATACTGCAATTTTGGAAAATGACGCATATTTTGGTTACTTAGATTACTTTCCCAAATTACTAATGTTTTTCTTGAATGATACTGTCAAAAGGTTCAGTAGAATAGAATATAATATTTATTTCAATTTAATTACAAAAAGCATAACAAATGATTTATACATTTCTTACAATTCAGGCTGACCCAACTTTTCTTGAGGCTCTACCATGTCATGACTCCCTGGTTGTCTACATGCATTAGAACCCTGTTTCACCTACCTTTCCTCTTTTTCTCTCTTCACTTTTCTAACCCATTTGCCCCTTACTCTTCCTAAATATTTGCCTATACTCCTTCTTCTTCTCCACCCTCTATCTACTGCTACAGATGGCTGAGGTCATTAGGGCACAGACTTGTGAGCAGAAGGTTTGGGATTCGATTTCTACTAGGACTGTCCTCCCTAACTGAGGTTGTTTCCAGGTTTTCCTCAGTCCTCATAAATGGCAAATGCTGGGTAGGTACCCTAAACTTAGGCCTGGAATGCTTCCTTCCTTTAAAAAAAAAATCCTTCCCCAATTTATCATTTTATTTCATGCATCATCAGTGTCACTGCCTGTGATGCCTCAGTAGTAAAAACAGGCATTAAACACTATTCCAAAAAAAAACTCTTAACTGTCAACATTTTTATTGCTACAATATATTTTCCATTTTTATTCCATTTTGAATCCCACGTATCCTCTCTCCAATCACATATTTCCTTTCAAATAATGAAACATTCCCTCTATTTCCTTATTGCTGTTTCTAAATCCTTCAAGATACAATGCCTACATTCACATTCGTGCATATCCCTCATTCCCTTGCTTATCACAACTGTCAACATACTTCTCCCTATGTTAGTCTTTTTTTAATATCTCTTACAATCTCAAAGAGCATTTATTCTCAAAACTTGACCATATCTTTTGCCTTTCAGTATCTTCTGTCCTAAATATTGTACTTTCGAAGCTGTTGACTTTGGAGTGGTAATATATCCCAAACTTAGGTATTCATTTTTTACACTAGAGTCCACTTACTTACATAAAAGTAAGACGCATTTCGGGAGAATCTCTCCCATCTTCAGTTGCCCGCCGTTACTGGAAATAATGGCTAGACAACCGGATGTTCCTGTGGTAGCCTCTGTTGGTTGAAGTAGGAAGTTGCTGAGTTCATCTATAAGAGTAAACTCGAAAGTCATTAGGTTTTCTCTATTTTTTAATATGAAAATTTTTCCCCAAGTGGATAACTCCAGTGGGTTGTGAAATGTTTCAAAACAAAAAATATTTATAACAAGTTTCAGAACTAGCTATGGGAAACCCTTTGTCACCCTTTCTAGCAGAGTTATTCATGAGCTCATTTGAAATACATATCGCCAAAGCCTTCCCTTTAATTTTCAAGTCATGGTATAGGTATGTGGATGACATTTTTGCAATAATACCAAAGAAACACTCAATAGCTATCCTGAAAGTTCTTAATTTGCAACATGAATCTATACAATTTACCATAGAAGAAGAAAGAAATGGGTGGCTACCATTTCTAGATTTAAAAATTATAAGAAACGGAGATTGTTTGAATTTTGGAATTTACAGACAAGAAACACACACAGAAAACTACATAAAAAATGAGAGTTATAACCCCATTCCACATAAATATGCAGTGTTGCACAATTTGGCACACAGATTGATGAATATTCCACTCACAGAAGCAGAGTACAAAATAGAATACAAACAAATAATAAAGAAGCTATAATCAATGGTTTCAACAAAGACACAGTGATAAAAATTATCAATAAATCTAAAAGACAAAAACGGATAAGGGAAGTTTCCACTGAAAAACACAGAAGAATACAAATTCAAAAGTTTCACCTACCATCCAATTTACCACAACAAGTTCAAGAAAATCTTCAAAGAACAGGGGATAATGTTAGCCCCAAAGAACAGATACAACATCGAGAATTTATTTGGTTGCACAGTAAAATACTCTATACTAACAGAACAGAAATCAGGAATTTACGAAATAAAATGTGCAGATTGTGAACAGAGCTACATGGGCAAAACAAAGAGAAATTTGGAAATTCGGAGGAAAGAACATTTTAGGAATATTCGGTTTAAACAGGTGGATAAATCAGCAGTTGCAGCTCACTTTTGCACCAAAAATCAGGAAATAAAACTGGGAATTAAACTGCTGAAACATCTTCACAACCCATTGGAGTTATCCACTAGGGAAAAAATTTTCATATTAAAAAATAGAGAAAGCCTAATGAATTTTGAATTTCCTCCTATAGAAGAATTCAGCAGCTTCCAACCAACAGAGGCCACCACAGGAACATTCGGTTGTCTAGCCATTGTTTCAAGTAACGGGGGTTCAGTGAGCAACTGAAGATGGGAAACGCGTCTTACTTTTATGTAAGTAAGTGGAGGCTAGTGTAAAAAATGAATACCCAAGTTTATGATATCTTTTATCCTCCTAACTTTTTTCCAGAAACCTAATGAATTATTTCCTCCCTTCTGCCATGCATCACCCATACCAACTCTTCCAATGTTTCTTTCAGCCTCTTCCACCAGTTATAGTGCAAAATCGTTCTTTGGTATTTCATACAAATTTAAATTATATTATCATCCCTTAGTTTTAAATTCTTACCAGTATTTTAGGACTCTGAACCACCATTCCTTTTCTAACTGTTCTACTTATTTCTGCCTTGTGGCGATATTTTTGGTAGCCCCAATAACTCTTTTTACTAAACATTTACTATTACATCAATTTTGTTCACAGTCTCTGATAATTTCCACTCCATATAACACCTTTGATTCTACTACAGTGTTATGTACATCTTCAATCAATTTATGTTGAGTAATAAGATGATCATTTCGATGTAATGTAGATTTAGTTGAATTAAGTGACCTTGTTATATGTACTAGAAAAACAAGACCCAACCTTCATTTATTGTGAATTAGCTGAGGAACAGCATAGCCATTAAATGTACATATATTTCCCTTAAAACCTCATAAAATCTTTCTAGAACTTTCCCATGACTAAGCCATGGCACTTCAGAATGGTATGATAATCCACTATATTCACTGTTAGTTTCTTCAAGAAAATACTTAAACTTATGATTCCTCAGTCCATTAGCTCTAAAAAAACAGATAGGTTTTAGAAAACTCTTGACATTATTCAGGTTGGCACACATATTCTCCAGTTGGATAATGCAATGTACCAAAATGAGTTCTTCTTTGAATATTCAATCTTATAATTTTTGTTTTAACCATGTAATAAGCCCCAATTTATGTCCAAACATATCTGGAGCCCCAATGGAAGCTACAGATTAAGCACTTTGTTATCTACCGTATGTTATCTACACTTTCTTGAGCAACAAGAAATATATCTTCGCCTGTTATAGTAAATTTCAATGGTACACTATTTATAAATTCTTCTTTGATATTCATATCTTCATCCATGTCTCTTATGAAAATGGCAAACTGAGCCATGTTGGATATGTCTGTGCTTTCATCCACTGCCAGAGACAAATGCAATGAAACATTGTGATACTTCTGTGAGCTTGTAGCAAAGATTTTCAGCAGTGGCTAATATTAGACATAATATGTGTTCATAACACTCAACATAATACTTTGTCCTAAATTTTTATTGTTGGGCATGCCTGGAGTAGATCCTAGAAATGAGTGGCCAAAGTAAAGGTATAACCAGTCAGGTTTTTTATTTTTGAATGGTGTTTAATGCCAGTTTTTATTACTGAGACACCACAGGCGGTGGACACTGATGATACATAGATGAAATGATATATTGGGAAAGCATATGTTTTAAGGAAAGAAACGTTCCATGCCTAAGTTTAAGGTACATCCCCGGTATTTGCCATTTATGAGAACTGAGGAAAACCTGGAAGAAACCTCAGTCAGGGATAACAGTCCTGGCAGGATTTGAACCCCAGACCTCCTACTCACGAGTCTGCACCTTAAAAACCTCGGCCACCCATGGCGGTAAAACCAGTCAGATATTGGATACAAGCAAAATACTGAGTTAAAAAATATATGTATAACATGTTTGATTTTTCATAAGAAAAATGCCAAAGAAATTCATGAGAAGATTTTGACTACATTGGGTGATGCATGCCCTTCCTTTGAAATGTTCAACTTAGGGTAAATGAGTTCAAGCATGGCAGAACAAACATCGAAGATGTACCAAATCCTGAAGCTCCAAAATCAACTGTGAAGTTCAAAATCATTGATAAAGTACATGATATTGTTTTGACTGAGAGAGAATTAAAAGTGTACAAGTTGGCAGAGAGCAGGGACATCTAAACTGAATGGGTTCATTTTATTTTGCATAAAGAATTAAATATGAAAATACTTTGCACATGAAGGTGCAGTGTCTGCTTACTCTATAGTGAAAGTGAAATATCATATGAACTTCAACTAACTGTTTGGAAATGTTTAAGAAGAATCCAACTGATATTTTACTTTTGTGACTATGGACAAAATGTGGATTCATTACTGTACACTGAAAATTAAATGAGAATGCATTACTATAAAATGGAAACAAAACAGCAGTCTAAACAGTGGACCTCACAAGACAAACAGTTTCAAAAAAAGGTATTTCACTATTGGAAAGCTGATGGCTTCAGATTTTTGGAATTCAAACGGAATTATCTTAATTTGTTACTTAAAGGAGGGGAAAACTATTACTGGAGAATACTATACTTCACTTTTAGAGATACTGAAGACAGCTATCATGGAGAAACGTCCAAATGGCCATAAAGGTGTTCATTTCACTAGGACAATGTGCAGGTGCATTCAGGCCATATCACCCAGGACAAATTGACCAAGTTACAATTTGAAATGCTATTGGATCCATCCTGTTCATCTTACCTCACACCTCCGATTTTCATCTCTTTCCAAAATACAAATTTATCCTGACTGGACAAACATTTAAGTCAAATGAAGAGGTCATACAGGAGTAAACAAGTATTTTGAGGGCCTCAAAGAAACCCACTTCCATGAGGGAACCATGAGTCTGGAGAAACAACTAAACAAGTGCATTGAACGTTGAGGGAACTATGTTGAAAAATAAAGTATATTTCAACATTGTATTCTTCTCTTAACATCAAACCAAGCTACTTATCAAACCACCTCCATGTAAGCTTTATAGATGTATTTTACCTTATTATTTTTCATAGTACTCTCTATTTCTGGACATACTTATCAAAGGTGGTACAGTACTTTGACTAAGGCATTGTCACCCAAGCTAAGTTTGTAACATGGGCATTTTCCTACACTTAGCTGCATGGTGCAAGGTCAGGGTTTAGGGTGAATGGTCAAGGATTTGACCAGGATTTTTCTGGCATCCTTTCATCTCAACTTTGCTGCAGTTCTGTGAGAAAATGCATTTTTGGGAAAAGTAATGGCCTTCAAGTTTGTTTTTGAAAATAGTTGCCTCAGTTTCTTGAATAAAATGCATAAGTGTTATAAGTATGCCCCATTCATTATTATTATTCCTCCTGCCATGCAGTAAACCACTAATGGGATAACCATAAATGGGATACTCACACTCATCATTTAGCGACTACTTAGTTCTGTTTGTTATATGCTTAAAATTCTAAAAAGGTCACTGAATTTATTAGGATTGAAAAATGTATATTTTGCTTATTTTCATAGTCGATTAAAATATGGAATAAAATTTTGGGGAGAAAAATGCGAGAGAGTATTTAAAATCCAGAAGAGAGCAATAAGAATTATAAGTAGAGTTGATAGTAGGACATCCTGTAGACCCTATTTTAGGAAACATAATATACTACCATTAGCCTGTCTCTTTATAATAGAGGTTGTAAACCATATTAAGAGATATCAGGGAGAATTATGTACAAATACAGATATTCATTCTCACAATACAAGAAGGAAAAATGACCTTCATGTTCAGATATGCAGGACAAATATTTTAAAAAATAATCTCACAAATGTAGGCATTAAAATGTATAACAAACTACCAATAAATATTAAAGAAATAACCAATATAAAACAATTTAATAAAGAAGTCAAAGTCTTTCTACTATAACATACCTTTTATTCAGTAAGTGAATATATGAACTTTAAATAAGACATATTATAAATCTAGTATAATTACTAAACTTGTATATTGTTTATATTATACTCTGGGGGAATCCCATCTCATCTCTAGGACATGTCCTATATCATGTAAAATGATCAAAAGGATGAATAAATAAATAAATAAATAATGGCCCTTCACAAATTTGATTAATTCTTACAAGCATGAAAATCTTGAAGAACAACTAGTTTTGATTTTTTTTTCAACAAATCGCATAGTAAAGTAATAAAATCAAATTTCATCATTAATGCATATGTTTGTCAACTCTTTGGAAATGTCTGGTGAAAAGATCCTGAGAAATTTTTCTGCATATTCAATTGTCATCTTCTATTTTTCTATTCATTGGTTAAGGAAGGTTTGCACAGATTTTTTTTTTTTTTTTTTCCAGCTTTAAATGATAGAGGAATACAATGTCAGTGTATTCAGTCAGTGATACCAACTTCTGTACTTAGCATTTCAATAGTGATTTGGCAATTTTAGCATTTCAATAGTGATTTGGCAATTTTTTTCCAACATTTTTTGTTCTGAGAATTATTTTCTCACTTATGTAATCAATTTGCTTACACTAAAACTCCACTTACTTTTATAAACTAAGACTAGTTTCAGAAGAAGGTCTCTTCCATCTTCAGTTTTTGGCTGTACTGTTGTTTTTCGAACTGGTGGCGGGATATCCGGATGTTCTTGTGGTGTCATCTGGTGATTGAAGGATGAATTCGCTGAGTTCGTCAAATGGAGGAAATTCAAATTCATTAAGTTTTCTTTGTTCTTTAAAATGAAAATTCTTTCCCAAGTGGATAACTCTATTGGGTTGTGAAGAATTTTTTAGCAATTTAATCTCTGGTTTTATTTCGTGATTCCTGGTCCAAAAGTGAGCTGCAACTGCTGATTTATCAACTTGTTTGTACCGAATATTTCTGAAGTGTTCTTTCTTTCGAATTTTCAAATTTCTCTTTGTTTTTCCTATGTACTTTTGTTCACAATCAGCACACTGTATTTCGTAAATTCCTGATTTCTGTTCTGTTGGTATGGATTCTTTTAATGTGCATCCTACCAAGTTCCTAATTTATATTTGTTCTTCAGGGCTAAGATTATCCCATGTTCTTTGAAAATCTTCTTGAATTTGTTGTGGTAAATTGAATGGTATGTAACACTTTTAAATTTGTATTCCTCTTTGATGTTCTTCAATGTGGAAACTTCCCTTATCCTTTTTTGTCTTTTGAATTTATTGATAATTTTTGTTACTGTGTCCTTGTTGAAACCATTGGTTGTAGCTGTCTTTATTATCTGTTGATATTCTCTCTTGTATTCTGTTTCTGTGAGTGGGATATTTGTCAGTCTATGTGCCAAACTATGAAAAACTGCATATTTATGTGGAATGGGGTTATAACTGTCATTTTTATGTAGTTTTCTATGTGTGTTTCTTTTCTGTGGATCTCAAACTTCAAATCATAAGGGATGGAGAATGTTTGAAGTTTGGGATCCACAGAAAAGAAACACACATAGAAAACTACATAAAAAATGACAGTTATAACCCCATTCCACATAAATATGCAGTTTTTCATAGTTTGGCACATAGACTGACAAATATCCCACTCACAGAAACAGAATACAAGAGAGAATATCAACAGATAATAAAGACAGCTACAACCAATGGTTTCAACAAGGACACAGTAACAAAAATTATCAATAAATTCAAAAGACAAAAAAGGATAAGGGAAGTTTCCACATTGAAGAACATCAAAGAGGAATACAAATTTAAAAGTGTTACATACCATTCAATTTACCACAACAAATTCAAGAAGATTTTCAAAGAACATGGGATAATCTTAGCCCTGAAGAACAAATATAAATTAGGAACTTAGTAGGATGCACATTAAAAGAATCCATACCAACAGAACAGAAATCAGGAATTTACGAAATACAGTGTGCTGATTGTGAACAAAAGTACATAGGAAAAACAAAGAGAAATTTGAAAATTCGAAAGAAAGAACACTTCAGAAATATTCGGTACAAACAAGTTGATAAATCAGCAGTTGCAGCTCACTTTTGGACCAGGAATCACGAAATAAAACCAGAGATTAAATTGCTAAAAAATTCTTCACAACCCAATAGAGTTATCCACTTGGGAAAGAATTTTCATTTTAAAGAACAAAGAAAACTTAATGAATTTTGAATTTCCTCCATTTGACGAACTCAGCGAATTCATCCTTCAATCACCAGATGACACCACAAGAACATCCGGATATCCAGCCACCAGTTCGAAAAACAACAGTACAGCCAAAAACTGAAGATGGAAGAGACCTTCTTCTGAAACTAGTCTTAGTTTATAAAAGTAAGTGGAGTTTTAGTATAAGCAAATTGATTACATAAGTGTAGGATTTATCCAATCCATTGTCAACAGCTTCGTAAGTACAATATAATTATTTTCTCATTCACAGCTTCACAAGGCTAACCAAAGTGAGCATCATCTTACAATGTATCTTTTCCTTCTTCAAAGGATTGGATTCACCTTATTATGATATCAAATAAACACACTTGATCACCATAAACTGTTTCCAAGTCCTTGTGGACTTTAAGCACTATTTCACATAGACTTATGGTATCTGAAAATATAGAATGAAGGTAATGCTTTTGCCAGCAATATCCGTGGTTTTCCAGAAGCTATTGACACATGACTGAACTCGTGGAATCTGCTATTAGACCTAAAAGCTTACATTTGCACTGATGCACACTTTTATAGCTTGAAGTCCATTGTTGGTAAATATTGGTTACAATTTTATAATTATTTTGTTTGAAGTCCATTGATGGTAAATATTGGCTACAATTTTATAATTATTTTGTACAAATGCATAGACTGGCTGCTAAACTTTTTGAATGCCATTTATAAAGAAAAAAATGATATTATAACAACAACCAGTATTACAAAACAGAAGAGAACTTTGACTATTATCTCTTACTGCTTTAAGTGTCAGTCTGTTGTAACTTCTGCAATTTGCACAATTTCTTATTTACAGCACTGTCCAAATTCCTCAAGAAACCACAGTCTGACACAGTACTCAATCTGTATTGATTTTTTTGTAGAAACATCTATATACACTTTATATTGACAATGTAGTGAAAAAAACTAATACTAAATGTAAATGTATGATATAGAACTTATCAGAAAAAATTTAAATCAATAAACGCTTTTTAAAAAGTGGAAATACTGTATGTATTTCTTCAATTTACAGAAGAGGAAGTGCTACAGTGAAATACACAAAATGTGATGACAAGGAAAAGGAAAACTATGTCTCTAAAATGGTAGCTATGGTTGGCTAAATTAAAAAAAACACAAATTAATTAAGTTTGCTAGAAATTACCAGTTGAATACTCTCATGTCTCAGTGATTTGTTCAAAAACATAGCCAGGGAATTGCAGCACTGGGATCTATAATAATTGCCAATGCTTGTAATGAGTACAAATTTGGTGGGGATCCTACATTCTAGGCAAGTTTGGATGGTGGTAAATTTAAGTTTTGTCATGGTATTCAGCATTAAACATAACAACTGCAAATAAGTAGATTGTGCACAAATGGCTCTTTGCTATGAGAAACTGGAAATAGCTGACTGAGATCTCTTTAGAAACCAAGAGTACAACTGGAACAAGTATGTGTCTTAATTGCAAGCCTCTTCTTCAAAATATTGTATGATTGCCATGTCTGAAAATGCAACACCAAAAGGATTTAAGATGCATCATTGT
Organism: Metallyticus violacea; assembly: GCA_030762175.1. Classification (NCBI taxonomy): domain Eukaryota; kingdom Metazoa; phylum Arthropoda; class Insecta; order Mantodea; family Metallyticidae; genus Metallyticus; species Metallyticus violacea. The sequence goes on from CM060830.1 coordinate 74,717,292, forward strand.
GTTAATACAAACATTAAAGAGTATCTCCATTTGCTTGCCATAGAAAAATCCAGAAGGCTTATGTAGTTCAAGAAACTAAAATCAAAATACTATACGCAAAAAAACATATGAATGAGCCTAGATATACATGACATATATTTTAAGTAAAGCCATATATCGCCACAGCAGTGCTGTGGTTCTGATTTTGAGCATGCACTGGTGAGCTTCTTCATTCTTTGGCAAGCTATATGTTGCTGTGGTAGACAAATCAGAAAATTGTATATGTATACTGTAGGTATTGTAACATGTTCAAGTCTACTAGCTGACTGAGATACAGTCCATGATCCATTTCTGAACAGTGTGTAAGTCAACTGACATTAATTGCCATCTGTTTATTGCAAAAGCTTAAGGACTGAAAGTGAAAAGAGGTGTTTAATGAAGATCATCAAAATGTAAATGACAAACCTAGAAGGTGGCTGTCATCTGTGGTCTGTAAGGTGCATAAAATCAAAGTGAAAATTAATGAGGGTGGTGGTTTGAATTTCCTCAGAATCCTGCTATATATAAGTTAACCTGTGATGTGAAAAGGCATATAGGTAGATCTGTTATCACACACCAAAAACATTTTATCAAGTTTTAAACTTGACCATCCACATACATCAGCAATTGTGGAACATTCTATGTTTAACAAACACTATGTTGATTTTGACAACGTAGAGCTGTTGACAACTAGCCACCATTCCCACCATAGAAGTGAGTGAGTGTATAGAAAATTTGAAAGAAAACAATAGCATATATAAAAATAATAATATATCAGTAGAAGCACCTGAAAGGTACTACTTACACAAAATCAAATGATTGGTTAGATGGTAGCCAGGATGCAGGAGGAATTGAGTGGGCTGTATTTGTTGTAAAACTTCCACATCAAATCTGGGGTTTAATTGAGAGCATGTATAAAATGAGAGTTGTAGTATTCCAGCTGTACTATTTACTTAGTTCATATAATATGAAAAAGGTGAACTACAAAAGAAAATTTTAAACAAGCTGATTCTTTTAAATTTGGAAATATATTCTTATAAGTGAAAGTAAGCAGTGAGATTGTTCAGGCTTGATTTTTTGTTTGTGCACAATTATTTTATCTTCTTTTAGTTGTATTTAACATATTCACAAATTTACAAAATGGAAATGATTCACTTGTAATAGGTCCCAAGCCTTTGAAGCGCTTCACACCTCCACCAGACTATACACAAGATTCAGAAAGTGAGGAAGAGGAAACAGCATCTGAAGAAGAGGATGAAGAGGAGGAAGAAGAAGAGGCTGATCCAAACATTGTCCGTGCCTCAGACAAAATTGAAGATGAATTCTTAAAGCAGGTATGTAACTCATAACAAATAAGTTTTCATTGTCAAGATAGTCAAATAGGAGATAACAAATAACAGAATGTGGACAATTTAGGACTCAAATCATTAGGAATGACAAGAGGGATTTTGTTCTTCTCTCTCACTTCCAGTATCAAGTTTCACTCACGCTGCTGTCAAGATGTGTATCTTGGCTTCCTCAGCCAGAGTCCATAGTAGGTTTTTCAAAAGGAGCCAAACCTCACTTGGCTTTGCTAATATTTTATTCTCATCTTATAGGCTTCTTCTTGGGCAATGTGTGCTGTCAACATCTACACAACTCTAATTTATAAGCCAACTGGGAGACAAGAGCATGTGGATGGACACTCATGTTACTGTTGTCTACACAAGATATTTTAAAAATATCTTCTTCTATTTTCTTTTTGGGGGCTTCAGAAAATAAAGAAAATAAGTTTTAAAGCAGGACTTCAAATGTGGCATTGTAGTAGCCTAAAAATGATTATGGAAATATGACAAAAAATAAACATATATATATACCCTTAACCCTTTGTCATTCAGTACTACAATATGTCATGGTGAGCATACTGGGATAATCAAAGTAAATTATTATTCATGATTATCTATCAGAACACTTTTATACATAGGCAACTCCTCTCTATATCTGTGGAAAAAATAGGTACTTATTTAAAATTACTTGGGTTGAGCTTTGTGCTCAATGTATAAAAAATTTCTTGTGATAGCACTATTATACATTGTATTGAAACCTATAATTTTCTTAAATACATACTCCACTTAACTGTTATTCAGGATTGTGAACCTTATTTAAATTAACTCATGTTAAACAGAGCATAAATTTACACTCTTGTTGAGTAAACTGCTATGATGAGTCAGTCAGAACAAAAAAGTGGTCTTGTTATCAGAGCTAAACAATTAAAAGTGAGTAATTTTTTGATAGCATATTTTCTGCAATTGTGTATGCTGAAGAGACAATTTTTCATTATTATAAAGTTAATGATATGTATGAGTGAAACTGAATAATAGTATATTGTTGTAATTACACAAAAATTGACCTTATGATGGATGAAATGTGAGAGAAGAATTAAAATATAAAAACCTATCTTTGGCTAAATCATAATCAATTAAGTGCATTTTATTTGGGCTTGTTAGCTACGGTGTTGGCCTTAGCATCCACTACTGAACCAAATAATATGAACTTTATTAACTACAATGCTGTCCATGAATGCCTTAACAGTTATAAAATCAAAAGGAAGAAGAAGAAGAAGAAGAAGAAGAAGAAGAAGAAGAAGAAGAAGAAGAAGAAGAAGGAGGAGGAGAAGAAGAAGAAGAAGAAGAAGAAGAAGAAGAAGAAGAAGAAGAAGAAGAAGAAGAAGAAGAAGAAGAAGAAGAAGAAGAAGAAGAAGAAGAAGAAGAAGAAGGAGAAGAAGAAGTATATAATGTGATCACAGTAGCCAGCATAATAATAACTTCATTAACATTTAAGAGAAATTGAGTCGTGATAGTAACATACATACCACTAAAATTGAATTAAATGGAAGACTAGTTTCAGGAGCCATTGCTCCTATCATCAGTTCCTGGTCGACTGCCGGCCTCGCTGTTTGTGATAGATCGATTCATCTCTGGTGGAGGTTTGATGAACTTTTGTATTAGTATACATCACTTGGCGGGATTTCGAAATTAAAAACTTTATCCTTATTCTTCCAAATATAGATATTTTCCCAGACTGTAAGTTCAGTTTTTCCTTTAATATTTTTAAGTAATTTGGGGTTTTTATTAATGTTATGTTGTTCTTTCCAAAAGTGCCAAGCTACCGCCGATTTTTCTTCTTGTTTTTGATTTATATTCCTAATGTGTTCTTTAGCTCTTGTTTTTATGTTTCTTTTGGTCTTTCCAATATAAACTTTATCACAATCATTGCAGTTCATCTGATATATTCCTGATTTATCTTCATCTTGTAGGCTAAAAGAAGATAGCCTACAAGATGAAGATAAATCAGGAATATATCAGATGAACTGCAATGATTTTGATAAAGTTTATATTGGAAAGACCAAAAGAAACATAAAAACAAGAGCTAAAGAACACATTAGGAATATAAATCAAAAACAAGAAGAAAAATCGGCGGTAGCTTGGCACTTTTGGAAAGAACAACATAACATTAATAAAAACCCCAAATTACTTAAAAATATTAAAGGAAAAACTGAACTTACAGTCTGGGAAAATATCTATATTTGGAAGAATAAGGATAAAGTTTTTAATTTCGAAATCCCGCCAAGTGATGTACTAATACAAAAGATCATCAAACCTCCACCAGAGATGAATCGATCTATCACAAACAGCGAAGCCGGCAGTCGACCAGGAACTGATGATAGGAGCAATGGCTCCCGAAACTAGTCTTCCATTTAATTCAATTTTAGTGGTGTGTATGTTACTATCACGACTCAATTTCTCTTAAATGTTAATAACTGACACCACTGTTACAAAAGTTCACTATATTTTATATAACTTCATTAGTTTAAAATTCAAAACATTAGGCTCTAGTTGTTGATGAGAGTGGGTGCTCTTGAAACTTGTTTTGGATTTCATGCAAATCATTGAGGTATAATAGTGTTACTATGTTAACTGCCATGATAAATAGCAAATGAGTCACATTGCTAACCAAAGTATGTAATTTTTATAATTCATTGTATAGTGAGAGTGGCCATTTGATTTAAAAATTGCTGAATATAGCAGTACCAAAATTGCTTCCTGTTAATGAATCAAATTCTTCTATATATCTATAGTTGGCATATGTTTGGCTGTGCTTACCATCTAACAGGTTCTTAGGTATTGCATGACTAAAATACTACATAAGCCTCATCTTTGTATTTGATTGGTCGGTCTTGCTCATGAAATTTGTATGGAGACTTTTAATATGATGACTATATATTTTTATGTTAAGTTTTTTCCAAGATCACCGCTTTTGATCTTTACTCATTTAAACCCAATTTTCTTTGTTACTTTTCTTAAGCTAGAAATTAGTACTTTTCTTTAATCTAATGAGTGATTTTGAAATTGTGAGAGCCATGAATTCATTTAAGCAAAAATTATGAATTGATAGTGCACCCATATCAAAATCATCCAGATATATCACACACTTCAAAATTTTTAACCTTCTCCTTGGGGTGTAAAAAGAAATGTTGCCTTCATGGTTACCTGTTCCCTAACAATTCTCTTCATTGTACTGACACTCTGCTGATAATTCTGTTTTGCACTGGTCATAATTCTTTGCAATATTCTGGCAATGTTATTTTGGCATAAATGTTGGAAATAGTTCAAATGCTTGGATATGTAATATTTTTGTTCATAATTATAATACTGCAGGCTGCATGTCTCTTAATTCATTACATAATAACTGTGAAATCACTCTGTAAATGTACACAAACTTGTTGTACCTTGCATTATAATTCAAATGACATATACTTACCAAATATGAAAGAACATTCATTCATTGTTTTGTTTATGACCCCAAGTGATATGACTTATTTATAACATTTATTTTATCTGTAGACTGTGGTAGTCTCACAGCAGATTTCCTTACTGGCAATGTATACATTACATTTAAAATAATGTATTTGGCTATGAAGAACTAAAAATGATTTATTAAGTTAATATATTCTCATTTACATTATGGAATTTAAAATCTGGGGGAATATAGCAATGATAAGCATTATAAATAAATTATTTTTATTATTGAAAAAGTGTATTGGGTTACTATGTCATTTAGAATTTAAACACTCTTGTAAGGATCATTATTTAGGTCCCTATTCATTATTCAACATTTTTGTTCTTGTTTTAAAATGAGATTTATAATATGTTGTCCACTTATGTATCTGTATGTTAGTTCTGTGTACCACCATAGTTATGCATTTCTAAATATGAAAATCACTGTATGCACAGATGATAAAAACCAGAAATAATTTTTAGGCACAGAATGCGGCTCGGGCAAAGGCTTTGAGAGCCAAATTTGAACGATGGGAGGAAAAGGAGAACAAAGCAAATGCCAATGCAGCAACTAATGCAAGTCATGCAATGGGTAATCTGAATGGTGCTCTGGACCAGGAGCAGGCCCAAGAATTCCAGCCTAGCATTGACACAACCCGTTCTCTCCGAGCACGTTTTGAGTCTTTGAAGAATGAAGCCCAACAACCCAAAGAAAGGACGCCGCGACCCAAAGTCAACAGATTTGTGGTGAGTGGACTTATTAGTACCTATCTTAATCTCTTTGATCATCTCATTACAATTGAAGCACTCTTAACCTCTGAATCTGTTTATTTTTAGGTGAGAAGTTGAGTCTGGTAATAATATTTGTTGCAAACCTAACGATTATTTAGAAATTATCTTTAATGAACAGCAGATATGAAAAATACATTAAAAATCTTTTAAGGGACAGGAGATTTAGGGACTTCTTTAGTAGGAAGAAATTGCTAAGAGAAAAAGCATATCAGAAACAATAAGATTAAACAAGCACATTAAATGAACAAAAATATTTTAAAATAGACTTATTTATTTAAATAGTACTTAGGAAGCTATAGACAATGTGGTAAGATATCCTATTAGAATTGATTAAATATGCTCATACTTAATTCCACTGAGTTATGCAACATTAAGACATGTTTTGGAGGCAATCTCTTCCACCACTAGCTGTTGACCTACTACTTGATGAAGTGACTGAATCCCAAGGTGCTTCTGTCATGATTTGTGAAAGTTTGAATATAAACTTGCAGAGCTCTCCCGGGGGAACTTCAAAATTCAATAAGTTTTTTCTATTTTTTAAGATGAAAAATGTTTCCCAAGTAGATAGTTTTGTTTGGTTGTGAAGTTCTTTTGGCAACTTAGCCTCTGATTTAATTTCATGATTTTGGGTACATAAATGAGCTGCTACTGCTGATTTATTAATCTATTTGAAATTAATATTCTTAAAGTCTTTCTTTCTCTGAATTTCTAAATTTCTCTTAGCTTTTTGATTTCAATCTGCACATTTAATTTTGTAATTGCTGATTTCTCTTCTGTTGGTATGGTGTCTTTTGCTGTGGAACCTAGTAAATTTTCAATTTTATATTTGTTCTTTGGGCTAACTTTATGCCGTATTCTTTGAATATCCTGTTGAATTTGTTGTAGTATGTTGTATGATATGTGAAATGTTTGAATTTGTATCTTTCTTGGTGTTCTTCTTTGTCGAAACGTCTGTTATAGATTTTTGACTTTGAAATCTATTGATAATTTGTATTATTGTGTCCTTATTAAACCACTGATTATTGTTATATTAATTAGCTGTTGATATTCTGTTTTATACTCTATTTCTATGAGTGGGATGTTAATTATCTGTATGCTAAGCTGTAGAACATTGCATATTTGTGTCAGGGTTGCCACCTTTAGACTTATTATTTAAGGAACATAAACCAATAGTTAATACTTTTCATGAATATGACATGGTTCTATTATGATTATTAATAATTATAGATAGTTTCACTAACCATTAGAAATAATCACAATTCAAGCACAATTTAACTGCATACTGACAGATAGTGTCCAATTAAAAGGATGCCAAATTTATTACTTCCAGGTTTACTTGGAATTTGACTTGACTGCCTTTAAAATTTCATTATCCAATTTATAATGGTGTAAAATTCTTGGCACAACATGTTCATATTAATTGAAATCATAAGCTCACTTTTTACTAGTAACACTGAACATCTGGTTCAAGTTACTTATGTTTTTGGTCTCCTGAAAATTCTGAAAGTTCTTCCTTCCACTTATGTGATGCATCTTCTGTAATATCCAAAATTTCTGAAGGAATGTTTCCAATCATACCAAATTTTTCAAACAGTTGTGACATATTGATAACTTGCACTAACTGAGACTCTCAACAGCATCTTCAAGGGAAGAAAATGTTATGTTCTTATTCAAGTTGAAAATCTAGTTTTGATGAAATATTGCCACGCGAAAAATCATAAGCTCTTTCAAGATACCAAAGCGTTTTATCATAGAGCACCATAAAACTCTCCTCCAGTTTTATTTTTGTGTGTTGAAGTTAAAGTTTTCATGGCATTCTTTGCAGCAATTCTGAAGAATTTATCTTCTTTACTTTGCTGTAATTTTTTCTTCAGCAAGCACATTGCATCATAATTTTTGTTTTTTGAAAAAAAAAAAAAGGTGGATCTCAAGCAGTATCTTTTATATCATTCCTCCAGCATCAAAATGCCCTTAAAACTCTACAGCAGTCTTCTTCAATAGATTTGCAGTAACTTTTGATGCCAGGCCAGTTTCATATTAATCTGTCCACCTCAATTACAAAGAGAGCCAGCAAGTTGACATGTGTCATAGAATCTCCTTCCATTGGATATCCACAAATTTACAATAGTATTTCCATTCTTCCTGATGCTTAGCAGGCATTGATGAATGACTGTAAATTTTCATTACTGATTAAATAAATTGTACTTACGAAACTGTAGACAATGGAGTGGTAATATATCCTACACTAATGTATTCAACATGTTCACACTATGTTTACGGAATGTTGGAATCCACACAGCGAAACTTTTGTTAATCTTATTTTGATTTAAAGTAAAACACTAAAAATCATGTCATCACATTAAAACTGTCTTTAAGTTTCACAAACACACTTATAAAAGTAATTTTGGTACATGTTTCGTGAGGTACATTCCTCACATTGTCAACCAAAACAACTGAGGAGTCAATTTCAGCAAAGTCAATTTTTGCTGAAATTGACTCCTCAGTTGTCGTTTTGGGACAATGTGAGGAATGTACCTCACGAAACATGTACCAAAATTACTTTTATAAGTGTGTTTGTGAAACTTAAAGACAGTTTTAATGTGATGACATGATTTTTAGTGTTTTACTTTAAATCAAAATAAGATGTTCACACTAACTTCACTTACTTTCAAACCATTAACTATGTAAACAAGTGAAGTTAGTGTGTGCATGTTGAATACATTATTATTTCATTACTGATACTTCAACATCTATGTCTACACAACCATTTGCATGCTTTATTGTATTGTGAACTGTATGAGTAGAGTGATTTGACTATAGCATCTTTTTATGTAAATCATGGAGCAACTTGAAAACAGAATTGTGTTTTCCATGATTCACATTGGCATTGTCTGCTTTGTATCCTATTATTTTATGCATATTTAAATAATTTTGAGTCATAACCTTTACAATGCATTCTTGTATTGCACTTGCTGTCTCATTTGATTTTCATAGTTCCAATTGTTTTTTTACAATGCCATCTGAAGTTATGAAATATCTTACACATAGAGGAAACATTTTAAAATTTCCTTTATTGCTTGCATCATTTGAGACTGAGAGATAGAGTCTTTGGAAAAAGCTTGAAGACAACATCTTTCAAACACTTTGGCTCCAAAACATCTTGCACTAAATACTCTGCCTTTTTCTGCCACAAGAAATACCATCTTGGAGTTTATAAAATCATGAGACAATTGTTTAATTTAGATTTTTGTATGAATGAGTTGAACTACACACTGTTATTGCTCCACTTACTTGTTTATAAGATGTAGTACTAGTTTCACAAACCTTTGTTAGCATCCTCAGCTATCTATCGACTAGTGGATAATTGATTTTGCTGCGGGAATGTGTATTCTGCTCTGATGAAGATGTGATAAACTGTTGTTGTTGATCTAATGTGCAGGATTTTGATCCATCAATTTTTCCCTGGCCAGCCAATATAATTTGTGTATTTTCCCATCAGGTGCAGCTTTCCTCAGTTCTGTGCATTCCAATAGATGTTCTCCATTTAGAATTTTGTCAGTATTGCAGATCTTACATGTGTTATGATTCATAAAACCAAATCTGTGTAGATGTTCTGCCAGACAATCATGTCCAGTAGCCAGTCTAAAATGAACAACTGCTTCCTTCCTTGATAGATTTTTTATTTTTTGTATTGTTTCTTTTATATTAGAACAATTTTTATTAGATATTTTCACTTGAATATTATGTTCATATTTTTGTTCTATGGTCATTTTGATATTTTTTAATTTTACATTTAATCCACAGGGCTTTATTGGTTTTGAATATAGCACTGCCCCCTTTTTGGCCAGAAAGTCTGCATTCTCGTTACCTATCACTACCACATATGCTTTTATCCACAGTAGTATTATTTATTGAAATTTTGTTTGGAGTAATCTATAATATGATCTCATGTCCCTTACATTGTAAGAGTCATATGAACTATCATATCGTTCTATAGCTTGTATAGCTGAAGCTGAGTCTGTAAGAATCACTACTTTATTTTCTTTTATATCAGTCCTATGGTATATCTGTTCCAATACTCGTATTGCCACCACTTCACCCTCATAACTTAAAGTATATGTTTTCATCCCAGGGAGTGTCAAAATTCATTAAACTTTCTCTGTATTTGTAAGTGTAGTTTTTCTCCCATGTTGCTAATTCTATAGATCCTTGAACTGATTTTAATAATTTTGTGTTATTCACTATGTCTGATTTTCTGTCCAGAAATTTGATGCTACTGCTGATTTCTCCATTTGCTTGTATTTTATGTTTCTGAAATATTCTTTTAATCGTGTGCTTATGTTTCTTTTTGTTTTTCCAATGTAGATTTTTTTCACTTTCTGCACAACTTATTTTGCAAATACCTGCTGTTTTCTCTTGTGGAATACTATCATTAACATTGTCAATCAGAGGATTTTTAACTTTAAATCTGTTTACAGATGCCAACCTGACATTAAAATATTTTAGAATGTTTTGAAATTTATTGTAGCCCATGGATGATATGTGAATTTTTTAAAGCATATCTTTTCTTGCTGAAAGTGTTATGGTTTCTTTAATAAATGTTTGCCTTTATGGGATTTATTTCAGCTGAATCAGCTGTTGTGCACAATTAAACCATGCGAATGTATAAATTAACAAAATGTATTACAAAAGTGACAACTTATTCCCCATCCATAGACTGTATAGTAGTATTGATACTAAATTGTGTGTAATATAATAGTTAATTATAATTTACTTATTCTTCACTATCATAATAAACCTTGTCTATAAGGAATCTTGAATTTATTATACCCATTGCAATTTTTAATGTTATCAGGAAATTTATTATAAATTGTATTCCAGTATAGCAAGGTATCGTCTCATACAGCTGTAATTTATGTCTGTGAAGCATACAGCTGTAATTTATGTCTGTGAAGTGCAAGTCTTTGCTTCTAGTATTGTGGTTATGGACACTACAGTTTGTATTCATGGGAAATTGACTATATGCAAAACAATTATATTTACATAAAACAGGGTAAAGTAAGTATTTTTAGTTCCTTAAATGTATTTCTACAATATTCAGTTTGTTTCAAATTACTCAAATATCGCACAACCCTTTTTTTGCAAGATGAATATTGTATTTTGATTAAGGTTAGAAACGTTGCCCCATATTTCAATTTCATACACAATGAGCAAATGAATAAGGGAAAAGTAAATGGTCCTGGATGTTTGGAGAGACATGCTTGCTTAAGTATCTTAGAACTAATAAATTTTGACCAAATTTTATTACCAGTTTTCAATATGGGTATTCTAAGTAAATGCTCTGTCAATATATAATCCTAATAATTTAGCCTCATGTATTTTTATTACTATATTCCCAATGTTAAACTGCGGTTATTTCCAGGGTTCTTATTGCCAAAGCTGATTCCCTCACACTTCACAGGATTTATACTTAAGTTTAATACATTGAAATATTTATCAGCTGAATATAAAACTGCCTTTTCATTTCTTTCCATATCAAAATTTGAGTCAGTAATGGTAATTGTAGTATCATATGCAAACTGTGTGATGTTAGCAGTTAGTGTTTTATCACTTTGTCATGCATATATAATATAGATAATATTGGTCCAGAAATGGATTCTTGCAGTACATCATGTGTATTTTGGGTTTGGGATAAATATTCACCATTATTTATTTTTAACTGCACCAACTGTTTTCTGTTTGTCATATGTGATTTTATCAATCTATACCCTAATTCCCTAATACCTAACATAGATAATTTAGACATAAGTTTGTCCATGTCTACACAATCAAAAGCATACGCAAGAAAAGTCCAGTAGTATGCCAACTAGTATAATTTCCAGAGTCAATATATTTTTATTATACTTCCAATATTGCACACACAGTTACTTACAAATCCATTTTGTATTTTAGGTAATAAGTTATATTTACTTAGATATTTTGTTATTCAGTTGTGTAAGATGCATTCAAAAGATTTGTCTGGAAACACTCCCAGCTTAAGTCAACAGTTGTGTAGCTTATGTAAAAAGTATTAGATTATGTGTCTCAGGCTCTAAGGTTTCAAAATGTAGAAAGCTGACTACCAAATAGATGGAGAAATTCTTTATCCTATATAGTACAAATATAATGAATTATTAACTAATATAACTAATGTTAAAAATTGTGAGATCAGAATTCTGATGTGTGGAATTAAAACATTATGGATTGAGATCATTTGCATGTACTTGCTGTTTTGTCATGTCTTGCATGTTTAAAATAAGTTGACCAAATCTGTGACTGTAACTTAATTGTTAATGTGAATGTTACATGATGCAGAGCTGCATGGTAAAATTATGCAAATTTCTTAATGAAGTTTTTTACAGCTGTGAAATAAAAGAAAGGACTGGGAAGGAAGTAAGTGTGGGAAGAAAAAAAATTGTAAGCACTTATATGTTACAGTTTAGATATTCTGAGCAGACCTTGGAGAATCACAGCTCAAGAAAACAAGCACCTTTTTCTTGCATTCTTTCATTTTTCACACTTTGAGTTACTTTGCTTTAAAAATGCATGTGTGATTGCTATTGGGTACAGAAAGTGCTTTGTTTTTATTTGATCTTCTTTTGTAAGATTGTTATGCAAGTTATATTTGCATGTTTAAGAGTTTTGCAATTGCAATCCATATAGTAAATAGGCAACATGACTTCCTATTATATAATTTATTTATTGAATAACTGAGTCAAACTATACACTCTTCACTTCACTTGTTTATATCTAGACTAATTATAATCATCATCAATATCATCTAAATATATTACCGAATTATGTAGCCTTACTTTCTAACATTATGAAAGAAATGTCTAAAAATGGTTTACTTACATGAATAATTTTTTTAAATTTCCCATGTTGTGATGAAATTTAAGATATTTTCTTTGATTTCAATACTGCAAAGTAAAAAAAGATAATTAAACAATATGTCATAATAACATGAGTGCAAAGTCTTTGATTCAAACATGACAAGTTGAGCAATGTTGCCATTGCAGAGAGGGCAGTAAACAGTAGTTTCATTAATGCATTTTATAACATAGAATATGCAAAGATTTATCTTTTTTAAATGATGATTATGATGATGGACAAGAGGGTTACCAAAAAGTTTCTGCTATCATCTGGATGGAGACTACTTTGACATCATGGTGCAATTAGTCCTACTCTAAATATTTGCCATACTTGGAAAATATTTCTGCTAGAAGTCTTTTATTTACATGAAGCATTTTTATAGAACACTGCACTTTGAGCCTGAAATCACTCTTTTAACCTAAAAAATGACATCATTCTTGGTATCAAAATGGCAACTTTTGAGTGGATGCTTCATTTCTGGAAAGAAAGAAATTACTTTATTCCAGATCTGAGGAATACAAAAGACTGATCAAGATTTCAAATTTCAATTGAACTCTTAAATAGCTAGTGAATTGCTTTAATATTCTTATGCTTCATTACCATTGTGTTATACAGAACAAGTTTCACAGGCCTTTGCCCACATCATCAGTTATGAGTTGACTGCTCGATTCGTTTATAGTTGGATGAACTTGGTTTAGCTCTTGTGGACATTTTATGAACTTTTGGATTAATTTGTCTTCTGTTGGGATTTCGAAGTTCATAACCTTATCTTCATATTTTTTTTATGAAAATGTTTTCCATATTCCCAGCTCCAAAGATCTATCTATGAATTTCAGTAATTTGACTTCCATTTCTATATCATGCTTATTTCTCCAAAAGTGATGTGCAACCGCTTATTTATCTGTCTGATTGTACCTGATGTTTCTTCAGTGCTCCTTTAGCCTAATTTCAATGCTTCTTTTTGTTTTGCCAATATATACTTTGTTGCATTCCAAAGAGTTGATTTTATAGATTCCTGACTTTTTCTAATCAGGTATTCTATCATAATATACTCAACTCCAGTGATAATGATTCTATTGTTGCATTCCAAACAGTTGATTTTATAGATTCCTGGCTTCTTCTCATCAGGTATTTTTTCATAATCTGCTCAACTCTGGTGATAACAATAGAATACTACAATGGTTGTAATTATATGAATTTATGTGTTAAAATTTAAGTGTATAAATTGAAACAGCTTAAAACATAGGCTAAAAGCTGTTTTATTAGACCCTGGTCAGAAGGAGGAAAAAAAAAAGTGATGAACTAGACTTGAACTTGAAAACAAATGACCACCTCTTATTCGAAAACTGATATCATAACCATTTAGTCAGAATGATACATTCTGAAACCTCCCTTCATTATCATATGCCATGCTTTCAAAAAGCATCTTCATTAGCCAGTGGCATACTGGCGCTTTAGAAACTTTTAGACATAGCTTCAAAAGTTGAACAGATAGGCCATTTTCTATTTCAAATTACCTATCTAAGACACCTCCACACTCTTTAAAATTTTTGAAATGTAGTTCATTAACATCCTGTGTATATATATAGTAAAAATGAAAATGTAAATTATGAATTGAATGAATTTATTTCAAACAAGAATAAACAACTTTACAATTAAATTTACGTATTTCTATTATTTCACAATTAATCAATATCTATTATTAATTTTGAGCTCTAGATCCCAGTTTGTCAGTAGTATCCTACCGGAATATTCAAGGTTCAATCAGGCTTCAATGCTAACCAACACTATATATACCCTTACTGCAAATGACACAAATTAAATACAACCAATAATTATTAACTTCTAATTATAATGTAATTGAAATTGAAATTTATTGAAAATATACCCCAACAAACTACATAATATAATACTACACTTAAATATACATACTTTATACAAAAAAGAATTTTTATAAACTTTTTCTTAACTGCTGCAGTACCCCAGTCTCTGGCTCATCAAGAGACTGGAGCCCTGTTTCTTACCAAAACATTTTCTTTGCTAATGTAATATATTATTTGAATTTATAATTTATTTAAACAACTAACAAAAAAACTAAAATTTTATTTGCATATTATTCAATCCATTACAAAATAAGATCTAAAATAAAGTAATACTCTCTTCTAAATATTTTCTTTCTAAAGTTGCTTGCTTACATTCTGATCCCAACACAAACAATTCCAGGTTATTACATATTGGTGATAATCATATTTATTGCTGTATTATCCTATCCTTTTTTATACTCATCTAACTTACCTACCTTATTTTACTTCTAAGATTACATTTCCCTCTACCTTCCTCTTAAGCATTCTTATTCATTTCTCTCTAACTTTGCCCAAAAAATTCCCCGAAACTTTTATATTATTCTCTCCTTTTATAGTTAAAATATTTCTATTTAATATTTCCCATATAAATTCTTCCATTGTTGCCAAGCCTGTTCTCTCAATAACTTTATTTCCTTGCAGTATAGTTCCTGTAATCATTTTTATCTTGGTGGAATACCTATCTAATTCTATCTATGCTACTATGCTACTCCATATAGCAATGCTGTCAGTAAACCTAAGACTGTTTACTTCTACTTATTTTATCTGCATCTTTTCATGTAGCCTCTACAACCCAAATTTCTTCCCTATATGACATTTTGGCTTCTACTATAGTTGTGTACTCTTTATGGCCAATATCTGGAATTTTTCTTAAATATGATTTTTCAAGACTCATAGCTGCTTTTCCTTTCACTATTGCCATTTTTTTCTGTTCATTCCGGCTTCCATTAGAACTTAATCTAGATAATTTAATTTCCTTACCACCTCTATTTCTCTCCCATTTAACTGCCATTTCTCATCCTTTCTCAATTTATAACCTATTTTAAAAACCACAAGCTTTGATTTCTTTTCATTTCTTTTTCAATCCTCATTCGTTACAAAAACTATTCACTTCACTACTTTGACTTCCCTTCTCAAAATCCAATGGATACTGATCCAATTACTAAATAATGTGCAAAAAGCAATCCTAGTATTTCAATATAAAAATTGAATAGTATTGAACTTAATTTACAGCCTTGTCCTACTCCTGTTTTACTCTACATGAAATCCATTATTTATTACCTGAAAATTTGACCCAATACAGGTTCTCATTATATAGCTTTTCTAATGTTTTATAAATGTATTGCTTACGCCTTTTCTTTTTAATCTTAAGAACAATGCTTCTGTATTTATGGTATCAAACACCTTATATTTATGGTTCATAAATACCATTTAAACCCTTCCTCTTTTATTACTCAAATATTTATCCATAATTGTCTTTATTATGAATATATTATCCGATTTTCTTCTCCCTGCTCTAAAACCTGTTTAAAACTGTGATAATTTCTTCTCTTTCTCTATCCATTTTTTACATATATTTGCTAGAATTGCTGTGAAAATCTTTCCTTAAATGCAAAGAAGACATCCCCCTTAATTGGCTGGGTTATTTACCTCACCCTTCCCTTTATATATCGGTACTATCATGCTCATTCTCCACATCTGGGGTATCTCCCTTACTTCCATTATTTTATTAAACAATTTAACCACTGATTTTTCTCCTAGCCAAACCTTCCAAAATTCCCCTGAAATATCATCAAACCACTTGCTTTCTTCACTTTTAATCTCTTAATTTGATCAAAGAATTCTGCATCCATAATTTTCATATCTAAGTCATCAATAACTTCCTGATTTCCTAGGAAATCTATTTCTGTTCTAATTAAATTCTCTTGTCCTAGTGGTGTGTTAAAATGAGACACTAACTTTTTGCAGCTATATATATATTGTTACATTGTTAATAGTGTTACTTTATTTTTATTTTAATTTTATATTATATATATGTATGTATGTATATGTATGTATATATATATATATATTTTTTTTTTCCTTTATTCCATTTTTGCACATATTTTTAACTACTGACCACATCTTCTATATATCCATAGATTTTTTGCTGTCTCATTCAATTTTTTTACCCCAATTCCCTCTGTTTGTCCTAAATGAGACACCTATATTCCCACCTTAAGGACTAAGAAATTTTTTCTTTGCTCTTTTTCCCCTAATTGTCTCCAGTATCTTACCTCTTGAATTACTCTTTTCTTTACCATCAATATTTATCAAATCATTTCTGTTTGTTATCATCATAAACTCCTGCTTTCATATAATCCCCTGCCCATTTCATGCTATATTTTAATCTCTGGACTGCCTGCCCTATTTTATATGTATTTATTAGGCTCTCTATTCCTGCTTGTCAAATTTTACCTCTTTACAAAATAAGTCATATTTCTCTTCTCTCCATTTATATACCTCAATATGCCTGCTACTCCCTCTACATACTTCCTTACTCTCATCACTTGCTTCCTCGAATTTAATCTCATTGGGACATGACAGCTGGTAAGTACCATATTTCAAAATCTCTAATCAGATTATCATTAATGCGTGAACACAACATATAATTTACATGTGTTTGAAGGTTATGTCAGACAGAATCCATACTGTGAAACTATCATGAATCTTGATTTAATCTAAAATAAAACACTAAAAATCACTTAAAACATATCTTTTAAATAATAAATTATTTTAAAAAATATATATGGAAAAAAATAAAAAAAATCACATCAGCACATTTAAAACACTCTTGAAGTTTCACAATTAAACTTATTAAAAGTAATATTTGGGACATGTTTCTTGAGACTTATTGCTGACATTATCAATCAATTGACGACTGATGAGTCAATTAAGGTAGGGTATGTATGCGACTGTGCTTGCTCTGGCGGTCTGTTAATGAACTTGTACAATATATTGTCTGCCTCAGGTATATCAAAATTCATAAATTTGTGTTCATATTTCTTTATATAGATTTTTTCCCATATATGAAGTTCTTTTGGATGTTGAACTGCTCTTAGTAATGTTATATCCTTCTCTATTTCATGATTTTCATTCTAAAAATGTGCTGCCACTGCTGATTTTTCTATTTGTGTCTAATATTTCTCCAATGTTCTTTTAATCTTATCTCCAGATTTCTCTTTGTTCTTCCCATGTTATATTCTTTCACAATCTTTGCAGTTAATTCTATATATACCCGAACTTTCTTCTTTATTCTTTTTTTGTTTAGTTTTGTTTACATTAAATAATTTACCAACACTATATGTGTTTATAGGTGCCAGAGTAATGTTATACTGTTTGAATATTTTCTGAAATTTATGTTGACATAAGGGTGATATGTGAATTTGTGATGTATATTTTCTTTAGATGAAGTACTGAGTGTTCTTTTTTTCTCCAAATCTTTTTATTTTTTATCTACCATTAGAGCCTTCCCATACATGTGCAAAACATGATACAGATAAGTGGATGATGGGTTTGCCATTATACAAGATAGATTCATGGAAGATGTACTGAAGCTGTTGAATTTGCAACAATAAAATTCACTATGGAAACTGAAATCAATAATACCTTACCTTTTTGGACCTGAAGATAATAAAAAATAATAAGAAACTGGAATTTGGTATACATAGGAAGGATTCACGTACTGACAGTTACATAAAGGGTAAAGGTTTTAACCCCAGATCCCACAAGGAAGCAGTATTTAATGTATGACTTACAGATTGGTTAATATACCACTCAGTAAAAAAGAATACAGGAGGGAGTGCACACACATAATACACACAGCAGAAATTAATGGATATAATAAACAAATGGTATATAAAAAAAATAAAAAGATTCAGAGAAAAAAAGGAAATGAAACAAATCAGCACTCTCAGTACTTCACCTAAAGAAAATATATATCACAAATTCACATATCACCCTTATGTCAACCATAAATTTCAGAAAATATTCAAACAGTATAACATTACTCTGGCGCCCATAAACACATATAGTGTTGGTATGTTATATAATGTAAACAAAACTAAACAAAAAAAGAAGAAAGTTCGAGTATATATAGAATTAATTGCAAAATTTGTGAAAGAATATACATGGGAAAAAATCTGGGGATAAGATTAAAAGAACATTGGAGAAATATTAGACATAAACAAATAGAAAAATCAGCAATGGCAGCACATTTTTGGAATGAAAATCATGAAATAAAGAAGGATATAACATTACTAAGGGCAGTTCAACATCCAAAAGAACTTCATATATGGGAAAAAATCTATATAAAGAAATATGAACACAAACTTATGAATTTTAATAAACCTGAGGCAGACAATATATTGTACAAGTTCATTAACAGACCGCCAGAGCAAGCACAGTCGCATACATACCCTACCAAAATTAACTCATCAGTCATCAATTGATTGATAATGTGAGCAATTAGTCTGAAGAAACATGTCCCAAAAATTACTTTTAATAAGTTTAATTGTGAAACTTCAAGAGTGTTTTAATGTGTTGACGTGATTTTTAGTGTTTTACTTTAGATCAAATAAAGATATAATTACATTTTGTCCATTCTTGTTTGCAAATGTAAAATCCCTATCCAAATCCCCTCATTCCATTACATGGAATAAGATGATTTTCTTCACAGAAATGTAAGAAGTTTTTCCTTGTATATAAGAGAACTTGTCCTTGCTATATCTTCTCTCCAATTCAAAATCAGTATCATAGCCTTCATTAGCATTATTTAACTGTATTTGTTCTTGTCCTATTCTTGCATTAAAGTCACCTGTAATTATTATTTCTGTCTCTTCATATTTATTTTAAAGCTTCTCAATACTATAGCGCATTTTTCTAAACACATTTAGTAAAGTAACTCTGAGAATATATCTAAAATAACAAGAACTAGAGAAGTGGAAATAGATAAAACACTTTGATGGTCACATAATTTTTGCCTTATTTTGATTTGCTTGTGGTAAAAATAAATATTGAATCTTGATGGTAATATAATGAATGCTTGGAAAGAGATTAAACAAGCAACAAGCTAGAGATAAATAGAAAAAAGGAATATTTATACATAAGATTTAAATCTGGTGGTGCACGCAATGTAGGCAAAAATATACTTGCCATCTCAATATCTCTGAGTAAATTTTCAGAGCCATGGGTCGATAACACATCAATAAGTGGTAAATTAAAGACACATCAAAATCCTTACAGTGAGACAAGCCATGTTGGGCAACCAGCAAGGGAGACTTGGTTTTAATAGAATGCTTATATTGTTTATATGGAGCTAAACAACAGTAGAAGTTAAACCAATATAAAATGCTTTATAAACCTTACAAGATAGCATATACAAAACATTCTTAAAAGAGCAGGAAGCAAAAAAAAGTAATCTTAAATTCTCTGGATAAATTGGGGTTATGAAACAAATGTAATGGCATAATTAGTGCACAGACTACATTAAGGCATTGGCAAGGATATGAACATGTGATCAGATGGAGTACTTTGGAAGGAAAAGGTTGCATCAAAATATATTTTCAAGGTTAGGGAGTGTTCTAAAAGTAAAATGCAGGTTTTATGCTCTCAATTCCAGACACATAAGTAGTAACAAACTTAATGAAGTTCTTATAGGAAGTTTTAGGTTTACATAAGAATTTTTGGTGCATTGGGATAATACAGGATTTTTAAAGAAAGGAAGGATATTTTTGAGCTTGGAACTTTTTAGCTTGGTTTTTAATACCTCTCTCTCTCTCTCTCTCTCTCTCTCGATTAGTGGTTAACGCCCATTTTTACCACTGAGGCACCACAGGTAGTCTGTCAAAGAGATGAAAAGTTGGTACAAAGACAAAGATATATATGAGGATTATTCTGTAAGTCATTTCAACCATTAATAACACAGCACATTTAGGATATAGCTTTGAATGTCTTTGCTACATTCTTTTGGATAGCACCACTAAATGAGAGCTAAGTTTCTGGGTAAAGCAGATAATATCAGGAGAGAATATAATGGGTAAATGTGTAATTTAATCAGTAAATACATTTAGTCATCAATGTCACCTAAAGCCTTCAAAAATAGTTCCCTGGTTGTCCACGGTTCTCCACCTGAGGTGGGGAAGGTAGGAAATATCATAAGGTGTATTTATTATGTTTGCATGTTATTTTGCTAAAATGTTCTTAAGATTGTCTTGTTTACCAAGTGTTTCTCATGTATCTGCTGCTTCTGTTTTTGGATCAAATCAAAGCTGCATGATGCATAAGGAAGTTGTTCCAAGTCCTCCCATTCCCACTGACATTAAGGAATTCTTAACAAAGCTGCTATATGATGTCTAGAGATGAAAGATAATGGCACTATTCAGCGGCTCTGGCCATTTCTACAACACTGCAAAACACGGGTGATACAAAAGAAATTTCTTGTTATGGGGCATTCAGAGTGTAGTATTCAGAACAGGACAACAGACAAGAACACCTAACTAACTATTATATACTGTAATAAGCATGACTCCAATAGGGAATGACTTATGTTGAGCATTGTGTTTACATGGAGAAGAAGAATGCCACCCATTCATTTAACGGATGCTTGAGTTCCAGTTTGTATGCTGTTTTCCATGTTTCATTCACTGCAATGATATGATTAATCAGATTAAATTGCTCTAGATGGATATAACACTTTACATAACAGGTGCACTGCTGTTCCATAGTTAATGAATGTGGCATTCGTCTGTCAGCAGACAAGGCAGATTTGCACTTGATACACATCCACACTTGAAGGCTTTATTATATGGCAAAGCAACATTATCCAGTGCTTCATGTAGCTCTGCATGCCACTCCATAACTGCCTCCATGGTCTTGTGGTCAGCATGTCTGCCTGCAAATCCAAAGATCCCAGATTTGAATTCCTTAAGGTCATTTTCCTGGGTAAGGTATTTTTCAGAGTTTTTCTCTACCCTGAAATGGATGCCAGGTAACTTTAAGCATTGTGGACACCGGGTTCATTTACACAATCATTTCATCAAACATTCATTCATTGTTTCTTTAGACCTTTATTGTTATGAGGGCAGTTAAACTGTAACAAAAAAAAAACTACCATTCATTTTTTCAATGTAGGAATTTTATTTTCAGATAAAGCTGCAGCTATTTCACTCACTTTCATCTTTGAATGATGTTGGCAACACTGAAAATGTTATATTGCCAAATGATGGTAGCACTCATAATTACGTAGTATAGTCTTCCAAACTTAGTTTTATATATTAGACTTCCTACATGAATGTATTTTTGGAAGAAATTAAATAGTTACCATGACAAATGAAATTACCTCCTTGGAGATTTTATAGCAAGAACAGGGGAAGAAAAGGTATATATAAATAATATAGAGGGCGAAGGAGACAGCCATTTAGCAAAGATAAGACTTGCCTAAAGAAGGTAAGAAGCTGTTAGAATTCTTTGAGGTAAATAAGTTAATAGTGTGTAATGGTTTGAGAGCAGAGGTCATATTAGTTGAGGTTACATTTGGAAAAAAATGGGGGGGGGGCAGAATGTCATAGGCTATATGCTATGTTTATCATATACTGATATTTTTCTTATTTGTTCTTGAGGTTCTTACAACATAGTTACCTCCCACTGATGATCAAAGTTATAAATTGTGTAGAGAAGTGCTATACTGAATTACATGAGAGGTTAAACATTTTTAAATATGCTATAACAAAGTCTCCTTAGTTCAATGATGAAATAAAAAATACCTGCCATCTGGTATGAAAAAGCTCACATTCTCTTGATGAATATAGATATACCTGAATGTACTCAAATACAGAAAATAAAAATCAAAAAATCTATGTTAGTATCATTCATAATATAAATGGAATAGAATTTATATAGGATGCTACAAAATATATCAAAAATTAAAAGAAGTCAAAAGAAATGTATAACTGAAAATAATGAATCAAACAATATAATAACGTCTAATGGATTTTTTTTCCTCCAAGATTTGGGCAAAGTACCAGAATCACAAAGAATAAATTCTTTTGAAATTTGATGATAAGAACATAGAAATTAAAATAGAAGAAATCAAGGACTCTGTAAAAAGAACCTAAACATAAATCTGGAGGTCTTGATAACATTCCAGAAGAATTGGTTAAATATAAATCTGATAAATTGATCAGATTGGAATAAATGATTAAAAAATAATTAAGAAATGAAAAATATCACCAAATGGAAAAAAGTGTTACAATACCAATGCTTAAAAAAGCCAACAGCTACCTGAAAAGTATTACCTTACTTAAATCAGTATTAAAATTATTGAGTAGAGCAATAAAACAAAAACTCCAAATATGAGGATCATTTTATAAATAATACACAGCTGTGTTGCAGATTGGATGATGCAACACTAATGAAAATTAAATCATTTGCAGTTGAAGGCTTGAGAAAGAAGTGCATGTGTTTATTTTGTTCCTAGCTTACTGTGTGTAGATAACAAGAAATGGACATACAGATATGTCAGAGACTGTGAATGTTAAAGATCAAAGGTTGTGTTTTAAGGTATAAACTTTACTTGTTAAAACCATACGGAAATTCCCAGGAAGTTTGTGGTGAGTCCAAATCGATCATAATAAGTTTCTCATTGGGTTAATGGTTTTCGTATTGGTAAAGATGATGACTCAAGATTAGGAAGGCATGAATAAAGTGTGAAATTTATAGTTAATGTTCTTCAAGAAGAATTTGTGTGACAGGTGAGGAGCTTTCAGAAGCCACAAGCATTCCACCACCAGTATTCCCCATTGATAAATGGTTTACAGAAGAGAAAATTTTGTTCAAAATGGGTCCCTCTTTTCTTGACTGCTGAAAAGAAGCAGAAACACAAGGACATTGCAAACTTGCTGAATTAAAGATTTGGTGTTGAAGCTCAAGCATTCTTTTGTCAAATTGTCACTATTGATGAGAAATTCATCTTCCCCACTAAAAAAAACTTTTGGCAAGTGCAATCATAGGTCAGCAAACAATAATCTTTACTTTTGTTTACCAAGGAATTCTTATAACAGATGTAGTCCCTACATATTATTGTGACTTAAAACTTTACAAAAATTGCACAAAAAGCAATCTCACGTGCTCGAGGTTGGGCCACTCATCCGCAATGCTCACCTGCACATTGAGAATATTATGATCAATTAGCTGCTCAAATATGGATACTTCATCTGCCTTACAGTCCATACATGAGTCCACCAAACTTCAGCTTATTCCCAAAATCATTTTCCTTCTCTGGAATAGAGTTCTGCTGCCATTACCTGAGCCATTCAACAGATGAACAGAAGTTGTGCTTTAAATGAAATAGCACAGATTCCCAAACATTGGAACTCTATCATTGAGAAGCAGGGAAATAAACTAATATTTCTCCTTCATTTTGGAAGCTTGATAAGCCCAGACATGGCCAGAATAGCATTTTCTGTCATAGTTAAAACAGAGAGACAAATAATAGATATGAGGAGCAACCATGAACAGTCATGTTAGTGATGAAAGCCCTAAGATGTGAACCACCTACCAATCCAAGAAAAACATGGATCTTCAAGAAAGCAAATTGGAAACAGTGCACGCCTATATAGAACAAGAAGTTGATGGAATATCAGAAACAAGTACATCAAATTATGTTATCATTATATAGCATATAATATATATAAATGCTAGGAAAAACATACCAAGAGACAAACCAGCTTATAAACCAACTAGATATAAGCCCTTCTGGACAAAAAGGGGGGGGGGGCATGACAAGCTCCACCTACAGACAGAAGAATCAGAAGATCCTAGGAAGGTCCAGCAGTGGTGTAAAAAAGCTGTGCAAACAAAATTAAAAATTAATCATGAAAACAGTAAATTTTAATAACTTCTTGAAAGCTGTGAGCAACAAACAAATCTACGTTAAATTTTACAAATTCATAAGATCAATTAATATAAATAACTATTCCATACAAGTTCACTAATTTTCAATGAAATAGAACTAACAGATGATAAAGAAATAGACAAAAAGTTTCTGCATTATAGCTAAAGGTACAAAAAATTGGATAAAAAATTAAAAAAAAACAGCTACGATATGAATACAGAACCCAGCTGCTGAATAATAATATTTTTGAAGATAAATTCAAAATTGGAGAATTAGAAGAAGCAACTAAGAAAGTTAAAATTTCCAAACACCCAGGGCCAAACAAAATATTTCTGTTATTGGACCATTGGCAAAATGATTCCTGCGGAACATCTGTAATAATATATAAACTCATAAAGAAAACATTCCTCATGGTCCTAAATTTTGTAATCCCAAATATCTAAACCTAACAAATCATAGACAAACAAAAACATTACCATCCAATTTCTCTAACATCAGTAATGCTCATTAACTCAAGACATTGAGGAATAATTCAATAAAAATAAAAGTACAGTAAAGTCTTTGTAGACTTTAAAAATACCCATGAGAGAATGGAAGAGAAAAATTTTAATTAAGCCTAAGGAATGAAATGTTAAGATAATGTTGAAATGAATTGAAAATTTCTCGGCCTGATGGAGGATCACAATAGATGCTTAGTCAAATTTTAAGATGCTCAAAGTAGATCTGCCTCAAGGTGCTGCATCAATCACAACACTGTTTAATATAATATCAACAATCTGAGCACAAGATTAAGAAATATCCTAGTAGTGGAATGCAGATGACGATGTCATTTGGTTAGCTTCAAAAAACAGCAATAAACTCCACCAAATACTTGAAAGAAAATTATTGGAATCAGTTTTCACAGTTAAATCATAGTCAGAAGAAAATAATATGCAAAATAATACTTCTAAAATGGTATATCAGTATTTCTCCCTTTGATATCAACAAGAAGAATTTAAACTACAATTTAATAATTAATATATTGGTAAAAGCTACAGTATTATCTTTGAGTGATGCTAGACAAAGCTAAGTTGGAATAGTCAAATCAAGAGAAGAGAAGAAAGTAGGGAAGAATGCTGTAATATTAAAAAGATTAGCCAGCAAGAAATGAGGTAGCACTTTTGAAACACTAAATAACATGTACAAAACCTATGTAAGTTTCAGTTCTACAATATGGTATCACATCATCAAACAACTCATTAAAATAATTACTGACTGTACAAAGTAAAATTCCCAGAATTACAAACTGGAATAGTAAGAACAACATCTAATGGAATCTATATAAGAGAACACAAGAAATAAATTGATATTATTGTATGATTTAGTTAAACTACACACTCTTAATGCTTCACTTACTTGTGAAGCAAAATTATTAAAATCAGTACAAGGACCTACAGAACTAGCAACTTGGGAGAAAATCTACATTTACAAATACAAATACAGTCTAATGAACTTCGACACTGCCAGGGATGAAAACATAAACTCTAATTAAACTTAAATGTAAATTGGAACTTAAATGTAAATTGGAACTTGCACAGTGAAGCCAATCATATTAATTGATATCATTGTATGATTGAGTTGAACTACACACTCTTAAAGCTTCACTTACTTTTCATAAATGTATGGAACCGGTTTCGAGAACATTTAGTTCCCATCTTCAGCCAGGCTAAAGTTCAACTCTAAGTTTATCACACTGCCACCAGAGCAGAATACACATTCCCACAGCTTAACGAATTATCTGAAAGTTGAATATAAGCAAGTGAAGCATTAAGAGTGTGTAGTTCAACTAAATCATACATTATATGATTGGCTTCACTGTACAAGTTCCAATTTCCATTTTAATTAAGAAATAAATTGATAAAATCAGAATTCCAAAAAACAACTGCAGTGCTTAGAAGCAGTCATTTCAACTAGTAAGATGATTGCAGACATAAAATATATACTAAATAGTCTTAAGCCTTCTAACATTATGGATGAAATCCTAGAGAAGAATAATTTACTAAAGTTTTTGATAAGATACCCTTACCAGCTACTTCTAAAGATTACTGGAATTTTAATAAATGGAACTACAAGAATTCTTTGCCCCTCCTCCAACCCCATATCATTCAAATAAGGCAAATAGCACAAGAAACAACTGTTTAGGAATACCCTGAATCAAATTTGTGAAGGGTTACACTGACTGTTTTAAAATAGAGACTAAAGGAAATGCTGTAGCAGGAGTTTACAGCAAAAAATATACACAATAGGCAAAATTTATACCAAAAGGCAAAGCCAAATCAGCCTTCAGAAGAGAAATTAAAGCCATTAAAGTAGCATTACTAATTGTGATCACCAGAATCCACAATTTTAGCAGAGCAGTCAGTAATTCTGATAGATTCCAAAGTAGCTATAGAAGCAATAGCATCGTATACTTGCACTAAATAGGTTGCAAATATTGATGAGAATTCTATGTATATTATGTAATACAGATGTCTTCAGGAATGCAGAACACCTACTTCCCTCAATAAGGAGAGACAAAGAGTACAATATATAAAAGCCTTTATTGGCAAGCAAGAAGAAAAATGGTGCAATCATCAATATCTGGGTCATTAGAAAGCGTTATCATCAACAATGCAATGCAATGTCCAAGCCAGCAATATGGTTAAGTCAGAAATGCCACTGTTCACAAAGTGAACAGTGTGTCAACAATTAAAAGGTCAGTTATGTTCTGCAAGTAAATCTTTTAAATAGATGAAGTACATTTTAAATCACTGGCATTGGTTGTTTCTTCTAGATGCATTGTTCATTAAACAAGTTATGTATGCAATTACTATGTCATTGCCACTCCTCCTCTTAATTTTTGTTATATATTAATGTACAAACTTTCATTCATAGAGCTCCAATGCAGTGTTTTTTGATAAGTGGAAGATAACTTGGCTATTACATTTAATTTTGTTTCATATTATCTCTCATCATACCCCAAAAATGTCTTAACCATCTCAACTACTTTTGCTGTATGTGGTTTGCTCCCACCGAATACAATCACCAGTTGTATTTTGGCTTTATACTGAGGTCAAGATAAAGATAAACTCTGCATGTTATATTTAAGCCTTGTTTAATCCATAAAAAGAAATGGTCAATGTCGTTTGCTGTTTCAGTGATTTGGCAGGAACTTAAAAATCACTGCAATGACTATAATTTTTGTTTTATGGATATCAAAGGATTCTCCAAAAAGAACAAGCATAAAATTGTATACCCAATTATTGTGTATCTCTAATGAGACTATGATGATCAATTGCCATTCCATATCTTCTTGAAAATAAAATGTAAATTTTTAATGAAATGGATCATTGGAATAA